>CM038145.1:285895869-286518058 GCA_021437245.1 Aegilops speltoides
GGGACACGATCTCTGCTTCTACAAGACATGCCAAGGAAACCGCTTTGCTAAACGCGCTGAGGTGGGATAATAAAAACGATTCGAGTAAAGGCTTGGCCGTGGTGTGACGTCACGCCACGAAATACGTCAGTAGATTGAACTTGTGTGTATATTATTCTCTCTAGGGTGGTACGTGGAATTTATTTTGCAGAGCCGGACACTATCCTGGTGTTCAAAATCTTCTATGAATTATTCGGAGGAGGAACCCACCTTGCAATGCCGAAGACAATATGCGCGCCGGACTCGTCGTCATTGAAGCCTGGTTCGTGGGCTACCGAGGAGTCTGGACTAGGGGTGTCCGGATAGCGAACTATCATCATTGGCCGGACTCCAAGACTATGAAGATACAAGATTGAAGACTTCGTCCCGTGTCCGGTTGGGACTTTCCTTGGCGTGGAAGGCAAGCTTGGCGTCACGGATATGTGGATCTCCTACCATTGTAACCGACTACGTGTAACCCTAGCCCTCTCCGGTGTCTATATAAACCGGAGGGTTTTAGTCCGTAGGACGAACATAACAATCATACCATAGGCTAGCTTCTAGGGTTTAGCCTCCTTGATCTCGTGGTAGATCTACTCTTGTACTACCCATATCATCAATATCAATCAAGCAGGAGTAGGGTTTTACCTCCATCGAGAGGGCCCGAACCTGGGTAAAAACATCGTGTCCCTTGTCTCCTGTTACCATCCGCCTAGATGCATAGTTCGGGACCCCCTACCCGAGATCCGCCGGTTTTGACACCGACAACGGGCCAGTTTCACCATGGGCTATTAATGGGTGTAAAGCGATACACTGTTCATTACGGGCTAGTTTCACCACAGGCCGTTAATGGGCCAAGAGTTACAAAGGGCCTCATATGGGCCGAAAGACGTCATGGGCCATACATGGGCCAGAAGTGAAAATGGGCTGGAATCATATTGGATGGCCCAGATGACGCTACTGGGCCTAATTCGGATAGGGCATAACGGGCCTTGGGTTAGCGGGCTGTAAATGGGCTATATGCGAACAGTCCATTAACAGGCTTTCCATGGGCCGGCCCGCCACCTTTTGACCAAGTCAAACGGGCCGGCCTTTTCACAGGAATGGGCCTCTGTTGGGTCGTGCCACGTGTCGACGTATCATAGGCGCCTTCTGTCCAATTAGTGGATGACATCTGTCCCAATGATGAGCCGACACGTGTTTCCTCCAACCAATGATGATTTTACACATGGAAAATCCCCATTGGCCCGGGCTGTTAACGGGTTATCGGATCCAAAACCCGACCCGATAGCTTAACGGTGTTCCGTTACGGTGGATGCCACGTGTCGGTCACCCTTGACGAAAGCACTTCTGTGATGCGCGATTTATCGTCATGGAAGTGGACACTTCCGTGATGATAATTTTGGTAATGTCATGGAACACTTCTACGACAGCACAGGTATGACTATCTTGATTCCGTCATAAAATCGTCATGGATGTACATGCATGACAAAAAACACGACCTACTATGACAAACACGTATCATCATGGAAGTGTATTTTTTGTAGTGAATGGAGAAGGGGTGGAGGGGTATATATAGCCTCCACACAAAATCCAATCGTTACACACATTTAACCCAACTCGGTGAGACCCAATATAAGAACTCGGTGAGACCGGTTCAGTTCAAAATGTGAACGCGAGGAATCTCGGTGGGACCGACTGGAACAACTCGGTGGGACCGATTGGCTAGGGCTGAGGACAAAAATCAACTCGGTGGCACCGATTACGTCAACTCGATTAGACCGAAGTGGAGTAATAAGGCAACAGAGAGGATGTCAAGCAAGCTCGGTGGGACCGATTGCACATTTCAGTGAGACCGAAATAATTACAATAGGCAACAAAGAGTTTGCAAGACCATCTCGGTGAGACCAAGATTCATATCGGTGTGACTGAATTGTCTAGGGTTTTTGATAGCGGTTATGTCAACTGAACTCAGTGGCGCCGTATAGATCAAATCGGCGGGGCCAAGTTTGACTTTGAAGTTTTGGAAGTCTATGGAAATGAGAAAGTGGCTGAGGGTTTTGGAGCAATATCACTAAGCACTTTGAGCAAGTAGACCATTAAGCAACACCTCATCCCCTTTTAATAGTATTGGCTTTCCTATGGACTCAATGTGGTCTTGGATCACTAAAATAGAAATGAAGAGTCTTGAGCTTTAGCCAATCTTTGTCCTTAGCATTTTGAAGGGGTTCCACATCCTCCTTTCCTTACCATGTCATTTTTGAACTCATTTGAATTATACTAGATAAAAGTATTAGTCCAATAAGAGATATATTGACATTAATTACCAAAATCACCCACGGAGCACTTGTGCTTTCACAAATCAACTTCCATACCTATCGGTATTTGTGAGGATGTGCCCGTTGTTGTTGCAAATGTCACTATCTTAACTGACTTTGTTATACTTGAGATGCCCGAGGACGACAACATGTTCATTATCCTTGGTAGACCTTTTTTGAATATTGCAGGGGCTGTTATTGATTGCAATAAAAGCAAGGTCACTTTTCATATTAATGGTAATGAGCATACGGTGCACTTTCCGAAGAAACAATTCCAAGTGAATGGCATTAATGTTATTGAAAAATCTTTGACACTCACTATTGGACGTTTGCAAGTACCTCTACCTACTGCCAAAAAGAAATATGAAATGCTTATTGTTGGGGACATGCATATCCCCATTGAGGTAACTTAGTGTTTTACGAAAGTTCTTCGGTTTCATGCTAATCGAAGGTGGTTGATAAGACTTGATTAACCTTATGCACGTGTGGAATGATAAATGGTAAAACATGATTCCTAGTCTCGCCTCTAAGACTAGCTGAAGTGTTGTTAGTGATCATGTTTTCCGGATCTTAGGATATTGTTAAGTGTAATGGTAGTCCTAAAACAACTTTGAGAATATGTTATTGGAAGAACGATCATATTGAATCGACCCAAACTTGTTTGTTATACTTTGAGATACTATTGTCACATGTCAGTTTTCATAACACGGAGCATTACATATGCTTTCGCTCCTTAGACCATGAAAGTATTGTAATATCTTCTTACCATACGATGGGCTTCGGGGTTGCTCAAACGTCATCTGTAACACGGTGATCATAAAGACAACTTACAAGTTCATCGGAAAGTTTGGCAAGGGGCTAGATAGATCAAGAGTGGGATTTTCTCCTATGACGATGGAGAGATATCTTAGGGCCCTCTCGGTGTGATGGTATCAATCATCGTTTGCCCACACACAAGTGGCTAGGTCATGCGGATTCCGGAACATGTCGACGAGAAAGAAGAACAAAACCAGCAACGAGGAGACCGATATAGTGAGTATGAGAATGACTCAAGTGGATATCGATATATCTCACCTCGGGTTTTGTGAAGTATCGCGAAGCAAAGGGAACAACACATGATAACTGATACGTCTCCAACGTATCTATAATTTTTGAATGTTCCATGCTATTATATTATCTATTTTGGATGTTTAATGGGCTTTAATATGCTCTTTTATATTATTTTGGGGACTAACCTATTAACCGGCAGCCTAGTGCCAGTTTCTTTTTTTTGCCCATTTTAGAGTTCTACAGAAAAGGAATACCAAACGGAGTCCAAACGGAATGAAACCTTCGTGATGATCTTTCTTGGACCGAAAGCAATCCAGAAGACTTGGAATTGAAGTCTGGAACTCCACGAGGAGGCCACGAGGCAGGAGGGTGCGTCCGCACCCTCGTGGGCCCCTCATAGCTCCACCGATGTACTTCTTCGCCTATATATACTCTTATACCCTAGAAACATTAGGGGGAGCCATGAAACCACTTTTCCACCGCCGCAACCTTCTATACCCGTGAGATCCCATCTTGGGGCCTTTTCCGGCGATCTGCCGGAGAGGGAATCGATCACGGAGGGCATCTACATCAACACCATTGCCTCTCAGATGAAGCGTGAGTACTTTACCAAAGACCTTCGGGTCCATAGTTATTAGCTATATGGCTTCTTCTCTCTCTTTGATTCTCAATACAAAGTTCTCCTCGATGTTCTTGGAGATCTATTCGATGTAATTCTTTTGCGATGTATTTGCCGAGATCCGATGAATTGCGGATTTGTGAAAAAGATTATCTATGAATATTATTTGGTTCTTCTCTGAATTCTTATATGCATGTTTTGATATCTTTGCAAGTCTCTTCTAATTATCGGTTTAGTTCGGCCAACTAGATTGATCTTTCTTGAAGTGGGAGAAGTGCTTAGCTTTGGGTTCATTCTTGCGGTGTCCTTCCCCAATGATAGTAGGGGCAGCAAGGCACGTATTGTATTGTTGCCATCGAGGATAAAAAGATGGGGTTTATATCATATTGCTTCAGTTTATCCCTCTACATCATGTCATCTTGCTTAATGTGTTACTCTGTTCTTATGAACTTAATACTCTAGATGCATGTTGGATAGCGGTCGATGTGTGGAGTAATATTAGTAGGTGCATAATCGTTTCGGTCTACTTGACACAGACGTGATGCCTATATTCATGATCATTGCCTTAGATGTCTTCATAATTATGCGCTTTTCTATCAATTGCTCGGCAGTAATTCGTTCACCCACCGTAATACATGCTATCTTGAGAGAAGCCACTAGCGAAACCTATGGCCCCCGGGTCTCTTTCCTATTATATTACATCTATTTTCCTTTATATCGCATCTCGTTTACTATTTTGCAATCTTTACTTTCCAATCTATACAACAAAAATGCCAAAAATATTTACTTTATTATCTCTATCAGATCTCACTTTTGTGAGTGATCGTGAAGGGATTGACAACCCCTTTATCGCGTTGGTTGCCAGGTTCTTGATTGTTTGTGCAGGTACTAGGTGACTTGTGTGTCGTCTCCTACTGGATTGATACCTTGGTTCTCAAAACTGAGGGAAATACTTACGCTACTTTGTTGCATCGCCCTTTCCTCTTCAAGGGAAAACCAACGCATGCTCAAGAGGTAGCAAAAAGGATTTCTGGAGCCGTTGCCGGGGAGATCTATGCCAAGTCAAGACATACCAAGTACCCATCATAAACTCTTCTCCCTCGCATTACATTATTTGTCATTCGCCTCTCGTTTTCCTCTCCCCCACTTCTAAAACAATTTTCGAAAACCTTTGCCTTTTCTTCGCCCCTCTTCCATTCGTCTCTGTTTGTTTGCTTCTTGTGTGCTTGTGTGTTGGTGTGCCTATTTGCTTTGATGGCTTTGCCAAAAAGTGTTGATCCTCACCTTAGGAGGTTGGAAGAGATTGAAAACAACATTAGAAGCTTTATGTCTTTGCAATTTGAGCACAATAATTTCTTCATAAACAAGCTTAAAGAACAAAAAGGTTTTATGGAGTACATAAATAAAGAGCTCGATGACATGTCTAAGGAATTTTATGGTTTGAAAACTCAGTTTGCTCATGTTGAAAATTTAGTAGGCCAAATTTTGGATAAACAAGCCACCTTAGTTAATAAGATGGCCGCTAAACCGGAAGATCTACATAATAACGATGAAGATCTAAAAGCGATTGATGTGACTCCTATTAAATCTTTGTTTTCCAATATGAATCTTAATAAAGATGGGACTGGAGATGAGTCAACTTTAGTTAAAAGGCGTCCCAATGATTCTGAGTTTTTAGATCTAGATGCAAAAATCGATAAAAGTGGGATTGAAGAGGTCAAAAGTTTACATAGCAATGAACCCACTATTTTGGATTTCAAGGGATTTAATTATGACAATTGCTCTTTGATAGATTGTATTTCCTTGTTACAATCCGTGCTAAATTCTCCTCATGCTTATGATCAAACTAAAGCTTTTACGAAACATATCGTTGATGCTTTGATGCAATCTTATGAAGAAAAGCTTGAACTAGAAATTTCTATCCCTAGAAAATTTTATGATGAGTGGGAACCTACTATTAAAATTAAGATTAAAGATTATGAATGCTATGCTTTGTGTGACTTGGGTGCTAGTGTTTCCACGATTCCCAAAACTTTGTGTGACATGCTAGGTTTCCGTGAATTTAATGATTGTTCTTTAAATTTTCATCTTGCCGATTCCACCATTAATAAACCTATGGGAAGGATTAATGATGTTCCCATTGTTGCAGATAGGAATTATGTGCCCGTATATTTCATTGTTCTTGATATAGATTGCAATCCTACATGTCCTATTATTCTTGGTAGACCTTTCCTTAGAACGATTGGTGTAATTAAATTGCCTTATGAACATATTATGAGAGCCACTTATGGATTGCATACCAAAGATGGCAATACCTAGATCTATTCGTGTTTTTATGTCAAGCTAGGGGCGTTAAACAATAGCGCTTCTTGGGAGGCAACCCAATTTTATTTTTGTTCTTTACTTTTTGCTACTGTTTAGTAATAAATTATTCATCTAGCTTCTGGTTAGATGTGGTTTTATGTTTTAGTTAGTTTTGTGCCAAGTAGAACCTTTGGGAAGACTTGGGTGAAGTCTTTGCGATCTTGCTGTAAAAAACAGAAACTTTTGCGCTCACGAGAATAGCTGTCGTTTTTTTACTTCAGAGTGCTTTTAGGTTGACTCTTTTTGCAGATGATTAATAGACAAATTCCTCATGTCCACCAATTTATTTCAGAATTTTTAAAGTTACAGAAGTATTCGAAAGTTACAGATTACTACAGACTGTTCTGTTTTTGACAGATTCTGTTTTTCGTGTGTTGTTTGCTTATTTTAATGAATCTATGAGTAGTATCGGGGGGTATGAACCATAGAGAAGTTGGAATACAGTAGGTTTAACACCAATATAAATAAAGAATGAGTTCATTACAGTACCTTAAAAAGTGGTGGTTTATTTTCTTATACTAACGAAGCTCATGAGATTTTCTGTTGAAGTTTTGTGTTGTGAAGTTTTCAAGTTTTTGGGTAAAGATTTGATGGATTTTGGAATAAGGAGTGGCAAGAGCCTAAGCTTGGGGATGCACAAGGCACCCCAAGGTAAAATTCAAGGACAACCAAAAGCCTAAGCTTGGGGATGCCCCAGAAGGCATCCCCTCTTTCGTCTTCATCTATCGGTAACTTTACTTGAGGCTATATTTTTATTCACCACATGATATGTGTTTGCTTGGAGCGTCTTGTATGATTTGAGTCTTTGCTTTTTAGTTTACCACAATCATCGTTTCTGTACACACCTTTTGGGAGAGACACACATGAATCGGAATTTATTGGAATACTCTATGTGCTTCACTTATATCTTTTGAGCTAGACAATTTTGCTCTAGTGCTTCACTTATATCTTCTTAGAGCACGGTGGTGGTTTTATTTTATAGAAATTATTGATCTCTCATGCTTCACTTATATTATTTTGAGAGTCTTTTAGAACAGCATGGTAATTCGCTTTGGTTATAAAACTAGTCCTAATATGATGGGCATCCAAGATGGGCATAATAAAAACTTTCATAAAAAGTGCGCTGAATACTATGAGAAGTTTGATTTTTGATGATTGTTTTGAGATATGAGGATGGTGATATTAGAGTCATGCTAATAGAATAATTGTGAATTTGAGAAATACTTGTGTTGAGGTTTGCAAGTCCCCTAGCATGCACGTATGGTAACCGTTGTGTAACAAATTTGAAGCATGAGGTGTTTCTTTGATTGTCTTCCTTATGTGTGGAGGTCGGGATCGCGTGATGGGTAACTCCTACCAACCCTTCCCCTAGGATCATGCACATAGTGCTTGGTTTTTGATGACTTGTAGATTTTTGCAATAAGTATGTGAGTTCTTTATGACTAATGTTGATTCCATGGATTATACGCACTCTCACCCTTCCACCATTGCTAGCCTCTCTAGTACCGCGCAAATTTCACCGGTACCATAAACCCACCATTTACTTTCCTCAAAACAGCCACCATACCTACCTATTATGGCATTTCCATAGCCATTCCAAGATATATTGCCATGCAACTTTCCACCGTTCTGTTTGTTATGACACACTCCATCTTTGTCATATTGCCTTGCATGATCATGTAGTTGACATTGTATTTGTGGCAAAGCCACCATTCATAATTTTTTCATACATGTCACTCTTGATTCATTGCACATCCTGGTACACCGCCGGAGGCATTCATATAGAGTCATATTTTGTTCTAAGTATCGAGTTGTAATCCTTTAGTTGTAAATAAATAGAAGTGTGATGATCATCATTATTAGCATTGTGCTACTATCCTTATCAGAGGACATAAAAAATTAAAAAAGAGGGCAAATAAGCCAAACAAAAAATGAGAGAAAAAGAGAGAAGGGACAATGCTACTATCCTTTTTCCACACTTGTTCTTCAAAGTAGCACCATGATCTTCATGATAGAGAGTCTCTTATTTTGTCACTTTCATATACTAGTGGGAATTTCGTTATAGAACTTGGCTTGTATATTCCAATGATGGGCTTCCTCAAAATGCCCTAGGTCTTCGTGATCAAGCAAGTTGGATGCACACCCACTTAGTCTCTTTTGTTGAGCTTTCATACATTTATAACTCTAGTGCATCCGTTGCATGGCAATCCCTACTCACTCACATTGATATCTATTGATGGGCATCTCCATAGCCCATTAATACGCCTAGTTGATGTGAGACCATCTTCTTCCTTTTTGTCTTCTCCACAACCACCATTCTATTCCACCTATAGTGCTATGTACATGGCTCACGCTCATGTATTGTGTGAAAGTTGAAAAAGTTTGATAATACTAAAGTATGAAACAATTGCTTGGCTGAAACCGGGGTTGTGCATGATTTGAAAATTTTGTGTGAAGAAGATGGAGCATAGCCAAACTATATGATTTTGGAGGGATAAACTTTCTTTGGCCATGATATTTTGAGAAGACATATTTACTTTGTTAGTATGATTGAAGTATTATTATCTTTATGTAAATATTTAAACTTCTGTCTTGAATCTTTCGGATCTGAACATTCATACACAATAAATAAAATTACATTGATAATTATGTTAGGTAGCATTCCACATCAAAAAATCTGTTTTTATCATTTACCTACTCGAGGACGAGCAGGAATTAAGCTTGGGGATGCTTGATACGTCTCTAACATATCTATAATTTTTTTATTGTTCCATGCTATTATATTATATATTTTGGATGTTTAATGGGCTTTAATATGCTCTTTTATATTATTTTTGGGACTAACCTATTAACCGGAGGCCCAGTGCCAGTTTTTGTTTTTTTGCCCATTTTAGAGTTTTACAGAAAAGGAATACCAAACGGAGTCCAAACGGAATGAAACCTTCGCGATGATCTTTCTTGGACCGAAAGCAATCCAGAAGACTTGGAGTTGAAGTATGGAACTCCACGAGGAGGCCACGAGGCAGGAGAGGGCGCCCCCCACCCTCGTGGGCCCCTCGTAGCTCCACCGACGTACTTCTTTCACCTATATATACTCTTATACTGTAGAAACATCAGGGGGAGCCACGAAACCACTTTTCCACCGCCGCAACCTTCTGTACCCGTGAGATCCCATCTTGGGGCCTGTTCTGGCGATCTGCCAGAGAGGGAATCGATCACGGAGGGCTTCTACATCAATACCATTGCCTCTCCGATGAAGCGTAGTTTACCACAAACCTTCGGGTCCATAGTTATTAGCTAGATGGCTTCTTCTCTCTCTTTGCTCCTCAATACAAAGTTCTCATCGATGTTCTTGGAGATCTATTCGATGTAATTCTTTTGCGGTGTGTTTGCCGAGATCCGATGAATTGTGGATTTAATGAACAAGATTATCTATGAATATTATTTGGTTCTTCTCTGAATTCTTATATGCATGATTTGATATCTTTGCATGTCTCTTCGAATTAGCAGTTTAATTTGGCCTACTAGATTGTTCTTTCTTGCAATGGGAGAAGTGCTTAGCTTTGGGTTCATTCTTGCGGTGTCCTTTCCCAGTGACAGTAGGGGCAGGAAGGCATGTATTGTATTGTTGCCATCGAGGATAAAAAGATGGGGTTTATATCATATTGCTTGAGTTTATCGCTCTACATCATGTCATCTTGCTTAATGCGTTACTCCGTTCTTATGAACTTAATACTCTAGATGCATGATGGATAGCGGTTAATGTGTGGATTAATAGTAGTAGATGCAGAATCATTTCGGTCTACTTGACACGGACGTGATGCCTATATTCATGATCATTGCCTTAGATGTCTTCGTAATTATGCGCTTTTCTATCAATTGCTCGGCAGTAATTCGTTCACCCACCGTAATACATGCTATCTTAAGAGAAACCACTAGTGAAACCTATGGCCCCCAGGTCACTTTCCTATTATATTAATCTCTTTTCCTTTATATTGCATCTCGTTTACTATTTTGCAATCTTTACTTTCCAATCTATACAGCAAAAGTACCAAAAAATATTTACTTTATTATCTCTATCAGATCTCACTTTTGCAAGTGGCCATGAAGGGATTGACAAGCCCTTTATCACGTTGGTTGCAAGGTTCTTGATTGTTTGTGCAGGTACTAGGTGACTTGTGTGTCGTCTCCTACTGGATTGATACCTTGGTTCTCAAAACTAAGTGAAATACTTACGCTACTTTGGTGCATCACCCTTTACTCTTCAAGGGAAAACCAATGCATGCTCAAGAGGTAGAAATAACCAAAGGTTCAGTCGAATGTTGTTCATGTAATCATAGGGATTGATCTGGATGCCCACGGTTCCGCTATCGCTCATTAAACAAAAGGGGTTTTGTTCATGTCTATGTTCCTATGGGGTCACAAGCTTAAGGTAATCACAATCTGGTGAGTGTTAGTGGAGCATGAGTTATGAGAAAATATTTATAAAATAGTTTTGTTAATATTTGAAATAGTTTTGAGAGGAACCTGATGTGTTTCGGGGTTACCGGAAGGGTTTCGAGGTTTACCGGTAATACCGGGAATTAATATATAGGTGGAGAATGTTTCCAGAGATGTTAAGTTAATAATAAAAGGCTCTAATAATGATTAGGAGGCTTTTAAGTTTATTTATATATCAATGGGCCTTAAAAGGCTAGTGGTGGAAAGGGCATGGGGCCTATGTGGCCCAATACGAGGTGGCGCCCCCTAGCTTCTTGGAGAAACTAGGGGAGGCCAAATTGGAGTGGGATTCCCCGTCCTAGTGTGGGCACAAGGGGGAGGGGTTCCTTACCCTTCTGTGGTGCCCCTCCCCTCCCTCCAACCTTTATATACTTGAGGATTTGGCCCTTCTAGACACAAGTTTTGGAGCATCATCTAGTTCTCTAGTTCTAGTTCTAGTTGATCCAATTAGAGCTATCTATAATCCTCTCTAGTCCTCATAATTAGGATCCTAGTGTGGTTCTAATCTTCTCCCTCTAATTCTCCGACATCGATTAGCTCTGGACGGCGAAGCACTGCCGGATCATGAAGACCGTACGCTTGCAAACTATGGAGAGGCGGTGGTTTCGGTCTTCCATTCGAGGGCACGTTCGTGAACGGCTCGATAGACTTCAAGTACAATCTACATCGACTCTTCTTCTTCTACAACTCGGAGTTGGTGATGATCGATCTAAACTGTTATTGCATCTTCATAGTGTTCCTAGTTTGATCGTAGGAAGAATTTTTTTGTTTTCTACTACGTTTCCAAACAGAGGCAGCTTACCGCTCCACCCCGGGCATGGGCAGGAGTTTGGAGTTCATCCTCTAAGGCAGCGTCCTCTTCTATTTGACATTGAGGTCAAGGCCTTTTCCTTTGATGCTTCAGCCCCTGCTAAGGCTCCTTTGGTTGGGGCAATCTAGTCGAGGTGACTTCTCACACAGTGAAGATTCCTCATGGTCGGCGCCAATGTTGACATTCAAGAATCAACTTTCTACTAGAGGTATCCCTAGCAACATGATTAAAGATAAGTATGAGGGGGGGTGTACGGTGGCCTTATAACGAAGCCGTGTACACTTTGACAAAATGACACAATGTTGTTTTTTAAATATGTGAAGTCGCCTTGTGGGAGCGGGGCCTCCGTCCTATGACAGGGTCACCGAGAGTGCTGCCCGGCGCATAGAACACATAGTGCCGCCACTTCTGGAGTCCCTCGAATTCCGACTAGTCTAAGCCTTATAGGTCCCTCGGACTCTGAGTCTCAACCTTTCGTGCTGTCTTGAAGGAGCTTAGGATGAGAGAGTGGCTCTCCTCTTGAGTTTATTTCAAGTGTGAGTGAGTGATTTACATGACCAAGTGGGTCTTACATATCCTAGGGGTCCTTGACAAATGATCAAGGCTACTTTAAGTAAAGAAGTGAGGGGTAGAATTAGATAATTTTCTGTCGTTTGTCCATGTGTCTCTCGCTGGGCTAGAAGATGTGATGTGAGTCATGTGACCCATTATGGGGAGAATCCCTGCACAATTTAGAGGTTTCATAGCTTGGCTTGGGCTTCTCTACGCGTTTCCTTTGTCTTGTTGACCATAAAGGCTTGCTTGGACTTTGGTTGACCGGGATACATTGCGTGTATTGACCTCCTTGACTTCTTAGCTGACTTTTACTTTGGTTGACCGTGTAGGTGCGTATGAAGTGAGTGATTTCTTAAGTGGGTTTAAAGTCATTGCTAGAACTTATAAGCCACATGTAATGAGAGTATCATTGTAGCTAATATCATGTATGCCAACTAGGCAATTTTGACGAGATGAAATAGAATTAAATAAAAAAAGAGGTTTAAGTATCGTGATACCGTATCATAATCAGTACTCCCTCCGTCCCAAAATTTTTGTCTTAAATTTGTCTAGATACGGATGTATGTACTCCCTACGAATTTTGGGAGGGAGGGATTACTATTACAATATATTTTGCATGACAACAAATAAGATTATATAAGATACTAATATAAGACCCTATGCATTACATAAGTAGTATCATATGCATGATATGATATTAAGTTACGACAAAATTTACATATGAGAGATTTCACTATGGACCACATACGGAGCAAAATGAATGAATCTACACTCTAAATGCATCCATATACATTCGTATGTGGTCCATAGTGTAATCTCTACAAAGACTTATATTTAGAAACGTAGGGAGTATTTCCGAGGAGAGCAGCGAAATAGCGGACGAGCTCGCTTGCTCCCGCTTCGTGTACGGATAGAACAAGGACGCGTCTCAGCGTGTATTGAATGTGATTGTGTGGGGCAGTAGGAAGGAATGTAGCGCTGAGCAGTGCAATACGGAGAGCCGGCCGTTCGATTTGACAATGTCGTGACGACATGACGTACATCTGTTCCAATGGTACATGACGCATCTACCGGCCCGTAACTTATCGCAGCGCTCGGGTCTATCACAGAAACGGCGAGTCATTGTGTAGTTCCTGCCGCCACGTATTGCACATGCACTACTGATGGCCTCACGTATGCGTTTGCTCCGTTTGACCACTCTGAAAATGACTCTTAAATTGGGAGCTAACCTGGCTAAGCCTGAACTTTTCTCTTTTAGACACGAACTTTTCTCTTTTAGACACGATAAACTAGAAAACAGACCTTCATTAATATTACCGGAGTACACAGACAGAATACACCATAACAGATGCTCAAAAGAAGAAATACACCACATAACAGTTAACTTGATGGCACCAAAAGTACGTCATTTGCGACTAAATAGCTGCCTCCACACCATTTGCTACTTGACTGCTAAACACACACATCGCACATCGTGAACTTAATTTACAGGTACAATGCGTACGCCATTTGCGACGAGCTACATAATACCTCAGTTTGCTAATGACACCTAATCCAGCACGCGCATGAAAACATTGGCCACAACCAGTGGGAAACGCTTTGTATCTATAGTTTGCTAAGACTCCGGCGTCAGACCATTCCTCCGTCATCGTTGTAATGGAAATCCGACACTCCAAATTTGTCCTTCTTTTGTAATTATAGCAAAATTGTCCGTGCGTTGGAACGGGAAAACAAAAATCATAATGTCCAATGGCCATGACCATATTTTGCTTCACCACCGAGATACACCATCACTCTCATTTTTATAAAATCGTGAACAATTTTTGAAAATCATGAACATTTTTTAGAACTCATGAACATCTCCGAAATCATGAACATATTTTACAGATTTTCAAACATTTTTCTAAAATCATGAACATTTTTTGAATTTGATGGTTCCACTCTTCCTTTTGCCATCAAAGTCAAAAGTTGGGCCACCAATCAGTATGGAAGAGAGTGAAAAATGCTTAGACAATCTAGACCTGGACGGATGTGCGACCACTCTCGGTTGTGATTTGTATTGTGTCGTAACAACAAAAACATATAATTCATTCATGTTGTTCGAAGCAGCTTCTATGGAAGCAAATTGTCTTTTCTTCTGAAGCAAGTTCTAATTTATTAATGTTTGGTGGAAATAAATTTTAATTTTGTTGGATGCACGCACTCGAAACAATTCTTTGGTCGCATGGAACATATTTTGAAACTGAAGGTTTTGGAACTTCAGGGACAGTCAAAAACAAAAAATAAACCAAACTGAAGTTTTTGCAAGGATCTCCGCAATTGAAAACAGCGTACGAAGCAAGCAAAAATAATCTTCACGACTGAAAACATTTTAGGAGGCAAAGAAAATTTTAGGAAGAAAACAATCCCGGTTCATACCAAATTTTTATAAGAAGCAACAATACCGGTTCGTACCAAGCAACAATACCGACTGAAACTACAGTGTTGGTGGCTTAAAACTAGGAAGAGGTCTGGCATACTTGCTTCGACTTGCTGCAGATAAACGTGCCTGGACCAGTTGCAGAGGATACCTTTGTTGATTGGTGGCTTAAAACTAGGAAGAGGTTTAAGAGAAGCGACAAGCGTGGATTCGATACCGTGGTGTTGGGGACGGCATGGGCGCTTTGGAAGCAGAGGAACGCTAGAGTTTTCAATCGCCCGGAAGAGATGAAACAACATTTGGACCTGGCCATGTGTATCACCGGTGAGATTAGGGAATGGAGGGACGCGAAAGGTGGTGTAGGAGGTCTAGATCGTTTTGTGAGACTAGTGGGTGTGTGGAGGTGTCCATCGTTTGATGTTCGCATCATTCGATGGGATCTTGTATATCTTTTGCTCTCTTCTATAAAAGTAAGGTACGCCGTTGTCGTACTCTCGGAAAAAAAAACTACAGTGTTGGAAGCAAACAAGAAAAAAAAATTCCACACGACTGAAAACTTCATAGGAAGCGAAGAAAATTTTAGGAAGCAAATGATCCAGTTCCTACGAAGCAAATCTTTTTGGGAAGCAACGATGTTGATTTGGAACCCATTGACCCTCACGATTGGAAACAAATAAAATGGCTTAATTATCATTCCTGGATTTGAGAAGTTGTTAGGAAAAAAAAGGAAAGAAATTAATTGTAGTTAATGCCAAATCCCACCATTGGTACAGTGTCCAAACGTCATCGCTGGGCCTTTACATGTCTGTCTGTATGCACCGTATCTACGTTGGCTCTTCCGTCCAGCTTATGCATTAAATGATCAGCGTACGCACCCCTGAAGTACCGCGGCCATCCCGCATCCCGTCAAGAGTGGACGCCTGGCGATAACATGAGCAGGCGAGCACGAGCACGCCATTGAATTTTCGGCATTTCCGATCTCATCTCCACTTGAAACTAGTCGTCAGGTGGTCTTTCTCAGCTGTGATGGGCGTCTCATCTCCTCACCAGACGCTTCCACGCCTCACCAAGATCCTCACCTTGTCGCTCTACGCCATCCTCCCTCTCGTCCTCCTCTTCTACCTCCTCTCCCCTTCTCCCATCGCCGCCCCACCCTCCACTTCCACCTCGCCGCCCCACGGTAACCACCTCAAGGACTCCGCTAATCCATCGCCTGCCTGCGTACATTAATTGTCGCTTCCATGGGCGTGTCCGTGTGCGCCAGCGCAATGACGCGGTTCTTTGTTCATGGTTTGCAGGTGAGAGGCAGCAGGTGGTGAAGACCGCTACAGGGGCGCCGCAGTGCGACTACTCGGAGGGGGAATGGATTCCGAACGCGGCGGGGCCGCGGTACACCGGGACGAGCTGCGGCGCGACGATCAAGCACGAGCAGAACTGCATCGTGAACGGCCGGCCGGACACGGGGTACCTGAACTGGCGGTGGCGGCCGCGCGGGTGCGCGCTCCCGCCGTTCGCGCCCGCTGAGTTCCTGGAGCTGGTGCGCGGCCGGCACGTCGCGTTCGTAGGCGACTCGCTCGCGCGGAACCAGTGCGAGTCGCTGGTGTGCCTCCTCGGGTCGGACTACCCCGTCGAGCTGGTCCTTGACGGCGGCGAGGAGCGCAAGTTCCGGCGGTGGGCGTTCCGGTCGCACAACGCGACGGTGTCGGTGTTCTGGTCGCCGTTCCTGGTGAATGGCACGGAGAAGTCGTGGGCGCCGGGTGGGCTTGGCTACAAGTACAACCGGCTGTACTTGGACCAGCCCGACGAGCGGTGGGCGGCGGAGCTCCCGGGCATCGACGTGGTGGTGCTCTCCTTCGGCCAGTGGTTCCTGCAGTCGGCGATGTACTACGAGCGCGGTGCTGTGATCGGGTGCCACCACTGCCCGGAGCCGAACCGCACGGAGACGGGCTTCTTCGGCGTTTTCCGCCTCGCCGTCAAGAACGCCCTCCGCGATGTCATCGCCCGCTCCAGCGCCGGCCGGGAGAAGCTGGCAGTGCTGACTACGTTCTCGCCGGCGCACTTCGACGGGGAGTGGGACAGCCCGGACGCGTGCGCGCGCACGGAGCCGTACGCTCCGGGAGAGAAGGAGATGTCGTACATGCACAAAGAGATGTGGCGGACGGGCGCGGAGGAGGCCACCGCGGCTGCCGTCGAGGCCAGGTCGCGAGGGTCCGCGGTGACGGTGGAGGCTCTGCAGGTGACGAGGCTCGCGGATATGCGCCCGGACGCTCACCCCGGCCCGTACTTCCATCCCTTCCCGTTCGCCGGCGCCGGCGGCGAGAAGAAGAGGGAGCGGGTGCCGAACGACTGCGTGCACTCGTGCCTCCCCGGCCCCATCGACACGTGGAACGAGATCCTGCTGCAGATGGTAAAGAGATGGAGAGGTGCCTCCTCCTCCAGATGACAGTGATACTGAAATTCAATCATGGTTTTTTTTTTTTTTTGTGCGACTATCACTCCTACATTTGGAACCAAGGAAAGGAAAATAACTTTTGCATGTGTCCTCACCTCCCCACCACGGCTTGGCCTTCGGTTCTCATGGCTTTACTATGGATGATTTGGGCAGCACGTAATGACATGGTATTTAGATTGGTCGATCAAAACTCTGTAATAATCCTTCGAAACCTTATTTCTGTTTTGGATCTCTGGTCTCATTGTCTTGTGCATTCACAAGACAAGGAGGGCGCCTTCTCGTGGCGTTCCTACCTCTCTGCCCGTTACACCGTGCCTATGTAATTCTGTACTCACTGCCACGGCAGCCCTTTGAGCAATATATTCAAGTGGGGAAGCCCCCCCCGGTGATTCTAAAAAAAAGATTATGCAGAATGTTAGGGGAAAATCATTGAAATTTTGAAGGATTGTAATGTTTTCCAATTGTGGGCCGCGCTACGCGTCGACCGACGGACAAAGAGAAAACATCCGCCGCCTAACTAGCCGTTGGATGGACGCAGTCCGATCTACTCGTCGACGTGCGTGACCTCCCTTGCAACAAGAGCGATGTTGCAGAAACATTTATAACAATGGTCGTCCGATCTATCGTCCCAGCCAGTCGAGGATCTTTGTAACAGCTACCTTGTTGCGTTTAGGGTGTTTGCAACAAGGACCTTGTTGCAAAGGTCCGCCGAGGCAGCACGCCACGCGCCAGAGTTGCTTCTCCTCCTCTGCCTCAGCCCCGCGAGCAGCTGCCAGCTCCACTCCAGCACGACGGCGACCTCTCACGTCGAGCACTTCTTCGGTATTTTCTGCAATTAGACCGATGTTTTTGAAACATGCCTCATGTTGCAAAGTCTGACCACTCACTCTCTAACGTGAGGTGCTACTCCGACACTTTCTGCAACCCGGACTATGTTTCTACAAGACCCTTTTTGTGAAAAAACCCTTCATCATCGAACAATTTTTAATCTTTGTGAAACAAGAGTCTATTGCAGAAACATTTTGAAACAAGACCCCTGCTGCAGGAAAAAAAATCTTCACCACCGAATCATTTTTTCTCTTTCTGAAACTAGTCTTGTGCTGTAGAAATTTACTGAAACAAGACCCTTATTACAGGAAAAAAAAACTGGTTGTAGGACTGACTTGTGGCCAGCGTGGGATCAGGATTGATCCGACGGCTAAGCCAGTGGCGGACGGTGCGCTTGCATCCGCCGGCTGAAAGGTAGTGTTTTCCGATTGTAATTGCATGTGTCAAGATTATGCAGAAATGCAACTAAAAAAAGATTATGCAGTATGTTACGGGTTTTTGTGATTTAAAAATAAATCATAGAAAATTTGAAGGATTGTAACCCTTAGGAATATCCCTTGCAAAAAAGAAGTAATCCTTGGGAATATATTCTACTGTTGGTCTGACAAGTTAATCTTATAAGATTTTTTCTCTTACTAATTGATTTGCACTATATTTGAAAGAAAAATTATCATCAACTCAAAGCCTTTGAAAGAAATTCATTGTATTTTTCTCGTGACATAATATACTAGTAGACTTTAAATGGGCATGACATTCTAATCCTACCTGAATCAAAGGGTCCAAACTCCCCAAACAGTGGTTTTAGTGCTTGAACTTTTCCCCTTTTCGCGGAGTGCGACAGTTTTTGTTGGTTGCGTGTGCATCGGCGCTCCGCGGGTGACACGGGTACGTGCCGCCCTCCTCAGATGGCGCGCCGACCCACCCTCAAATGCGCATCTTGTCGAGGTCTTACATTTCCGCTCCAATAAAAATCAGTTGCTCGATATCGGCAGCGCCATCGCACCGAGGGAACGGGAGTCCCAGCAAGCAGCAGCGGATACGCTCTGCTGCCAGATGCCGCCAGCTAAAGGCAGCACTGGATGGGAAATTGACGGAGTCTCTACGCCTTTCTCCTCTTGCTGGTAGCTCCACAGAGTTTTTTTCTGTCACCGTTACCCATCAGAGCAGGACGTTGCTGGCTGATATGAAGGTGCCTACTGCCTAATTAAATAGCACATCTTTGATTGATAAAATGCCACACCTTTTCTGGGACTTTGATCCTATGGCACACATTTCTTTTAATTGGATTAAATAGCACATCTTTGATTGATAGCTGGACAAAATACCACAAATTGGGTTTTCCCCTCCTTTTCCACGTCCAGGCACATATATCATATTGGTTAGGACGAATATGCCCTCGGTTCGTTTCACGGCCATCCAAGGAGACAGAGAGCCTCGACGTTCGTCCTTGCTGACGCTGCAGCTTCGCCATGCCTCCTCCCGGCCGAGCCGCCGCCTGGCCGTGCCTCCGCACCAGCACCTCGCCGTTCCTCCTCCCCCATGTCTCCCGTCCAGGCGCTGCTAGTTGTATCAAAATTCATATTGGATGGATGTAACATTTGTTGACGTATAGTTTTGTTGATATGGATACAATCAAATTTTCGACAGCATTTTCACGGTGAACAATTGAAGCTTGCCCACTAGCTCTTCTCCTCCACCATAATGTCCATGGTGTACGGTTCCCGAGTACACATGTCAGACCTGTCGGGCGCGGCAGCAGAATGTACATGTTCATGCGTCCGGGGAGGAAAAGAAGCAGGACGAGGGGATGAATCACGGGGAGGCGGCGGTGCGCTAGGAAGTAAGCACGGCAAGAAGGCGGCTCATGGCAGGAGGAACGATGAGGAGCTAGCGTTGTGCTTTGTTCTCTGTCTCCGTTTATATGACCAGGCAACGATCTGAGGGCAATTTAGTCCTAACAAATATGAGATGTGGCCCTGGACGTGGAAAAGTAGTAAAAACATTAATTTGTGGTATTTTGTCTAGCTATCAATCAAAGTTGTGCTATTTAATCTAATAAAAAGAAAGGTGTGCTATAGGATCAAAGTCCCAGGAAAGGTGTGGCATTTTCTCAAATTGCTCTGGGTGGGTTCCTTAGAATAACTGTGCAGTGCAGTGCAGTGCAGGCATACAATGTTCAGCCTAGCTTAGAAGAGCCTGAAATGGATTGGTTTGGAACCACCAACCATCACTAGTTAAGTATTGCCACTTGCCAATATAGGATAGCTGGAAGAGCAGTTGTACATCAAGCTAGCTAGAGTCAAGCACTTCAAATCAGCATTACCATTGTGGCCTACCCCTAAATTTGTACATAGTGAAGCATCAATTACAACTACCCAATAATGCACAGCGAACAGTCCTGGATGCCGAAAAGACGACAAGAGCACAAGTAACCTCAACTCGACGCGCACAATAACCGACCATTCATTACATAAACTTGAACACAGGTAACAGTTTCAGTTTACGAAGTTTCTACAGCTGAGCAGCAGAGTATTATCAACCAAAAGATTAAACAAATAAGAAGAAAATACTGTATATGCGGTAGGATACAGTATGATCTACCCTTCTTTTTCCAACTTAGCTTCTTACCAATTGGGCAAACTGGACAAGGAGATGCCCATGTTATCATTATGATGCCCTTTGTTAAATATGATAGTCCCATCCAGGAGGTTCTTCACATTGTACAAATTACAACAACACCTGCAAACAATCAGGCATTAGATCGCTAGCAAGATTACATTCTCTGATCAACATGTAAATATTGTCACTGATATCTAGGCTTGAAACTGAGTGCACTCATAGGCGCGCTTAAGCGCTGAGCGCAGCCCTACCACTTCGCTTTTCGGGTAAGCATTGAAAAAAGCGCTTGGACGCCTAGGGTTAGACAAAGGAGAGCAGAGTAAGCAAAACAGGGGAGAGCAAGGAGGCCTTCTACCGCCAAATGTGGGGCTTTCTTCCCCGACCTCACCACCCATCTTCTTCCCCGACCAAGTGCCGCTGGACCTCGAGCTCCCATTCCCCGACCCCACTATCAGTCCTTCCCCCTCCTCCCTGATCTCGGGCTCCTCTGTCTAGACTGGAGCCTGATGGCTTCTCTTCCCCAACCTCGCTGCTGCCAGATTTCTTCCCCTTCCCTGACCTCTAAGCTCCTCCATGTTCCTCTTCTCCAACATGCTTGAGTTTAGATGCCTTACATGCTTTGAAAATTGTTGGGTGCCCTTGTTCCTATCTGTAACGTTGGTATAGAATGCTTAAGGACCCTCGCTCACTGCACTAAGCTGAGGGACAACGCTCCCTCAGCGACTAACGCTTAAAAAACCTTTCGTAAACTATAAAATTATTGAACCGTGCCTAGGATGGAAATTGACTTATAGCATCAAACATTCCTAACTTGAGATGGCTTAAAGAAATGATAAATAAATAAAAAGATGGTTGAGGATTTGAGAATAAAGAAATAATAAGATAATAAAATAATCTAACTCGTCTTTTACCAGTGAAACATTTTTTTTCCACACTTAAATATAAAAAATTATTGTATCATTGGTAACTATTTTTTTCATAAAAATGTTTGCACACACAAATCAAAATCATCGCTTTTCGCTTAATATCATTGGCCATTATGTTCATGTACATCCTACCAAATTTAAACAGAAAGGCAAAAATACACTTATTAGATAAGTGAGACAATGTTCTTTGTTTATTTTCATAATCCTTTCAAGTCCAATTACAACGCTTAAAACTTCTGGACAACAACATGCCGACTTCAAACCCAAATAAGATCGCAGAATGTTCAGAATCTTTTAAGCCATTTTTTTGTAAATTTTGAGTTTTTAACTTTTACATATGAATGTAACATAAAACAAAACACTTTCATCAAATCAACTAGCAGATACAATTTTAAAACATTATTAATATAATATATACTTAATATTGTAGAAAAATAGTTATCCAAACCTAACATAAAATAAAAGATTTTAATTTAGCAATAAAAATCATGCAATTTGGTACATATGTTTTATTATTCTACTTTAGCAAATTACAAATATCATAATTTTAATTTTGCCAATGGTTTGACTAAGTTTATTATGATTGATGTGTTTATTCATATTCTTGTGAACTGGATGTGTAATTCTACAAAATTCATTTGTTTTTTAAGTGAAAAAATTGGATCTCGATAATCAATATGAGAGGCTTATTGATTCGATAATATGCTTTTTTATGAAAATTCTGATCATTGATGATAAAAAATATTAGCAACACTAAGAGATGGATAATTTTATATTACGTTGAATTAGATTGGACTAACTCAACTATTTATCGTCCATAATCTTGATACAATTATACACTCACCTATTATACTATGTTTTGTCATAGCCAATCCTACACTTTCATAGTTGGTTATTCATCTTCATAATTACTTACCTTTTGCTATATTTCTTACTTAGCTTAGTTACCGTGCAGAATAGTATCACCCATATGTAATGTTGTACAACCTAATTGGATCGTGGACATGTGGCACAATATAAGCACTATAACAGTCATTACTCTAGATCTTTGTACTTAAATATCTAGGTCTAGATAATTTCTACTTACCCATACTTCTCATATTTTCCATGATACATATTAATTAGTTTACTTTCTCTTCATAACAAATAATTAGCGTCACATATTTTTCTATATTCTTCTATGCATTGCATTTTTCAACAAAAATCAATAGTCCAACTTAAATAACTCACATTTCTAAATGTGCTTATGTAGTCTGATTGACCTAATTTGACTAACTTCACTATTTACCGTGCTTCAATTTTTGAATTGTCAGTAATGGAAATTAATTTAATATAAACACTTTCTAATCAATTGCTTGAATCAAATAACTTACGACATATAGTAAGTGTGCAATTTAATTATGTAGCCTCTGATAGTGTAGAGTTGTATTGACGATATCCAAATCATCGACCTCTAGCTCTAATGTTAATGGTCATGAGATATTCAAATAAACTTTTAAGTCACAAGAAGAAAGCAATTTCATCCGTACAATCAGGTAGCAACATAAGTATATAACACATCCTTAATACTGTGTTGTGTGCCTTATAATTAATTCATATCAAACGATTAACTAGTATACATTTGCAAATACAAAAATGACCAGTCATCTTCTGATTAGTCCACCTCAATTCAACACATTATCATTCCATCTACCGCCTAGTGTTGCTAATAATTCACCAAAAAGAATCTACATATTCAGCAAAAAGGAAATCATAGTATCAACAACTACAATCTCATGTAGAGGTTCAAAAAATTCACTACAAAATTAAGCTGGAGATAAAGCAAGCAATATCTTACCTCTCAATCGGCTCCAACACCGCCGCTGCCACCAAGCGGGTACGACACGACCTCTCTGACCACCGGCGCGACTTCTACCAGCGCAATGTCCATACCATACCCGGAGACAGGCAAAAGCTTGAGCTCACGGAGCACGCAAAAGGCCTCGGCCATACGGCCACGCGGCACATCGACGGCGACGGCGCACCGCGGGACCCAGTTGTCCGGGCGGAACCCGTCGGGCACCTCGAGCCCCGTGTCCTTGCGCAGCAGCTCGCAGAGCTGCGCGTGGAGGCCGAGCAGCGCCGCCGATGGCGTGGGCGAAAGGAAGAGGACCCCCGCATCAAGGGATGACGGGGGCGATGCGAGCGAGGAGAGCGCTAGAGGGAGCGGGTCGATGCGAGATGCGAGCGCGCGGAGGGCGGGCGCGAGGCGGAGCGGGTCGGGGAGCGCGGCGGCCGGGAGATGCAGCAGCGGGAGGTGCGGGCGGGACGCGGTGTCGATGAGGCGGCTGCTGAGCTGCCGCCGCGCGAGAGCGTTCCACGCCTTGAGCACCTGGTTCTCCAGCGCGGGGTCGAAGTAGAGCTCTACCGCGTAGTGCCCGGAGGGGGCCGGCGGCGCCGCCGCCGCCGCGCGGGGGGTGCCCGGGGGAGTCGTCGCGACCGCCGCCGGGGTGGAGAAAACACCCCCGCCGCCTCCGCCGGCCGCGGAGGGCGCGGTACCTTGCGCCATGGCGAGGGCGGCGAGCTCCGGATGCGCGATTCCGACAGGGATGCGAGGGGGTCGGAGGAGTGGGATGTTGGGTTTTCCGCTGGGAGGTGAGAAATTTGGGAGATCTCGTACGACTGAGCTACTGTGGTGTGCACGCTTGGAATAGCTACAGTCAGAGGTTGGTGGGGCCCATCGGGTGAATTGCTGACTACTGGGACCGCCTTGGTTCTGACTTACAGTGGCAAAGGCCTTGAGAGCTTTGATGTTTACCCGACTTAACTTTTTTTTTTGGGGTAAAAAGAGTTTTATTCTTTTTTTCGAGGGTACGCCAAAGGCGTACCATAGCTTTATAGGAGAAAGAAAATATGTACAAGAGGGTTACACGGTGGCAAGTTAGAGATCACGAAGGATCCTAACATAGCCAGACCTCCACTCCGATAGACTAACACTAAACCTCACTAACTACATGATCTCCAAAAGCTCTTGTTGCTATCCAGTTCCTAAGCTCGTCGAAGATCGCCTCGGTCGTGCCCCACTCGTTCAGGATGGCGTACGTTTCCTAGTGGCCGACCATCATGGCACCAAGCTGTCCAAAGCATTAGGGCAGAGCTGCGGATCCAAGTGCATTCCGCACAAGCACAGGTACCATACTTGTCGCGCAAAGAAGCACTGCAACAGGATATGATCGACTGTGTCTTCTTGGTCACAGAGAAAGCAAGCGGAGGTTTGGTCTTGCAGACCATGGCGGACTCTCCTGTCTGCGGTCCATAGACGGTACTGGACAGCAAGCCACATGATACATTGAAAGAGTTTTATTCCATAATGATAGAGTTACCTGAGTTATTAACAGAAAAAAACATAGCATGTCAAACTTTACATATCCCAAACCATCTGATAATATTTCTATGTAAGATTGGCTTCTGTTTAAAAAAACACATAATACATTGCTATTTTATATCATAGTTTTGTTTTTTGCTTTTGTGGAAATGCATTGATATGTGTTTTTATTATTTAAACTTAGAAAACTACTTGCTCGGAGATTTGTACTAAAGTAGAACAATTAGTATGGATCGAAGGGAGTACCATTTTATTTATCTGAGTTATTAACAGAAAAAAAACATAGCATGCCAAACTTTAGAAATCCCAAACCATCTATTCATGTATACGATTGCCTTCTGTTTTAAAAACACGCATACATTGCTATTTTATATCATAGTTTTGTTTTTGCTTTTGTGGAAATGCATTGGTATGTGTTTCTTTTTTATTTAAACTTAGAAAACTACTTGCTTGGAGAATTTTACTAAAGTAGCGACAAAATGAGTATAAATATAGGTATAATGTTTATCCGACTAAATGAGTATAAACACAAGACAAAAAAATAATTATCATTAAGGTGAGAAGAGTTATACAAAGTGCCAAGATGATGGATGTGGGATGGAACAACACAAGCCCCAATGGCATTGCGGCAAGACTCTATAGAAGCTGAAGACATAAAAGGTAGTTGTAAGGCGCACCATAGATCCTCTTTAGTCTTACCCAACACGTCGATGGTTCTAAATTCTACATGCAAAACCAGGTTGTTGAATTATTTCAAAATTAATTAGATTTTTTATTAAATATACAAACCATTGAGTCAACTAATGCATGAATTGACTTCCTCAAGCTTGTTCTGGGTTGCTTATGTTGGCTATAACGTTTGTTGAGTTTGTTCTAGACTTGAGTGCCTTAATTTTGCCTAAATGTTTGGAAGATTTGTTCATAATTTTGGTTAGTCCTAACATAACATAGAAATATAACACTTGTGGATCTGTGATATGAGCTGAATCAATTACTAAGATGCCTCCTTTAAAGAGGAGAGAAAGTAAGAAACCCTAATCTCTCATGGTCCAAGCGTAGAGCTTTGGCTATTGTGTGAGAGTTACACATACGTCTTGGGGGGGGGAGAGAGAGAGAGAGAGAGAGAGAGAGAGAGAGAGAGAGAGAGAGAGAGAGAGAGAGGCTCTGTCTAAAGGTGGCTCCTTGTTGGTCTACGTCAAGCCCGTTCCTTGATGAGTTTGTTCTGCAGTGGTTTAGGCATTTTTGTTTGTTGAGGAATCAAAGGTGCACAATCTTGGGACATTCTCCATTAGAGATCGAATGTTGGATTGAGATGCATTTTTGATAGCATGTCGAGGACTCACCATACTACAAGTATGCTAAGTTTCACAATATTCAATTCGTTTGTTTAAAAACATTTATCTGACAGCCGAACATAATAGAAGTTGTAGTTTCTCTGTTTAACATTTTTTTAGTTATCACTATTTTCTCTGGTTAGGAGTGATTGTTGGTATTGAAAAGTTGTAACTTATGTTATTTTGGTTGTGATCCTCTAGAGATTCAAGAAGACTCTATTGTTCCATTTTGCTAATAGTAGAAGTTGGAGTGGACTGGTTAGTATTGTAGTTTTTAGTACTCACATTGAGAAGGTTTTCATGTAAATCAACATGTCCCTTTTCCATCTTCTTATGTTATTATGTTGCTTGTTGGTTGAAGCTATCCTCAAATTTCACCACAAGCTGAGGGGGATTGCAATGCCATATATTCAGTTGTGATGGCAGGGGATGCGCACAAAGCAAGAATCAAATATATCTTCGGCATGACAACACACTTGAGAGGTTACCAGATATTGGTTCTTGATTCGTCACTCTCAACAAACCGAGTTTTACATGGATATAATCTCTATTTTGTGAATCGATATTTCAATTCATGAATTCAATCATTACGATTCACTAACTTTGATTTGCTGACCAATATATGCTCCACAATTAATTATATATCATTCAATTCCAAAATAATAATTTATTCAAAATAATAGTTGTTCGGGTTGCGTGATGTTGTTGCTACTCTCGCTAAGTGAAAGTGCGTTATATCGACTAGAGGGGGGGTGAATAGGCGATTTTTATGAATTCTTCACTGAGGAATTTGCTGGTGAGGAAATTCCTTAGCAAAGAACTACTTGCAATAAATATGTACGAAGTAAACATAACAGATACAAACATAGTCAAGATGATGAAATGAAGACTAACACAGAGTACGGAAAGCGTAAACACAGGATAGCAAGATGAAGACAAACAAATCAAGAAATTGAAGCGAGGAATTTGTGAAAGTCTTCAATCAAAGTCTTCAAGCACAGATATGAACAACATTCAACATGAATGAGGAAATGGAAGAGTTGAGGAAATAGAACCGATCGGTTAGTGAAGACAATGATTTGGTAAACCAGTTCCAGCTGCTTTGTCTCGGTTATGACGTCTGTTGGAGCGGCCGAGTATTTAAACTCGAGGACACACATCCGGACACCCGATCTCGAGACGCAACTCAGACACCCATCCTCACCGTATTCTCCTTGAACTAAGACCACGCAGGCCTCATCCAATCACTCGTGGTAAGTCTTCAGGTGACTTCCAAACCTTCACAGACTTGGTCACTCGGCAATCCACAATTCCTCTTGGATGCTCTAGACCTTGACGCCTAACCGTCTGGAAGAAGCACAATCTTCAAAGGTAACAAGCGTCGGATCCACGCAGATCAATTTCTTGATGATGCTCAATCACTTTGGGTTTGTGGGGTTTGGTTTTGGGATTTTCCTCACTTAATGATTTTCGCTCAAAGTCCTCGGAGGATGGGTTGCTCTCAAATGACAAGTGTCATGTTCTCTCGGAGCAACCAACCAGCTAGTGGTTGTAGGGCGGCTATTTATAGCCTAGGGAGCAGCCCGACATGATAAGACATAAATGCCCTTCAATGATATGACCGTTAGGTGGATAAGATATTTTGGGACAGCCACAAGAAGACAAAGAACGGTCGGAAATTTGACTCTCAAATTCCTCGGGGCTATCATGTTCCTCATGTGTAGGCAATTCAGACTGGCGAATTCCTAACTCCTCATCGAGCAAAGTCCTTAGTGAATGTAAGAACTGCGCTCTCACATCGATGAATTTGATGAATCTGTATGAGATTTCCAATGGCTTCACTCAAGGGATTGGTAGGTGTAGGATTTTGAGTTGAGCATCACATGGGAATTTTTCCTTAGTATTTCCTCGACCCCTTTACAAAGACGGTGTTTCCTATGACTCAAGAAAGGGAAAATGAAACTACGAAAACAAAAGTCTTTACGCTTCATATTCCTCGAATGAATACCAAGTCTTCAAGGTCACACCAATTTCTTCACTTTCAAAGTCTTCAGAATATCAAAGTCTTCAGTTGAAGAACTTCATTTTAGGGTCGACTTTCTCTGTAAATATCAAACTCCTCATAGACTTATAGACCTGTGTACACTCACAAACGCATCAGTTACTTAACCTATAAGTCTTTAATACACCAAAATCACTAAGGGTCACTAGATGCACTTACAATCTCCCCCTTTTTGGTGATTGATGACAACATAGGTTAAGTTTTCAACGGGATAAACATATGAAGTGTAAATCGATATTGAGGAATTTGATTGCAAGATATAGAAGAACTCCCCCTGAATATGTGCATAGTGAGGAATTTGCTTTTGAGGCATTGCACATTTGAAGAATTGAGTCATGGAGATCCCCCCCTATATCTTGTAATTCATACACGCATTTGATATATAATATGAAGAATTTGAAATGCATGATGAAATATGGTGCCTGATGAGATTCAAGATCGTGCAATAATATTGACAAGGAATAAGCATGTGGAATAGCACATCAAAGTTTGAGCTCGGTGCATCAAAAGCATCGAGCACGCACCAAAAGTATCAAGGCACCATCGGATTTAAGATTACAACTCGATCCAATAAAAGTTTGGAAGAACGAGTTGTAACTTAATAAAACTCCCACAATATAAACCCGCTTGAAGACTAACTCAGATTCCCCCCCCCCTTTGTCATCAAATGACCAAAAGGATCGAAACTAAGGACTAACGCCTCAAGATTTTCAAGTTGATGGAGGAGCGCCGGCGTTATCGGGGTTGGTTGTTGAAGTAGGGCTGCCGCAGATGTCGTCCAAATCTTCATGTTCATCAGTTTCACGCGATGAAGAATAAGAACTGGCCACTAGATCAGGAACTTTGACTCTCTTGAATTTCTTCGGAGGTGGTGCAGACCAGTCAAATGCTTCCTGGAGACCCATAGTCTTCAATTCTTCCGGAATATACATGATTGAGAACAGCCAGTGCGGTTGAGGGTGTCATGAAGATAGTACTGATTTTTCTTCACGGCATTATGTGTTGAGGTCATGTTGTGAAGAATTGCAGCAAATTGACGCTTCACCCATTTCGATTATGCTCAACCTTCCGATGAAGACCGAGGAGTAACTCACGGTCATCATCACCACGGTCTTTGTTGCTTGAGGCTTTTGCTTGGCCGAGGTATTTGCGGCGGTGTCATGTGTTGCGTAATCGTCATTGGTGGAGTAAGATGTAGCTAGTCGGAATTGACCATCCAATGGACGAGTGCCTTCATCAATCACAACAATTTGCCTTGCCCTTATCATCGAGGACGAGACCGGTCGCTTGAGGACTTCAATGGGCGGCAAGTAGCTACCATGGTTCGAGGTGTCACCTTGTAATTCAAAGGAAGATCTTGCCCTTATGAATCTCATAATCCAAGGCGATATGGCTTCAAACTCAAAAGGCGACATTGCAACATTAGCGAGTCCTCATGAAGAAATCATGGAAGTTGGACGGAACGCCATGAATGATGTTGAAAAGCATGTTCTTCATGATGCCAACGACATCTTCTTCATTTGAGTCGTGGCCTTTGATGGGACTCATTGTCTTCGTCCAGATTCGATAGACGGTCCGAGGCACATACTGCAGTTCCTTGACGAGAATTTGGTTCGAGGGCCTGCCTGCTTCAAAGGCTTCATGAGCACTTGCATATAATGATCGGTCATTTCGCGGTCATTGTAGATGCAACATGCACTTTCATGGGGAGGATCAAGAGGAAGGACACGAAGCAATTCATTCTTTGGTGCCTTGTAGTGAGTGTTTTCGGTCATCCAATCCAGCACCCATGAATTGACATCTTCAGCGTCTCCGTGATATGCGAGTGGCGTAGAATCAAGAATGAGTTCTTCATTCCAATCACGGATATCGCAGAAATTTAGGAGTCCTGCATCATGAATAACTTCGGAGTAATGGCTCAAGCACGGCAGAGATTCCATATCCACATGAGGAAGATGCTCATGATCGAAGATCTTGTCCTTGTCAAAAGCACCGAGGAATAGAAGTTGGCTTGTGTAGCCGTCGAGCGTCTTTTCCTCATGCGAGCAGAGTCATATGGATTGTACGCAGTGAAGAACACATGCTCAGAAAAGAAGTCTTCAGCCTTAAATTTTTGCTTGCTCGAGAACGGATTCTTTGGTTTGGGCAGAGGAATGTCAGTGATTTGCAGCACAACCTCAGGAATCGCGATCTCAAGTGCTTCAGGCTGAGGAATTTCTGGTTCCTCTTCTTGTGCAGTTTGGGGATCAACAGCAGGTTCTTCAGCACTAGCCCCTGGAATTTTCTCATTAACAGACGATGTGGGATGAGTTTCTTCAGAGCCCAATTAAACAGTTGTAGCCGGGGACTGAGGAATTTGTTGAATTGGAGTGAAGAGAGGAGTGTTGGGATGCTGACTTTCCCAAAAGTCATCGTTCATCACTGGTGTAGTGCATCCAATATCCACGTCTTCATCTTCTTTTTCAATTTCCTCAACACCAGCCTCTTCAGCTGTGAATTGAGGCATGGATGAGGAAATAACTGGTGATGAAGGGAATGTTTCCACTTCAATTTCTTCATCAACCTATTCTGAGGTAGCAACAGATTGATTTTCTTCATCAGATCCGCTTGGGATCTTGTAGTCTGCTCCATAAGGAACAATTTCCTTTGACGACATGGAGGAAATGGGAATGGCATCAATGGGATTTTCAAGAGAGCTGGTCATTGACTTCATTTTCTTCGCAGCCGAAGAATTTGACGCAGCAGATGCCTTCCTCTTCTTCACTGCAGCTCGCTCTGCAGCCTTTGTCTTCTTCACTTCATAGGCAGAAGGAAGAATTGGAGTTGGTGTTGGCGCAGAGGAGCCGAGGGCGTGGTTCGCTTTTCTTGGAATCGTGCGATTGTTCCTGATCTCTTCATTTTCTTCAGCGCACCACTAGTGGATGCCACAGGAATTTCTTCGGTGGTGGAATGGAGTCATCAGCCACGAACTTGTATTCTCATCGCCAGGTTGAAAGTCATCAGCGATCTTGGCATGTTCTTCAGCGAGGTGAGCGAGTCTTCACTGAGGATTTTCTTGTTGCGATGGGGCTGCAATAGTTGTCATTTTCTTCGTCAAATTGGCGAATCTCACCTTGGCTCCTTGCCAATTAGCATTATAAGCATCAAATCCTTGCCGAGGGCTTGGATTTCAGATTGAGCTTTGAGAAGTTCTTCAGAGTCGGAGTTGACGATGTTCTTCCTCAGAAGCTTCTCCTTTCTGGCTTGTGCTCTCTTTAGTTCACGAGCCTTTTCAAATTTCCATTTCTCTTTAGCAATGAAATGGTTCAGCATATGACTTTGACCAGGAGTCAGAGGCAGATCAGGTATAGGAGTATTTGGATCCTGATGCCATAGGTCGATGAAGTCAAGGATCTTCTTCGGATCCAAAAGCAGAGGCACAGTTGTTCCTTTGGCTCTAGCGGCCTTTGTTAGTCTGTCTCTGATGATTTCTGCAAGTTCTTGATCAGAGGCTTCGTCATTAGAGGGCACGTTGAATGCAACCTGTTTCTTTCTAGGACTTGGCCGAGGACCGCGTCCAGCAGTTGCTTTTGTCTTTAGCAGAGTGGGGCTGATGAGGACATTGGTGCGGTGAGGAACTTGCCGAGACACGAAGCAATCGAGAAACCCCGAGTCCTTTGACATGTAGCCGGATGCACAGTGTTGAGGACTTGGAGGAGCTCTTGAGGTTTTGAGGAGCAACAAAGAGATCGAGGAATTTGCCGTGAGGGCGCTGATGGTGAAGCACTTGGCTTGCGAGCGAGCTTCTTGGCATTGATTTCCTCGGCTTGACCGAGGTCTCGGCAGCAGCAGCAGCAGCAGAATCCTCATTGAATTTCCTCACCGCCTCCTTGGCCTGTCTTGCCAATTTGGCTTGGCGCTGGACCATTCTTCAGAAAGTCTTCACCACGCTTGATTTGGTGGGATCGGTGACTTGGCCGGTGCCAAAGGAGCTCTTGGGCATGGAGGGTTTAAGGCGAATTTCTTCATGTACTTGGGAGTAACATAGCGATATTCGCTCCATTCTCGTGCCCATCTACGTTCTATCCTCTGAATCGCACTTTGCGCTGATTTTTAGTCTCCTTGCCAAATTTGGCTTCATCGGTGTGCGATAATCTTTGTAAATTTCATCGAGGATCTCAAAGGCGGTCATGACCTCCTGTTTCTTTCCTCCCTTCTGCGGTCTCTTGCCTTACGCCATTTTCTTGGTGAGAATTTGAACTATAGAGCACTCAAGAAGTATGCAGTTTTTCTTCGAGGAACGCTGCAAATGAGTTAAGTTGATGAGAACCTAGTGATTCAGGCGGACATGAGTACTGTGAGCAGAGTGTAGGTGCGAGGAATTTGGAGAGGTCATATCGTTCTCGGAAGATTTTTGAAAAAGACAAGTTTTGAGGAATTTGACCAGTTGAGCCTTGAGGAATTTCACTAAGCGTTTTGTCTTAGGTTCGAGTTGTCAGATTGAAAATCCGCACAATTGAGGAATCTTGAAGAAATGAATGCTTAGAGAGATAAATCAAGAGCATATAGTGTGTGAGGTGTTCATATGTGAAGATTTGAAGAACAAAAACACCTTTGAAGATTTTCAGAAAGATTTGAGAATCAAAGTGAGTAATAAAAGTGACTTTTAATTACCCGAACTGAAGAACACGACGAACAGAGATGAACCGTGGTGAAGTTCATCACGTTAGATCTCCCACGCCCTAACTTGGCAGAGGGAGACGACTACGGCGGTGGCGGAGTGAAGATTTCCGCGGCCGGCGCGAGTACGACGACGACGAGGTCGAGGCAGTGAAGCTCTTCCTCACCGACGGCGATGGAGTAGCGGCGGCACTAGGGTTTGAGGAGAGCTCGAGCGAGAGACAATGACCGAAAGCGGAGTAAATGAAGTAAGGAAGGAGAGGGTATTTATAGCCACGGTAAAAACTGTTCGTCCAAGATTTTGGGACGAACATGCCCTACCCTTTCTCCTTCACGCGACATGTGTCACCCACGACTTTGTGCGAGATGAGATCGTAAGATCGCGGGTGAATAAACTAATGTATCGTGGGAAGCGGAGCGGTTTGAGCGGTAAAACCGAAAAACTGGATAAGATTTTTTAAAATTTAGATTCTTAATTTCTTCATTTATCAAGGACACAGTGAAGACTTTGAACGCAGTTTCAATCGAACGCACATGAAGAATTTGTGAATAGATTGGGTTGAGTATAGCATAGAGGGGAAGGGTCCGATCATATTCACTTAGCGTAAATCACAACTTGAAGAAATAGCAATAAGTGAATCTTGTAGAGGACATAAACTCATATATATATATATATATATATATATATATATATATATATATATATATATATATATATATATATATATATAGTCAATGAGGAAAAACGCGGAAACATTGAAGATTTTGCAAAGTTGAAGAATTTGAGAAAGCGAGGAATTTCAAAATGAGGAAAAACTCAAATTGAAGATTTTCAACTTTTGTGGTGGCGTAGCCCACCAGTATAAGGATGATGATTTAGGACACGCGTACAATTGTCGAGGGTTACGAGAATCAAATTCTTCATTACTTTCATCACACTTAGAGTGTTATTCTTCATTGATTGAAGAAAACGTTTCTTCATGTGTTGCACATCTAAGTCATCAATTACGCATAAGGGTTAGGATGTGTGTCCTTTTCAAAGAACATTGAAGATTCTAAGATATTTAGCTCACACCGCAACTTGCTAAATCTCTTCTCATCCAAGGGCTTAGTGAAGATATCAGCTAGCTGTTCTTGATCTTCACATGCTCGATGGAGATATCGCCCTTCAACACATGATCACGAAGAAAATGATGGCGAATCTGGATGTGCTTAGTCTTGAGTCTTTGAAGCGGGTTGTGAGCAATCTTGATGCCACTCTCATTGTTGCAGAGAGAGGCACATTCTTCACGTTGACGCCATAGTCCTTGAGGGTTTGCTTCATCCAAAGCGCTTGAGCATAACATGAGCCAGCAGCAATGTATTCACTTCAGAAGATGACAAGGATATACGATTCTGTTTCTTTGAGGACCAACGGACCAAAGATCATCCGAGGAAATGACAAGTGCTAGATGTTGACTTGCGGTCCCACGATCACCAAAGCATAGTCGAGTCGAGAATATCAATGAGATCAAAAGCAGAGCCCTTGGGGTACCATAATCCTAGTGTTGGTGTGTGAGCTAGATATCGAAGAATATGCTTCACACCTTATGGTGTGATTCCTTGGTGCAGCTTGAAATCGGGCACACATGCAAACACTAAGCATTATATCTGGCCTAGATGCACATAAGTACAATAAAGAACCAATCATGGGCGGTATACCTTGTGATCGAAGTCAATACCATTTTCATCAATGCATAGATGGCCATTTGTGGGCATAGGAATTTTGACGCCTTTGCAATCTTGCATGCCGAATTTCCTCAGTACATCTTTGAGGTATTTCTCCTGAGATATGAATATGCCATTGTGCTGCTGACGAATTTGAAGACCTAAGAAGAATTTCAATTCTCCCATCATAGACATTTGATATTCTTCACTCATCATATAGGCAAATTCATCACTATATCGTTGGTTAGTACAGCCAAAGATAATATCATCAACATATATTTGGCACACAAACAGTTCACCATCATATGATTTAGTAAAAAGAGTAGGGTCGAGTGAACCGGGTGTGAAACCATTCTTCACGAAGAATTCCTTCAATGTGTCATACCACGCCCGAGGGGCTTGCTTGAGGCCATAGAGGGCCTTATTGAGTCTGAAGACTTTGTCAGGATTCTTGGGATCTTCAAAACCTGGGGGTTGAGCAACATATACTTCTTCCTCAAGCTTACCATTGAGGAATGCACTTTTCACATCCATTTGATATAAGATGATATCATGATGGTTAGCATAGGCAAGTAAAATGCGAATAGCCTCAAGTCTAGCAACAGGTGCAAAAGTTTCATCGAAATCAATTCCTTCAACCTGTGTGTAGCCTTGAGCTACTAGTCGTGCCTTATTCACCACAAGGCCATTTTCATCTTGCTTGTTGCGGTAGATCCACTTTGTGCCAATGATATTATGCTTACGAGGATGCAGGCGATTGACCAATTCGGACATTGTTCACTCGAATCGATATAATTCTTCTTGCATAGCTTTGAATCCACTCGGCTCTAGAAATGCTTCATCTACCTTAGTGGGCTCGAGATAGAGACAAAAGCATAGTGCCCACAAAAGTTAGATAAGTGTGAGGCTTTTGAGCGAGTGAGAGGACTGGTGCGCTAATGTCATCGATGATCTTCTCCACTTGCACTTCTTTTGCAACACGTGGATGAGTTGGTTGTCACCGAGGATTTTGATCAGCATTTTCTTGACACCATTTTCCTCATCATGTTCTTGAGTGCATCAACTCGGCGTTCTTCATGAACAGGAATGAATTCTTCAAGCAGATTCTTGATGGGAATGACATCCTCGGTTGCCTTGAGCTTGATAGCATCCTCGGTCTGGTTCATCTAACACGAAGGTAGTTGCTCTCTTTGCGAGCCATTAGTTTCATCGAACCACACATCTCAAATGTCGACAATCTTGTGAAGAACAATGTTGAAGACTCTGAGGTGTCTGAGTCCTTTCCGTAACCAAGCATAAAACCTTCATGTGCTTTGGTGCAAATTTAGAGTTGTGGTGAGGATCTCTAATCCAACATTTAGCAATCAAGACTTTGAAATAACTCACATTGGGTTTCTTGTCGTTGAGGAGTTCATAGGCGTCTTCTTGAAGAATTTGTGAAGATATACTCTGTTGATGATGTGGCGAGGCAAGTATCAATTGCATCAATCCAAAAATCTTTGAGGCATTTTGTATTCATCAAGCATAGTGCGAGCCATCTCAACAAGAGTTACATTCTTGCGCTCCACGACGCCATTCTCTTTGAGGAGTATAGGGAGCAGATAATTCATGAGTAATACCAAGTTCATCAAGATAGGCATCAAGACCAGAATTCTTGAACTCGGTTCCATTGTCACTTCGATATGCTTGATCTTCACACCAAAGTTGGTTGAAGCCCTCGAGGAAAATCGTTTGAAGACTTCACGCACTTCATGTTTGTAAGTAACAATGTGTACCCATGTATATCGAGAATAATCATCAACAATGACAAAACCATATAAAGATGCATCATTAGTGATTGCTGAATAATGGTTAGGTCGAAGAGGTCCATGTGAAGCAATTGAATGGACGGGTAGTGGTCATGATTGTCTTATTTGGATGCTTGGCCTTGGTCATTTTTCGGCTTCACATGCTCCGGATAAGTGATCCTTGAGGAATTTGACATTCTCAATGCCAATGACATGCTTCTTCTTCAAGCGTGTTCAAATTCCTCATGCTGCATGACCAAGTCGTCGATGCCATAACCAGCCTTCGAAGCTTTTGCAAGTAGACACACGGCTGGTTGTGGTCCTGTAGAGAAATCAACAATATCTGATCTCCTCTCCTAAAGCCTTGAAGACTTTGGAATTGTCGACTTCCATAATCACAACACAGCGATATTTGCCAAGACGACAACCATATCAAGATCACAAAGCATTGAGATCGACATGAGATTGTATCCTAAGGACTCAACAAGCATGACTTTGTCCATGTGCTTATCCTTAGAGATAGCAACCTTACCAAGACCCAATACGACTTTTGCCTTTGTCGGCCAAAGATGATATGCTTCAGAGGTGACGGTGATAAGGAGCATCCATCAATAGATTCTTGTCACCGGTCATGTGATTTGTACATCCACTATCGAGGACCCATTCGGTGGTTTTGGGTTGATCATCCTGCAGATGAATTAGTGTAGCTTACAATCTCATATGCTTCATCGATGAAGAATATGATATCAAGTTCATCAGATGAATTTCATCAAGTAGTAAACAGATATAGCAGTATGAGGACGTGTGAAATGAAAGTTCATTTCATCATGATTTGCCTGCGTCCTTTCAGGCAATTGTGTCAGGTCCCCAGCAAAATCTTCAAACGTTAGAGCACGTCTGGAGACCTGACCCTGCAGAAGAGATTAGTTCTTTTTCTTCACCACCCACATCTGGAGGGTTGGCAAAGAGTTCATCATCCTGCGAGCACCATGTGAGAAAGGTGGCAAAGATGCCAAACCATTTCGCTTAGCATAGGAGGGGTTAGGGTATGCATATGAATAGGCAGAGTAATTCCTCGAGGACTTATGAACATAATGATTTGAAGAATAATGCACATATTCATAGCCCTTAGCTCTACCCTGCGAGACAGAGTTGTTAGCATGATGATAATCATATGAGGACTTTGATCCAGTTGAGGAATTTGATCCTCGTGAAGAATTTGGTCCATATGGAGAATTTGATCTGGGGTTCCTGTTCTTCACAGGTGGTGTCATGAGGACATTCACCTGAAGACTTTCAACACAGCTTTTGGGAACCCAGATTTTCTTCATAGGGGAACCGTTCCTGTAGTTAGTGCCAACATATCTAGCAAATACTTCACCATTCTGAGTTTTGAACAGTTTATAGTTGGAGTCAAATGACTCATCAGAGGAATGAGAAGATTCACACGTAAAGCCAGATAAGTTAGATGGATCAACTGGAGGTCCCTTTGCAGCAACCCATGAGGTTTTGGGGTCTTGCTCGGGCTTCAATATGTTCCATCGGCATTGAGTTTCCTCTCAAAGGCAATACCCTCTTTCCTAGGGTTTTGTTGAGAATCGCTTTTGAGCACATCACAAAGTGTCGATGCCCTTTGAGGCTTTTGTACATGCTGTCATGTACAATTCCTTCAACCCTGCATTGTCGATAATACTAGCAATGTCCTCGGATGAGGAATTAGTGATAGCAGAGGCGGATGAAGAATTTGTAACATTTGAAGCATTTGAACATTGGTGAAGAATTAGCAGATTCACGTTCAATGCACTTTAAGCATGGAGGAACAAATTCTTCCTGAGAAGCGCTGATTTGTTGAGCTAGTAATGAATCGCGCTCCTTCTGAAGATCTTCATAACACACTCTTAGCTTTTCAAGATCTTCCTTTCTTTGAATAGCTTCAAGAGAAAGCTTCTCATGATCTGACAAGAGGGTATTATGTTGATCTTGAAGGATGTCAAACTTGGAGTGAATTTTCAAGACATTCACCCAATGCTTTTTGGTGATCCATTTCTTTCTTGCAACATATTATCACTTCTTTCTAGCATATCTTGAGTTTGTTCTAAAACGGTTTGTTGTTTAGTGGCAACGCAAATAAGTTTGGTATAGCGAGTTCAATATCATCATCGATTCATCATTGTCAGATTCATCATTATCAGATTCATTATCACACGACTCGGATGAGGAGCATTCGGTTACCTCAGCACCGTTTGCCATGAGACAAGATGCAGAAGATGATGATTCTGACTCGAAAGTCATCGTATTGAGAGATTCCTTGAAGTCCTCAAACCAGGGATCATGACAAGTTCGATGACCTTCATAGACATCAGAGATTCGGTCCCAGATGAGCTTCGAATTGCCAAGATGCATAATTCGCCCGAATTGATCTCTGGATAGGCAGGAGCAGATGATATCCTTCGCTAGAATATCAAGTCGAGTGTACTTGCGAATATCATCAGCATTCGCCATCTTGCATAGATCAATAAGACCAATTTCGTTGACGGTCCACATTCGCTGTTCTTTGCCATGAGGCGCTTCCTCATCATGGCCTTCCACTTGGGATAGTCATGACCGTCAAAGATAGGGCATGTCACTTTCTTCATACTGCGGTCGACATAACTAAAAACTCCAAAGCGGTTAAACCAAAATCACACGTAACAAGGAGTACCTTGCTCGATACCAATTGAAAGTGTGTTATATCGACTAGAGGGGGTGAATAGGCGATTTTATGAATTCATCCTCGAGGAATTTGCTGGTGAGGAAATTCTTTAGCGAAGAACTACTTGCGATGGAATATGTACTCGAAGTAAACATAACAGGATACAAACATAGTCAAGCATGATGAAATGAAGACTAACACAGAGTACGGAAAGCGTAAACACAGGATAGCAAGATGAAGACAAATAGATCAAGAAATTGGCGAGGAATTTGTGAAAGTCTTGATCAAAGTCTTCAAGCACAGATATGAACAACATTCAACGAGAATGAGGAAATGGAAGAGTTGAGGAAATAGAACCGGTCGGTTGGTGAAGACAATGATTTGGTAAACCAGTTCCAATCGCTGTCTCGGTTATGCGTCTGGTTGGAGCGGTGAGTATTTAAACTCGAGGACACACAGTCCGGACACCCGATCTACGAGACGCAACTCAGACACCAGTCCTCATCAGTATTCTCCTTGAACTAAGACCACACAGGCCTCGTCCAATCACTCGTGGTAAGTCTTGGTGACTTCCAAACCTTCACATACTTGGTCACTCGGCAATCCACAATTCCTCTTGGATGCTCTAGACCTTGACGCCTAACCGTCTGGAAGAAGCATAGTCTTCAAAGGTAACAAGCGTCGGATCCACGCAGGATCAATTTCTTCAGTGATGCTCAATCACTTTGGGTTTGTGGGGGTTTGGTTTTGGGATTTTCCTCACTTGATGATTTTCGCTCAAAGTCCTCGGAGGATGGGTTGCTCTCAAATGACAAGTGTCAAGTTCTCTTGGAGCAGCCAACCAGCTAGTGGTTGTAGGGGCGGCTATTTATAGCCTAGGGAGCAGCCCGACATGATAAGGCATAAATGCCCTTCAATGATATGACCGTTAGCTGGATAAGATATTTTGGGACAGCCGCCAAGAAGATAAAGAACGGTCGGAAATTTGACTCTCAAATTCCTCGGGCTATCATGTTCCTCATCAGGTCGGCAATTCGCCTTTGGCGAATTCCTAACTCCTCGGTCGAGCAAAGTCCTTAGTGAATGTAAGAATCTGCGTCTCTATCATCGATGAATTTGATGAACTGTATGAGATTTCCAATGGCTTCACTCGAAGGATTGGTAGGTGTAGGATTTTGAGTTGAGCATCACATGGGAATTTTTCCTTAGTATTTCCTCGACCCCCTTTAACAGTACGGTGTTTCCTATGACTCAAGAAAGAGAAAATGAAACTACGAAAACAAAAGTCTTCACGCTTCATATTCCTCGAATGAATACCAAGTCTTCAAGGTCACACCAATTTCTTCACTTTCAAAGTCTTCGGAAAGTCTTCAGAATATCAAAGTCTTCAGTTGAAGAACTTCATTTTTAGGGGTCGACTTTCTCTGTAAATATCAAACTCCTCATAGACTTATAGACCTGTGTACACTCACAAACGCATCAGTTACTTAACCTATAAGTCTTCAATACACCAAAATCACTAAGGGGCACTAGATGCACTTACACTAAGGCTGGTCACAATGGCCAAGAACATAAGCTAGTAACTTACACACTTCCCTAGGCTATGTTACTACCTCCATAGTGGGTAGGAACATCTATGTAGGGTCATGCAACGATGTATTTATTAGGTTGTAGACTCATTGTTTCTTGGAGTGTGTGATGTTCCGGTAACTTAGCTAGTTACCACAAGCACCTCTCTCTTCATTAAGTATGTGCCACATAAGCAAAGTTGTATTGGAGTGTGTGATGTTACTCCTAAGTTCCTCCCCATTGTGACCAGCCTAAGATGAGGTGCGACCATGTGGCCTGACAGTGTGGCAACTAACACGGTGGTCATTGCACTTTTATTATCAACGGTGCTATTTTTAAAATTCCCCTTGCACTTTTGATAAACTTTGACCTTAGAGTTGACTGGCAAGATATAATTTATATGTCACAAAAATATATTGTTGGACTCAATGGTGCTATTGCTTTTACATATAAATCATTTTTTTATTAATCATGATCAAAGTTTGACCCAAAGTACGAGAGGGGCTAATAAACCCATATGGAGGAAGTAGAAGCGGACGGGGCCTGGTTCTTTTGTGAACAACCATCGTTTCATGTGGCAGTCTATTTCTTCATGAAGCAATTAGTGTTCAAGTTTGTGGATCACGTTGTACCTATACCCATGTCTTATCCTCCAAATCTACAAGACAATAAGCCTCCGCGAGAAAACCCCTTGTATTTTCCCTCATTGTTTTGCTGGACACCCTAGAGTTTGGCCTCAAACTCTGGGTCTAATCTCCGGGCTCTGTGGTTTGCTGTTTGGACACCCCGGAGATTAACCCTAGAACTTTCACTACAAAAAAATACACATCCGTGACATTTTGGGCCGAACGAATTTTTTTCTGTCATACATATGACACTTCTGTGACGATAATTATGACAAAACCCGGTATCATCATAGATGTGGTGGGCTCCTACTTCTATGATAAAAATCATGTCGAGAAAATGGGCTTTTCGTCACCGGCGGGCGGAGACGCAGAACATGACATTCTTTGGGCCGTCCATGACGGAAAAAACCGTGGTAGAAGCGAGGGGGAGGAAAATTTCGGGGAGTTGCCGGTTACGGTGGGAGGTCGGGGGCCGAGCGATGCACATTCTTTCATATAGGTACGCGCGTGTGTGTGAGGCGTTGGCTCTAACTAAACCCGAGCGAGGCGTTGAGCTCGATCGAACCCGGCGACAGACTTTGCGAGCTACGCGTTACTAAACCCGAGCGATCGATCGATGGTTGTTAACTGAACCCGACCGAGAGATTCCTTCGCTACTGCTGCTAACCGAAGCCGATTGATTGGATGAACAGTGAGCGTTGGGGGGAGGGGGTGGATGAACAGTGAGCGGTGGCGTTGCCTCTTGATGAACAGGACCCCGTGGTGTGGAGGGCTGGATGAACAGTAGACGGTGGAAGAGTGGCCGTGGAGGATGGTTGAACAGGACCCCGTGGTGTGGAGGGCTGGATGAGCATGAGCGGTGGAGGGTGCCGTGGAGGGTGGTTGAGCGATGGCCGGTGGAGTAGCGCGCGGTGGAGGCTGGATGAACAAGAGCCCGTGGAGGCTGGAGGAGGTCGAAGGTAGCCCGTGGAGGCTGGAGGAGGTCGACGGTGGAGATGAACAGTATCCCGTGAAGTCCCGTTTTGCGGTACGCCACACCCCTCCCGATGAACAGGACCCCCGTTTCGACCGTAGCGCTCCACCACAAGTCCGTTTCGTCCGTTTTGCGATACGCCACACCCCTCCCGATCAACAGGACCCCCGTTTCGACCGTAGGAGGTCCGTTTCGTCCGTTTTGCGGTACGCCACACCCTCCCGATCAACAGAACCCCCGTTTCGACCGTAGGAGGTCCGTTGCCTCCGTTTTGCGGTACGCCACACCCCTCCCAATCAACAAGACCCCGTTTCGAAAGTAGGAGGTCCGTTTCCTCCGTTTTGCGGTACGCCAGGCCTCGTTTTCATCGCCTGTTCCGTCCAAGCCCTCCCGATGAACACGACCATGCATTCCGTTCCGACCCAGCCGGTTGGCTCCCACGCGTTCCGTTGCCTCCCGATGAACACGACGCATTCCGTTGCCTCCCCATGAACACGACGCATTCCGTTGCCTCCCCATGAACACGACGACGACACTGTTTGTCCGTTCCGACCCAGCCATGTACACGAGCCCTGGCCGTACATATGCGCAAGTAGGCGTTTGAGACCCCACCCATATGTACGTATGTGGCCATATTTTATTTCTTGCACCCTGGCCGTTGTACGTACGTGTACATGCTACGTGCACGCTTCTACTACGACACGTAAGCGCCTCTACTACGACACGTGCGCACCTATACATCGACCAATATATATGTACGTACACGTTCGCGACCAGAATGACAACGCTATGTACGCTTCGACCAGGTGGGTCCCGACTGTCAGGCACTTCCTTGCGTGCGAAAATGTAGCTGGTGGGTCCCAGCAGTCAGAGGGGCGAATCATTTTTTTTGCCCGGACGCACTTCCTTTGCGTGCGAAGATGTAGCTGGTGGGTCCCAGCAGTCAGGGGGGCGAATCATTTTTTTTGCCCAGACGCACTTCCTTGCATGCGAAGATGTAGCTGGTGGGTCCCAACAGTCAGGGGGGCGAATCATTTTTTTTGCCCGGACGCACTTCCTTGCGTGCGAAGATGTAGCTGGTGGGTCCCAGTAGTCAGGGGGAATTTTTTTTCGCGAAATACGGTGGCCCGTCTGGTGGGTCCCTGCTGTCAGGTGGAGGAATCATTATTTGCACGTAATAAGGAGGCATTTCGTTGCTGCGGTCGTGGACCCAGCTGTCAGCCTCTCCACGTATAGTCCACGTCCGATGGAAGTCATTCCTTGACCACGTTGACCACGCCGCGCCAAGAGCACCACGGCGGTGGACGACGGCGAGGCCTAGGAAGGGGACGACTCGGAGCTGGGGAAGACGCAGCAGTGGATGCCCATGCGAAGAGGCGTATGAGGGTTCACTGGTTCGGCTGCGGTGTGAGGCTGCTGTCGCTGCAGAATAACAGGGGGTGTGGGTGAGTAGAGGGATGACCTGGCCAGTGGTGGGAGTAGTAGGGGGCGGTGAGGCCTCCGCGGCATCACAGCCAACCACGGGAGGCAGGAGCATGCGGCACGACTGGCGCTGGTTTGGGCGGCTGGAGCAAGAAGACCAGAGGTTGAAGAAGCACTACGACCGTTGGATGAACATCGTATGGTAACATGAGCTAGATGTTGGGGAACGTAGTAATTTCAAAAAAATTCCTACGCACACGCAAGATCATGGTGATGGCATAGCAACGAGAGGGGAGAGTATTGTCCACGTACCCTCGTAGACCGTAAGAGGAAGCGTTATGACAACGCGGTTGATGTAGTCGTACGTCTTCACGATCCGACCGATCCTAGTACCGAACGTACGGCACCTCCGAGTTCAGCACATGTTCAGCTCGATGATGATCCCCGAGCTCTGATCCAGCAAAGCGTCGGGGATGAGTTCCGTTAGCACGACGGCGTGGTGACGATGATGATGTTCTACCGGCGCAGGGCTTCGCTTAAACTCTGCGATGATATGACCGAGGTGGAATATGGTGGAGGGGGGCACCGCACACAGCTAAGGAACGATCCGTAGATCAACTTGTGTGTCTCTAGGGTGCCCCCTGCCCCCGTATATAAAGGAGAAGGGGGGAGGCCGGCCGGCCCTAGGGTGCGCGCCAAGGAGGGGCGAGTCCTCCTCCTAGTGGGAGTAGGACTCCCCTTTCCTAGTCCCACTAGGAAGGAGGAAGGGGGAAGGAAAGGAGGGAGAGGGAGAGGGAAGGGGCGCGCCCCTCCCTAGTCCAGTCGGACTCCTCATGGGGCGCCACCTCCTGGCTACTGTCCTCTCTCTCCCTCGGGCCAAGAAGGCCCAATACTTCCCCGGGGTTCCAGTAACCCCTCGGCACTCCGGTTTTCTCCAAATCACCGGAACACTTCGGTGTCCGAATATAGTCGCCCAATATATCAATCTTTATGTCTCGACCATTTCGAGACTCCTCGTCATGTCCGGATCACATCCGGACTCGAACAAACTTCGTACATCAAAACTTATAAACTCATAATAAAACCGTCATCGTAACGTTAAGCGTGCGGACCCTACGGGTTCGAGAACTATGTAGACATGACCTAGAACTATTCTCGGTCAATAACCAATAGCGGGACCGGATGCCCATATTGGCTCCTACATATTCTACAAAGATCTTTATCGGTCAAACCGCATAACAACATCGTTGTTTCCTTTGTCATCGGTATGTTACTTGCCCAAGATTCGATCGTCGGTATCCAATACCTAGTTCAATCTCGCATCGCAAGTCTCTTTACTCATTACGTAATGCATCATTCCATAACTAACTCATTAGCTACATTGCTTGCAAGGCTTATAGTGATGTGCATTACCGAGAGGGCCCAGAGATACCTCTCCGACAATCGGATGACAAAACCTAATGTCAAATACGCCAACCTAACATGTACCTTTGGAGACACTGTAGTACTCCTTTATAATCACCCGATTGCGTTGTGACGTTTGGTAGCACCAAAGTGTTCCTCCGTAAACGGAGTTGCATAATCTCATAGTTACAGGAACATGTATAAGTCATGAAGAAAGCAATAGCAATATACTAAACGATCAAGTGCTAGGCTAACGGAATGGGTCATGTCAATCACATCATTCTCCTAATGATGTGATCCTATTAATCAAATGACAACACATGTCTATGGTTAGGAAACATAACCATATTTGATTAATAAGCTAGTCAAGTAGAGGCATACTAGTGACGTTGTGTTTGTCTATGTATTCACACATGTATTATGTTTCCGGTTAATACAATTCTAGCATGAATAATGAACATTTATCATGATATGAGGAAATAAATAATAACTTTATTATTGCCTCTAGGGCATATTTCCTTCAGTCTCCCACTTGCGCTAGAGTCAATAATCTAGATTACATAGTAATGATTCTAACACCCATGGAGTCTTGGTGCTGATCATGTTTTGCTCTTGAGAGAGGCTTAGTCAACGGGTCTGCAACATTCAGATCCGTATGTATCTTGCAAATTTCTATGTCTCCCACTTGGACTTGGTCCCGGATGGAATTGAAGCGTCTCTTGATGTGCTTGGTCCTCTTGTGAAATCTGGATTCCTTTGCCAAGGCAATTGCACCAGTATTGTCACAGAAGATCTTCATTGGTCCCGATGCACTAGGTATGACACCTAGATCGGAAATGAACTCCTTCATCCATACTCCTTCATTGGCTGCTTTCGAAGCAGCTATGTACTCCGCTTCGCATGTAGGACCCGCCATGACGCTTTGTTTAGAACTGCACCAACTTACAGCTCCACCATTTAATAGAAATACGTATCCGGTTTGCAATTTAGAATCGTCCGGATCAGTGTCAAAGCTTGCATCGACGTAACCATTTACGACTAGCTCTTTGTCACCTCCATATACGAGAAACATATCCTTAGTCCTTTTCGGTATTTCGGGATGTTCTTGACCGCTGTCGATGATCCACTCTAGATTACTTTGGTACCTTCTGCCAAGCTTATTGCTAAGCATACGTCAGTCTGGTACACAACATTGCATACATGATAGAGCCTATGGCTGAAGCATAGGAATATCTTTCATTTTCTCTATCTTCTGCGTGGTCGGGCATTGAGTCGACTCAACTTCACACCTTGTAGTATGGGCAAGAACCCTTTCTTTGCTCGATCCATTTTGAACCTTTTCAAAATTTTATCAAGGTATGTGCTTTGTGAAAGTCCTATTAAGCGCCTTGATCTATCTCTATAAATCTTGATGCCCAATATGTAAGCAGCTTCACCGAGGTCTTTCATTGAAAAACTTTTATTCAAGTATCCCTTTATGCTATCCAGAAATTCTATATCATTTCCAATTAATAATATGTCATCTACATATAATATCGAAATGCTACTGAGCTCCCACTCACTTTCTTGTAAATACATGCTTCTCCAAAAGTCTCAGATAAAACCATATGCTTTGATCACACTATCAAAGCATTTATTCCAACTCCGAGATGCTTGCACCAGTCCATAAATGGATCATTGGAGCTTGCACACTTTGTTAGCACCTTTTGGATCAACAAAACCTTCGGCTGCATCATATACAACTCTTCTTCCGAAAACCATTCAAGAATGCAGTTTTGACATCCATTTGCCAAATTTCATAATCATAAAATTCAGCAATAGCTAACATGATTCGGACAGACTTAAGCATCGCTACAGGTGAGAAAGTCTCATCGTAGTCAACCCCTTGAACTTGTCGAAAACCTTTCGCAACAAGTCGAGCTTTATAGACGATTACATTACCATCGTCGGTCTTCTTCTTAAAGATCCATTTATTCTCAATGGCTTGCCGATCATCGGGCAAGTCAACCAAAGTCCATACTTTTTCTCATACATGGATCCCATCTCAGATTTCATGGCCTCTAGCCATTTTGCGGAATCTAGGCTCATCATCGCTTCCTCATAGTTCGTAGGTTCATCATGGTCAAGTAACATGACTTCGTAATAGGATTACCTTACCACTACGAGTGCGGATCTTACTCTGGTAGACCACGAGGTTCAAGAGAAACTTGATCGAAGTTTTATGATCAATATCATTAGCTTCCTCAATAATTGGTGTAGTTGTCACAGAACCGGTTCTTGTGATAAACTACTTTCCAATAAGGGAGCAGGTACAGTTACCTCATCAAGTTCTACTTTCCTCCCACTCACTTCTTTTGAGAGAAACTCCTTCTCTAGAAAGGATCCGATTTTAGCAACGAAAATCTTGCCCTCAGATCTGTGATAGAAGGTGTACCCAATAGTCTCTTTTGGGTATCCTATGAAGACACATTTCTCCGATTTAGGTTTGAGCTTATCTGGTTGAAGTTTCTTCACATAAGCATCGCAACCCCAAACTTTAAGAAATAACAACTTTGGTTTCTTGCCAAACCACAGTTCATAAGGTGTCGTCTCAACGGATTTTGATGGTGCCCTATTTAACGTGAATGCGGCCGTCTCTAAAGCATAACCCCAGAACGATAGCGGTAAATCAGTAAGAGACATCATAGATTGCACCATATCTATTAAAGTACGATTACGATGTTCGGACACACCGTTTCGTTGTGGTGTTCCGGGTGGCGTGAGTTGCGAAACTATTCCGCATTGTTTCAAATGTAAACCAACCTCGTAACTCAAATATTCTCCTCCACGATCAGATCGTAGAAACTTTATTTTCTTGTTACGTTGATTTTCCACTTCACTCTGAAATTCTTTGAACTTTTCAAATGTTTCAGACTTGTGTTTCATTAAGTAGATATACCCATATCTTCTGAAATCATCTATGAAGGTGAGAAAATAACGATACCGCCATGAGCCTCAACATTCATTGGACCACAAACATCGGTATGTATGATTTCCAACAAATCAGTTGCTCACTCCATAGTTCCGGAGAACGGCGTTTTAGTCATCTTGCCCATGAGGCACAGTTCGCAAGTACCAAGTGATTCATAATCAAGTGATTCCAAAAGCCCATCAAGATGGAGGTTCTTCATGCGCTTTACATCGATATGACCTAAACGGCAAGTACACAAATAAGTTGCACTATCATTATCAACTCTGCATCTTTTGGTTTCAACACTATGAATATGTGTATCACTACTATCGAGATTCAATAAAATAGACCACTCTTCAAGGGTGCATGACCATAAAAGATATTACTCATATAAATAGAACAACCATTATTCTCGATTTAAATGAATAACCGCCTCGCATCAAACAAGATCCAGATATAATGTTCATGCTTAACGCCGCACCAAATAACAATTATTTAGGTCTAAAACTAATCCCGATGGTAGATGTAGAGGTAGCATGTTGACCGCGATCACATCGACTTTGGAACCATTTCCCACAGCAAGATCGTCATCTCGTCCTTAGCCAATCTTCGCTAATCAGTAGTCCCTGCTTTGAGTTGCAAATATTAGCAATGTAACCAATATCAAATACCTGTGTACTCTGCGAGCATTAGTAAGGTACACATCAATAACATGTATCCCACATATACCTTTGTTCACTTTTCCATCCTTCTTATCCGCCAAATACTTGGGGCAGTTCCGCTTCGTGTCGATCGCTTGCGAGAAGCACTCGGCCTCGTGCTTAGTTCTAGACTTGGGTTTCTTCTCTTGAGCAAAGAACTTGTTTCTTGTTCTTCTTGAAGTTCCTTCTTCTTCCCTTTCCCCTTTTTCTTGAAACTGGTGGTCTTGTTAACCATCAACACTTGATACTCCTTGATTTCTACCTCCGCGGCTTTTAGCATTGCGAAGAGCTCGGGAATAGTCTTGCCCATTCCTTGCATATTATAGTTCATCACGAAGCTCTTGTAGCTTGGTGGCAGTGATTGAAGAATTCTGTCAATGACACTATCATTAGGAAGATTAACTCCCAGTTGCGAAGAGCTCGGGAATAGTCTTGCCCATCCCTTGCATATTATAGTTCATCACGAAGCTCTTGTAGCTTGGTGGCAGTGATTGAAGAATTCTGTCAATGACACTATCATCATGAAGATTAACTCCCGGTTGAATCAAGTGATTATTATACCGTGCATTTTGAGTATGTGTTCATTGACGTAACTATTCTCCTCCATCTTGCAGCTAGTAGAACTTATTGGAGACTTCATATCTCTCAATCCGGGCATTTGCTTGAAATATTAACTTCAACTCTGGAACATCTCATATGCTCCATGACGCTTAAAATGTCGTTGAAGACCCGGTTCTAAGCCGTAAAGCATGGCGCACCGAACTATCGAGTAGTCATCACTTTCTTCGCCAGACGTTCTTAACGCCGTCGCCAGCATCAGAAGCAGGCCTAGCACCCAGCGGTGCTTCGAGGATGTAATTCTTACGTGCAGCAATGAGGATAATCCTTTGTTACGGACCCGATCCGTGTAATTGCTACCATCATCTTTCAACTTTGCTTTCTCAAGGAACACATTAAAATTCAACGGAACAACAACACGAGCCATCTATCTACAACAAACATAGACAAGCAAAATACTATCAGGTACTAAGTTCATGATAAATTTAAGTTCAATTAATCATATTACTTAAGAACTCCCACTTAGACAGACATCTCTCTAGTCATCTAAGTGATTACGTGATCCAAATCAACTAAACCATGTCCGATCATCACGTGAGATGGAGTAGTTTCAATGGTGAACATCACTATGTTGATCATATCTACTATATGATTCACGTTCGACCTTTCTGTCTCCGTGTTCCGAGGCCATATCTGTATATGCTAGGCTCGTCAAGTTTAACCTGAATATTCCGCGTGTGCAGCTGTTTTGCACCCATTGTATTTGAACGTAAAGCCTATCACACCCGATCATCACGTGGTGTCTCAGCACGAAGAACTTTCGTAACGGTGCATACTCAGGGAGAACACTTCTTGATAATTAGTGAGAGATCATCTTAAAATGCTACCGTCAATCAAAGCAAGATAAGATGCATAATGGATAAACATCACATGCAATCAATATAAGTGATATGATATGGCCATCATCATCTTGTGCTTGTGATCTCCATCTTCAAAGCACCATCGTGATCACCATCGTCACCGGCGCGACACCTTGATCTCCATCGTAGCATCGTTGTCGTTACGCCATCTATTGCTTCGACGACTATCGCTACCGCTTAGTGATAAAGTAAAGCAATTACAGGGCGTTTGCATTTCATACAATAAAGTGACAACCATATGGCTCCTGCCAGTTGCCGATAACTTCGGTTACAAAACACGATCATCTCATACAATAAAATATAGCATCACGTCTTGACCATATCACATCACAACATGCCCTGCAAAAACAAGTTAGACGTCCTCTACTTTGTTGTTGCAAATTTTACGTGGCTGCTACGGGCTTAGCAAGAATCGTTCTTACCTACGCATCAAAACCACAACGATAGTTCGTCAAGTTAGTGCTGTTTTAACCTTCACAAGGACCGGGCGTAGCCACACTCGATTCAGCCAAAGTGAGAGAGACAGACACCCGGCAGCCACCTTTAAGCATGAGTGCTCGTAACGGTGAAGCCAGTCTCGCGTAAGCGTACGCGTAATGTCGGTCCAGGCCGCTTCATCTCACAATACCGCCGAACCAAAGTATGACATGCTGGTAAGCAGTATGACTTGTATCGCCCACAACTCACTTGTGTTCTACTCGTGCATATGACATCTACGCATAAAACCAGGCTCTTATACCACTGTTGGGGGGGAACGTAGTAATTTCAAAAAATTTACTACGCACACGCAAGATCATGGTGATGGCATAGCAACGAGAGGGGAGAGTATTGTCCACATACCCTCGTAGACCGTAAGTGGAAGCGTTATGACAACGCGGTTGATGTAGTCGTACGTCTTCACGATCCGACCGATCCTAGTACCGAACGTACGGCACCTCCGAGTTTAGCACACGTTCAGCTCGATGACGATCCCCGGGATCCGATCCAGCAAAGCATCGGGGATGAGTTCCGTCAGCACGACGGCGTGGTGACGATGATGATGTTCTACCGGCACAGGGCTTTGCCTAAACTCTGCGACGATATGACCGAGGTGGAATATGGTGGAGGGGGGCACCGCACACGGCTAAGGAACGATCCGTAGATCAACTTGTGTGTCTCTAGGGTGCCCGCCTGACCCTGTATATAAAGGAGCAAGGGGGGAGGCCGGCCGGCCCTAGGGGGCGCGCCAAGGAGGGGGGAGTCCTCCTCCTAGTGGGAGTAGGACTCCCTTTCCTAGTCCCACTAGGAAGGAGGAAGGGGGAAGGAAAGAGAGGGAGAGGTAGAGGAAAGGGGGGCGCCTCCCCTAGTCCAGTCGGACTGCTCATGGGGGCGCCACCTCCCGGCTGCTGCCTCTCTCTCCCCTCAGCCCACTAAGGCCCAATACTTCCCCGGGGTTCGGTAACCCCCCAAGCACCGATTTTCTCCAAAATCACCCGAAACACTTCCGGTGTCCGAATATAGTCGTCCAATATATCAATCTTTATGTCTCGACCATTTCGAGACTCCTCGTCATGTCCGTGATCACATCGGGACTCAACAAACCGGTACATCAAAACTTATAAACTCATAATAAAACTGTCATCGTAACGTTAAGCGTGCGGACCCTACGGGTTCGAGAACTATGTAGACATGACCTAGAACTATTCTTGGTCAATAACCAATAGCGGGACCTGGATGCCCATATTGGCTCCTACATATTCTATGAAGATCTTTATCAGTCAAACCGCATAACAACATACGTTGTTCCCTTTGTCATCGGTATGTTACTTGCCCGAGATTCGATCGTCGGTATCCAATACCTAGTTCAATCTCGTTACCGGCAAGTCTCTTTACTCGTTACATAATGCATCATTCCGTAACTAACTCATTAGCTACATTGCTTGCAAGGCTTATAGTGATGTGCATTACCGAGAGGGCCAGAGATACCTCTCCGGCAATCGGATGACAAAACCTAATCTCGAAATCGCCAACCCAACATGTACCTTTGGAGACACCTGTAGTACTCCTTTATAATCAACCAGACACGTTGTGACATTTGGTAGCACCCAAAGTGTTCCTCCGTAAACGGAGTTGCATAATCTCATAGTTACGAGGACATGTATAAGTCATGAAGAAAGCAATAGCAATATACTAAACGATCAAGTGCTAGGCTAACGGAATGGGTCATGTCAATCACATCATTCTCCAAATGATGTGATCCCATTAATCAAATGACAACACATGTCTATGGTTAGGAAACATAACCATCTTTGATTAATAAGCTAGTCAAGTAGAGGCATACTAGTGACGTTGTGTTTGTCTATGTATTCACACATGTATTATGTTTCCGGTTAATACAATTCTAGCATGAATAATAAACATTTATCATGATATGAGGAAATAAATAATAACTTTATTATTTCCTCTAGGGCATATTTCCTTCACTAGAATCGTTCATATTGACTAATTGACAAAGCCCTCCGTCCTCGTCAACTTGGTAGGCCCACAAGTCAGCCTCCCAGTATGCTGGGTTCCAGCTGGCAGGGGGAGTATTCTTTTTTTGTGCATAATAAGGAGGCGCTTCCTTGCGTGCGAAGATAGCTGGTGGGTCCGACATGTCGGTGGGGCACATTTTTTCGCGAAATCTGAGGCCCTTCCGTGGGTCCCGGATGTCGGTGGAGGAATCATTATTTTGCGGCGTAATAAGGAGGCATTTCCTTGTGTGCGGTCGTGGACCCAGTTGTCGGCCTCTCCACGCACGATCTACTTCGATGGTGTCGTTCGTTGACCACGTTGACCACGCCATACGAAAGCGCATCCAAGGTGGTGGATGACGGCGAGGCCCCGGACAGCAATGGGCCGGAGATGGGAAGACGCGGGAGTAGATTCGCAGACGGAGAGGTGTACCAGGGTTAACTGGTTCTAGTGCTGTGTGGTTCGGTAGTCGGTGGAGAAGAACAGGAGGTGTGGAGGGATGGAGGGATGGCCTGGCCAACGGTGGAGTAGCGCTTCATAGCGAAGCGTGCTAAGCAGAGCTGCTAGCAGCAGGAGGCGGGAGGTGGTCCCGGCGGCGCTGGAGGAAGAAGACGAGAGATTGAATATGGATGCCGGTCGTTGGATGTAAATCCAGCAGCTAACATGTCAGAATCATTTGTTGACTAAATTGACAACGACTTGCATTGGCTTCGACCTATTGGCCCACATTTCAGCCTCCAAAAATGTGGCATGTATTCAACCCATTTTTTCAGAATTTACAGTCTTTTTTTTGCGCGGTAGAATTTACAGTCAATTTGATCTTTTTTTTGAATTACAGCCATTAGCTGGGCTGGGTCAACAAATAATGTAGCGCCCATGCGGCCCATTTATTTTATTTCCTAAAAAATTACAGTCCATTTGCACTTTCTCGAAATACACGATTTTGCTGGGCTGATTCTAATTATAATGTTGGGTTGGGCCAGCAATGTTATCAAAAAATAAAAAGGGGCTGAGCATTTTGCTATAAATATATTTACATAATAAGTGATATTATTACATTCGTCCTTAAATCTTACCAAACTTTTGTACACAATCACTAGGATTTTCGTTCCAAAATAATCCAGGATTTTATTTGTTAAGAAATTATTTTTATAAGTTAATAAGATGTGGGATATTGCTTTCTTACATATGTAAGTATCTGTTAAATATATGATGACAATAAAATAATATATAATAACATATAAAATATATTTAAATATATATAATATAGTTAGAAGGGAAACATAAGTTGGACCTGACGTTCCTATTCTTATATAGAAAAATAGAACAGACCTCTGCGTTTTCTTAAAAAAAATACATAAATTGGGCTGCCAAAAATAAAACCTCGGATGGGAGGTCCATAGGCCGGTCAATACATGACGGCCCTAAGAAAATACAAACAGGCCCTCTCATCCGAGGTCGTGGGCTGCGCATGTTAAAAATGAAAGCCTAGACGGGGCAGCCCAAAACTACGTCCAACACGTGCCAAAACTTCGTCCCTCGTTTTCTCTGTGTTTCGCACACTCGATATTGTGTGGGCATTTTGACTGTGCATCATATGAATATGTGCTATGCATGAATGTTGATCAGCATGATGTTAACTGGCTGGTAGTTTCATTTTCGACCATGAATAAAACTTCCAACATGATGTTAACCCTGTTTGAAAAGGCCGTGTTAATATGAATGCTCTGCCTCTGAAAACTTGCAGTTTTTTCTCGACTGCACTTTTATAATCCTATGAAACTACATTTTTTGAAGTGCTAAAAATAGATCTCTAGAATTCATAAAATTCTTCATATGCTCAATACTGCAAATCTGAAATTCAAAAGACATTCATATCTGAAAGTACTCTCAAAATACACAACACAAAACACAATTCACAACTTGCAAATACTGACAACCCTAAGCTCCTCCTAACAATTCACAACCTTCCTGACCATTGGGCTGGGGGGGGGGGGGCAGCCCCCTCCTATTCCTCGGCGGCAGACAACCGCCCCGTGAGACGATGTGAACGGCGAGGGAGACGATGGCGGGGAAACATCGTCGGGCCAACTGCTTTTCTCCTCTTGCAGTTGGGTTCGGTCGACGAAGACTCCACCGGCTCACTCTGGCAGGACACCCTCACAAACGGCACCCTGTATATGCTCGATCCTTCAACCTCTGGTGGATGCTCTATCTGGGATCGATACTCCCACCACCGCTCCCTCACGATCGGATTCGGTGAATCTGTTTGTTCCATGGCCCAGAGGAGCAGCTCTATGTACTCCGGCGCGAATCCCTCCAGGAGTATCGCCGCCTTTTCGCTCTGTTGCAGATATTTGGCCATGGATGTCGCCGTCGCCGCTAGTTGGTCCTTGTTGTCAAACCAAGACTGTATCTCCAACATCCTAGCTAGCTTCACAGTGGTCGCCAGTGCGATCCTCACGTGTCGGTTGTACTCCTCCATCGATCTACTTCTCCACAGCACCTTCACTCACCGCAAGTGGTTTTTGAATGGAAGAGGAGAGGAGCAAGGCTGGTTTTGGATTAGAACGGAGAGGAGCGACTTGGTTTTGGACCGGAACAGGAGAGGAGGGGCGGTGGTTTTGAAATGGAAGAGGAGAGGAGCGGCGCTGGATTTAGATTGGAACAGGAGAGGAGCGGCGGTGGTTTAAGAGGAGGAGAACGGAAGAGCAGCGCTGGTCTTGGAAGTATTTTTTTTTGTTGTTTTGCGTATTTTGGGTCAAAGTTTGACCACATACTATATTTGACAAGCAAACTGTGAATGCATGTCACCAAAAATTGTATCATTTGGTTCGTATCTGAATGTACTTTCAAATTATATTATTTTTGCAACGTATAACATATATTTTATGTGCGAAAATGATGGTCAATTATGACCCAGAATAAAAGGGAGACTAGTTAATGTGGGGTCGCTTTCTTAATTGAAGGGTTAATTGATTTTGATTTTGATCCAGTCACAGCGCGCCGGCCCTCTCGCCCAATCCTAAATCGATGCCGCACGCTCCTCTGCCTCTTCTCCATTGCAAAACCACCTCCTCTCCTCTCCATCATCTCCATTCCAAAACCACCGTCTCGCCTCTCCCTCTTCTGATCTTCTCCATTGCAAAAACCACCTCCTCTCCTCTCCATCATCTCCATTCCAAAACCACCTCCTCTCCTCTCCATCATCTCCATTCCAAAACCACCTCCTCTCCTCTCCATCATCTCCATTCCAAAACCACCTCCTCTCCTCTCCATCATCTCCATTCCAAAACCACCGTCTCGCCTCTCCCTCTTATGATCTTCTCCATTGCAAAACCACCTCCTCTCCTCTCCATCGTCTCCATTCCAAAACCACCGTATCGCCTCTCCCTCTTCTCTATTGCAAGACCACCGTCTCTCCTCCCATCTTCCAAAGCTAGCACCGGACCACTTAGAAGGACATCTATGGAGAGGATGCAACAACGAATCAGGCAGATTGCCGGCGGCGACCAGGCAAAGTTAGCCAGGTTGAAGGAGATCCTTAGTTGGTTTGACAATGAGTGGGAGATTTCGAGGACGGTGCAGGCCATGTGGCAATGTATGCGAAAGAGCGAGACAACGGCGATGAGGGCGACAATGTACATGTACTCCTCGGCGGCAGTCACGCCGCAGTCCTCCGAGTTCATCGAGTATCTCCTATGGGCGATGGAGCAGACAGATTCACCCGAGGCGACAGTCAGGCGGAGGTGGTGGGCGTACAGGTCGAAGGTCAAGCACCCAGAGGATAACGAATCGATCGAGTATGGTGTGCCGTTCGTGAGGGTGTAGAGCCAGCCGGAGCCACAGGAGTATTCGTTCTCCCACCGCAAGAGGAGGCCGGATGGCGCGACGTCGCTTCCCCGCCGTTCTCCACGGTTCCCTCGACGCTCGCCTCGTTTCAACGGCGGCGGTAGGGTTTAAGGTAAGCTTCGCACTAACCTAATCTTCCACCTGCTCATGCTTACAATCAGTGTGACAGCTAATGAAAATCATGCTTACAATCAGTCTCCGAGTACTACACCAATCACCCTAAAATAGCTCTGGACCTTTGGGTCAAAGTTGTGACACAGTGTACAAATAAAGAAAATAGATTGGTGCTTCTTTCAGAAAAGAGTACTCCCTAGAAAACTGCCAATATAAGCTACTAGTATTTGGTTAGAGGATTTGCTGTCGAGAAAGATCCGTCCATAGAGAGCGCCACACATCCCTTGGTGGTGGTGGATGCCAATGCGTGCATGCAGCATGGTTGGTGTCAGTAATTTTTACTTGGCACACCTCGCACTCTGCATATATGCCGGTTCCATACGTACATTTGTGCAGTTCCACCAAAATGCAGCTGAATAACCCTATTTGCACAGATAATGAAAAAGCGTGATTACATTATAGTGGCACTAGTTGATGAAACACACAAAATAAATAGAAGAAAATATTGCGATAGTATCATAGTATGACATGTCATGCGGGCGAGATGGGCCTCATGACGCCTCATCTGAGACGCCTCATCTCGAAATCGTCCAAGTCTCCCACATACACCTTCTGCCAGTGATGAACATCAGTGTACAGCGGTAGTACAAGGAGGCGCCTTGAGACATTCAAATCTCTATTTTCGTACATATCAACTAAAATTAAGCACCCCAGTTTGTAGAAACGCTTAAACATTAACAATGGGACTAGTTCATGAAACATACTTTAACAAAGAGAAGCACTTTCTTTATCTACATTGGAAATGAAATGATAGAGATGACACTCGCTCTATTTTAACTGTATTATTACTTCATTTTATCAGTGACACTAGGGTCGAGAAGGTGGCAAACAAGGTGTACCGTGCATCGCAAGGATGGAGGCAGGGGTGCTTAGGCGGGATGTCAAGTGGCTCTTTCGATCGACAACATGGATGATTCAATTCATGGGACCTTTTGGTGCAGTTCACCAAAAATGAAGCAATGTCCCGTGAGCTAGCAGCTTCTTCTTCAATTTTTTTTAAGAAAAGGGCTCCAGCCCCGGTTCCATTTCCATCAGAAAACGAAACCCACAGAGCTTCTTCTTCATTAGTTGCAATAAAATTGAGCAACATCAAGGTTGGTTGTGAAGCTCCTGGAATGCTCAACTATAATTTGGATATCATTTGTGCAGTTCAACTAAGATCGAGCGTGAAATGTACATCTCTGTTTGCACAAAAAAGGTGGAAAGGAGGGTGACTAACAAGTGATGAAACATGCATCAAATGAAAAGAAGCATGTTCCTTATCTGAATGACAATCCTACAAGGACAATAGCAATTTCTAAAGTAGTGACATTGCTAGATATTAGTGTGGGTGTTAGGATTAACTATGAAAACCGTTAAATACGACATTACTTTGGGCACGTGAGAGTAGGCGGACCAGGACATTTGCATTTCTAACGAAAAGAACCAACTTATCTTAATGGGAAATTTTAGCAGGACATGTAAAGAAGTGCCATTTGTCGGTTGCTCGGGCAGGGGTCCCAGACTTGCACACTGCGGCTGCGGCGTGGCTCAAGCGGAGGCCCAGTGCAGCCCAGCTTCATCAGCTCAAGCTCAAGACCCTCGCGGGGCGAACGAAAGGAAGCTTCCTCAGGAGCAGCCTCATTAGGCAGGCTCGCGAGGAGGCGGAGAGATCAAGGCAGGGTACCTCGCGAGGTGCCTGTGATGCAAACCATGACGATCGAGACCAGCCAGCGCCAGTAGCGCCGCCTCTGCAAGAAGTCCTTGTTTCCCCTTTGGTGCAAAGGGGGCAAGCACAGGCCAAGGCATCAGGCAAAGGTTACCGTTTCGGTGCAACAAGACCAAGACCAGTGGAGTGGCAGGATGGAGGTCACCATGGAGCCCAGGACGGCGTCACCGTCAGAGTCTTTGGCAGTCGAAGACCAACTTTAGTCAGGATAAGTGTACTAGATGTTCCCCTTCAAAATGGCCAATTGTTGGCGCCCTTCCCGCTCATTATTTGGGAAGAGGCCCAGGGCCTCCCTCTATAAATAGGACTAGCTACCACAGTAGAGAGGCATCGGATCCAGATTTTGGACAGACTAGAGAGGGAGAGAGGCGACTGAACTCACCCAAGAAGTTCATCGCACCAGCTCAAGAACACCTCTCGCGAGGCTGATCTTCCTTTGTATTGTTCATAAGCCCCTGAGGCAATCCACCACACCACACACTGGAGTAGGGTATTACACCACAATAGTGGCCTAAACCAGTATAAACCTCGTGTCCCTTGTGTGTTCTTCTTTCTAGCCTAGATTCTTTGCGAGGCTTTGAGACGTGAGTTGGTAGGGGAAAGATCTTCGTGCGCACCCCAGAGTTCGAACCTCAAGGGTCTGCCGGAACCCGAAATCCGACATTTGGCGTGCTAGGTAGGGGTGCGCCGGAATCCTCCTTCCACCGCCTCGCGTTCGTCGTCCGTCGTGCCCATGTCTGATGCTCACGGAGCTCGCACCGAGCGTCGGGCTGCTCTCGCGGCCCATGTCGCCCAGACGGCCCCCGTCGGCGGGCCTCCCCGTCGTTCCCCGTCGCCTGCCACCCACGCCGCCACCGGCCCGGCGGGGAACGAGTAGCAGGCATCGTCGCTGCATCCCTCGGTGCGACGGGAATGCCGCACCGCCACCCCGTCGCTGACTCCGGCAGGCTCGTCGTCACACGCTCGTCGCGCTCCCGCGGACATGCATGCCGTGTTCCTCCTGGCACATGAGCTCCTGCACTATCTCCTCGTCGACGACGTGTACGACGAGTGGCTCGATCGTATCACCGAGATCGTCAGCGCCGCAGGGGGCTCCCCTGCGCCGTCCCTCTCGCTGCATCGCCATCCGCCCTGCATGGGCAACGCAGCTCCGGAGGCACCTCCACCGCCTCGTCCTCAAGAAGGCGCCCTGGCCCCAAGGCGCGCAGTCCCTGGACGAGACCCACCTCGTCCAGCGTCCGCGTAGCAAGGAAAGAGCTGCCAAGAGGTCCCTCGCCCTCAAGAAGTTGCTCGCGTGCTCCCAGCGCCAGCATGCCATGACCGTGTTCCTGCTGCAGCGCACCAAGACCCCGCGCTGCTGCTAGCGGCAGCGCGCGGGGACCTCCAAGATCAAGCCCTTCTTCACCAAAGGCCCCCTGTAGCCACTGCAGGCTGCCGCGCCTTCACCGCCGAGCTGTGCAGCGTGGCTTGGCCGGGCAAGTTCAAGCCAGATCTGCCTCCCCGCTACGACGGTACTGCCGACCCCGCAGAGTTCCTCCAGCTCTGCGAGCTGGGCATCAAGGCGGCCAACGGGGATGAAAAGGTCATGGCAAACTGGTTTCCATGGCGCTCAAGGATGGCGCCCGCACCTGGCTCCTAAACCTGCCTCCCGGCACGATCTCCTCTTGGGACGAGATGCACACTCGCTTCATCGCCAACTTCCAAGGCACTCGCGACCGGCCCCCGGCCATGAGTGACCTACGCCGCATCAAGCAACAGCCAAGAGAGACCCTGCAGAAGTACATCCAGCGCTTCAACAACGCCCGCCTCAAGATCCCCAGGGTGACTGAGGAGGCCATCATCTCAGCCTTCTCCGATGGTGTGCGTGACATCAAGATGAAAGAGGAGCTGGCGATCCATGACGACCTATGCACATCTTTGGAGCTGTTCAACCTGGCGACCAAGTGCGCCAGGGCTGAGGAAGGGCGCCTCTCCCTTCTCGAGCTTCCAACTGCTGATCCGGAAGAGAAGAAGCCCAAGGTCAAGGATGTGAAGTGCAAAGGAGCAGCTGTCCTCGCAGCGGAGCCAGACACCAAGCAAGGCAGGGATCAGCTGGAGTCATCCAAGGGCAGCAGGTACTGTGTGTACCATGACCTCCACATCCACAACACCAACGAATGCCAAGAGCTTAGGGTCGTGCGAGATGGGTGTATCGGCCAACGCCCCAAGCGCAACGATCGGGGCTATGGCCGAGGAGGAGGAAGAGGTGGAGGACGATGGGAAGACCGTGGCCCTCGCCAAGGGTGGCGTGACCGACCTCGCGAGGACCGTTGGCAGAACCAGCCTCGCGACGGAGGTTGGAGGGATCAACCTCGTGAGGATCGCCCACAAGGCAACGCAGGCCTCCTCCTCTGCCACCACCGCCAAGGAGGAATGAAGACCAACATCAGGACGAGGGGGCTGGGGGCTTCCAGGAGCCGCGCGCAATCGCTTGCATCCTGGGCGGCACCCAGGCCCCAGCCTCACAGTACATCTTCAAGCAGTTCGCTCGTGAGGTGAATGCAGTCCTCCCCAAGCTTGAGGCCACACACCCTCTCAGGTGGTCTGCATGCGCTATCACGTTCAGCTCAGAGGATTAGCTCAAGTGCACGGCAATGGCCGGTGTCCTCCCAATGCTTTGTTCCCCAGTCATCAGCAATGTGCAAGTCACCAGGACCCTCATCAATGGTGGAGCAGGACTCAAGGTCCTGTCCGTCGAGATGTTCAACAATTTCCAAGTGCCATATGATTAGCTTCAGCCGACCAAGCCTTTCTCAGGAGTCACTAATGGTTCCACCATTCCGATAGGGCAGGTTCGCCTTCCTGTCACCTTTGGGCAGCGCAACAACTACCGCACCGAGCTCATTGACTTCAACGTCGCCCACATTCACCAGCCATACAATGCCATCTTCGGGTGCCCAGCCCTGGCCAAATTCATGGCAGTAACTCACCATGGCTACAATGTCCTCAAGATGCTAGGAAGCGGTGGAGCCATCACAGTCCCCTGTGAGGAAAAGGATGCAGTGTGTTCTCTTGAGCGTGCCTTCCAGGCCGCGGCAATCGAAGACCCAGATCACAGAAGCGGGAGCCTTCTCGAGGCAGACCCTAAGAAGGAGAAGACTTCACCTGGCCCAAACCATCAGGAGGCAGGCACCTCAAGAGGCACTGCATCAGGATCCGCGCCCGTTCAAGGGGTGCCACCCTCTGTCTCATAGGAAGGCGCGCCCAGCGCCCTCCTCGGGCAGGGCTCGGTGGCTCTTTCTTGGAGGGCCACCGACTTTGCCAAGGTCACGAGGGAGGCGCTCGGGCACCACTTGGAGACGTGCTTCAAAGCACGTTTCCCTCAGGAAGGTATGAGGCAAGGAGGGCCAAACCCTCAGGAGTTCATCACGAGAAACACTTAGGAGCTACAGGACTCAAGAGTCACGCGCGACAGCCGCCGCTTACCCGCCGTAGCCCCCCATCCAGGTGAGGATGGTGGGCTGCGCATCTGCATCGACGTGCCAGGGCTCAACCGAGCCGCGTCTCAGGAGTGCCTCTGGACTTCGCGCGTGGAGCGTTGCGAGTGTCCACCTCACGGCTACGTTCGCATGCCTTTCGGCCTGCCGAACGCGGTCGCTGCTCATCAGCGCCTGCTGAGGAGCATTCTGGAGGCTCAGGAAGTCAGGCATTGTGCGGTCCTGGCGGAGATGGAGATGGTCCTCGAGGATCCACCTGCTCCCCCGGAGCCTCCCGAGGCTCCTGGTCCCGGGAGCTCGTGGGGGTCGGCTTCCTCACTTCGCGTCGTCCACTACTTCAGCATCCCTTCATCTCCAACGGTATCAGGTGACATCTTTCAAAGTTCCATTTTCAGCTGGGAGCGCCCACAGGGTTGCATCATTCCCAGGTCGCGTGGGTCCGTCCCTGCGGCATGTATCTGTTTTGCTTATGCTCTTTGCCGACCTTGTTGGGGGCACCCCTCGGGTTGCATTATCCCCAAGCTGCTCGGGCCTGAGCCAGTGGCGTTTGCTTTTTCCGCATCTATCTAAATGGATTTGCTCCTTCATGCTTAACCTGCTTGACTTAATCGCTTGCTCGATTGACACCTACCTTTGGAGCCGCTCGCTCTGGCATGGTGCTTGCGTATGGGTTCGTCCCTGCAACACCGACAAATCTGAGTGGCCGAGCTCTGGCCGCGGCAGCCCCGCAAGGCGCCACCTCACCAGGCCCTTAGTGCCCCAATCACTCCCTCGGAGCAACCAATGGTTGGCTGGCAACCATAACGGTAGACCTTGTTTTCCCTCATGATTGGTATGCAGGACCCGCTCTAGGAGTAACACCGGGGGCGTCGCGAGCTTTCTCTCCCTCTCTCCAGCATGATCCGCTCACGCGTTAAAAGGGGGCGCCTGAGCATCGCGACTCATGGGCTCTTACTGGCTCTCCAGCCCTCACCCCCTGGCCTTGACCCACGGCATCGCGACCTGTCATACCAGCGGCGGCTGAGCTCGCTCGAGGGCCGGGACCTGAGGACGTAGAGCATGAAGGAAGTGTGGGGAAGAGGGAAGAAGCTCACGAGGACCTAACCCAGCAACACCCCAGCTGCCGCCACGCAGGCCCGGCACCTCGCCGAAAACTACTCCAAACCTACGAGATAAGTCACGCAAAAACTGAATCGACTCAGCGCTAAACCCTTGCCCACTACAGCTCTGTCACGGCAATGTTGCCTGCCTTCTCGCCCAGCGGAGGCTGATTGAGCGCTAAAGAGGATCTCGTGAGCATCGCCCCAGCCACGATAACCTTTGCCTGAAGCGGAGGCTGGTCTTGGTCTTGTTGCACCGAAACGGTAACCTTTGCCTGATGCCTTGGCATGTGCTTGCCCCCTTTGCACCAAAGGGGAAACAAGGACACTGCACAGACCGGCGCCTGCCTGGCGCCCGCCTGGTCTCGATCGTAATGGCTTGCATCACGGGCACCTCGCGAGGTACCCTGCCTTGATCTCTCCGCCTCCTCGTGAGCCTGCCTGATTAGGCTGCTCCTGAGGAAGATTCCTGTCGTCCGCCCCGCGAGGCTTGGCCCCTCGCGAGGGTCTTGAGCTTGAGCTGATGAAGCTGGGCTGCACTGGGCCTCCGCTTGAGCCACGCTGCAGCCGCTTGGCGAGCAAGTCTGGGGACCCGTTCCCGGAACACCTCTGAGAGCCCGGGCCCAAGGCGCGCCCGGACTTGGCTTAGCAGAGAAGCGATGGGGCAAGTGCGAAGCGCCGCGGGCCCCAATAGCCTACAGCCTTGGGCGCCGAGTGGCAATTGATTGGACGTGGGCGTCCCTGCTTCCCCACGACGCCTCGGCAACTGCATTACTTGACAAGTCCCTGCATGCAAAAACGGGTCATGATTACCTGCGATCGTGGTGGCCGACGATTGGCCTCCTCCGGCTATAAGTACGGAACAGCGCGAGCCCTTCCAGTCCATTCCTTCCCGCTACTCCCTTTCTTCTTCTTCCTCGCCCTTGCTCCACCTTACGCCAATGGCGCCGATCCGCTGGTTTTCTGCAGAAGAGAAGGGAAAGGCCCCTAGAGAGGGTCCCGACCCGCTTCCACCGAAGAAGCGGCCAGTCCCCTGCCGCCGAGACGAGGGTGCTCGGAAGGAGGCGTCGAGGCCCTGGTACGAGCGGCCGCCACCTGGGTTTCCGCAGCCCTTGTACGCCCGAATCAAGGGCCCTGGAGAAGAAGGCATCGAGCGACAACGATGGTGCCACCATCGATGCCGGCGAGTTACGGCGGTGCGCGTCCTTCCCCCTGGAGTTCATGCCGAGGGCTCTTCTCGCGAGCTTGTGCTTCACGCCGCCATGCCTCCTCGATCTTGGATCCACCTTCCTCCCTTGCCTTCGAGATTCCGCCGAGGGGGCCTCGGGAGCTCTGGCTGCAGCACGTCGACTGCAACACCCCCGCGACCGAGGCGCAGGTCGAGGTTGTCGCCCCGGGCAAGGTCTTCCTGACCCGTGGCTGGGGCGAGATCGCCCGGGTCTGCCCCAAGCACATGCCAAGGCATCAGGCAAAGGTTACCGTTTCGGTGCAACAAGACCAAGACCAGCGGAGCGGCAGGATGGGGGTCACCGTGGAGCCCAGGACGGCGTCACCGTCAGAGTCTTTGGCAGTCGAAGACCAACTTTAGTCAGGATAAGTGTACTAGATGTTCCCCTTCAAAATGGCCAATTGTTGGCGCCCTTCTCGCTCATTATTTGGGAAGAGTCCCAGGGCCTCCCTCTATAAATAGGACTAGCCACCACAGTAGAGAGGCATCGGATCCATTTTGGACAAACTAGAGAGAGAGAGAGAGAGAGGCGACTGAACTCACCCAAGCAGTTCATCGGACCAGCTCAAGAACACATCTCATGAGGCTGTTCTTCCTTTGTATTGTTCATCAACCCCTGAGGCAATCCACCACACCACACACCGTAGTAGGGTATTACACCAGAATGGTGGCCTAAACCAGTATAAACCTCGTGTCCCTTGTGTGTTCTTCTTTCTAGCCTAGATTCCTTGCGAGGCTTCGAGACGTGAGTTGGTAGGGGAAAGATCTTCGTGCGCACCCAGAGTTCGAACCTCAAGGGTCTGCCGGAACCCAAATCCCGACACCATTGATTCATATTACTGGAGGCATTACATTGAAAACAACATTGGTTTAACGTGTCCTTACTTTTAACAGTGCGACTGCTACATTTTACCAGTGGCATTACATAAGAGTGGCTCGGGGCAACAAACATCAGAACAAGATATCTGGGTTGGTCCCATTTTTGTTTGGTATAGCCAGCTTATATTGTGTGAGGCTAGCAAATCTAGTGCTGGACTTACTATGTTGACTTGTCCCCCAGTCCCCAGTTTCTTTCCTTTTTCAACCAATAGATCGGGTTTATATTGAGTTTGTATTGCGTTTCCCTTTATTTCCCTATTAAACCTAGAGACCAGTTGGATAGCCAGTCTCTGCTACCTTTTGTCTCCATTATTTCCTCTTTCGACCAAGTCCTAGATTCAGGTAACAAATCCTCCCCCACCCCCACACCCTTTCTTCCTTGTTTGAACTAAGTCGTACTAGATTCGATTGCATGAACTAGTTTTACCTCTTAAACGTAAAAAAATAGGTGGTTTTCGAACAGCCGATCGATCCTATCTACGAGGGGCCTGAGAAATAGTAAAAGATACAAATGCAGCAACGTTAGGAGCTCGGGAAGTAGAGCAAGGCCGGTTTCAAAGGAAGTTATACCTGATGGTCACCAGGATGTCGCTAAGTGGGCGGCGGGAGGCCGGATCTGCCCACACTACGGCAGCGAGGAAGAAGGGGTCGGAGGCCCTCCCTCGCCAGCGGTGCTTGGGAGAGAACGATGAGGCAGGCTGATCGGGACGTGCCCAGCAGTGGGTAAGAGCCGTCGCCGAGGATGACCGCGTGAACGTTGCACCTTCTCACCTTCCCCGGCAGAGAGGATCCGGCTGGATCTGTGACCAGCAGTGAGCAGAGAGAGAGAGAGAGAGTGTGTGGCCACCGCTGTGGTGTTTAGATCTGGAGAGGCCGATACAGTGTGAAGAGAGCAACACTAGCAAGCAAGCGCGGAGGCTCCTGCCTATATAGTGGAGTAGTACTTAGTTTTCTTTTGTCTATCGGAGCCGGCTTGACCTTGTCAATGACTGTCGAGAAGTCTTCATGCACGTGGCCCGAAGGCGCAGTTGTCGTCATTTTGATCTGAAGCGCCGGATTATAACATATAACACGAAAAAATACCACATGACAAGAAATCATAACCTCACTGCCCAAAGGAGACAACATGAATCCCAACGGACAAACTAGACGAGGAACAAAGCTCAAATTAAATACAAACTCGTAGAAAAGGGGTCCGTCGATAGATGTCCTAATTAACATTGCTGGCTTGACCTAGATGGCAGCCGAGTAGTCACTGTTCGTGCATGTTCCCCCAATGGGTCACCAAACTAGTACTCACTTGTCGCTGTTTAACCCTCGCAGTGATCCGAAGCACATGACACCTAATTTTGCGAGATGACAAGAAACCTTTTTTAGATTTCTCACCATAACTACAGCCATGTACAACACAGCCTGCACGATATCTAGACGATAGCCAATCCAGGCATGTCTGCTGGAGTCTGGTCACATGCATGGACGAACTGATCTTCCATGTCTTGCAGGGATCGTCCAGGCACCAACGTAGTACAACACTTCTCTAGTACTATCGCTCGTCTCCCTCTTCTATTAAGTCACCCGACTTGCAGGGCCGGGGAGTGTGCATATGGTCAGTTCTCAATTGCCGTCCGACATGTGTCTGCGAACGCAATATGACGCGTGTTCCATTCTGAGAGCAGCGTGCCAGACCGACGACCGTCTGGGGTGCGACGCGAACGCGAGGGGCGTGCTGTATACTCCGTACATGTGTACCGCCGTTTTCTAGACGTTTTGCTCCATGGCGTGGGTGCAATCCATGGATACAAAATTAGTATACTATATACTATTTCAAAGTCGAGGGCGGGGATTTTCCTGCGCGGTAGGCGGCGGGGCAGTTCTGCCTAGTCGGTTCGACAGAGACGCGGGAAGACGAGGGAGTAGGCTCTTTGCAAGCGTGAGGGCTGTGTGGTTTGACAATGAGTTATTGTTGGACAGGTGGGGCCCGTGATTTGACTTGCCATTATTATTTTAAGCTGCGGCGCCTCGACGGTGTGAGTCTCGATTCTGACCACCTCCGCATGGTGCCTCTCCCAATGCTCCACCATGTAGTAGAGGTGGCTCTTGCATGAGAGCCCACTTCTCCACTTTTTCCTTGCCTCTCTTTCCTCCCCATATGCAAAAATGCCATGTAAAGTGCACTATTGTACTTACTTGCTCCTCTGGTGTAAGCTTGCCACATAGGCATAAAGTCTGATGTGGCAAGTTAATCAAGAAGAGAGAGACTAGTTTGGTGACCCAAGGAAGAAACGGTGCTAAGCGCGTGTACCTAGGTGAAAAGACAATTTTGAGTCTATAGCTAAGCAAACTTAGCAACAACATTTCATTGGAAGAGGTCACTCCTTGGCAAATGCAATAGATACTGGTACTCCCTGTGTCCCATAATATAAGAATGTTTTTGGCACTACACTAGTGTCAAAAATGCTCTTATATTATGGGACAGAGGGAGTATGAAGAAATAAATAGAGAGGAGTAAAAAAATATACACTTATAGCCAACCTTATAGCTAACCTTGTTGTAGTATGAGCGACTAAGTGATGACTATGTATGACATGCCAACACCAGATAGCCTAACGCACCATGTTCCAAGGGTGCGACCGCGCGTGCGACCCTACGGTCGTGGTAGGTGCGACCATGATACAGGGTGCTGGCAGCCCTTGGATCTGAGATCAAACGGTCGCATGCTAAGTTGCTGAAAATTTGCAGAATAACCCTCCCGCGGCAACCGGCAAATTTCCTCCCGCGGGCCGGAGTAGGTTTCTCGGTTTACATGCGGGCTTAATGGAGGCGAGGAGGCGTGTTTAGCCGGGCGTGCGGTGGATGGTGCAGTACTATTCGATTTGACAACTACAACTAGTATATTATAAAAAACAAAGAAGAGTAGTAGAGATAGAGATAAGAATAGAGACTAGGGAGGAGCACTGTCTACTGCTTCGGCCTTGTTTGGATACTCTAACTCAGTTAGAGGTTAGAGTTAGATTCTAACTCTAAACTAACCCTAAACTAACTCTAACCAAAAAGTTGTTCGGATGGTAGGGTTAGATTGACAATAAATATTCTTTCTCAATCATTTGACTACATTGGACCCTGTTTCAATGGGAGGGATAACTTTTTTACTAATTTTTCTAGTGGGCCCAGGAGAACTAACCCAAATAAGCTCCTCTAGTGTGGGCTAGTTTTTTAGGATAGGTTAGATCCAACTAACCCAAACTAACCCATCATGTTTGGATACTTTTGGGTTATTTGAGCCCCAACTAACTAAAACTAACTCTAACATAGGGATCCAAACAGGGCCTTCGTGGGCTACTCCTGCGCTCAATTCGGAGGCCGCAATGTCCCCTACAGCCGCTCCCTCCTGCGCTTCATTCGGCGGGCGCTGTTGACATTTGGGGAGCGCACTCTCACGACTGCTAGCAGCCACGACTTCACCAACGACTTCTTCCCCGACCTCGGTAACCTCTTCCTCAATGACATGGGCGACAACCTCAACGCCAATGGTGCTGCTCCAGTTGCACCGTATGTGTTTCTGTCCTTCCAGTTCAAAATCGTGGTAGAATTCATGTTTCTAGTCTGTGTCCTAGACTCGATCTGTTCATCTACTATGATAGTCCGCATGATTAGTTTAATCTCTGTTATAGCCGTCATGATTTATTTTGTAGTAAATCTCGTAGTAACTTGCTCATATATTCAACTGGCGGAACGTCCCCTACAGCCACTCCGTTTAATGGACGGCCTGGTCGATGCCTCCAAGGAGCCCTTCGTCTACTGCTATGAGTGCCCGGTGCCGTTTCGGGGCTCGACGGTGGACATCGTGCATCACTTGACGCAGGTGTACGGCGATCACTACTGGCCCTTGGCGAAGAACATCAAGTAGGAGACGTGCTACCCGTTCACCGTGCCGGAGTCGCTGGAGGATCAGCGCCGCCTGCTAGTCTTAGAGGGGACAACAGCGTCTTCCTCTTGATCGTGGACACCGGCGAGGCCCGCGCAGGCTCCGCCACATCTCTGTAGTGTGCGTCAGGGGCAACGCCGCTGGTGCTGACACTGACACGAGGCCGATGTATGGGTGCATGCTCACTATTACTACCCCTCGGAGGTCCGTGGGTGGCGACACTGGCTACGTCAAGCTGACTTGGACTCTGCCGAGCTGGGACCTTCCCGCCGATGTGGACATGGAAGACGCATGGTATTATTTGACCCCCAAGAATGTGCATGGGGACTCCAAGGAGGTTCACCTGGACATATGCATTACTAAGTTAAATGTTGATCATTAGTCTTCGCTCAATGTAATCCGCTGTCTAAGCATGTGGAGACTTCTATGCATGATCTTGCTCTATTGGAGTATCGCGCATGAATAAAAGTGTATCCATTTATGGTTTAGTCTAGAATCTTCCATGTATGAATTTTTACTACAGTACCGGTGAAAGACTTATGATGAACCATTTCCTGCAAAGCACAATAAGATTTATTTCTTCACAATGGATGTAGGTTGAACAGTTGAACGCTTTTGTTTGCAAAAGATACTTTTTTATCTATTTCACCCGGATGTTTCTGAGCTCTAGAGATGAAATAATATTCGAAGGAACCTATCAATACCTGTTACACATGAGATGACCCCCACATCCTTTGTCAAAATAAACAACACCCCGATCAATGCATTTCACTCTTCCGTGCAACGGACGGGCACCTTACTTGCTCCTACAGGTGCTTAAGCTTGCCACATAGGCATAAAGTCCGATGTGGCAAGTTAATCCGTAAGAGAGAGACTAGTTTGGTGACCCAAGGAAGAAATGGTGCTAAGCACGTGTACCTAGGTGAAAAGACAATTTTGAGTCTATAGCTAATTAAATGAAGCAAACTTAGCAACACCATTTCATTGGAAGAGGTCACTCCTTGGCAAATGCAATAAATACTAGTACTCCCTGTGTCCCATAATATAAGAACGTTTTTGGCACTACACTAGTGTCAAAAACGTTCTTATATTATGGGACGGAGGGAATACGAAGAAAGAGATAGAGAGGAGTGAGGGAGTCCTGGACTAGGGGGTGTCCGGATAGCCGGACTATCATCATCGGCCGGACTCCAAGACTATGAAGATACAAGATTGAAGACCTCGTCCCGAGTCCGGATGGGACTTTCCTTGGCGTGGAAGGCAAGCTTGGCAATACGGATATGTAGATCTCCTACCATTGTAACCGACTCTGTGTAACCCTAGCCCTCTCCGGTGTCTATATAAACCGGAGGGTTTTAGTCCGTAGGACGAACAACCATTACAACAATCATACCATAGGCTAGCTTCTAGGGTTTAGCCTCCTTGATATCGTGGTAGATCCACTCTTGTACTACCCATATCATCTATATCAATCAAGCAGGAGTAGGGTTTTACCTCCATCGAGAGGGCCCGAACCTGGGTAAAAACATCATGTCCCTTGTCTCCTGTTACCATCCGCCTAGACGCATAGTTCGGGACCCCCTACCCGAGATCCGCTGTTTTTGACACTGACATTAGTGCTTTCATTGAGAGTTCCTCTGTGTCGTCACTGATAGGCTTGATGGCTCCTTCAATCATCAACAACAGCGCAGTCCAGGGTGAGACTTTTCTCCCCGGACAGATCTTCGTGTTCGGTGGCTTTGCACTGTCGGCCAACTCGCTTGGCCATCTGGAGCAGATCGAAAGCTACGCCCCTGGCCATCACGTCAGATTTGGAAGTCTAAACTTCACGGCCGACATCCGCGCAGACTTGATCTTCGATGGATTCGAGCCACAGCCGAGCGTGCCACACTGTCACGATGGGCATGATTTAACTCTGCTGCTGGACAGTGCCCTGGAGGCCGCACATGAGTCTGCTCCGACCCTTGATCCGGAGCCGACCGCGCAGATCGAGGACGGATGGCTAGACACCGCCTCGGGCGCTGCAACCTCTACGGTGATGGAGCCGAATACTGGCCTTGTCCCTAGTAAAGCTCGTGGCTCCGAGGTGCCGGACTCCTCGCCGGACTCCGAACCTCCTGCGCCCTTACCAATCGAATCCGATTGGGCGCCGATCATGGAGTTCACCGCCGCGGACATCTTTCAGCACTCACCCTTTGGCGACATCCTGAATTCGCTAAAGTATCTCTCGTTATCAGGAGAGCCCTGGCCGGACTGCGGCCAGGACGGTTGGGATGCGGACGACGAAGAAATTCAAAGCCCACCCACCACCCACTTTGTAGCCACTGTCGATGATCTAACCGACATGCTAGACTACGACTCCGAAGACATCGACGGTATGGACGACGATGCCGGAGACGACCAAGAACCAGCACCTACAGGGCACTGGAAGACCACCTCGTCATACGACATATACATGGTGGACATCCCAAAGGATGGGAATGGCGAAGAAGCAGCGGAGGCTGATTCCTCCAAGAGACAGCCCAAGCGCCGGCGTCAGCGGCGCCGCTCTAAATCCCGCCACAGCAAGAATGGAGATTCCGGCACCGGAGATAATAACTCCCCAGAGAGTGCCGAAGAAAACCCCCTCCAGCAAGACTCAGCACAGGAGGACGAAGAAGCCATCCCTCACGAGAGAGCGGCAGACGAAGAGGTAGAGGATGACAATTACATGCCTCCCTCCGAAGACGAGGCAAGCCTCAACGACGACGAATTTGTCGTGCCCGAGGATCCCGTCGAACAAGAGCATTTCAAACGCAGGCTTATGGCCACGGCAAACATCCTAAAGAAAAAGCAGCAACAGCTACGAGCTGATCAAGACCTGCTAGCCGACAGATGGACTGAAGTCCTCGCGGCCGAAGAGTATGAACTCGGACGCCCCTCCAAAAGCTACCCAAAACGCAAGTTGCTCCCCCGATTAGAGGAGGAGGAGTATAAACCCTCATCACCAGCGCACAATACGGAAAACCGACTACCTCGTGGCCACGACAGAGAGGCATCTAGGCCCTCCATCAGACCGCACTTCTCGGCCTTTGCTCAAAAGTACGGCCAAGGGGAATCGCCGGACTTGCGAGACATATTGGAGGACAAGGCAAGACAATCAAGATCGATCTACGGATCACGTAGGCGCCCCACGATGCGCGACGACTACCGTCGCGCCGGATACAGCAACTCCGGCCGGGCCGAACACAGTAGAAAAAGCTCACTTGAGCTACGTCGTGATATTTCCCAATATAGAGGCGCCGCACAGCCACTATGCTTCACAGATGAAGTAATGGATCATCAAATCCCTGAAGGGTTTAAACCCGTGAACATTGAATACTACGATGGCACAACAGACCCCGCGGTTTGGATCGAGGACTATCTCCTTCATATCCATATGGCCCGCGGTGACGATCTCCACGCCATCAAATATCTCCCACTCAAGCTTAAAGGACCAGCTCGACATTGGCTTAACAGCTTGCCAGCAGAGTCAATTGGGTGTTGGGAGGACCTGGAAGCCGCATTCCTTGATAACTTCCAGGCCCATATGTGCGACCACCAGACACCGATGACCTAAGCCACATAATTCAGCAGCCAGACGAATCGGCCAGACAGTTCTGGACACGGTTCTTAACGAAGAAAAATCAAATCATCGACTGTCCGGATGCAGAGGCCCTCGCAGCCTTCAACCTGGCACCTAGGACAGGAAAAGCCAAAATCCATGGCAGCCCTCACATCACTCATGTCGCGCTTCTGTGCGGGGGAGGACAGCTGGCTAGCCTGCAGTAACAACCTCAACAAAACTTCTGGCAGTCCGGATACCAAGGACCGCAATGGCAGATCGCGTCGAAACAAAAACAAACGCGCGTTAACGGCGATAACACCGAGGATCGACGGTCAACGCCGGTTAGAGGCTCTAAACCCGGTCACGAAAAAGCCATTCAAAAGAACTACTCCGGTCCGTCCAACTTGGACCGAATACTCGACCGCTTGTGCGGACACGGCACCCGAAAAGCCAGCCAATCACACCAACAGGATTGTTGGGTATTCAAGCAGCAGCAAATTAATCGCCGAAAACAATGACAAGGGGCTGCATAGCGATGACGAGGAAGAGACCCGCCACGAACAATAGAGGACGAAGGTTTCCCCCACAAGTGCGGACGATAAACATGATATACGCAACCCACATACCCAAGAGGGAGCGGAAGCGTGCACTCGTGGACGATATCTGTGATGGAGCCATCGCCCCAAAGTTCAATCCATGGTCCTCTTACCCGATCACTTTTGATCGAAGGACCACCCCACCGATATCCGTCATGGCGGATTCGCGCGTGGTTTTAGACCCAATCGTCGATGGATTTCACCTCACGAGTCCCGATGGACGGCGGCAATAACTGAACACTGCTTTATCGGGACATAGTGCGCAAGATGGGCATAGACCCTCAAGGATTAAACCTACAAAGACGACCTTCAAAGCGTCATACCAGGTGTAGAGGCCAATTATACAGGCTCCACTGCGAAGTGGTCTTGGATCCCGGATAACTTCGAAGTGAGGAGTTAATCTTTGACATAGTCTGTTCCGATAGCTATCACGCTCTGCGCCGGACGGACGCGTTTGCAAAGTTCAACGTTGTGCGCATTATGCATACCTCAAGCTCAAGATGCCAGGCCCTCGAGGAGTCATCACGGTCAACGGAAACATCGAACGCCCTCCGAACGGAGGAACACACAATGCTCTCGCGGCGCAATCTGAGCAGCCTCTTAAGGCAATTTTCGAGTCCGGCCGTTAAGAGGCCGACACGCCAAACGCGCCGGAGTAACATACAACAAGACCACCCGCACGCCCGAGCACGCCAGAGTAATGCGGCTAACCCCAGCCCTTGCATAATTGCAAGACCAGTCCTTCGCGTACATCATTACGCTCTGGAAATACCACGGGCATAGGGGGAGGGGCACGACCACGACAGGTCCAGAGTGCGGTTCAACCACACCAGGGGCTCCCAAGTGTGTCGCTCTTTTTCTTTTTTCTTTTTTCTTACCCACAGGACTCCGTTCACCAGAGGCCCTGTTCGGCAGTAGACCTGCCGAACACATGATGCAACAGCCAGGGGAGAAGAAGGGCTACGGCGAGTATCCAGGTGGTCTCCATTGCGAGCATTAAATCCATTTTCATACACCATTCCACAGCCTACCCCTGGAGGGGGACATGTTTAATTGTCTTACCCCTTGCTTACCGCACTACTTGTATCGTTCTGCATTCATCGCAGAATTCCTTGAATAAACAATGCATCGCTTTTCGCTTATAATTGCATTTCTCCCTTATATATATGTTCATTTATGACATCTTGCATCCGTACACTTTGGTACGGCCGAATGCGCCAGGGGCTTAAGTTCCCAGCATTATGGTGTGATAAGTCCGAACACTTTCACAAGTGCGGCACCCCGAACTTATAGCATTATATGCATCGGCTCCGAATCATGTCTTGGGTCAATAGTTGGGTTTGCCCGGCTCCCATGTTTTGGTACCTTACGTTCCGTTTTATCGGCTAAGGTAGCACTGGGAGAACCACTACGATTGCGCCCCGGTTGAGCTGGGCGAGCGCCTCTGTGGAGGAAGCTAAAACTGCCCGTCATGATAAGGCGAGAGCTGGTCTCTGTTCGAGAGGTTTTTTTGAGTCCCCAAAGGCTTATGCCGCTTAGAGCGAGGAACCGGCTTTGTCCGGCCCAGGCGTGGATAGCGCCCCGAACTCGGTCTTCTGAACACTAGGGGCTTCGCCGAAATTTAAAATTATAGAATTCTATGGCTAAGTGGGAGTGTTCAAGCACTATAAGTCCGGTTGCCTCGTTCGTTGTGTTGAGCGCCTTCCTAGATGGACCCGAACATGGGAACAAGAGCGCTCAAGTTTATCCCGAACACCCCAGCACTAGTGGCATGGGGGCTGAAGCCGACGACTTGCCATCTCTAAGATTTGATAAACGGTCGCCTGAAGGTAATATTTTAAATTAATAAGCATTGCTTAGCGATATGAACACAGTTTTCAGCGCATGAGGATAACATAATGCGATTTTACTCAAATATTACATCCTTGGAGCACTCATCCGCAATCATGCGAGCTCCCTTCAGACACTCTTATAATACATTTCGGCATGCGGTACTCCTTGCCCACGGCGGCACGTTCGTCGAAGCTTCTCGGCGTCCATCCTGCCTGATGCACTTTTGCACGGGCAAGGCCCGACAGGCACCTTCAATGCAAAGCGGACTGCTTGACGACTTCCCCTGTGGACACGCATCCACCAGCCGCCGACAGGGCAAGTAGCTCCTGTGCATGACCTCCTTGGGCCTGGCCGAACTATGAGGCCCTTCATGGCCTGTTCGGCTACCTTGTGGAGCTCGACCAGCTGCTTCAGCTGGTCGCTAAGGGGCACCAGATGTCCGGCCTTAGCATACTGAGACCAGAAGACCTTCTCCATCGAGCTCCCCTCCTCGGCCCGGTAGAATGTAGCAGCATCGGAAATGTTGCGAGGCAGATCTGCAAATGCTCCTGGAGAGCTCTGAATTCGGGTAAGTAACAGGTAATTCACATTCACATGCTTGCTTTGCATGAAAAATGCCTTACCCGCCGCTATTTTCTTCACCGCCTCAATCTCCTAGAGGGCCTTATGGGCTTCGGCCTTAGCGACTTTGGCACTCTCAAGAGCCAATGCAAGCTCGGACTCTCGAGTCTTCGAGTCGCGCTCCAACCTCCCATGCTTCTCCACGAGAGCCTGGAGCTCTTGCTGCACCTCCGCCACCCGCGCCTCCTGCTTCTCTTGCTCAACTCGTTCCACGGCAGCATTACGTTCGGCCGCGGACACGGCCTCCTTCCGGGTCGCCACCTCGTTCGTGGCCCCTGGAGTACCCACGTTATCCTTGTTATTTATCTTGCAACCAAAATCCTTTTCTGTAAGGTAAAAATTCAATACGGTGTCACTCACCTTCCTTGTCCTCGAGCTGCTTCTTGGCACGGCCGAGCTCGTTCTCGGACCGCTCGAGGTTCTGCTTCAAAGCATCGACCTCCGCAGTCAGTGCGGCAAAGGTCAGCAGCGCAACCTGCGATCCCATATTGACATATTTTTTAGACCTCTTGCGTATATCTTTGTAAGATCCTCAGTCCGGCTTTTCTTTCCGAACACCGAACCGAGCATCAGGGGTTACTGTCTATGCGGTATTATATTACATGCCTTAAAATTCTTACCTCAAAGCCTGTTAGAAGGCTGTTGTAGGCTTCGGTCAGCCCGCTCTTGGCGAGCTGAACCTTCTGAATCACCGCACTCATGACAGTGCAGTGTTCTTCTTCGATGGAAGCTCCGTTGAGCGCCTCCAACAAGTTATCCGGCGCCTCCGGTTGGACGGCGGCCGCCAGTGTCACAATCTTTCCCTTCTTACGAAGGGGCCGCCTGCCGGACTCCGGAACCACTGCGGGTTCCGGTGCGGAGTCCGGTGCGAAGTCCGGGAGGTTGCCCTGTGGCACCTCCGGAGCCTCCCCTCCTGGCGGGTCCCCTCCTGGGATCCCACCTCGGCGTCATCAGCGTCAGGAGGGGTGGAGGCAGTCGGAAGGGAATCCACATCCGACGGAGCCAAGGACCCGCTCGATGAAGCGGGAAGATCGTCCTGGCCGGACTACGAGTTGTGGCGCGGCATTAGAAGGACACCACGTGGCAAAAAGAGAAATTATAAATCACCCAAGGATTCGGACACTTACGATCTTGCCAGGGGCTTGGCCCTTTAGGGCCACTCCTCGTCGTCGTCGTCGGCGTTGGCGGAGCAGTCCGGAGAAAGGGTCCGTCCTTTCTTGGATCCTTTGGCTGCCCCCGTTGGGGAGGCCTTCCTCTTCTTCTCTCCCCCGCTGGGGAAGAGGCCTCTTTCTCCTCCTCCTCGGGGGAGGAGTCCACCTCGGAGTCATCGGATGATGAGTCCGATACCACCTGGCGCTAGGAACTCCTTCGGTTTCCCGTGGCCTTCTTCTTGGCCTTCTTCTCCGGCACCACGTAAAGGGCCGGAACCAGCAGCCCCGTTAAACGGGTGTCCGCTGGGTCTTCGGGAAGGGGAGCCGGACCGTTGAACTGTCCGGACATCTTCTGCCAGTCCTATTAAAGGCATTGGGAGTTTTAGATCCCACATAGAGTCAAACTATGAAAGAAATGAGTGTCCCATAAAGGATAACATAGCTAACCTCGCCGGCCGGGTGCTGCGTGCTGAATCCGCGATCTTCAGTTGCGGATGCGGGGGCTTCTCCGCCCTTGAACAACACCCTCCAAGCAGCTTCGTACATCGTGTCGAAGAGCCCGCTCTAGGTCCGGTGCTGTGCCGGATCAAACTCCCACAAATTGAAGGCCTCGCTCATAGGGAGAATCCGTGACGAGCATGACTGGATCACGTTGACAAGCTTAAGCTTCTTGTTCACTGTGGTGCGGAGACAGGATGGAGTCCTGTCAGCTCCTCCGAACTACCCCATAGCAAGCCCTTCTCTTTCCAGGAGGTGAGCCGCATGGGGGTACCAGATCTGAACTCGGGGGTCGCTGCCCATTTAGGGTCACGCGGCTCGGTGATGTAGAACCACCCCGATTGCACCCCTTTGACGGACTCCATGAAGGCACCCTCGAGCCAGATGACGTTGGGCATTTTGCCCACCATGGCGCCTCCGCACTCCTCTTGGACGCCCTTCACCACCTTCGGCTTGACATTGAAGGTCTTTAGCCACAAGCCAGAGTGGGGCTGGATGCAGAGGAAGGCCTCGCACACGACGATAAACGCCAAGATGTTGAGGATGAAGTTTGGCGCCAGATCGTGGAAGTCCAGGCCGTAGTAGTACATGAGCCCCTGGACGAAGGGGTGAAGTGGGAAGCCCAGTCCGCGGAGGAAGTGGGGAAGAAATATGACCCTCTCATGGGGCCTGGGGGTGGGGATGAGCTGCCCCTCGTCGGGCAGCTAGTGCACGATGTCGCTGGACAGGTATCCGGCGCCATGCAGCTTCTCGATGTGCCCCTCCGTAACGGAGGAGGCCATCCACTTGCCTCCCGCTCCGGACATGGCTGGAGAAGGTTGAGGCGAGATGTGCGGACTTGGGCGCTGGAGCTCGAAAAGTCTTGGAGATGGATAGGCAAAGGAGGAAGAAGACGTAGGTAAAAAAGGTGGATCCTTATCCCCTTATATATGGGTGGACGAAGACTATGCGTCCCCACCAGCCTGGTAAAACTCGCTTATCTCCCAAGCGCCACAATCAATGGCGCAGTTGGGTTACCCACGTCCGTATTGATGGGAATCCCGGAATAAGGGGAACACGATCTCTGCTTCGACAAGACGTGCCAAGGAAACCGTTTCGCTAAACGCGCTGAGGTGGTATAATAAAAAACGATTCAAGTAAAGGCTTGGTAGTGGTGTGACGTCACACCACAAAATACGTCAGCAGATTGAATTAGTGTACATATTATTCTCTCTGCGGTGGTATGTGGAATTTATTTTACAGAGCCGGACACTATCCTGGTGTTCACAATCTTCTATGAATTATTCGGAGGAAGAACCCGCCTTGCAATGCCGAAGACAATATGTGCGCCGGACTCGTTGTCATTGAAGCCTGGTTCAGGGGCTACTGAGGGAGTCCTGGACTAGGGGGTGTCCGGATAGCCGGACTATCATCATCGGCCGGACTCCAAGACTATGAAGATACAAGATTGAAGACCTCGTCCCGTGTCCGGATGGGACTTTCCTTGGCGTGGAAGGCAAGCTTGGCAATACGTATATGTAGATCTCCTACCATTGTAACCAACTCTGTGTAACCCTAGCCCTCTCTGGTGTCTATATAAACTGGAGGGTTTTAGTCCGTAGGACGAACAACCATTACAACAATCATACCATAGGCTAGCTTCTAGGGTTTAGCCTCCTTGATCTCGTGGTAGATCCACTCTTGTACTACCCATATCATCTATATCAATCAAGCAGGAGTAGGGTTTTACCTCCATCGAGAGGGCCCGAACCTGGGTAAAAACATCGTGTCCCTTGTCTCCTGTTACCATCCGCCTAGACGCATAGTTCGGGACCCCCTACCCGAGATCCGCCGGTTTTGACACCGACAAGGAGTAAAAAAATGCACTTATAGCCAACCTTATAGCGAACCTTGTTGTAGTATGAGTGACTAAGTGATGACTATGTATGACATGCCAACATCATATAGCCTAACACACCGTGTTAAATCTCCAAGGGCGCGACCGCGCGAGCGAAGCGACGGTCGTGGTAGGCGCGACCATGATACGGCTGCTGGCAGCCCTTGGATCTGAGATCAAACGGTCGCTTGCTATGTTGCTAAAAATTTGCAGAATAACCCTCCAGGATAGGATATTCACCCATAGGTCTAGAATCATGCCATGCAACCATTCGATCTCAGATCCAAGGGCTCCCGGAAGCCTATATCATTGGAGAATGGAAAGCCACTACCCTGCCGTTCGCACGCTGGCAGTTCGCTCCTACTCGTCCCCGCACGTCCTTTAATACTATGGCGATTTCGCTCCTAGTCATCCCGTCCATTCACATTACGGCAGTTCCACTAATCCTAACCCCCCTCCCAAATCCATGGCGTCCCAAATCTCCCCGATCCGCGGTGAGTACAAGGTTAGAAGCATCACAAGCGATGAGTTCGACGTCATCTACACCCGTTCTTCCACGACGGTGAAAGGATGCCTTTCTCGCTTCAGACGCATGTTCAAAGACTCAGATGATGAGTGGGTCGCTGGGCTAGATGTTGAGTACACCACAGTCATGGGACGAGAGAAGGATCTAAAGGACGAAGAGAGGAAGAAGCCCGCCGTGATCCAGGTTTGCGTGCATGACTTATGCCTTGTCTACCACATATGCCATGCCGACATTGAGTTTCGGGATTTTAAGGACTTCCTCAAGAGCAACCTAGTCAAATTCGTTACTGTAGACTTTGGTAACGACAAAGAAGTCCTGCGTCAGATAGGCCTCATTGTAGGCAACACCTTCGACCTCCAAAAGAATCGGTTGGTGTCCTCTTGTCGACCTTCACGCCGACCTGGCAGAGCCATGGTTCATCCTTCATACGGTAAACTGGAGAAACCTCCATACACGTTTCATCGTCATGCATGGCAGCGGAATGTACTAGATATAGACCACATCCACTATGCTGCAATGGATGGCTACCTTTGTTTCAATATCTACAAGGGTTGGATGAAGAGCAACAACCAAGTTGGCGGTTCAAGCAAAGAAGTATCGGCCAAGAGGAAGAGGGACAAGGACTAAGTCGAGGACGTGGACGAGGACTCCGAGTAAGGTGGCAATGTCGTTCCTCATGGTGGTTCTAAACTTCTAATGCAGTGTCTACCGGATTAGTTGCAAAGTTTAAGTTCAGGTGTGCTTAATTTAATTTGAGGGGTGTGTTGTGTTGAGCCCCCAGCAGAACTATGTTATGTTTCTTCTTGTTACTTTAACTCTTCAGTACGTACATACTAGTATTTCTTATATTTCATCTTTTAGTTGGTATAGTACTACCACTCGTTTCTTCACATTATATATGTATAATATATATGGCCAACATCATATAGCCAGCAGTTTAGTTGTCAAAGAATTTCAGGGTGCTTAGTTTTTTCAAAGAATTCCGGGGTGCTTAGTTTTATTTGAGGGGTGGTTGTGCTGGACACCATTATTGTGACTAGCCTTTTTTAATAGTACTATATGCATAATTTGGCGACGAGCGCTCTCTATATGTACCACCTTTTTTTAATTTCAAGTTTTGCTCCATGGTGCAATCCATCGATACTACTGCATACAAAAGTATACATTTTTAAAAGGCTAGAGGGCGGGCGGTCTACCTTGGTCGGTTTCACGAGAGGCAAGGGCCTTTGTGATTTGACGGCTCATTACTCTTTGGAAGGCGGGGCCTTGTGATTTGACTGCTTTCAGATAAATGCGCCGACGAATTGATCGAGGAGGAGAAGAACCGTGCAAGATACTCAAGTTTTCCTTTGGAGTATCTTTGCAACGGAGGAGCCTAAACACGGCAGCCCAAAGTGCCATATGGCGATAAAAATGATCTAATTTGCTAGTCATCTCATTGTTAGCATTGTTATATTCATTCCCTAAAAACATTGTTCTATTCATGCCTCGCAGAGAACGTGACACGCGTGCGTAAACACCAAGCAAAAGATGAAACACAGCAGCAAAATAAGAAGGAAGATTATCACCCCAAATGATCTAATTCGCCGCGGAGTCGTAACTGCTTCTTCATCGCCTCCACGACCTCCATCTCCTTGCGCATCTCCTCCGCCATCTTCTTCCTTCTGTCCATGACGCGGGATTTCTCGATGCGAGCCTTCATCATCTGTTCCACGGGCGCATTACATACCTTGATAGTAGCCGGGTGCTCGATGCGGAGCTTCGCCACTCCTCCTTCTGTTCCATGACGAGGGCCTGCAGCATCTTCATCGAGGAACTACGATTCTAATGCAGCTTCTTCCAGCCGGCGTTCTTCTCCTTCAACAGGTCGATCTCGTGGCAGAGCTTCTCCTTGTCCTCCTGAAGTCGCAGGATATCGCCGGTCGCCTTCTTCTCCGAGGCAATGCTCTTCTTCAGCAGCATCACCAAGCCGGCAGTCAACTCCCCCTGCTGACTGAGCTCAATGGGCATGTCGTCGAGGCTCTCCTTCAGCAACTCCATCAAGCCTTGGATGAACTCCTTCTGCTTATTGAGGTGCTTATTGAGCTGATCGGGCATGTCGTCGAGGGATAACGACTCCAGCTCCGCCGGCTCGGCATGTTCGCCTCCGCGGCTAGGGCACTCATGGGAGCCATCGCCTGCCCGTGAGAGATCTTTCGAGGTCTCTGCGTGGCGGCGAGCCCTCTTTTTTTTCCGCAGCCTTGGTTGCCGCTCCCTTGTTACGAGTAGTTCTCGACCTAGAGCTCTGCTCACCGGCCATGGCAACGACGGACGAAGAAGAAGCACTTATGAGGAGGAAAGGTAGAGTAATTTTCGGTTAGGTAGTTCCCCTTTTTATAACGTAAGTACTAGCACTAGTACTAATACCTGCATAGTGGGATCACGTTCAGGTTTGGTACGTACTAGTAGGTGTGAGCAGGCTTTCGAATGTGATGGGAACAAGGTAAAGATTAATTGATGGTTTTGGTTTCGAGGCCCGAAACGGCTCCCGATGAGTTTAGCAGATCATAAATTTCAAGTACTACACTGCTCAAATACGTAAATATTATGTTACTGTCAAAAATTGGCACAAAATACGAAGGAGACCAATGGAAGTACTACTAGCAACCCACGATTTAACTACTCGCATGCGCGCATTGGAGTAATAATGTCTTTCTTCCGCCCTCACGTCCACTCAATTTGCATGCACTGTATTAATTGACCATCAATGAAGTGAACGACTTTACACGCGTCAAATTATCACATGGGGTGGATCTTGGTACAAAATTGCGTCCGCCCGTGTACCCGCGTGTGCGTGCGAGGGAATGAGTGCGTGCATGGCGTGCATGCACATCTACGCTTCGTGCATGTACCGCCAGTATGGCTCAGGGAGGACGAGTACATTCTTCTGGAACCAGCAGCATGTCATCGTGATCAATCCACGCAAGGAGGTCGCGACAACGCCTCCACATGTGCCGCGTGGCTTCATGAACTGTAAGAGAGACAGTGTGTAGCGTGCCATTGGTATTCTAATTTACGTGTTTTGCACATACTTGAAGTACTAGTAAGGTACACGTGCATTGCATGCATCAGATTTTGCAACCAAATTATGAATAAATACCACACTATAGCATGTAAGCTCTGAGTCATATATGCCTGATGTAGCCCTTCGTTTAATTCTTATAGTTCATATCATTCAAAATCAATTTATAAAAAAGCTAAGAACGCGAGAATAGGAAAAACATGGGATTAGTGGAATGTCGTCTTGAATCCTACAGGATTGTACGAGTGTTTGATTGTGCATGGAAAAAATGCAGAATTCTTTCAAAGAGGTTTGAGTGGATGGGATGTTTCCTATGAAATCTAGTGCAAATGAATCATATGGAAAAATTCCTATGGTTTACAATCCTACGAATCAAACAACAAAGATAGGAAAAATTCCTAATGATTAGAATCCTCCAAAATTCCTTTGAGAATCCTTTGAATCAAAGAATCCCTTAATCTATTTTATGATTCATGGAATTGTGTGTTGTAAAGCATAAAGTAAAAACAAATAATGGCAATTCAACTAGAAAAAAAGTTTGGGCAGTTATGATACGGAAGATTCTAGAACAAAAGAGAGCCACTGTTGTTTTGAGGTTTGTGCATTATGCTTAAGTTCAACCATGGAGTCTGCTAGATTGTGCATGTGGCAAAATCCGGTGGGGGGGGGCTAGAAGATGGTGCGAGGGGCCGAGTGGAGGGAGACTATGAAGGAATGCACAAGTGCGAGATCGATATTTAGAGAGAGGGGCGAACACGCTTGTTGTTGCCTGTGATGGCGGAGCCATGAAAAATAAATGAGCTAGGGGCCAAGCATTGCTAATCCCTTACGAGGAGGGTCAATTCATGAAATTAAACCTTTTTAGCAGCAATTGTCTAATGATCACATTCATATTAGCCTCGATATATAGTGATGTTAGGGGGGGGGCAGGGCCCTTACTGCCCCTGTCTTTGCCATTGTGCACGCATCTGAGAGATGAAGCGAAAGGCATGGATGATGAGAGGGGGACGTTGGATATATAATTAATGTGGGTGTATTAGCTATATATGTTAATCCTATATAGAGAGGTATAGATTGATCGATGTGGACGTGGGAAAGAGGGTGAGACCTCACTAAATATATCGACTGATCGGTTTGTGTGGAAAACTATGAAAGACCTAGCTATATACACACACATACATAGAGGAACATCTATCGTTGTGCATGCACGCATGAGAGATAAAGAATGCCCGATATGATGGAGAGGGGGATGTGTGTGGGTGTGTGCCTTCATGAGAGACCGACCTGAAGAAAAAGATTGCATGCGTGCGATGGATAATGCCGACTGGTAGTGTGTGTGCATGCATGCACGAGAGAAAGTTAGTGGTACAATTATAAGTAGAAGACTACTGCGTGGGTGTAAAAGAATAGGTGAGGTCATAATCAATGTAAAGTTGAATTCAAATATTTGAATAAGAGATCTTGATGTTTGAAACCCATGCATGCATGAATATAACGGAGATCTGCGCGGTGTGGTTTGGAAACGAGCATGTTGTAATGTATACACATTGAACAAGGTCAGACTGATTTGAATTTGAGATACCGATGGCAGACATCATTTGGCCACGTCACATCCGTGCATGGGCACACTATTCTAATTGGAGATGATGGGCGGCTTTCGCATCACATATCTATATCTATACCCCTATATATATATATTATATATTTTTATATTGTGTGCGGGTAACTTTAACTTTGAAAGATGGTCGTTGGATGAGGCGAATCCGATGGTCCAAAGATGGCAAATTTGAGCACTATTGGCCGTTGGATATCATCTAGATTCCACCAGATTTCGCCACATGTATAATCTAGAAGACTCCATGGTTGAACTTAAGCATAATGCACAAACATCAAAACACAAGCACTTCTTATTTGTTCAAGAATCTTCCATATCAGAATTGCCTAAATGTTTCTCTACATGATTTGCCATTATTTGTTTTTACTTTATGTCTTACAACGCACAATTCCATGAATCTTAAAATAGATTAGCTTTCTTATAAAAACTAGATGATTTTGAATGAAATGAACTATAAGAATTAAACGAACATCTACATCATGCATATATGGCTCAAAGCTTGCATGCTATAATGTGGTATTTATTCATAATTTGGTTGCCAAATCTCAAGCGTGCAATGCACGTGTACCTTACTCTATTCTAAATGGTGTTTGTGTGTGTGTGTGTGTTGTGCGTGTTGAGGTGCAAATCGTCTTTTTTTTGGTACACGTTAAGCTTGTTCTTCCGAAATTTCAAGCCGCGCCTTGTTATGCCGAAAATTGAAGCTAGCGTCTCTGTCTATCGTGCTGCGAAACTCCCGCCTCTTCAACCCGCGCCTTGTTAGCCCGAAATATTTAAGATATATCTTTGTATGCTCCGACAAATCCATCCATCTCAACCCGCGCCTTGCTATTCCGAAATTACAACGCGCGCGAAAACTCCCACCTCCTGTGAAATCCCGACATGCGAAATGGCCGTGGTACCCCTGAACCGAAAGAACCGCCTCAAATCGGTGGGGGGTACTTTCGTAACTTATCCCACATGTCGGACAAGCGCGTCTCTAAGCCATGGTTCCCCACTGCCATCCCATCCGCCCACCCATTCGTACACCGAGGCCGAGAAAACCCGCGACGAAACCCCACACCCTGCTCCGTCCGCCACCCAGCCGGAGCGTCTTCCCCGACGACGTCGTCCACAGCAACACCTCGACGTCCCTCATCCACCGTACTGGATGAGGATTCATCGTCGATCTCATTGTCCCGCCGGTTCAGCCACCCCGTCCTCCACTTCCAAGGAGATGCCCCGACGTTCCCCTCGTCTTTCGCGCCACCTCCATTCCCACACCACCGTCTTCACCTGCACCACCGAAAGAGCATCATCATCGCCATTTCCTCATATGAAGCTGCGGCCTAATCGGCGCCACCAAAGAGGTTGTACACTAATCGCCGCATTTTCTTCTTGATTCGATCTCGCGGTGCTGCCGGCGCCGGTCCCGAGCCGACACGGCGCGGCTCCATCCACGGCGGCGTCACCGTGTAGGATCGTTGAAGGCAAGAGTGTCTAGAGGGGGGGGTGATTAGACAACTCGACAAGATAAAAGATTGTGCCTTTTGATTAGCATAAGTTCATAGTACATTCTCAATGAAGAACAAGTCAAGCATCATGCATACAAGTCGAGCAACATACTAAACATGCAATTCTAGAGTATAGGGCAGCGGAAAGTAAATTGCATGAATAGTAAGGGAGAGATTGTGGAGAGCAAACGCAATTGGAGACACGGAGATTTTTCTCGTGGTTCCGATAGGTGGTGCTATCGTCAATCCACGTTGATGGAGACTTCAACCCACGGAGGGTAACGGCCTTGAGTCCACGGAGGGCTCCACCCACGAAGGGTCCACGAAGAAGCAACCTTGTCTATGCCATCATGGCTTACGCCCACGGAGGACTAGCCTTACTCGGGTAGATCTTCACGAAGTAGGCGATCTCCTTGCCCTTACAAACTCCTTGGTTCAACTCCACATCATGACGGAGGCTCCCAAGCGACACCTAACCAATCTAGGAGGCACCACCCTCCAAAAGGTAATAGATGGGGTTGGTGATGATGAACTCCTTGCTCTTGTGCTTCAAATGATAATCTCCCCAACACTCAACTCTCCTCACTGATTTGGCTGTGGTGGAGGAAGGGATTGAGTGGAAAGCAACTTGGAAAGACTAGAAATCAAGTTTCATATGGTGGGAGTGGAGCAACTTGATCTCAACACAAGGGTAGGTAGTTTTCTTCTCGTAAATGTAAGGTAGGAGTGGTAGTTCTTTCGATGGCTCTCTCCACGAATGAAGAGGAGGTGGAGGGTATTTATAGCCTCCACACAAAATCCAACCGTTACACACATTTGAGCAATCTCGGTCGGACCGAAGTTGACAACTCGGTGGGACCGAAAGTTCAAATCTTGTGAGCGTTGGGCTTTCGGTGGGACCGAAAATACAATCTCGGTTAGACCGATTCTTCCAAAGTCTAGGGTTTGCCAATCTCGGTGGGACCGACTTTCTCATCTCGGTGACACCGATTTGAGTCTGAGGGTTCTGAAGCTTGGCAACACCAATTTCGAATGACCGAGTTTGGAATCGGAAAATCCGAGATTCTAGGGTTTTGGCTATATGGTGAGGTGGTTCATCTCGGTGTGGTGAGTTTGGAATCGGTGGGACCGAGATTACTTATGGGTTTATGTTGGAATGAAAGATTGCTGATTGTTTGAGAGATAAATCACTAAGCACTTTAGAGCAACCAGATCATCATCATAACCTCATCCCTTTTAATAGTATTGGCTTTCCTATGGACTCAATGTGATCTTGGATCACTAAACCAAAAATGGAGTCTTGAGCTTTTGCCAATGTTTTCCTTAGCATCTTAGGGGTTCACCTCTCTAGTCCTTTTGCCATGCCAGAGTGGTTGACTTTCTGAAACATACTTGTTAAAAGCATTAGTCCAACCACGAGTATGTTGTCATTAATTACCAAAACCACCTAGGGAGCAAATGTGCTTTCAATCTCCCCCTTTTTGGTAATTGATGGCAACACACAGAAAAGGATATCAAAGCTTACTAAAAGAAAGACATGATTAACATTAAAGCTTTGACAGACATGTAGTACACAAGCTCCCCCTACAAGTGTGCAAGATTTTAGATTTTGGTTTTGGACTACCACAAGCACACATGAGAGAAAAGCAAGGTGTGCTACATGCAGCTTGGCTATATGCATCAGAGCAGATAAGGTAAATGAGATATGATGCATATGTGCATGGTGATTTCTTGCAAACAAGTATTCACAAGCAAGCTACCATCATGCACATCCTGCAAGATGCATATACTTACCTTGAAGTTCCTTGGTGATGTTCCTGAAGAAATAAACTTGGGAAAACACGGTTAGATAACACAAGAGTGGTTCTTCAACCAGCAGCAAGAACATCAAGAGTACCAGGCCAGGGATGACATGTATAAAGAGTGTCTCATGTTGAGCATTAGCTTGAATCAGCCAACATGTCTCCCAAGACTAAAAGATTTTCAATGAGCTCTGAGAGATTTTGCGTTTCATAGGATACCAATTGTATTTTTCAGAAAATACCAATGGTGAGAGCAAGAAAAACAAAATTAGAAGAATAATGCCAAGAGAAGGTATTATCACAGTGAAGTATATGGCAAAGCTTTGATGTGATCCTCTCCCCTTAAGGTAAGGATGTTTTCTTCCTTTAAGATATCTTTTCTCCCTTAAGTTCCCCAGCTCCCCAGCTCCCCTAAATCTTCTCCCTTTGACATCAAGTGCGAAAAGGACGATAAACCGGAGGGCAGGAAAGATGGAAGGAAAGAAATGGGTTCATTAAGAATCACATCGAGCAAATTTAGATATAAAGCATGTAAATCATTCAGATGAGCTGTAGATGATGATATCTCGATGAATGTAAATCGGTGACACCGAAATGATATGGATCGGTGAGGCGAAAGTCGAGACTTAGGTTCGATCCTTTTCGGTCGAGATCAAAAGATTGAATCGGTGGCCGAGTTTAATTCAAGGAAATGTAGAAGTAATTCAGCTCACTTTGCAAGAAATGTTTCAGAAGATTTGCAATGAATTTGTAAAAGATTTTCAGGAATTTATCGAGCTAAAGGATATACACAAGAACGGAAGAAGCAGAAATGAAAAGGTTGCTAGATGAAGTGTTTTTTTTAAATAAGCAAGGAAACTCAATGAGAGAGCATAAGAGAAAACATAAACTCCAAAACATATGTACTTCATCTAGATAGGGTCGGCGACAAAGTCACCTATGTTTGAGTATATTGACTTAGGAGTCAAATGAGAACATTTGATCATAGGTCATACTCATCGTTTAAGCTCAAAATGGGGTTACCATTTTCGATTAAGCATTTGATGTGATCACATCTTTTGAAGCTGCTTGTTCTCATGTCTTTGAGCAAAGCTTCTTCAAGATGTGAAAGACATACCTTGGGCTTGTTGTTGCTTGTTCTCATGTAGGTGAACTTGATGTTGATGCTCATAGGATGTGAAGTTGGAGCATCATTTTCAAGTGTGTAGTTCATCTTCCTACATGGGTTAGGCAAGCAAGGAAATACTCAAGAATATCCAATATGACATGAGTGAAGTACTAGAAGTATATGGTGTCAAAAGGATATGTGGAATTTTGTTCCTTGAACTCAACATCCCAAAGAGCTAGATACTTGGTTAATGACAAGATTACTCATGATTTGAGTGAGTGTGATAATCTTGTAGAATGTAGACCATCCAAGTACCGCAAGGAGTTAGATGCAATACAAGGGGGCAAATGTATCCAAGATATATGATCATCATCATAAGAGAGGTATCAAGGATTAGTCAATTAGGCTCATGCCTTGCATGCATCAATGGAGTTTTCACTCCAAGTTTGAAGCATCAATGATGTTCAACTCACTCCTCAAGCGACAAAATACTTTCTCATCAAGTGGTTTTGTGAAGATATCGCAAGCTGTTTGTCGGTCATGAACATGCTTAAGATCAATGTCACCCTTAGCAATATGATCACGAATAAAATGGTGACGAACTTCAATGTGTTTTGTGCGAGAGTGTTGCACGGGATTGTGTCCAATCTTAATTGCACTCTCGTTGTCACAAAGCAAAGGAACATGTTTAGCATGTATCCCATAGTCCTTAAGCATTTGTTTCATCCATAGCAACTGAGCACAACACGAACCAGCAGCAATATATTTGCTTCGCGATCGATAATGATATCGAGTTTTGTTTCTTGGATGACCAAGACACAAGGGATCGACCAAGAAATTGACATGTACCCGAAGTTGACTTTCTATCTATCTTGTCTCCGGCATAGTCCGAGTCGGAGTAGCCAACAAGATCGAAAGAGGCCCTCTTAGGATACCAAATGCCAAAGTTAGGTGTGTGTATCAAATATCTCACAATTCTTTTAACAGCTTTAAGATGACATTCTTTAGGAGCAGCTTGATATCGAGCACACATGCATACACTCAGCATTATATCAGGACGAGAAGCACAGAGATATAGTAGAGAACCAATCATGGATCGATATACCTTTTGATCAACAGGTTCTCCATCTTTAGTCAAGTCATTATGCCCATTGGTAGGCATGGGGGTTCTCATACCTTTGCTCTCTTGCATGTTGAACTTCTTGAAGAGATCCTTTGTGTACTTGGTTTGTGAGACAAAAGTACCCTCCTTAGATTGCTTGATTTACAACCCAAGGAAGAACTTAAGTTCACTCATCATGGACATCTCATACTTCTCTGACATAAGCTTCCCAAACTTCTCACTGAAATCAGGTTAGTTGATCCAAAGATAATATCATCGACATATATTTGGCACACAAATAGTTCTCCGTCAACCCTTTTGTGAATAGCGTTGAGTCAATTTTACCAATCTCAAATCCTTTTTCAAGAAGAAAGCTAGTCAAGCATTTGTACCAAGCTCTAGGGGCTTGTTTAAGACCGTAAAGAGCTTTGTGCAATTTGTAAACATGATTAGGCTTTTAGGATTCACAAATCCGGAGGTTGTTTCACAAATACTTCCTCCTCAATTTCACCATTTAGGAAAGCACTTTTAATGTCCATTTGATAGAGAGTAATGTTATGGTGGTTGGCATAAGCAAGAAGAATGCGAATGGACTCAAGTCTAGCAACGGGGGCGTAGGTCTCACCATAGTCCATACCTTCGACTTGTGTGTAACCTTGTGCTACGAGACGAGCCTTGTTGCGGATGACTTGTCCATCTTCATCTTGCTTGTTCCGAAACACCCATTTGGTTCCAATGACGTTTTGGTCATCATTGGGCTTCTCTACCAATGACCAAACGTTGTTCCTCTCGAAGTTGTGCAGCTCTTCATGCATAGCATTCACCCAATCCGGGTCTTCAAGCGCTTCTTCTACCTTCATAGGTTCAAGACTTGAGATGAATGAGTAATGCTCACAAAAGTTAGCTAAACGAGTTTTAGAGCGAGTGATTCTCCCGGAGTCGATGTCATTCATCATTTGTTCCACGGGATGGTCCTTCTTGACTCTTTCTCGAACTCGGGATAGCTTTTGTCGTGGCCGTGGCTGAGCTTCCTCATCATCCTCATCTTCTTCTTCATCTGTGTTGTTGGTGTTGTCTTGAGGTGGTGGAGAAGGAGGTTGTGGTGGATCTTCTTGTCGCACTTCCTCATCTTGGTGAGTTCCACTTGTGGAAGCCTCCATATTGCCTTGAGGTTCACCTTGCCGTGAGGTAGGGGGCTCCACATATGTAGATGAGGTACTCTCCTTCACTTCCATAGGACGAATCTTTCCAATGGATAGATCTTGAATGGCTTCCGATGGGTCCTTATCTCCTACATCAATAGGCATTTGCTCTACTTGCGAGCCATTAGATTCATCAAACTTCACATCTACCATCTCTTCAACCTTTCGGGTGAAATTATTGTAGACACGGTAAGTGTGAGAGTTTGATCCATAACCGAGGAAAAAGCCTTCATGAGTTTTAGGAGCAAATTTAGACCGACGATGCTTATCAAGAATATAGCATTTTGAACCAAAGACACGAAAATATCCCACTTGGGGTTTGTTACCCGTAAGGAGCTCGTATGAAGTCTTGCCGAGAAGCTTGTGAAGATAAAGTCTGTTGATGGCATGACAAGTCTGTCTCAACGGCTTCACCCCAAAAGTGTTTTGGTGTCTTGTATTCATCAAGCATTGTCCTCGCCATCTCAATGAGCGTTCGGTTCTTCCTCTCAACAACTCCGTTTTGTTGAGGTGTGTACGTAGTTGAGAACTCATGTAGGATTCCTTCCTCATCGAGAAAGGAGTCTACATGGGCGTTCTTGAACTCCGTTCGTTGTCACTCCGAACCTTCTTGATCTTCACCTCAAATTGATTACGAGCCTTTCTAGCAAAGGTTTTGAAGATTTTCGAACCTGCGATTTGTCATCAAGCGAAATACCCACGTAAATCTGGAAAAATCATCAACAATAACTAGACCAAAGGAGTTACCACCAAGGCTTTTGTAAGCATTGGGACCGAAGAGATCCATATGAAGAAGCTCAAGCGGTCTCCTTGTGGTCATGATATTCTTCACGGGATGACTTCCTCCAACCTGTTTTCTGCTTGACATGCCTTTGCAGAGTCTATCTTTGTCAAAGAAAACATCTTTAACACCAAGAATGTGATCACCTTTGATTAGCTTATCTAAATTTCGCATACCAACATGTCCAAGCCTTCTATGCCAAAGCCAACCTTTTGCAGATTTAGCAATAAAGCAAGTTCTAGGTTGAGCTTTCTTAGTGAAATCGACAATGTATAGGTCACCTCTCGAATGCCAATAAAGACCATGTTATGATTGTCACTCTGAAAAACTTGGCAATCTACTTTGGTGAATAGCACATTGTATCCAAAGTCAGCTAATCTAGACACGGAAAGTAAATTGTATCCAAGTGATTCAACAAGCATGACATTTTAATGGAGCTATCATGAGATATGGCCACCTTACCAAGGCCAAGTACCTTACCCTTGGAGTTGTCTCCAAAAGTCACATACTTGCGTGGACCATCGTTCTTTGCAAGCTCTCGAAACATGTCTTCATCTCCGGTCATGTGATCGGTGCATCCACTATCGAGAATCCATTCTTTGCCACCGGATATGTAGTCTCTCATATTTGCCATTAGATTGAGACTCTTCATGATCTTGTCTAGCTCGGTGTCCGAATCGTCATCATGCTCATGCTCATCATCATATTGACCCATAGATAATTCATCATCAATACCTAGGTCAATTTGACAATGACTTGCATCAGTTTTATCAACGTGATAGTAGTCATCGGAATGCAAAACAAGAGCATTTCTTATTCGAACATTGATAAAACCGGGATCACCCTTCTTTTTCATAAGATCACGCAGCTCAAAGAAGCATTTATCAAAGTTAGGATCTTTGGGGCGCAACATATCAAATTCAACGATCTTGTATAGAATTTCATCAAGACCTCTCAACGAGTAGTCCGGATAAAGTTCTTCCAAGAACTTCCACATAGCATGGGCGCACTCAAAGTTCGTGACAAGCTCAAGCAAGTTATCAGGCAACCCTCTAATGATAAGATTGACAGTTCTAAGGTTACGAAGCAAATCAAGCTCTTCATCTACAGTAGGGTGCAAGGGATCAAATGGTGGTACATATGGGGTTTCAACATATTTGCGCAAGTTGTATATCTTAAAGATAGCAAGCATTTCAATCCTCCACGAGTTATAGGACACTCCATCAAGAATAGGCACTCTATGACTAACACTCCCAAACGTAGACACGTCCATCTTCCTCCAATGGTGTGCAAACCAAAGCAATGGAGACCAATGCTCTGATACCAATTGTAGGATCGTTGAAGGCAAGAGTGTCTAGAGGGGGGGTGATTAGACAACTCGACAAGATAAAAGATTGTGCCTTTTGATTAGCATAAGTTCATAGTACATTCTCAATGAAGAACAAGTCAAGCATCATGCATACAAGTCGAGCAACATACTAAACATGCAATTCTAGAGTATAGGGCAGCGGAAAGTAAATTGCATGAATAGTAAGGGAGAGATTGTGGAGAGCAAACGCAATTGGAGACACGGAGATTTTTCTCGTGGTTCCGATAGGTGGTGCTATCGTCAATCCACGTTGATGGAGACTTCAACCCACGGAGGGTAACGCTGCCTTGAGTCCACGGAGGGCTCCACCCACGAAGGGTCCACGAAGAAGCAACCTTGTCTATGCCATCATGGCTTACGCCCACGGAGGACTAGCCTTACTCGGGGTAGATCTTCACGAAGTAGGCGATCTCCTTGCCCTTACAAACTCCTTGGTTCAACTCCACATCATGACGGAGGCTCCCAAGCGACACCTAACCAATCTAGGAGGCACCACCTCCAAAAGGTAATAGATGGGGTTGGTGATGATGAACTCCTTGCTCTTGTGCTTCAAATGATAATCTCCCCAACACTCAACTCTCCTCACCGATTTGGCTGTGGTGGAGGAAGGGATTGAGTGGAAAGCAACTTGGAAAGACTAGAAATCAAGTTTCATATGGTGGGAGTGGAGCAACTTGATCTCAACACAAGGGTAGGTAGTTTTCTTCTCGTAAATGTAAGGTAGGAGTGGTAGTTCTTTCGATGGCTCTCTCCACGAATGAAGAGGAGGTGGAGGGTATTTATAGCCTCCACATAAAATCCAACTGTTACACACATTTGAGCAATCTCGGTCGGACCGAAGTTGACAACTCGGTGGGACCGAAAGTTCAAATCTTGTGAGCGTTGGGCTTTTCGATGGGACCGAAAATACAATCTCGGTTAGACCGATTCTTCCAAAGTCTAGGGTTTGCCAATCTCGGTGGGACCGACTTTCTCATCTCGGTGACACCGATTTGAGTCTGAAGGTTCTGAAGCTTGGCAACACCAATTTCGAATGACCGAGTTTGGAATCGGAAAATCCGAGATTCTAGGGTTTTGGCTATATGGTGAGGTGGTTCATCTCGGTGTGGTGAGTTTGGAATCGGTGGGACCGAGATTACTTATGGGTTTATGTTGGAATGAAAGATTGCTGATTGTTTGAGAGATAAATCACTAAGCACTTTAGAGCAACCAGATCATCATCATAACCTCATCCCCTTTTAATAGTATTGGCTTTCCTATGGACTCAATGTGATCTTGGATCACTAAACCAAAAATGGAGTCTTGAGCTTTTGCCAATGTTTTCCTTAGCATCTTAGGGGTTCACCTCTCTAGTCCTTTTGCCATGCGAGTGGTTGACTTTCCTGAAACATACTTGTTAAAAGCATTAGTCCAACCACAGAGTATGTTGTCATTAATTACCAAAACCACCTAGGGAGCAAATGTGCTTTCACACCGGCCACTTCCTCCACGGCGTCGCTCCTCGGCGGCGACGTCCACATCAGTAGGAGCTGCTGCTGCTTTAGCTCTCGCTCGCGCTGTTGCTCTGCTCTTGCTCTCGGTCACCTGCCTAGTCTGCTCTTGCTATTGCTCTTGCTCGCGCTGCTGCACTCGCTCTTTCTCTTGCTTGCGATGCTGCTCGATTTAGCTACACTTGATCGGTGAATCGACTTTTGGGTCATCGATTTTTGGGGTGGGGGGTGCTCACGGGTGAAGGAAGAACCAAGCGCAGCAGGAGGAGGGGGCTCACGGAGAGGTACCCCACTATCTATCTTAGGGTTCAGGATGGGGGCGGTGGTCGCCGGCGGTGGCGGGGCATTGGCGGGGCGGTGGCGTGGGGATCGCCAGAGAAAAAGCTCGGCACGGGGGGGCCTAGAGGGATGGCCGGGGAGGCGGCGGACCGGCGGTGGGGAGTGTTTCGGGCGGGCGGGCGGCGACCGCCGCCATGGGCGGCGGGGGGCTGCTTTTTGGCCGGTGGTGGCTGGCGGCTCAGGGGGGTGGAGGTTGAAGATGAACCGCATGCCCTTCATTTCGTATCCAACGGCTGCAAAATCGACTGACCAGAGATGAAAAAGTCAGTCGACCGACGTGTAGCCTCACCTTGCTAGTGCGTTCAGTTTTGACAGCAAAATTCAGTTTCGACAGCAAAATTCAGTTTCGACAGTTAAGTTCAGTTTTGACAGTTAAGTTCAGTTTCGACAGTTAAGTTCAGAGATGAGTGGCTGATGTATTTTACATCTAGAACTTTGTGGTTATGTATTTTACGTCATGTATTGGAGATGCTATTAGAATTCCACTCAGGTTAACGTTGTTCGTTGTCTCTCTTGTCCTGCTTCAGCCTCGGCGTCGTACAACTCACCGGAGCTGCTCCAACGACGAAACCCTCCATCACAGCGGAGCAGTACCTCGGGCTCCATCTCAGGACGCCTAAGATCTTCTTCCCCTCCTCTGACTGCAAAGTCAGCCGGAGCATCCTCACCGGCCAACCCAATCACGGTGAGATCGACATGCCTTCGCCAAAGAGGTTGTACACTTGTTGCATCTCTTTTTACTCTACATGTTATATATATATTGTCCGCTGAGCACTCATAGTAACGGGAAATACGATTATTTTATCCTACTATATGACAAGTAGTGAGGTACCAGGCAACTTAGCTATCCGTGATGGACTCTCTTGAACACCATCATTATTTATCTCTGCGCGTTTGAGCTGTGCATTTGTCGATGGACCTGGGAGTTGAGCTAGTATGGCAGTGGCCTGGGTCCAAAGTAATATAAGTAGCACAAAAACATTTTTTTAGGGTAAGATTTTCCTTGCTCAGGCTTGCCTACTAGCATCGCCAGTGCTTGAAAGGAAAAGTGAATGAAAAACATAGGAATTGGAAAGTTTCCTATGGTACTACTTTTCATGAATTTGGTGCAAAGGAATGGAGCAAAGGAAAACTGTAGGATTTGTTCCTTTAGTGTCTCCTTGGAAGAAAAACCGTAGGAATTCTAATTTCCACTTCTCCTCCTTTTCATATTCCTATTCATCAAGCACAAGACTAAGAGATAGTAGCATAATAGCATTATAACCATACATTTTCTTGTGGTTTGACTTAATCTCACCATGCTTTTTTGCATCCTGTGATCTTCCAATTGTTGTGAATCAAACACCCAGTTAGCGTAAATCTGTGTTTTTAAATTCTCTGTTTTGCACGTGTATTCCTATCCTATTCTGTCTATTTCCTATCCTGCATTGTTAGAATCCTCAAATTCAAACAAGCCCTTACTCAATTACTTACATTACAGATATGTGTCAAAGAAAACCTTGTGTGGTTTGTCCTGCTCTGCTTGGCTGTGTTCCACCCAGCTCAGCTTGCTCCAACGACGGAAGGGTTCACCACAGCGAGGATCCGCTCTCAGATCGTCTTTCGCCGCCTCGGATCTTCTTCCCCTTTGCTTGGCAGCCACGACAACCGCATTACCATCATCAATCGAGCAGATGACCTTGAGGACTACGGGTCCGCAAGAGAGGTCGCACTCTTCCGTGTCCGCCACGTTATGCGTCGCTTAATACGATGACATGCTACATTATCGTTGTGTTCACCTATTAGACTCTGAGTCAGGTCCAAACTAATGCTGAAACTTGAGTTTTTAAATGGTTGTGGGGTACACATTGGGGAAGCAATCAGTAATATCTGTCTACTATCTGGTTAATCTCCGGTGTCTACTATGAGTTTCATGTTTTGCAAACAAACATTAAAGGAGCCATTATCTGTATTTTTTAACTAAAGCTATTATCTGCCTGCTATCATTGGTTTTGGGTCTATCCACAGTTTGCTACCATCACTCTGGATTTGTGCATGCACTCCTTACATAATCTCACTATGTTTTATTCCTATGCATGCCAGTTATTGTACACAATGGAACTGATCATGTAGAGCAAATGAGACGAGCCTTGCGTGGCAATAAAATTTCATGCAGACGTCGTTCCATGGTGGGCGCAAAGGCAGCCCCCCTCCACCCATTTCGGATCGTAATCAAGAGGAAGATAACTGTTCCGAGGGGGATTCAGAAGGAGAAGACCACTCCTATTTACCCCGTGAGGTCTTCGCTCTAACTTGGCATGCTGATGTTGGTAATATCATTCATATGGTGCCTTGCATTGCTTACTGTAAACATTAAAGATGTCATCTGCTTAGTTTAGACATGCATTGTGTCAATGCCATATGTTTAGTATCTTTATCGTATATGTGAATCATGCAATGCCATCTTGTCTAGTCAGGCATCATATATGTGAATTTTGCAATGCCACCCTGGTTAGCCAGTCATCTTATATGTGAATTATATCATGCCATCACTTTTTTATTACGTGTTAAATTTGTCAACAATTTTAGTACATTCAATTACTCTTCCTGTGCATCAGCCATTCGACACGGTCATGAAAAAATCTGGAGCGAAAACAAGGTCTTCAGAGCAGACAATGCTATCTGACGAAGCGCATGTCTTGCTGGTTACCGATAGCTCCTCAGAGGAGGATTCAGAGACAGATGACCAGTCATATTTCCCCCCTAAGGTGCATGCCCTAACTTGGCAGGGTTATGTTGCTCATATTGTGCGTATGGTATCTTGCATTGCTATGTCATTTGCTTAGTTTAGACATGCTTTGTGTGAATGCCACCTGTTTAGTGTCTAATTACCATATATGTGAATTATGCAATGCCATCTTGTTGCAAGACATTATATATGTGAATTATGTAATGTTATCTTGTTGCAAGGCATTATGTATGTGAATTATGCAATGCCATGCTGTTTAGGCAAGCGTCATATATGTGAATTATATCATGCCGTCCTTTATTTTGTATTTCTCATTGCTTTTGTCGACAATGTTTGTATATTCAACTGCTCTTCCTATGCATCAGCCATTTGAATTGGTGATGGAGAAATCTGGAGTGAAAACAAGGTCTTCAGAGCAGACAATGCTACCTGCTGAAGCAGATATCTTGATGGTTACAGATAGCTCTTCATAGGAGGATTCAGAGGCAGATGACCAGTCCTATTATCCCCCTGAGGTGTATGCTCAAACTTGGCAGGGTTATATTACTCATATAATGCATGTGTTGTATTGCAATGCTTAGATTTTACATCATATACACAATATTGAATGCCATCTCCTTAGTTGACACATCATATATGCGATTGCCCTCTGCTCACTTCCTTAGTATATAAATCCTATATTTGAATTATGTCATGCCATGATGTTTACATAGACAACATGTATCTGAATTATGGCATGCCAACCCATTTTCTAAAGACATAATATAGTTATATCATCTCATCCAGTTTACATAGTCATCATATTTTAAATTATGTCATTCTATCCGTGAATTATATCATGCCATCATGTTTCCATCGACGGCATCTTTGTGATTTATGGCATGCCAACCACTTTAATAGACACATCGTATAGTTATATCATGTCATCCTGTTTACATAGTCATCATATTTTGAAGTATGTCATTCTATCCTGTTTAGTTAGCCATCATACATGTGAAATTGTGTCATGCTATCCTGTTTAATTAGCCATCATATATGTGAAATTATGTCCTGCTATTCTGTTTGCTTAGACAACGTAAATGTGAATTATTTCATGACCTGTTTTCTTCCCTAATATCCATTGCACCTGTCTATCTTACAATGTCTGTACATTCAATTTTTTTTCTTGTTTATCAGCCATTTCAATTGGAGGGAGTGATGGCAGTATCTGTGGGAGTAAAAACACGGTCTTTAGAAAAGATCGTGCTACCTGTCGATGCAGATAGAACCACGATTGTACTAGCCCAAGAACCAGCCCCACCACACATAACCCACACTCATGCAGATTGTACCCCTACCCAGTTGGACAGAGAACCAGCTACACCCCTTCTAACCCCAACCCTAGCATATAGACACCCAGTTCCTGTTGACACAACACCGTCTCCACCATGGAGCACCCAAACACGAGTAGTTAGTAAGGCAACTGCAGTGCCCAAATGACGAGGACCACCACTACAAACCCGAAGTCAACGCTTAAAGCAGAAGAAGAATTGTTCTCATGTCAGGTTCCATAGCTATGGTTCATACTACTTTGCTCTTGCATCACTGTATTTACTAATACCAACCAATTTCAAATTTGAAGGATGCAATTGAAACTCCAATGGCGCAACAGGTATGTTTTAAACCCGTTTCTTCAACGTGTTTGGCTGTTTGCTGTTGTAACTTGCTCTATGTTGATTTCAGTTTCAATCGAATAAACAGTTATGTTCTCATGCCATGCACATTACAAGTGTTGTTATTGCTGTGTAGTTTCCCACACTTATATTCTGTCTATGCTGCTTTGTCTTAAATAGATATGATTCGAACTGTATCTATCTTGATTTGGCAACATAAACTAGAATGATATAGACCATGTGACCATACTACATAGATATATGTTTGTTTCATGCTGTTATCCTGTCCACCTTACTACTAAACTGGTTTACCAAAATGAGTTTCATATACTACATGGTAAACCTGAGATGTGTTTGTTTGTTTCTCTTTTAGAACGCGAATATAATATTGGAGAAGAGTACCCTGTTATGCAATGGTAAAGGAAGTAAAGTAGATAAGGTTCAAGATAGTGAGACATCCCTGTTGGTCTCCAAGAAAGCTGATAAAAACTATATTGAAGACACTGAGACAACCCCAAAGTCTTGTCTTGATGTAGTGTTCGAGTACTGGCTACCACTGCTGGCACCAGCTCTTCGAACTCGTTGCCTGAATCAGTTCGGTTTCTTGAGTCTCAACTTCAAGTTGAAAGACATCGATCAGATGTTATGCGACAGGAAGCCGAAGGACTAAGGAAGTCCCTGCAGAATTCAGATGCATACTTTCTGGTGCAATAACAAGCGTTGGAGGACTTAAGCGCCAAACAAGAGAAAGTTAATAAGCTTGCTAAGCATCTTGCCAAACATTATGGGTACCAGGATATTGTTTCTTGAGCTCTTCAAGTGGGTTCATTACGGACTTGTTTTTTGTGGCGTTTATATCTTCTTGTGTTCCCTATATTTGCCTTGGTGGCGAACTTTGATGCCCAATGGATGTAATATATGTAATAGCCGTGATAGCCTAGTGTAAGTTGCTTGCTTATTTATTTCCTTGTTGTCTTGTTTATTTGTTTGCTTGTAGTCGGTGCAGTTCTTTTCTACGGTTTGCTAGTGGCTGCAATAACCTATTTTTAAAACTAGGCCACAATAACCATGGGCTAATATTATTGTAGTGACTTTGGACCTACGGGTCAGAGAAAGCGATGGGCCTTCTACGGGCCGTATAAGCAGTGGGCCTTCAACGGGCCGTAGAAACAGTGGGCCTTCAACGGGCCATAGAAACAGTGGGCCTTCTACGGGCTGTAGAAACAATGGGCCTTCTACGGGTCGTAGAAACAATGGGCCTTCTACAGGCCGTATCATCAATGGGCCTTATACGGGTCGTATAATCGATTGGCCAAACATGGGCCAAACATACCGCATTCTGGCCATAAACAGGCTAGAGTTGGAATCGTCCGTTCACGGGCCGACCATAACGGGCCATCGTTAATAGGCCGTATTTGATGAGGCTATGAAAACGGCCCAACGTATTAATGGACCAGAAATGGGCCGACTGTAACCACGGGCTGAATTTGGCCCACAAGCAGAAAATGACAATAACGGGCCGTAAGTAAACGAATGCTGGAAATGAGCCCAAGAATAAATGGGCTCTGAGAAGGCTGAAACATAACATGGGCTGGAAACGGCCCAATGGAATAACGGGCCATTAATGGGTATAAAGTGATACACTGTTCTATACGGGCCAGTTTCACCACGGGCCGTTAATGGGTGTAAAGTGATACACTGTTCATTATGGGCCAGTTTCACCATGGGCCATTAATAGGCCAAGAGTTAGGGCCTCATATGGGCCGAAAGACGTCATGGGCCATACATGGGCCAGAAGTGAAAATGGGCTGGAATCATATTGGATGGCCCAGATGACGCTACTAGGCCTAATTCGAATAGGGTGTAGTGGGCCTTGGGTTAGCAGGCTGTAAATGGGCTATATGCAAACATGCCGTTAACATGCTTTCCATGGGCCGGCCCACCACCTTTTGACCAAGTCAAACGGGCCGGCCTTTTAACAACAATGGGCCTCTACTGGGCCGTGCCACGTGTCGACGTATCATAGGCGCCTTCTGTCCAATGAGTGGATGACATCTGTCCCAGCGATGAGCCGACACGTGTTTCCTCCAGCCAATGATGATTTTACACGTGGAAAATCCCCATTGGTCGGGGCTGTTAACGGGTTATCAGATCCAAAACCCGACCCGATAGCTTAACAGCGTTCCTTTACGGTGGATGCCACGTGTCGGTCACCCTTGAGGAAAGCACTTCTATGACACGCGATTTATCGTCATGGAAGTGGACACTTCCGTGATGATAATTTTGGTAATGTCATGGAACACTTCTACGACAGCACAGGTATGACTATCTTGATTCTGTCATAAATTTGTCATGGATGTACATGTATGACAAAAAACGCGACCTACTGTGACAAACACGTATCATCATGAAGTGTATTTTTTGTAGTGTTTAGGCTTTAGTAATCCCCTACTTTTTCCTCCACCAAACCTATTACTCTTGCAGTTGTGGGGACTCCTAGGCGGTAAGAGTCCATTCTAGAAGCTTCCAAGTTGTGGAAATGCCCTGGGAAGTGTGTGTGAAGGTTTTGTCGCCACCTCAAGGCCAGCTGCTTGCTTCTACCTACACCATGGAATTCATGTTCTTGGCCCCACAAGTGCAAGGTCTTGCAACACCCTTCCCAACTAAGAACCAGGTATCAATCCATATAGATAACACCCTAGGCTCAACCAAACAACATTGCAGACCACATTATGAAAATCCACGTGTGCACTCAATGGTTCTAGTGAGGCTGTCAATCTCTATGCTGGTTGCAACATGTTATCAGTGTATACTGTTGTCGGTGTCAAAACCAGCGGATCTCGGGTAGGGGTCCCGAACTGTGCGTCTAAGGCTAATGATAACAGGAGGCAGGGGACACGATGTTTACCCAGGTTCGGGCCCTCTCTATGGAGGTAATACCCTACTTCCTGCTTGATTGATCTTGATGATATGAGTATTACAAGAGTTGATCTACCACGAGATCGTAGAGGCTAAACCCTAGAAGCTAGCCTACAATTATGATTGTTCTTGTCCTATGGACTAAACCCTCCGGTTTATATAGACACGGAGAGGGCTAGGGTTACATAGAGTCGGTTACAGAGAAGGGAATCTACATATCAGAATTGCCAAGCTTGCCTTCCACGCAAAGGAGAGTCCCACCCGGACACGGGACGAAGTCTTCAATCTTGTATCTTCATAGTCCAACAGTCCGGCATAAGAATATAGTCCGGCTGTCCGAGGACCCCCTAAGCCAGGACTCCCTCAGTAGCCCCTGAACCAGGCTTCAATGACGATGAGTCTAACATGCAGATTGTCTTCGACATTGCAAGGCGGGTTCCTTCTCCGAATACTCCAAAGTAGATCTTGAACACAAGAATCGTGTCCGGCTTTGCAAAACAAATTCCACATACCACCGTAGAGCGTACAATTTTCCACGATTCTAATCTGCTGACAACTTTTCCATAGCGTGACATCACGCCGCGGCCCGATCATTATTCAAAAAGTTTTCTCAACCTGCTACTTGCGAGGAGGTTTTATTGGCACGTCTTGTCGAAGCAGAGATCATGTCCCCTTATCACGGGATTCTCATCAATACAGGTGTGGGTAACCCAACCGTGCCATTATCACGGCGCTTGGGGAATAGGCGAGTTTCTAGGGCAAGTGGGGTGGCGCATGATTTCTGCTGCCTTAATGAAGAGACAAGTATTCCCCTTTTTCACCCACGCCTTCTTCTTCTTCCGCCTATTCTCTCTCGCTCGAGCTCCAGCGCCCAAGCACCCGCCTTCTCTGCCCACAGAGGCATTCTAAAAATGTCCGGATCTGGAGCCGGAGACAGGTGGATGGCCGCGACCGTCCAGGAGAAGGATATTAAGAAACTTCGGGAGGCCGGGTCTGGCCAAGAGGATCGGCCACCGCCTTTCGATGGCGGGACAGATTGTCCCTACTCCTGAACCCCACGAGAGGGTTGTATTCCTCCCTCACTTTGTCCGCGGGCTAGGGTTTCCCCTCCACCCATTCGTTTGCGGCCTTATGTATTACTATGGGATCGATTTTCATGATCTATCCCCCAACTCCTTCCTCAACATCTCAACATTCATCGTCGTGTGCGAGGCCTTTCTCCGCATGTCTCCACACTTCGGATTGTGGCTGAAGATTTTCAATGTGAAGCCCAAGGTGGTGAGCGGCGAGCACGCCGAGTGTGGAGGAGCCATGGTGAGCAAGACGCCCAACGTCACATGGCCATCAGGTACCTTCAATGATTCCGTCAAAGGGTGGCAACAACAGTGGTTCTATGTCACTGAGCCGCGCGGCACAAAATGGCGCAGCTCCCGAATTCCGATCCGGAGCTCCATTGCGGCTTACGTCCCATCCCAAGAAGGGCCTGAACTGGTCTTCGCCATATGAGTTGGCGGTGCTCCAGGCGCGTATCAAGGGTATGGGGGACAAGAATATCAAACTTGTCAACATAGTCCAGGTGATGTTAGTCCGCCGGAATCTCCCTTGTGAACACAGGGCTTGCAATTTATGGGAATTCGACCCGGCCAAGCACCAGACCCTACTAGGGTTCTTCGACTCATCGCACAAAGACATCTGGAAGGTGCTCTTTAAGTCCGGCAAATCGTTGCCGGATTCAGCCGAGGACCGCGGGTACCAACTGTCCCAACCCGCGAGTTCGGTAAGTCTTTGTATGTTGGCAAGTCATATGCTTTATCAGCATAATCCAAGGGAAACGCTTAATGTATTTTTCCAACAACTCTCCTAGGGCTGGACGAAGAAGGCAGGGCCGATCTACTGCCCGGCCCCGCTACCAGAAGAACAAGCCGGCCCACTTCTGACAAAGATGCTGGTCCTGGCACCTTACCAGGCGCCGAAGAAGAAAGCCGAGTAGGAGGCCAAAGCGACCAGGGGTAGCCTTCATCGTCAGGGTACTGCGGACACAATATCCGAAGACTCTGAGGCCTGCTCTTCCTCTAAAGAGGACGAGGAAGAGGAGGAAAGCCGATCCCCCCTAGTGAGGGGGAGAAAGAAAAGGACGGCCTCCGCACACTTGGAGGCTGAGTCGCCTAAGAAGGGAAAACCCCCCTTTCCGGATGAATCCTCCACCGCCACCGACAACAGCCCGGAGTGGGATCCCAGGGTCCAGCCCCTGGTTAAATCGTGAGTTTAGAAAATCTAGACATGTTTGTATGTCCAGACTCACTATCGTATAGCGTTTAACGCATTGAGTCACACCTTTTTTGCAGCCCGGCCAGGTCCCGCACCGAGCAATCCTCATCGGAGGATTCACTGGGTTCGGACGCTATGGAGAGCGGGACTCCCCCGACGGCCCCCTCCCCAAAACACGTGGACGACTCCGAGGTATCGTCCCCAAGGGACACAGGCCAGGGAGGGGCTGGGGAGACTGTCAAGGCGCCAGAGGGTCAAACCTCGGCGGCCGGTCACACGGGGGAAAAGGCCCACATGGACACCGACGGCGGGGGCTATCTTGAATTCGCCCCCAGCCGGACACAGTTCCGGAGACCAACAGGGCTCCGGAATAAGGCGGGCCACCTCCCTCAACAGAAGGGGGTGCGCCTGTTCCACCGACAACCTCTGCCCAACCAGAGGTGTCGGATACCTTATCAGCAGCACTGAAGAACACTTTCATCATTGAAGAACACCGTGCCTTTATGGGTGCGGTGATTGAGAAGATTCAGACTACCGAAAGCAGGCTGACTGAAGCCTGCATCAGCCTTATAACGGGCTTTGAGGTATGTTGTGAGGTTTCAAAGAGTGTCATAGTATAGATAGTAGCCGTTGATACACTGTTCGGTGTTCGGAAGAAAAAGCCGGACAGAGGATCAAATATATGTTCGCAGGAGACTTACTTGTAGTACCTCTCCCTCTTTTGTTTTTCTAAGCAGGCGTCTATGATGATTGCCACCTCTCATACTGCGGAAGTCTCTGGACTGAAGCAGAGTCTGGAGTAGGCCGAAGAAGAACTCGGCCAAGTGAAGAAGCAGTTGAAGGATAACCAAGGTATGCAAAAAACCTTGTTTGCATTCAGTACGAATGAATAATTGAGTATGACGAAAAAATTTCATGATGTGCTCTAGGAGTGATGGCCGAAGTCGAGGCTCTTAGGAAGGCAGTGGCCGAGGCCGAGAAGAAGGCGGTCAAAGAATAGGCCCTTTGTGAAAAGCACGAGGCCAGGGTTATTGAAGTTCAGCAAGAGCTCCAAGAGGCCGTGAAGAAGTGCGAGACCTTGGAGCAGAGTTTAACGGAGAAAGAATCCAAACTCACCAAGGCTCGTCAAGCCGCACACGATGCCCGGGGCGAAGCCCATGGCGCCCTTCAGGAAATACAGGAGGCCAGAAAGATCGCGGCGGGTAAGGCTTTTTCTATGCAATGCAAATATTTGAAGGAAGAAAGTCATGTTACTAATCCGAATTCGAATTTCTCCAAGGGTGTTTGCAGAACTGCCGCGCAACATATCTGATGCCGCACAATTCTACCGAGCCGAAGAAAGGAGCTCTACGGAGAAGCTATTTTGGTCGCAATATCTGGCGCCAGAGCATCCAATGCCCTTTGCCGATCAACTGAAACAGCTGATCGAGCTGCATAGGGCGGCCGAACTAGCCATGAAGGATTTAATTATCCGGCTATGTCCCGCCGAGGTGATTCCCAGCAGCTACTTCGGGCTCGTGAAGCGGCTTGTAAGTGCCTGCCCTCGACTTGAAGTTATCAAGCGGTCGGTCTGTATGGAAGGTGCGTAAATGGCCTTCGCTCGCGCCAAGTTGCACTGGGATGGATGCCAAAAAGCTGATGACCGAAGGACCGCCTGCGGGGAAGGAGCACCGCAAGCCCGAGTTATATGATAGTGTCCTGAAGGGATCCCGCCTTGTAATGGAGCAATGTGCCAAGGATATTATATTCCCATGAATACATTCATGTTATCCTTTGTAATGTTGAACAAGGTCATTTATGTAATATAACACCTGTTATTTGGAAAATTTTCCTCATGTGCGGCCGTTTTATATATTAATCCCGAGAGTTGGCCAGTCGTCGGCTTCTGCCCCCACGTAGGAAGTACGGGGGTGTTCGGGATGAACCTGAACACTCTTTACCCCAATTTTGGGTTCTTGAAGGAGGTGTAAAGCGCAACGAACCAGGAAATCGGACTATAAGGCTTTATCACCCTCACTTAGCCATAGGAGTTTGATAGAAGAAAGGTAGGCGCAGCCCCTAGTGTTCGGAAGACCGCACTAGGGGCTCTATAAGCACCTGATCGGAAGAAAAGAGTCGATCCTTCGCACGCTGCATTAGTTATCGCATAATGCGGAAGAAATCCTTAAAGATTTTGTAACCTCTCGAACAGCTGGCCAGCTCTCGCCGCATCATGACAGTCAGCTTTCGGCTTCTCTACTGAGGTGCTTGTCCGGAAGAACCGGGACACAATCACAGTGGTTCTCCCTTTACTACCCTAGCCGATATAATGGAACATAGGGTAGCAAGCACAGGAGCCGGGCAACTCAACTATTGACCCAAGACATGATTCGAAGCCAATGCATATAATGCTATAAGTTCGGGGTGCCGAACGACCGTGAGGGTGTTTGAACTTTGTTGTTGTATTATGGGTACAATGCGGCCCCTGGCATATTAAGGCCTATCGTAGTGTACAGCTGCCGCTTGACAAGAAATATCAATAAGAAAGAGCAGAAAGTAAGCGTCATGTAAAGCCGCATGTTGTAATTGAATAATACGTCGAGGCGTACGAATACAAGTAGTGCGATAAAAAGAAATATGACTTCGGAACCTGCTGAGACCAGGAGGGGGGCTGTGTGCGGATCCGTTGAATAATCGGATGATCATCAAGGGAAATATCTAAGGATTCCCTTACGCGTTCGAGCTGTTTCCCTCCATGGTATGTTCGTCCCCTCCTGGGTCTGGTCGCCATGTCGCCAGTGATGGCCTATACAAAAGTAGACCTGCAAAGAAAATGCAAAAAATGTTTGTGTGCCATGGAGCGGTTAAGCCGCATTGTGGGGCCTAACCTAGCTTTGCCTCCGCCTATCACTGGAGTGGTTAATTGAGCTCTTGACCAGCTGGGCTATCCTGCCGCGGAGTAGTTCGAACTCTTTTGACGGTGTCCGGGAGCCTGGCTGTCGAATGAAGGTTCGATTGAAAAATGCCAGTGCTTCTACTGCTAAGGCGGCGGTGTGCTCTTTGGTACAGAGGGAGTGTTCGGCTTTTCCATTAACTATTATGACGCCATGTGGACCGGGCATCTTGAGCTTAAGATAAGCATAATGTGGAACCGCGTTGAATCGAGCAAACACGGTTTGTCCGAGCAGTGCATGATAGTTGCTGTGAAAAGGAACAATATCAAAGATTAACTCTTTATTGCTGTAATTATCCAGGGGACCGAAGACTACCTCCAGAGTGACGGAGCCTGTACAGCGGGCCTCCACGCCTGGTATAACACCTTTAAAGGTGGTTTTTAGTGTGTTTGATCTTTGATGGATCGATACCCATCTTGCGCACTGTATCCTGATAAAGCAGGTTCAAACTGCTTCCTCCGTCCATAAGGACTCGTGTGAGGTGAAATCCGTCAATTATTGGGTCAAGGACTAGTGCGGCTGAGCTGCCCTGACGGATATTGGTCAGACGATCCTTGCGGTCAAAGGTGATCGGGTCGGACGACCATGGGTTATATTTTGGGGCGACTAGCTCCGTTGCGTAGATGTCCCTAAGTGTGCGCCTCCGCTCCCGTTTGGGAATATGGGCGGCGTTTATCGTATTCACTGTTTTAATTTGCGGGGGAAACTTCTTTTGCCCTCCCGTGTTCAGTGGCCGGGGCTCCTCGTCGTCGTCATCGCTTTGCGACCCCTTCTCCTTGTTTTCGGCACCTGACTTGCCGGCTTGTTTGAAGACCCAACATTCTCTGTTGGTATGATTGGCTGGTGTTCCTGGGGTGCCGTGAATTTGACATGGACGGTCGAGTATACGGTCCGGACTGGACGTGCCCAGATTGTTTCTTCTTTTGACCGGTCTTAGAGCCGTTGAATCCGGCATTGACGTTCGTGTCTTCGGTGTTGTCACCATTATTTCGACGCTTGTGTTTGTTGTGTCGGGGTTTGCCGTTGTTATCTCTGGATGCAGAAGTTCCAGGCTTGCTTGAGGCGCTGTTGCTACGAGCTAGCCAGCTATCCTCACCCACATAGAAGCGGGTCATGAGTGTTGTGAGGGCTGCCATGGATTTCGGCTTCTCTTGGCCGAGGTGTCGGGCGAGCCACACATCACGGATGTTATGCTTAAAGGCCGCTAGGGCTTCGGCATTCGGACAATCGATGATTTGGTTCTGTTTAGTTAAGAATCGAGTCCAGAATTTCCTGGCTGACTCTCGGGGCTGTTGGGTTATGTGACTTAAGTCATCAACGTCTGGTGGTCGCAAATAAGTGCCCTAAAAGTTGTCAAGGAATGCATCTTCCTGGTTCTCCCAACTGCCAATGGAGTTTCCTGGCAGACTATTCAGCCAGTGCCGAGCTGGTCCCTTGAGTTTTAGTGGGAGGTACTCGATGGCATGGAGATCATCGCCGCGGACCATGTGAATGTGGAGTAGGAAATCTGCAATCCATACCCCGGGGTCTATTGTCCCATCATTTGGTTTGATGTTTACGGGTTTAAACCCTTCTGGGAATTCATGCTCAATTACTTCGTCGGTGAAGCATAGGGGGTGTGCGGTGCCTCTATGCCGGGCTACGTCGCGACGCAGTTTGGATTAATCTAGTCTGCTGTGTTCGGCCCGGGCGGATTTATATCTGGTATATCCGGTGTGGCGGTCATCGTCACGTGTCGGGGTACGCCCCCGCGATCCTATAACATCCACGATGCGACTATATCTCTCACGTGTCGAGGCATGACTTAGAGGCATAACCGCATTGTAGGTTTTGTCGCAAGAAGGGCCATCTTCACACAATCCCATGTAATGAACAAGAATGGGATAAAGAGAGTTGGCTTACAATCTCCACTTCCCACAATACATAAATAAATTCATACATCATTCGAAATACACTCATAGACCGAGTACGGTCAAATCCGAATGAAAAGAAGATAACCCCAAAAGCTAGATCCCCGATCGTCCCAACTGGGCTCCACTACTGATCATCAGGAAACAAAACATAGTAACGACCAAGGTCCTCGTCGAACTCCCACTTGAGCTCGGTTGCGCCACTTGCACTGATATCCTCGGCACCTGCATCTGTTTTGGTAGAATCCGTGAGTCACGGGGACTCAGCAATCTCACACCCGCGAGATCAAGACTATTTAAGCTCATGTGTAGGAAAGGGGTAAGGTTGTGGAGCTGCAACAATCACTAAGCATATATGGTGGCTAACACACGCAAGTGATTGCGAGAAGAGAAGCAACGCAACGGTCGAGAAGCTAGAAGTGATCAAGAAGTGATCCTGAAACTACTTACGTTCATACATAACCCAAACCATGTTCACTTCCCGGACTCCGCCGAAAAGAGACCATCACGGCTACACACGCGGTTGATGCATTTTAATGAAGTCAAGTGTCAAGTTCTCTACAACCGGACGTTAACAAATTCCCGTCTGCCACATAACCGCAGGCACGGCTTTCAAAAGATAATACCCTGCAGGGGTGTCCCAACTTAGCCCATCATAAGCTCTCACGGTCAACGAAGGATATTCCTTCTCCCAGGAAGACCCGTTCAGTCTCGGAATCCCGGTTTACAAGACATCGACAATGGTAAAACAAGACCAGCAAAGCCGCCCGATGTGCCGACAAATCCCGATAGGAGTCGCACGTATCTCGTTCTCATGGCACACCGGATAAGTCAAGCTACGAGTAAAACTAGCCCTCAAGTTTCCCCGAGGTGGCCCCGCAGGCTGCTCGGTTCGGACCAACACTCGAAGGAGCACTGGCCCAGGGGGGGGGGGTTAAATAAAGATGACCCTCGGGCTCGCGAAAACCCAAGGGAAAAAGGCTTAGGTGGCAAATGGTAAAACCAAGGTTGGGCATTGCTGGAGGAGTTTTATTCAAAGCGAACTGTCAAGGGGGTCCCATAAATCACCCAACCGCGTAAGGAACGCAAAATCAAGGAACATAACACCGGTATGACGGAAACTAGGGTGTCAAGAGTGGAACAAAACACCAGGCATAAGGCCGAGCCTTCCACCCTTTACCAAGTATATAGGTGCATTAAGTAAACAAGATATATTGTGATAACCCAAAATATCCATGTTCCAACATGTAACCAACTTCATCTTCACCTGCAACTAGCAACGCTATAAGAGGGGCTGAGCAAAAGCGGTGACATAGCCAAACAACGGTTTGCTAGGAAAGGATGGTTAGAGGCTTGACATGGCAATATGGGAGGAATGATAAACAAATGGTAGGTAGCACAAACATAGCAATAGAACGAACAACTAGCAAAGCAAAGATAGAAGTGATATCGAGGGTATGGTCATCTTGCCTGCGAAGTTTTCAGAGTTGTCAAAAGCTTGATCCTTGTTAGCTTACTCAACAGGTTCCTCATTCACGTACTCGTCTCCCAGATCTACCCAAAGCAAGAACACAAGCAATGGAACCACAATAAATCACGGTGCAATGCACAAGCAACATGAGGCAATACATGGCATGATATGCGAGATGTGATATGCAATGCGTATGCGTGCTCTGGGAGGAAAAATGATGAACAAGGCATCAACTTGGCAACCCAAGTATGCCACTGGAAAGATGAGATGATTTTGGTTGAAATCGATATAAAGATCACCGGAAACGGATGCACGGTTTGCAAATGGCAAGCAAAACGAGAATGACACAATTCTGCGATTAACAGCACGATGCTACATAGCATGCAACAAGAAACTAAGCTACTGTACTCCAAAATGGCAACAAAGCATATGGAAGTGATGTAGCCAAGATGCTTGACAAAAGATGAACACTGAGCTATGGCTAAACCACAACAGAGCAGGTTCAAACAAGCATGGCAAAAGTGCAAAAGATAACAGCATCACAAACTTAGTGAAAATACTAGCATGGCAGAAACAGCATCAGGAAGCAATGTTTAGGGCAAGCAAACATCATGCTACAGGAACATATCATAGAAACTTAAGGCATGGCATGATAATACTAAATTCATATAACAAAAGTCCTTTATTGACAACGAGCCAAAAATGACCAGAAGATATGATGGCACCCATGTAAACATAGCAAGTTTCATTAACAGATTCAGACTTGGCAGAAAACGGAGCATGGCATTAACAGAATTATGAAGGCATCTTTGCGAGCTCGATTCACTCACCACAAGTCATTGCATAACAAGATACGCATAGCACCAGTAAGAAGACATGTTTATGAAACTAACCATGGCAAGGACAAGCTCATAGCATGCGAGGATCAACTACAACAACCTTGGCAAAATTGAATAACATGTAAACAATTGAATAACATGCCAGGAAACATTTTATAGCAAAAGTAGAGCAATAAAATGACATGCTAGATTACTCCATAATTGCAAACAGGGGCACGGATGGATAGATCATAACCATATGTTTAGAACATCCTTAATGAAGTATCTCAAAATAAGCATGAATCTCTCTGTAGCATCAAGTTTACATGGCATCAAAATAACAGCAGAACATGGACTGAAATCAGCAACATCACGAAGCCTAGTTTGCATGCTCGTTCTAGACACCACATATATCTACAAAATATGTGGCAAGCACCTCTGTAAAGAAGGCATGGCATAGTTAAAAAACATGTAGAGCTCATGCACATAAGATGCACACATCAAATGCAACAAAAATGACAAAGCATCAAGTTATGTTAACAGACAGCAGTAAACATCATATATCACATTTGCAACGATGATTTAGACATCAAGATGAACTCAAACAAACATGGCACAATGGAACAAAATGGAGAGAATCTAGTGATGAACATTTTGATGTATTATATGCATGAAACTGAGCTAGGATCATGGAGTTATGATGCGATGAATAGTGCTCCAGAATGCTAAGATTTAAGGACTTGGGCAAAAATTCGGGGTCAACCTGCGGTGCAGATCTAGGGTTGCACGTTCTTCGAGGAACGCCGGAGACGGGGCGGCGCGGCTGCCGGATTTGGACGGGGGAGGTCTGAGACGGGGCGGCTCCGGCGAGGGGGTGCCGGATCCGGCCGGGGCGCGGTTGTCGGCGAGGATGGCGGTCTGGCGACCTCGGGCGGGCGCGCGGCGAAGCCCGGCGGCGGAGGAGCGGGCGGCGTCGGCTGGGTTTAGCAGACAAAGCGGAGGCGGCGGCGCTGGTGCCAGCCAGGCTGCGGGCGCTGATCGGGAGGGCGCGGAGGCGCCGCATGGGCGACGGCAGGCTTGGTGCCATGGCCGGGCTGGGCGGGCGGCCGGGGGACAGCGCTGGGAGGCCACGTGGCGCTGCGCTGTTGGCTGGGCGGCGGCGGCGACTTCGTCCGGCTCGGGCCGGACGTGTCCTGCGGCGCGGAGGGGAATTTTAGGGTTTCGGGACCCAAGATTTGGACGGGGTGCACTTATTTATAGGTAGAGGGAGCTAGGAGACTCCAAATGGAGTGTAGTTTTTGCCCACACGATCGTGATAGAACAACCGAGATGATGGAGGTGACTTGGATGGGTTATTGGGCTGTTTTGGAGGGGTGTTGGGCTGCAACACACAAGAGGCGTTTGTGGATACCCGGTTAACCGTTGGAGCATCAAACGGCCTCCAAATGGAACGAAACTTGACAGGTGGTCTACTGGTGGTGTACTAAGGCCACTTGGCAAACCTCAGTCCATTCCAAGAACGTTTAACACCCGCTCACAAAAAGAGACAAGAGGGGTGCGTCGGTGCATGTGGGAGTGTCGGATTGCAAAACGGACAACGGGGAAAATGCTCGGATGCATGAGACGAACACGTACGCAAAAGAGATGCACATGATGACATGATATGAGATGCATGACATGAACAAAATGCAAAACGGAAGACAAGAACCCAACCACGGAGGGAATATCATAACAGATAGCCGAAAATGGCAAGAGTTGGAGTTACAAATATGGAAAGATACATCCAGGGTGTTACAACACTCCACCACTACAAGAGGATCTCGTCCCGAGATCTAGGACTGGAAGAACTCCGGATATTCGGAACGGAGGTGATCCTCGGGCTCCCAGGTGGCTTCTCGGTCAGAATGGTGTGACCACTTCACTTTCAGGAATTTGATTGACTTGTTGCGAGTCTTGCGCTCGGTTTCTTCAAGAATAGCAACAGGGTGCTCATGATAAGAGAGATCTTCTTGGAGGTCAATTTCTTCGAAGTTGATAGTGCGCTCAGGCATCTTGAAGCACTTGCGATGCTGTGAGACGTGAAACACATCGCGCACATTAGCGAAGTTGGACGGAAGCTCAAGTTGATAGGCGAGATCGCCTCTTTTGCCAATGATCTTGAAAGGACCCACGTATCAGGTGCAAGCTTCCCTTTGATACCGAAGCGACGAGTGCCTTTCATTGGAGAGACACGGAGGTAGACATGGTCTCCGATTTCAAAAGCCACATCAAGGTGCTTGTCATCATAATAGCTCTTCTGGCGCGATTGTGCGGCTTTGAGATTCTCACGAATGACTTTACACATTTCTTCAGCTTCTGTGATCAAGTTTTTGCCAAGAAGTTGGCGTTCACCTGTCTTGGACCAATTGAGAGGAGTACGACACTTTCTGCCATATAGAATTTCGAATGGGGCCTTGCCCGCACTTGCTTGGAAGCTGTTATTGTAGGAGAACTCGGCATATGGAAGACAATCTTCCCACTTCATGCCAAAGGAAATGACACAAGCCCTGAGCATATCTTCAAGGATTTGATTTACTCGCTCGACTTGGCCACTTGTTTGAGGATGGAAAACTTTGCTGAAGCGAATTTGGTTCCCATGACCTTCTGAAAGGAGTCCCAGAACTTAGAGGTGAAAATGCTTCCACGATCTAAAGAAATCAATTGTGGAATGCCGTGCAAGGAGACAATCCTGGAGGTGTATAACTCTGCCAGCTGAGCTGCTGTGATGGATTCTTTGATTGGAAGGAAATGAGCCACTTTAGTAAGCTTGTCGATGACAACGAAAATAGCATCATTCCCCCGCTTGGACTTTGGAAAACCAGTCACGAAGTCCATCTCGATATGGTCAAACTTCCATTCTGGAATAGCAAGAGGTTGGAGGAGACCAGCTGGTCGTTGGTGTTCTGCTTTCACCCTTCTACAGACATCACATTCGTTCACGAATTGAGCAATTTCTCGCTTCATTCGAGTCCACCAATACGACTGCTTGAGGTCATGGTACATCTTCGTACTTCCAGGATGAATGGATAGAAGGGAATTTGTTGCCTCGTTCATAATAACTTTTCTCAGATCGCCTTTAGGAACCACAATATGATCCTCGAAGAAAAGAGTATCTTTGTCATCAATGTGGAAGCACTTGTATATGGGAATGCCCTTGTCAATACCACGTTTCACCTTTTTCACCATGGTATCCAGGAGTTGTGCCTCACGAATTTGGTCTGCCAAATTAGGAGAGACTATGAGGTTGGCAAGAAAGCCTTGAGGAACAACTTGGAGATTCAGTTTGCGGAAAGCTTCACAAAGGTCTGGTTGGAAGGGCTTGAAGATTAAGCTGTTGCAATAAGCCTTCCTGCTCAAAGCATCTGCAATCACATTCGCCTTGCGTGGAGTATATTCAATACTTGGATTGTACTCTTGAATCATTTCGACCCAACGAGTTTTCCTGAGGTTGAGGTTGGGTTGAGTGAAGATATACTTGAGGCTCTTGTGATCGGTGAATATGTCCATTTCCTTCCCAACAAGAGATGTCTCCAAGTTATTAATGCATGGACAACTGCCGCCAACTCAAGATTGTGAGCGGGGTTGTTCTTTTCGTTGGGCTTCAACTGACAAGAGGTATAGGCCACAACTTTATTCTCTTGCATTAACACAGCGCCGAGACCTTGAAGAGAAGCATCACAGAAAACTTCGAATGGCTTGGATTCATCAGGAGGAGTCAAGACAGGAGCTGAGACTAGCTTCTCTTTGAGGGTGTTGAAATCAACGTCACACTCAGGCGTCCAGACATACTTGACATGCTTCTGGAGGAGGTTGGAAAGAGGCTTTGCAATCTTAGAGAAATTTTCAATGAATCTTCGACAATAGCTTGCAAGACCCAGAAAACTGCAGAGCTGCTTGACATTCTAAGGAGTTTCCCAATTCACAATTGCAGACACCTTCTCGGGATTAACAGCAATGCCTTTGGCGGAGATGATATGACCAAGATAAAGAACTTCATCAAGCCAGAACTCACATTAGGAAAACTTCGCATAGAATTGATGCTCTCTGAGCTTGTCGAGCACCAATCGCAAATGTTTGGCATGATCCTTCTTATTCTTGGAGAAGACCAAAATATCATCGAGATACACCAGAACGAATTCATTGGTGTAGGGGTTGAAGATGAAGTTCATCATTCGAGAGAATGTTGGAGGAGCATTGACAAGGCCGAAAGACATGACAATATATTCATAAGAACCATAACTTGTTCTGAATGCTGTCTTGGGAATATCTTGTTCACGAATGCGAATCTGATGATAACCCATACGAAGGTCAAGCTTGGAGAAAACTTTAGCACCTTTGAGTTTCTCGAATACCTCATTGATGTTGGGAAGTGGATACTTGTTCTTGATTGTCTTCTTTTTGAATAGACGGTAATCGACGCAAAGTCGGTCCGTGCCATCCTTCTTCTAGACAAAAAGAACTCCACAACCCCATGGAGATGAACTCGGTCTGATCAAACCCAGATGCTCTTATTCATCGAGCTGTTTCTTCAATTCCTTCAGCTCTTTAGGTCCAAGGTTGTATGGACGCTTGCAAACGGGTTCAGTGCCAGGCTCAAGATCGATAACAAACTCGACTGGCCGGTGCAGAGGCATACACGGAAGCTCTTCTGGAAAGACATCTTGGTACTCACAAACGACTGGAATCTAAGAGATTGCATCTAGCTCGCCCTTCTCATTGAGAGAAAACAACTGAATGGTTTCATCACGAGCGGCAGAGATGATAACATCCTCAGAAGAGTGTGTCAATTGAATTTCTCTGGCAGCACAATCAAGTTGAGCCTTGTGCTTAGAAAGCCAGTCCATCCCAAGAACTAGATCAATATCCGAGTCACCAAGAACAATTGGAGAAGACAAAAATTTATAGTTGCCCATCTTGATTGTGGTATCCGGAACCACCAAACTGGAGCTCAACCGTTTACCCGGAGAAACGACATCCATGGGTTTACCCAAATGTGAAGAAGTGAAATCATGCTTGGCAAAAAACGGTCTTGACATGAAACAATGCGATGCGCCAGTATCAAATAAGACTTTTGCAGGAATAGAGTTAACTGGAAGGTTACCCATGATCACATCTGAAGAATCCTCTGTCTGAGCTGCATTCATCATGTTCACCTTTGTGTGCTTTTCTACTCGCACTTGTTGCAAGTCACCTCTGAGAGCGGATGATGATAAGGAGCATTTGACCTTGGAGCTTGAGAATTTGACTTGTTCTGATAGCCTGGGTTGGGTGGGTGGGAAGATCCTCGACCACCTGAGTTCTTCTGCTGGTAAGGCTGACGAAACGGAGGGGGAGGAAGGTAGAACTTCTGTTGCTTAGCTGCCACTTGTGAGGAAGAAGAAGACTGAACTGCATCCCAGATTCTCTTCTTAGAAGCCTCACACTTGAGCTGAGCTCCTTCTTGCTTGAGGGCCATGTTGTAGAATTGATTGAATTGAGTAGTCTCAACAAGAACGAGAGCTAACTGCAGATCCTCTCTGAGGCCACCTCTGAATTGGTAAATCATACTCTTTTCATCAGGAACGTCTTGTTTAGCGAAGCGAGCAAGTTTCTGAAACTGCTTGTTGTATTCGTACACTAACATGCTGCCTTGCTTGAGATTGCGGAACTCCTCACGCTTGCTCTCAACAACACTGGTAGGAATGTGGTGAGCTTTAAAGTCCCGAGAGAAGTCAGTCCAAGTAATAACTCGACCTCCTCTAGAATCTTTGTATTGCTGGAACCAATCAGCTGCTTGGTCCTTGAGCTGAAAAGAAGCGAACTTGACGTAGTCCTCAGGCCTGACATTGCTACATTCAAAATGCATGTTGATATCCATGAGCCAATCATCGACGTCTGTGGCCTCGGTACAGTAGCTGAAAGACTTCGGCTGATTTGCAAGGAACTGGTTGAGGGTAGGAAACTGAAGGAAATATGCCCTAGATGCAATAATAAAGTTATTATTTATTTCCTTATTTCATGATAAATGTTTATTATTCATGCTAGAATTGTATTAACCGGAAACATAATACATGTGTGAATACATAGACAAACAGAGTGTCACTAGTATGCCTCTACTTGACTAGCTCGTTTATCAAAGATGGTTATGTTTCCTAGCCATGGACAAAAGAGTTGTCATTTGATTAACGGGATCACATCATTAGGAGAATGATGTGATTGACATGACCCATTCCGTTAGCCTAGCACTTGATCGCTTAGTATCCGCTATTGCTTTCTTCATGACTTATACAAAGTTCCTGCAACTATGAGATTGTGCAACTCCCGTATACGGAAGAACACTTTGTGTGCTAACAAACGCCACAACGAATCGGGTGATTATAAAGGTGCTCTCTGGTGTTTCGAAGGTACAAGTTGGGTTGGCATAATTCGAGATTAGGTTTTGTCACTCCGATTGTCGGAGAGGTGTCTCTGGGCCCTCTCGGTAATACTCATCACCTAAGCCTTGCAAGCATATAACTAATGAGTTAGTTATGAGATGATGTATTACGGAACGAGTAAAGAGACTTGCCAGTAACGAGATTGAACTAGGTATTAGATACCGACGATCAAATCTCGGGCAAGTAACATACCGATGACAAAGGGAACAAAGTATGTTGTTATGCGGTTTGACCGATAAAGATCTTTGTAGAATATGTAGAAACCAATATGGGCATCCAGGTCCCGCTATTGGTTATTGACCAAGAATGATTCTAGGTCATGTCTACATAGTTCTCGAACCCGTAGGGTCCGCACGCTTAACGTTTTGATGACAGTTTTATTATGAGTTTATAAGTTTTGATGTGCCGAAGTTTGTTCGGAGTCCCGGATGTGATCACGGATATGACGAGGAGTCTCGGAATGGTCGAGACATAAAGATTGATATATTGGAAGCCTATATTTGGACATCGGAATGGTTCAGGGTGAAATCGGCATTTTACCGGAGTACCGGAGGTTACGGAACCCCGGGGTTAATGGGCCTACATGGGCCAAGAGGGAGAAGAGGAAGGAGCCAGGAGGGGGCGCGCCTCCCCTCCTAGTCCGAATAGGACAAGGGAAGAAGGCGGCGCCCCCTTTCCTTCCCCTCTTCCTCCTCTTTCCCCCCTTCTCCTACTCCTACATGGAAAAGGGGAGTCCTACTCCCGGTGGGAGTAGGACTCCCCCCTTGGCGCGCCCTCTAGGCTGGCCGCCTCCTCCCCCCTTGGCTCCTTTATATACGGGGGCCGGGGGCACCCCATAGACACACAAGTTGATCTACGGATCGTTCCTTAGCCGCAGCGGTGCCCCTTCCACCATATTCCACCTTGGTCATATCGTCATGAGTTTAGGCGAAGCCTGCGCCGATAGAACATCATCATCGCCACCACGCCGTCGTCTTGTGGAACTCATCTCGGAGCTCGGCTGGATCGGAGGCCGGAGATCGTCATCGAGCTGAACGTGTGCTGAACTCGGAGGCTCCGTACGTTCGGTGCTTGGATCGGTCGGATCGTGAAGACGTACGACTACATCAACCGCGTTGTGATAACGCTTCCGCTTACGGTCTACAAGGGTACATGGACGAACACTCTCCCCTCTCATTGCTATGCCATCACCGTGATCTTGCGTGTGCGTAGGAAAATTTTGAAATTACTACGTTTCCCAACAGTGGCATCCGAGCCTAGGTTTTATGCCTTGATGTTATATGCACGAGTAGAACACAAGTGAGTTGTGGGTGATACAAGTCATACTGCTTACCAGCATGTCATACTTTGGTTCGGGCGGTATTGTGAGATGAAGCGGCCGGACCGACATTACGCCAGACGCTTACGCGAGACTGGTTTCACCGTTACGAGCACTCGTGCTTAAAGGTGGCTGGCGGGTGTCTGTCTCTCTCACTTTAGCTGAATCGAGTGTGGCTACGCCCGGTCCTTGCGAAGGTTAAAACAGCACTAACTTGACGAACTATCGTTGTGGTTTTTGATGCGTAGGTAAGAACGGTTCTTACTAAGCCCGTAGCAGCCACGTAAAGTTTGCAACAACAAAGTAGAGGACGTCTAACTTGTTTTTGCAGGGCATGTTGTGATGTGATATCGTCAAGACGTGATGCTATATTTTATTGTATGAGATGATCATGTTTTGTAACCGAAGTTATCGGCAACTGGCATGAGCCATATGGTTGTCGCTTTATTGTATGAAATGCAACGCATACGAATTGCTTTACTTTATCACTAAGCGGTAGCGATAGTCGAGAAGCAATAGATGGAGTAAACGACAACGATGCTACGATGGAGATCAAGGTGTCGCGCCGGTGACGGTGGTGATCACGACGGTGCTTCGGAGATGGAGATCACAAGCACAAGATGATGATGGCCATATCATATCACTTATATTGATTGCATGTGATGTTTATCGTTTATGCATCTTATCTTGCTTTGAATGACGGTAGCATTTTAAGATGATCTCTCACTAAAATTATCAAGAAGTGTTTTCCCTGAGTATGCACCATTGCCAAAGTTAAATCGTGCGAGACACCACCGATGATCGGGTGTGATAAGCTCTCGTCCATCTACAACGGGTGCAAGCCAGTTTTGCACACGCGGAATACTCAGGTTAAACTTGACGAGCCTAGCATATGCAGATATGGCCTCGGAACACGGAGACCGAAAGGTCGAGCGTGAATCATATAGTAGATATGATCAACATAGTGATGTTCACCATTGAAAACAACTCCATCTCACGTGATGATCGGTTATGGTTTAGTTGATTTGGATCACATGATCGCTTAGATGACTAGAGAGATGTCTGTCTAAGTGGGAGTTCTTAAGTAATATGATTAATTGAACTTAAATTTATCATGAACTTAGTCCTGGTAGTATTTTGCAAATTATGTTGTAGATCAATAGCTTGCGTCTTTGCTTTCATATGTTTATTTTGATATGTTCCTAGAGAAAATTGTGTTGAAAAATGTTAGTAGCAATGATGCGGATTGGATCCGTGATCTGAGGTTTATCCTCATTGCTGCACAGAAGTATTATGTCCTTAATGCACTGCTAGGTGACAGACCTATTGCAGGAGCAGATGCAGAAGTTATGAACGTCTGGCTAGCTCAATATGATGACTACTTGATAGTTTAGTGCACCATGCTTAATGGCTTAGAAACGGGACTTCAAAGACGTTTTTGAACGTCATGGACCATATAAGATGTTCCAGGAGTTGAAGTTAATATTTCCAGCAAATACCCGAGTTGAGAGATATGAAGTCTCCAACAAGTTCTATAGCTAAAAGATGGAGGAAAATCGCTCAACTAGTGAGCATGTGCTCAGACTGTCTGGGTACTTCAATCGCTTGAATCAAGTGGGAGTTAATCTTCCAGATAAGATAGTGATTGACAGAATTCTCTAGTCACCATCACTAAGTTACTAGAACTTCATGATGAACTATAGTATCAAGGGAAGACGAAAACGATTCCCGAGCTCTTCGTGATGTTGAAATCGACGAAGATAGAAATCAAGAAAGAGCATCAAGTGTTGATGGTTGACAAGATCACTAGTTTCAAGAAAAGGACAAAGGGAAAGAAAGGGAACTTCAAGTGTAAAGACAAGCAAGTTGTCACTCCCACGAAGAAGCCCAAAGCTGAACCAAAGCCTGAAACTGAGTGCTTACACTACAAAGGGAATGGTCAGTGGAAACGGAAATACCCTAAATATTTGGTGGATAAGAAGGATGGCAAAGTGAACAAGGGTATATTTGATATACAGATTATTGATGTGTGCCTTACTAGTGTTTATAGTAGCCCCTGAGTATTTGATACTTGTTCGGTTGCTAAAATTAGTAACTCGAAACAGGAGTTACAAAAAAACAGAGACTAGTTGAAGGGGAAGTGACGATGAGTGTTGGAAGTAGTTCCAAGATTGATATGATCATCATCACACACTCCCTATACTTTTGGGATTAGTGTTAAACCTAAATAAATGTTATTTGGCGTTTGCGTTGAGCATGAATATGATTTGATCATGTTTATTGCAAAACGGTTATTCATTTAAAATCAGAGAATAATTGTTGTTCTGTTTACATGAATAAAACCTTCAATGGTCATACACCCAATGAAAATAGTTTGTTGGATCTCGGTCGTAGTGATACACATATTCATAATGTTGATGCCAAAAGATGCAAAGTTAATAATGATAGTGCAACTCATTTGTGGCACTGCCGTTTGGGTCATATTAGTGTAAAGCGCATGAAGAAACTCCACAAAGATGTATTTTCGGAATCACTTGGTTATGAATCATTTGATGCTTGCGAACCATGCCTTTTGGGCAAGATGACTAAAACTCCGTTCTTCGGAAAAATGGAACGAGTTACCGACTTGTTGGAAATAATACATACTGATGTATGCAGACCAATGAGTATGAAGGCTCGTGGCAAGTATCGTTATTTTCTGACCTTCACAAGATGATTTGAGCAGATATGGGTATATCTACTTGATGAAACATAAGTCTGAAATAGTTGAAAGGTTCAAAGAATTTCAGAGTGAAGTGGAAAAATCATCGCAACAAGAAAATAAAGTTTCTGCGATCTGATCGTGGAGATGAATATTTGAGTTACGAGTTTGGTCTTCAATTAAAACAATGTGGAATAGTTTCATCGCCACGCCACCGAACACCACAACATTATGGTGTGTCCGAACGTCGTAACCACACTTCATTGGATATGGTGCGATCTATGATGTCTCTTACTGATTTACCAATATTGTTTTGGGGTTATGCATTAGAGACAGCTGCATTCACGTTAAAAGAGCACCATCTAAATCCGTTGAGACGACAGCATATGAACTATGGTTTAGCAAGAAACCCAAGTTGTCGTTTCTTAAGTTTGGGGCTGCGATGCTTGTGTGAAAAAGTTTCATCCTGATAAGCTCAAACCTAAATTGGAGAAGTGCATCTTCATAGAATACCCAAAGGAAACTGTTGGGTACACCTTCTATCACAGATCCGAAGGCAAGATATTCGTTGCTAAAAATGGATCCTTTCTAGAGAACGAGTTTCTCTCGAAAGAAGTGAGTGGGAGGAAAGTAGAGCTTGATAAGGTAATTTGTACCTTCTCCCGAATTGGAAAGTAGTTCATCACAGAAATCAGTTCCAGTGATTCCTACACCAATTAGTGAGGAAGCTAATGATGATGATCATAAAGCTTCAGATCAAGTTACTAACAAACTTTGTAGATCTTCCAGATTAAGATCCGCACCAGAGTGGTACGGTAATCCTATTCTGGAAGTCATGTTACTAGACCATGATGAACCTACAAACTATGAGGAAGCGATGATGAGCCCAGATTCCGCAAAATGGCTAGAGGCCATGAAATCTGAGATGGGATCCATGTATGAGAACAAAGTATGGACTTTGATTGACTTGCCCGATGATTGGCAAGCCATAGAAAATAAATGGATCTTCAAGAGGAAGACGGACACTGATAGTAGTGTTACTATCTACAAAGCTAGACTTGTCGAAAAAGGTTTTTGACAAAGTTCAAGGTGTTGAATACAATGAGATTTTCTCACTCGTATCGATGCTTAAGTTTGTCCGAATCATGTTAGCAATTGCCACATTTTTTGAAATCTGGCAAAAGGATGTCAAAACTGCATTCCTTAATGAATTTATTAAAGAAGAGTTGTATATGATGCAACCAGAAGGTTTTGTCAATCCTAAGGGTGCTAACAAAATGTGCAAGCTCCAGCAATCAATCTATGGACTGGTGCAAGCATCTCGGAGTTGGAATATACGCTTTGATAAGTTGATCAAAGCATATTGTTCTATACAGACTTGCGGTGAAGCCTGTATTTAAAAGAAAGTGAGTGGGAGCACTACATCATTTCTGATAAGTATATGTGAATGACATATTGTTAATCGGAAATAATGTAGAATTATTCTGCAAAGCATGAAAGGATACTTGAATAAGAGTTTTTCAATGAAAGACCTCGGCAAAGCTACTTACATATTGAGCATCAAGATCTATTGAGGTAGATCAAGACGCTTGATAAGATTTTCAATGAGTACATACCTTGACAAGATTTTGAAGTTGTTCAAAATGAAACAGTCAAAGAAAGAGTTCTTGCCTGTGTTGCAAAGGTATGAAATTGAGTAAGACTCAAATCCCGACCACAGCAGAAAATAGAAAGAGAATGAAAAGTCATTCCCTATGCCTCAGTCATAGGTTCTATAAAGTATGCTATGTTGTGAACCAGACCTATTGTATACCTTGCTCTGAGTTTGACAAAGGAATACAATTTTGATCTAAGAGTAGATCACTGGACAGCGGTCAAGAATATCCTTAGTGAGGACTAAGGAGATGTTTCTCAATTATGGAAGTGATAAAAGAGCTCGTCGTAAAAAGTTGCAACGATGCAAGCTTTTACACCAATCCAGATGACTCTAAGTCTCAGTCTGGATACATATTGAAAGTGGGAGCAATTAGCTAGAGTAGCTCCATGCAAAGCATTGTAGACATAGAATATTTGCAAAATACATACGGCTCTGAATGTGACAGACACATTGACTAAGCTTCTCTCACGAGCAAAACATGATCACACCTCAGTACTCTTTGGGTGTTAATCACATAGCTATGTGAACTAGATTATTGACTCTAGTAAACCCTTTGAGTGTTGGTCACATGACGATGTGAACTATGGGTGTTAATCATATACAGATATGAATATTGGTGTCAAATCACATGGCGATACGAACTAGATTATTGACTCTAGTGCAAGTGGGAGACTGAAGGAAATATGCCCTAGAGGCAATAATAAAGTTATTATTTATTTCCTTATTTCATGATAAATGTTTATTATTCATGCTAGAATTGTATTAACCGGAAACATAATACATGTGTGAATACATAGACAAACAGAGTGTCACTAGTATGCCTCTACTTGACTAGCTCGTTTATCAAAGATGGTTATGTTTCCTAGCCATGAACAAAAGAGTTGTCATTTGATTAACAGGATCACATCATTAGGAGAATGATGTGATTGACATGACCCATTCCGTTAGCCTAGCACTTGATCGTTTAGTATACTGCTATTGCTTTCTTCATGACTTATACAAAGTTCCTGCAACTATGAGATTGTGCAACTCCAGATACCGGAAGAACACTTTGTGTGCTACCAAACATCACAACGTAATCGGGTGATTATAAAGGTGCTCTACAGGTGTTTCCGAAGGTACATGTTGGGTTGGCATAATTCGAGATTAGGTTTTGTCACTCCGATTGTCGGAGAGGTGTCTCTGGGCCCTCTCGGTAATACTCATCACCTAAGCCTTGAAAGCATATAACTAATGAGTTAGTTATGAGATGATGTCTAGCGGAACGAGTAAAGAGACTTGCCGGTAACGAGATTGAACTAGGTATTAGATACCGACGATCAAATCTCGGGCAAGTAACATACCGATGACAAAGGGAACAAAGTATGTTGTTATGCGGTTTGACCGATAAAGATCTTCGTAGAATATGTGGAAACCAATATGGGCATCCAGGTCCCGCTATTGGTTATTGACCGAGAATGATTCTAGGTCATGTCTACATAGTTCTCGAACCCGTAGGGTCCGCACGCTTAACGCTTCGGCGACAGTTTTATTATGAGTTTATAAGTTTTGATGTGCCAAGTTTGTTGAGTCCGGATGTGATCACAGACATGACGAGGAGTCTCGGAATGGTCGAGACATAAAGATTGATATATTGGAAGCCTATATTTGGACATCGGAATGGTTAGGGTGAAATCGGCATTTTACCGAGTACCGGAGGTTACGGAACCCCGGGGTTAATGGGCCTACATGGGCCAAGAGGGAGAAGAGGGAAGGAGCCGAGGGGCCGTGCGCCTGCCCTCCTAGTCCGAATAGGACAAGGGAAGGGGGCGGCGCCCCCCCTTTCTGTCCCCTCTCCCTCCTCTTTCCCCCCTTCTCCTACTCCTACTTGGAAAAGGGGAGTCCTACTCCCGGTGGGAGTAGGACTCCCCCCTTGGCACGCTCTCTAGGCCGGCCGCCTCCTCCCCCCTTGGCTCCTTTATATATGGGGGCGGGGGGCACCCCATAGACACACAAGTTGATCTACGAATCGTTCCTTAGCCATGTGCGGTGCCCCTTCCACCATATTCCACCTCGGTCATATCGTCATGAGTTTAGGCGAAGCCCTTCGCCGTAGAACATCATCATCGTCACCACGCCGTCGTCTCGTGGAACTCATCTCCGAGCTCAGCTGGATCGGAGGCCGGAGATCGCCATCGAGCTGAACGTGTGCTGAACTCGGAGGCTCCGTGACGCTCGGTGCTTGGATCGGTCGGATCGTGAAGACGCACGACTACATCAACCGTTGTGATAACGCTTCGCCACGGTCACGAGGGTGCGTGGACGAACACTCTCCCTCTCGTTGCTATGCCATCACCATGATCTTGCGTGTGCGTAGGATTTTTTGAAATTACTACATTTCCCAATGTAAACCGAGGCTGATGATTGAACTGCCTTGACCTTGATTCCTTGGTTGCCTTGGCCTTGGTTGCGCTCCCGCATGAGCTGAATCATCATCGGCGTTGGCGTTTGTGGCTGCCATCATCTTGCCATGCCTCCCGAGGCGGAGGTGGAGGGTTCGCCGACTCCCATCATATGCTCGGATTCTAAGCGTTGGCGGAGCCATCCTCAAGAGGGTGACATCCGTTAGCATCTTGATAGACAGATAGATAAGTTGAATCAACGGATAGAAATTGCAACATATAGTCTTCACAATAAACATTCGAACAAGGATGAACGAATGAATTCCAAAGCTAACATCACACGTCCATTAAGGTGGAAGCCACTTGATAAGATATTGATGAAAGAAAAACCAAGGTACGACTGGAACAAATAAGTGGTAAGGATTACCCAATCACAAACCAAATATCTGCGGGAAGAAATGCTAGAGCTACTTGAATCCCACCTATAAACTCCCGAAACTTTCTGGTTATGCAATCAGGTGTTGGGGATACAGGGGAAGCAATATATCTCACCCAAACTAACAATCCCTACATCCAGCTGTATCCATCCGTCAACACATAACCAAGAAACCTTCGAAAATCATGTACCTCAACCTTGAAAAGCATCCGTTATACGAAGTTATGGCAATACTCGAACTCCCAAAGATCTTGGGTGACGTCGAGGTTATCTCACCAACAACTGCATAAAAGATATTTTTGATGTCGGCAAAACTCAGGTATTCCAGAACTGCAACGATAAAATTGTGATGACAACACCTCAGAGCTCAACTCCCCGGGACACTGCCACAACCCCTAAATGTCAGGAGGCACCAAGAACAATGTTCTCATCACAAAACCATCGGAACGATTCCAAGATACCTGCGTGATCCTAATTTTTTTAGTGAAATTGAGGAGAGGAAAGTCAAAACATCTACGTCAAGAGACCTCACCAGAGCGACGAAGGGACTGAGGAGTAAAAAGAATCCTACTCTCAGATATATATAATCCTAAGACTCAAATCATTTTTTTCTAGACTCAACAACGCCAGCGGTTCGATCAAGCATGGGGATCCTAAGTCGGGGATGGCTCTGATTACCAACTTATAACGCCCACGATGCGGTTTTTTTCGCAAGAAGGGTCATCTTCACACAATCCCATGTAATGAAAAAGAATGGGATAAAGAGAGTTGGCTTACAATCGCCACTTCACATAATACATAAATAAATTCATACATCATTCGAAATACACTCATAGACCGAGTACGGTCAAATCCAAATGAAAAGAAGATAACCCCAAAAGCTAGATCCCCGATCGTCCCAACTGGGCTCCACTACTGATCATCAAGAAACGAAACATAGTAACGACCAAGGTCCTCGTTGAACTCCCACTTGAGCTCGGTTGCGCCACTTGTGCTGATATCCTCGGCACCTGCATGTTTTGGTAGAATCTGTGAGTCACGGGGACTCAGCAATCTCACACCCGCGAGATCAAGACTATTTAAGCTCATGGGTAGGAAAGGGGTAAGGTGGTGGAGCTGCAGCAAGCACTAAGCATATATGGTGGCTAACATACGCAAGTGAGAGCGAGAAGAGAAGCAACGCATCGGTCGAGAAGCTAGAAGTGATCAAGAAGTGATCCTGAAACTACTTACGTTCATACATAACCCAAACCGTGTTCACTTCCCGGACTCCGCCTAAAAGAGACCATCATGGCTACACACACGGTTGATGCATTTTAATGAAGTCAAGTGGCAAGTTCTCTACAACCGGACGTTAACAAATTCCCGTCTGCCACATAACCGTGGGCACGACTTTCGAAAGATAATACCCTGCAGAGGTGTCCCAACTTAGCCCATCACAAGCTCTCACAGTCAACAAAGGATATTCCTTCTCCCAGGAAGACAGTCTCGGAATCCCGGTTTACAAGACATTTCGACAATGGTAAAACAAGACTAGCAAAGCCGCTCGATGTGCCGACAAATCCCGATAGGAGTCGCACGTATCTCGTTCTCAGGGCACACCGGATAAGTCAAGCTACGAGTAAAACCAGCCCTCAAGTTTCCCCGAGGTGGCCCCCTGCAGTTATCTCGGTTCGACCAACACTCAAGGAGCACCGCCCGGGGTAATAGAGATGACCCTCGGGCTCGCGAAAACCCAAGGTAAAAAGGTTGAGGTGGCAAATGGTAAAACCAAGGTTGGGCCTTGCTGGAGGAGTTTTATTCAAAGCGAACTATCAAGGGGGTCCCATAAATCACCCAACCGCGTAAGGAATGCAAAATCAAGGAACATAACACCGGTATGACGGAAACTAGGGTGGCAAGAGTGGAACAAAACACCAGGCATAAGGCCGAGCCTTCCACCCTTTACCAAGTATATAGGTGCATTAAGTAAACAAGATATATTGTGATAACCCAAAATATCCATGTTCCAACATGGAACCAACTTCATCTTCACCTGCAACTAGCAACGCTATAAGAGGGGCTGAGCAAAAGCGGTGACATAGCCAAACAACGGTTTGCTAGGAAAGGATGGTTAGAGGCTTGACATGGCAATATGGGAGGCATTATAAACAAATGGTAGGTAGCACAAACATAGCGATAGAACGAACAACTAGCAAAGCAAAGATAGAAGTGATATCGAGGGTGTGGTCATCTTGCCTGCAAAGTTTTCAGAGTTGTCAAAAGCTTGATCCTCGTTAGCATACTCAACAGGTTCCTCGTTCACGTACTCGTCTCCCGGCTCTACCCAAAGCAAGAAAACAAGCAATGGAACCACAATAAATCACAGTGCAATGCACAAACAACATGATGCAATACATGGCATGATATGCGAGATGTGATATGCGATGCGTATGCGTGCTCCTGGAGGAAAAAGGATGAACAAGGCATCAACTTGGCAACCCAAGTATGCCACTGGAAAGATGAGATGATTTCGGTTGAAATCAATATAAAGATCACCAGAAACGGATGCACGGTTTGCAAATGGCAAGCAAAACGAGAATGACACAATTCTGCGATTAACAGCACGATGCTACTTAGCATGCAACAAGAAACTAAGCTACTCTACTCCAACATGGCAACAAAGCATATGGAAGTGATGTACACAAGATGCTTGGCAAAATATGAACACTGAGCTACGGCTAAACCACAACAGAGCAGCTTCAAACAAGCATGGCAAAAGTGCAAAAGATAACAGCATCACAAACTTAGTGAAAATACTAGCATGGCAGAAACAGCATCAGGAAGCAATGTTTAGGGCAAGCAAACATCATGCTACAGGAACATATCATAGAAACTTAAGGCATGGCATGATAATACTAAATTCATATAACAAAAGTCCTTTACTGACCATGAGCCAAAAAGGATCAGAAGATATGATCGCACCCATGTAAACATAGCAAGTTTCGTTAACAGATTCAGACTTGGCAGAAAACGGAGCATGGCATTAACAGAATTATGAAGGCATCTTTGCGAGCTCGATTCACTCACCACAAGTCATTGCATAACAAGATAAGCATAGCACCAGCAAGAAGACATGTTTATGAAACTAACCATGGCAAGGACAAGCTCATAGCATGCAAGGATCAACTACAACAACCTTGGCAAAATTGAATAACATGTAAACAATCTGCCAGGAAACATTTTATAGCAAAAGTAGAGCAAGAAAATGACATCCTAGATTACTCCATAATTGCAAACAGTGGCATGGATGGATAGATCATAACCATATGTTGAGAACATCCTTACTGAAGTATCTCAAAATAAGCATGGATCTCTCTGTAGCATCAAGTTTACATGGCATCAAAATAACAGCAGAACAGGGACTGAAATCAGCAATATCACGAAGCCTAGTTTGCATGCTTGTTCTAGACACCACATAAATTGAAAAAATATATGGCAAGCACCTTTGTAAATAAGGCATGGCATAGTTAAAAACATGTAGACCTCATGCTCATAAGATGCACACAACAAATGCAACAAAAATGACAAAACATCAATTTCTGTTAACAGATAGCAGTAAACATCATATAGCACTTTCGCAACAATGATTTAGGCATCAAGATGAACTCAAACAAACATGGCACAATGGAACAAAATGAAGATAATCTCATGATGAACATTTTGATATATTATATGCATGAAACGGAGCTAGGGTCATGGAGTTATGATGCGATGAACAGTGCTCCAGAATGCTAAGATTTAAGGACTTGGGCAAAAATTCGGGGTCAACATGCGGTCCAGATCTAGGGTTGCACGTTCTTCGAGGAACGCCGGAGACGGGGCGACGCGGCTGCCGGAGTTGGACAAGGGAGGTCGGAGACGGGGCTGCTCCGACGAGGGGCGCGGATCCGCCGGGCGCGTGTCGTCAGCGAGATGCAACGACGTGGCGACCTCGGCGTATGGGCGAAGGCCGGGCGGCGGAGGAGCGGGCAACGCCGGCTGGGTTCGCACGGAGGCGGCGGCGCGGTGCCAGCCGGGCGGCGGGCGCGGTCGGGGAGGCGGAGAGGCGAAGGCGACGTCAGGCCGGGGCCGCGAGGGGCTCGCAGCAGGGCGGCGGGACGGCGCTGGGAGTTCACGTGGTGCTGCGCAGTTGGCCGGGCGGCGGCGGCGACTTCGTCCTGCTCGAGCCGGACGTGTCCGGCGGCGCGTAGGGGAATTTTAGGGTTTCGGGACCCGGGATTTGGACGGGGTGCACTTATTTATAGGTAGATGGAGCTAGGAGACTCCAAATGAAGTGTAGTTTTCGCCCACACGATCGTAATCGAACGACCGAGAGGATGGAGGTGACTTGGATGGGTTATTGGGCTGTTTTGGAGGGGTGTTGGGCCGCAACACACAAGAGGCCTTTGCGGATACCCGGTTAACCGTTGGAGCATCAAACGGCCTCCAAATGGAACGAAACTTGACAGGTGGTCTACCGGTGGTGTACCAAGGCCACTTGGCAAACCTCGGTCCATTCTGAGAACATTTAACACCCGCTCACGAAAAGAGACAAGAGGGGTCCGCCGGTGCATGTGGGAGTGTCGGATTGCAAAACGGACAACGGGGAAAATGCTCGGATGCATGAGACGAACACGTACGCAAAAGAGATGCACATGATGACATGATATGAGATGCATGACATGAACAAAATGCAAAACGGTAGACAAAAACCCAACCACGGAGGGAATATCTTAACACATAGCCGAAAATGGCAAGAGTTGGAGTTACAAATATGGAAAGACAAATCCGGGGTGTTACAGATCCGTAGATCGATCTTGACTGTCCTACTTTGTTTTCCAATTCATCTCGCAGGTCATGTGTGTAGCCCCGGGCATTCGTGTTTCTATTTGTTCGGCGACGGGGTGCGGGTTGGTGTTCGGACTGATAAGCCGCTTTGTCTTGGCCACGAGGTGGTCGGTCAGCCGCATCCTGCGCTGGTAGTATAGGCTTTAGTGCCTCGTCCTTGAATTGAGGTAACAACCTGCACCTCGGGTAACTTTTGGTTGGACGCTCGAGTCCGTATTCCTCGGCCACTAGGACCTCAGTCCATCTATCAGTTAGCAGATCTTGATCAGCTTGAAGCTGCTGCTGTTTTTTCTTCAGGCTCTTTGAAGTGGCTATAAGCCGGCGCTTGAAGCGCTCCTGCTCGACGGGATCCTCAGGCACGGTAAATTCTTCGTCGCCGAGGCTCACCTCATCTTCGGAGAGGGGCATGTAATTGTCATCCTCCGAGTCTTCGTTCATGGCCTGTCCATCGGGGCTAGCTTGCCCATCCTCCCGTCCGGCCTGTTCGAAGGTTGGCTGGGCGGGATTGTTTTCGTCTTCGGCATCATTCGGAGTGCTATTATCTCTTGTGCCGGTATTGCTATTTCTACCCTGGCGTGGTTTAGAGCGGCGCCGCTGACGTCGGCGCTTCGGCTGCTTCTTGAGAGGATTACCCTCCGTTGCATCCTTTTGATCCTCGCCATTGTTTTCTTTGGGTGTGTCCACCATATATATGTCATATGATGTGGCTGTCCAGCACCCTATGGGCGGTGGTTCCTGTTCTTCTCCGGCATCGTCGTCCATACCGTCGATGTCTTCGGAGTCGAAATCAAGCATGTCGGTTAAGTCGTCGATAGTGGCTATTAAGTGGGTGGTGGGTGGGTAACGAATTCCTTCGTCGTCCACTTCCCACTCAAGCCAGAAATAGTTCGGCCAAGAGTCTCCTGCCAAAGAGAGAGATTTTAATGAGTTTAGCACGTCACCCAACGGCGAGTGCTGAAAGATATCCGCGGAGCTAAACTCCATGATTGGTGCCCAGTTAGATCTGATGGGCATGACTGCACGCGGTTCGGAGCCTAAACGAGTTTGCGGGTCCGATGACACAGACCTCATTGGGAGTGAAATCTGTGTTCAGCTCTATCACCGTTGAGTGTGCGGCTTCCATGGTGGGGTCCATCCTCCCATCCTCGGATGGCACAATCTACACTAGATTTAAAGCCAGGGCAATTGCAAGTGTGATCTCCTGAACACCGTCCGATGGCAGATCTTGGTCATGCTCATCGTGATTGTAGGGTGTATCTGTCATGGGCTCGAATCCGTCGAAGATCAAATCTCCGCGGATGTCGGCAGTGTAGTTCAGGCTTCCAGACCTGACCTGATGGCCAGGGGCGTAGCTATCGATCTGCTCCAGATTGCCAAGTGAGTTGGCCCGTAGTGCGAAGCCGCCGAATACAAAGATCTGTCCGGGGAGGAAAACCTCACCCTGGACCGCATCGTTGTAGATGATTGAAGGAGCCATCAAGCCTTATGGTGACGACACAGTGGAACTCTCAATGAAAGCACCAATGTCGGTGTCAAAATCGGTGGATCTCGGGTAGGGGATCCCGAACTGTGCGTCTAAGGCTAATGGTAACAGGAGGCGGGGGACACGATGTTTACCCAGGTTTGGGCCCTCTCTATGGAGGTAATACCCTACTTCCTGCTTGATTGATCTTGATGATATGAGTATTACAAGAGTTGATCTACCACGAGATCGTAGAGGCTAAACCCTAGAAGCTAGCCTACGATTATGATTGATCTTGTCCTACGGACTAATCCCTCCGGTTTATATAGACACCGGAGGGGGCTAGGATTACACAGAGTCGGTTACAGAGAAGGGAATCTACATATCTGAATTGCCAAGCTTGCCTTCCACGCAAAGGAGAGTCCCACCCGGACACGGGATGAAGTCTTCAATCTTGTATCTTCATAGTCCAACAGTCCGGCATAAGCATATAGTTCGGCTGTCCGAGGACCCCCTAATCCAGGACTCCCTCAACTGTGCATGTTTTTTTATCAAATAATACTTGAAAATAAAAGTGAGTATAAAAGCGTTTGGAGAAGTTTCTTATGGAGGAAATTGGATTGGGGTTCATAGGTTCCCTAGTAGTATCTCTCAAAATGGCGGTGATACATAAATATAAGCAAAGGTATGTGTAGTGAGTAATAAAAAAATCATAATAAATCATAGAATGTTGGGATCATGCTAAATAAGCAGGACCTACATATTCTTATAGACTGTCACACTTCCAATATAATAGCTAATACTCCACCTGAGGTGGCTGAAACTCTTGTGAGTTCACCTCAATCATACAATTTTTTCATCCTTAGTGAGGTAAATTCGTCTAAGCTTTTCCTCTCTTACTATCATTGGACACCACTCCATCTATTGATCTTTCATCTAAATTGGTTAAATATTAGACTAGTGAATCAAAGAGCAGTATACATCTATAGACAATTCATATTATCATAAAAGCAATTAATCGTCACATAGAAAACAATATTCATCACAAGAATTACATCAGATAGATCACAACTATATGAGGCAACCCGTGTGATCATTGTATTGAGGAATATGAGAGAAGATCCTACATATAGCTATTGCTATAAATATATAGTTCAGGTGACATGTTAGAAATATGCGTTACAGGCAATTAGAATGACGATTAAAATTTGTTGTACCCATGAATCTTAAATGTCCCTTGAATAATATCAATTGTATACATCGGAGACTATGGGACCTATCTGTGCACCTGTATGCTAGAATGATTATTCTAAAGTAGCTCGTGGTGGTCGGCATCCATGTGAGGACACATATGAATATTAGATTAGCACATGTATTGGTTGATGAGCATATGTTTCACATGTCATGGACTCAAAAATGTCGAAGCAATAATGTAAACACATGTTAGGAACATGGGCTGGATAGAACTAACTTGATACACATCGGAATGCTTTAGATGTCTCATATAATGTGTACTTCAAATGTGTAGTGACTTACTTAGGGGTTACCAAACACTACTCCGTAATTAGGTAGTAATAAATGTTGCTTTCTTCTTTTTCATAAAGCATGTATGTGGCGCCGTCACTAAATGCATGGAGTGATCGGATCCATAAATGCATGGACATGCTACTTAATTAAGGCTAAAGAGGTAACCTAGTAAACTATTTCAGGTCAAGTAATCAAGCAAGAGTGTTCGAGCTTGAGCTTAACCAATATCATGTGACAAAGGGAATAACATGTATGCAACGCTGTGAAATTTTGTCCGATGTGATCTTTATGTATGTTTGGAAGCTGGCACATCCGACTAGGGGCCACTGACTAGTGATAGAGTAGGTGTGATCGTGTATGTCCAACATGCATGAATAGAGTCACACACTTAAATGGTTGATGTCAAAACAGATGCAATCCAAAGGATGTAAAAGGAGCAAGCTAATTTTGCCTTGATCCCATTAGGGAAAGGAAAATAGTAGAGGGGGTGCACCAAACCCTAAAGGGTTCATCTCTTATAAAAGGATGGGCAGGGGCACCGGCGGAGCTATGTGCATTCCTGCAGGTGCCATGCCCCCCCCCCCCCCAACCTTGGCAAATTTAGTGAAGAAATTTTTTTACAAAGAGATTTAGATTGTTTTCCACTGTCTTTTCTCTTTGGCCCTCCCAATCTTCTTGGTCTAGCTCCGCCAGTGGGCAGGGGGCAGGGTTTCAAAAGCCCTAGGGTGCCTCCACCTCCTGAGTTGTTGTTTGGAGTTGCTAGTGCATAGTCGCCTAACTTACTTCAATTTTGTACATATGGAGGTTTCGTGACCACTACGCTTTGACAAACTGTTCACGAGACCTCACAAAGGAGGAGACAGTAGACACGCTTCGCCAACTCCACTTCGATGGACAAGACTGCGCATCTAGTGCTATACTCGAAGTTGCAACCTCTAACTACATAATCTTCCTGGGCATTCACGGTAAAAAAAATGGTTTTGCACCTATTTAGCCTACATGGTTCCCTACATCTACTTATATGGACTACTCATAAAGCAAATGTAGATGAAAAGGTGATAATTTCCCTCTTCCGCAAAGTACCGAAAGAAGGTTGTAGATTGAAATTTGCCTTGGTAGCGAAATAATGGCAGCTCAAAAATGTGCACAATAATTTCTGAAGTACTACCTCCATAGCCGAATATAAGACATGTTTGCAAAATAAAAATAAAAAAATCAACCTGAGGTGAGATGATGCCCGTGGGCCCCATGCACCCAGGTCCCCAAACCAAGAACACATGTGGTTAATTTTCGGCTAAACTTTTACTCCCTCCGTTCCTAAATGTAAGTCTTTTTAGAGATTCCACTACAAACTACGTATATAGACATATTTTAAAGTGTAGATTCACTCATTTTGGTCCGTATGTAGTCCATAGTGAATTCTCTAAAAAGACTTTGGTCCGTATGTAGTCCATAGTGAATTCTCTAAAAAGACTTATTTAGGAATGGAGGGAGTAGATGACTAACATTAATCAAGCATTACCCATGTGCTTTCACCAAACATGTGCTGACTTTTCATTTGCCCGGGAGAGGCAAGGCCCTAGAATTGGCGGTCGAACAAGGACGCGATAACACACCACCACCAGCCAAACACAATGCTACGCTATGCTGTTGAGGGGTCGAAGCTCTCATGAAAAGAAAACGATAGTACATGACTACATGGGCGGTAGGTACATCGCAAGGTTGTGGCAATATATGGTGAAACTAATCTCTCTATGATTCTAGTATCACCGATTAGTTAATTAAATGATCGATCTAAGCTTAGTTCCTTGATGAATTGATGATAACACAAACTTGAACTATTTGATGCGTTCAACAGATCTCGCCGCAAAAACCAAATCCGTCAGATAAATTGGCATGCTATATAGCAACAGGATCAACCAGAGAACCGATTTGACGATCCAAGCTACTACTACAACCGATCCCCTCTCCACCAACTTCACCAACGAGTAATCAAGCCAAAAAAAAAAAACTATACTGGAGTTCATCAACCCGATCTTCGACTTCGATGCTGGATATGAACAGGACGCGTACGGATAATCACCCACCCACCGATCGGAAAGGAGCGCGTCGAGGTGGTCGACGCCTAGTCGAAGCCAACGCCCCTCGCCGCCGTGGTCCACGCGCCCTGCGCGGCCTCAGGCCTCGTCGAGCTCCCAACGCGCGCCGCCGCGGCCGCCCTCGCGCAGTTCTCCATGGCGGTGGACGCGGTGCCCGTGGGGGTGGCGCCGCCGCCGCATTGGCCGTTGCCGTTGGCGCGGGACTGCGCGGCGGCCGTGGCGGCGGCGAGCGCGTCGTAGGCGTCGTCCTTGACGATGACGATCTCCTCCAGCTGGATCCGCAGGTACGCCTCGCCTCCCTCCTCGGCGGCGGAAGCGGGCTTCGGAGCGGCAGTGGCACGGCGGCCGGCGACCATAGCGGCGAACCTCTCCATGCTAAAACTGAAATTCAACTTGCCAAAATCTGTATGCCAATGGAATTGGAGGATGCGGGGATCTTTCTTGAGGGGATAGATCTTCCTTGTTGCTTGGTGAAGAAGTGGTTGCTCCGCGGACGCCCCCAATGCGAGGCTGGGATATATAGAGGAGAGGAGAACGTGGGCTCGTGTCGGCGCCGGACGAGTAATCGGACGCCACGCACGCAGTAACCCGACGGCTTGTAGGGCTTTTCGGCCTACGGCAATAATACGACCTGGCAACTCTAGCGGCTGCTTGGCCGGCCCATTAAGGCGTTGTTTGGGTAGGGACGGGATTATATAGAACTGGGTTTTAGCCAATTTTTAGCAAAATCGGTTTTATCTATTGTTATATGTGTAACCAGTTTATGAAAAAAGATGTTTGGACAAGAAAAAACTTAGGATCGATTTGTCACGTTTCTTGTTTGGTTTGGATAGGCTTTTCGCCCACATGCATCAACGAGTTTGTTGAGAAAAGGACGGGCGTAGAGAAAAAGTTAGCGATCGAGTATATCCAGATCGCGTTTTTAGAAAAACAACTAATCCTCGTTTTTCCATATACACGAAATCCTCGATTATGGAAAACCAGATTTTCTATATTCACGGATTAGATAGAGTTGCCAAACAGGATTTTAGTTTGTTACACCGTTTTGCTGATTTGTGGAGAACCAGTTCTCTACGTATCACGTATCCAAACAACGCCTAAGTGCGTAGAGAGTTTTCGTTTTGTTTTGTGTTTTCCGGTTTTGTTCTTTCATGGGGTGGAATGACACCTCTGTTCGGATAAAAAAAGTACTACCTGGTATAAAAAACGCTCTTATATTATGGGACGGAAGGAGTACTTCTATTGTCTTGATCCCCAAGGTCAAAGAACCCAAGAGAATAAAGGATACGAGGCCAATTAGCATATGCAATATGTTGTATATAAGTTAGTGTCAAAGATGCTTGCGAACATAGTGAAGCTGGTACTTCCGAAGGTTATTTCAAATAACCAAAGTGCTTTCATGTCGGGACGTTTCATCACTAGCAATGTGTTGGCCTATGAGACGTCAAATTCCTGTTGAATACAAGAAGAGGAGGGGCACAATTGGCAGTGATCAAAGCAAACGTTGGCAAGGCTTACGACTCTGTCGAGTGTGATTTTTTAAAGGAGGTAGTGAGTAAAATGGGGTTTTGTCGGGTCTGAGTTGAAGTGTGTCACTAAAATCGGGTTTAGTGGAGGCTACGCTGAATGAATTAGTCTTTTATATGGTTTGCATTGAGGAGACCTGCTCTAGCCATATTTGGTAATCATCTACGCGGAGGGTCTCAGTGTTTTTCACGAAGCGGAGAGAAGATGAAGCTGAAGTGGCGCTAAAATTTGTGAGGAGGTGCCAAGCATTAGCCGTGTATTTTTAGTAGGCGGTCCACTATTGCTTAGGCGGAATCGGAGTTGAGGAGGATATTGGCGTTGTACTACGGGTCCTCGGGACAATGTATCAATGGCAAGAAGTTCGCGCTCTTTGAAAGTGCGTTATATCGACTAGAGGGGGGGGGGGTGAATAGGCGATTTTTATGAAATTCTTCACTGAGGAATTTGCCGGTGAGGAAATTCCTTAGCAAAGAACTATTTGCAGCGGAATATGTACTCAGAGGTAAACATAACAGATTACACACATAGTCAAGATGATGAAATGAAGACTAGAACAGAGTGCGTGAAGCGTAAACACAGGATAACAAGATGAAGACAAACAGATCAAGAAATTGAACCGAGGAATTTGTGAAAGTCTTGACCTAAGTCTTCACGCACGATATGAACAACATACAACATGTAATGAGGAAATGGATGAGTTGAGGAAATAGAACCGGTCGGTTGGTGAAGACAATGGTTTGGTAAACCAGTTCCAAGCGCTGTCTCGATTATACGTCTGGTTGCAGCGGCCGAGTATTTAAACTCGAGGACACACAGTCCCGACACCCGATCTCGAGCCGCAACTCAGACACCCAGTCCTCACCGTATTCTCCTTGAACTAAGACCACGCAGCCTCGCCCAATCACTCGTGGTAAGTCTTCAGTGACTTCCAAACCTTCACAGACTTGGTCACTCGGCGATCCACAATTCCTCTTGATGCTCTAGACCTTGACGCCTAACCGTCTGGAAGAAGCACAATCTTCAAAGGTAATAAGCGCCGGATCCACGCAGATCAATTTCTTGATGATGCTCAATCACTTGGGGTTTTTGTGGGTTTGATTTTGGGATTTTCCTCACTTGATGATTTTCGCCAAAGTCCTCGGAGGATGGGTTGCTCTCAAATGACAAGTGTCAAGTTCTCTCGAGCAGCCAACCAACTAGTGGTTGTAGGGGCGGCTATTTATAGCCTAGGAGTAGCCCGACATGATAAGACATAAATGCCCTTCAATGATATGACCGTTAGGTGGATAAGATATTTTGGTCCGCCAAGCAAAGACAAAGAACGGTAGGAAATTTGACTCTCAAAGTCCTCGGGGCTATCATGTTCCTCTTGTGTAGGCAATTTAATCGGCGAATTCCTAACTCCTCGCCGAGCAAAGTCATCAAGTGACTGTAAGAACTGCGTCTTTGTCATCAAGAATTTGACCGAATCGTATGAGATTTCCAATGGCTTCACTCAAGGGATTGGTAGGTGTAGGATTTTGAGTTGAGCATCACATGGAAATTTTTCCTTAGTATTTCCTCGACCCCTTTAACAAAGACGGTGTTTCCCATGACTCAAGAAAGAGAAAATGAAACTACGAAAACAAAAGTCTTCACGCTTCATATTCCTCGAATGAATATTGAATCTTCATGGTCACACCAATTTCTTCACTTTCAAAGTCTTTAGAAAGTCTTCAGAATATCAAAGTCTTCAGTCGAAGAACTTCATTTTCAGGGGTCGACTTTCTCTGTAAATATCAAACTCCTCATAGACTTATAGACCTGTGTACACTCACAAGCGATCAGTTATTTAACCTATAAGTCTTCAATACACCAAAATCACTAAGGGCACTAGATGCACTTACAATCTCCCCTTTTGGTGATTGATGACAACATAGGTTAAGTTTTCAACGGGATAAACATATGAAGTGTAAATACGATATTGAGGAATTTGATTGCAAGATATAGAAGAACTCCCCTAATATGTGCATAATGAGGAATTTGCTTTTGAGGCAATGCACATTTGAAGAATTGAATCATGGAGATCTCCCCCTATATCTTGTAATTCATACACGCATTTGATATATATACTATGAAGAATTTGAAATGCATGATGAAATATGGTGCCTGATGAGATTCAGCATGCGTGCAATAGTATCAACGAGGAATAAGCATGCAGAATAACACATCAAAAGTATCAGAGCTCAAAATATCACATTCAGAGCTTAGTGCTTCAAAAGCATCAGAGCATAACACGTATCAAAATCAGAGCATCAAACGTATCAAAGCACGATCAAAAATATCAGAGCATAGTGCAAGTCAGCACAATGCACCGTTCAAAAGTATCAGGGCACCATCGGTTTTAATATTACAACTCGATCCAATAAAAGTTTCGGAAGAACGAGAGTTGTAACTTAATAATAAAACGCCCATAGTATAAACCCGCTTGAAGACTAACTCAGATTTCTCCCCCTTTGTCATCGAATGACCAAAAGGATCGAAACTGAGGACTAACGCCCCTGAAGATATTCAAGTTGATGGAGGAGCGCCAGCGTTGTCGGGGTTGGATGTTGAAGTAGGGCCTGCCGCAGTGTCGTCTAAATTTTCATATTCATCGGCCAGCGATGAAGAATAAGAGCTCGCCACCAAATCGGGAACTTTGACTCTCTTGAATTTCTTGGAGGTGGTGCGCATCAGTCATAAGCTTCACCAAGACCCATAGTCTTCAATTCTTCCGCTGAATAGACATGATTAAGAACAGCCCAGTGCGGTTGAGGGTTTCATGAAGGTAGTCTCGGTTTTTCTTCACCGCATTATGCGTTGAGGTCATGTTGTGAAGAATTGCAGCAAATTGGCGCTTCACCCATTTCGATTATGCTCAACCTTCCGATGAAGACCGAGGAGTAACTCACGATCAGTCATCACCCTTGGTGCGCTTGCTTGAGGCTGTTGCTTGGTTGAGGTATTTCTTGGCGGTGTCATGCGCTGCGTAATCATCATTGGTGGAGTAAGATGCAGCCTTGCGAAATTGACCATCCAACGGACGAGTGCCTTCATCAATTACAGCTGCTGCCTTGCCCTTGTCATCAGATGATGAAATTGGTCGCTTGAGGTCTTCAATGGGCGGCAGGAAGCTGCCATGGTTCAGAGTGTCAGCCTTGTAGTTCAGTGAAGATCTTGCCCTTATGAATCTCATGATCCAAGGCGCATATGGCTTCAGCTCAAAAGGTGACATTGCAACATTGGCCAGAGTCCTCATGAAGAAATCATGGAAGTTGACAGGAACGCCATGAATGATATTGAATAGCATGTTCTTCATGATGCCAACGACATCTTCTTCATTTGAGTCGTGGCCTTTGATTGGACTCATTGTCTTCGTCAAGATTCTATAAACAGTCCGAGGCACATACAAACAAATCCTTGACGAGGAATTTGGTTCGAGGGCTTGGCCTGGCTTCCGGGCTTCATAAGCACTTGCATAAAGTGATCGATAATTCACGGTCATTGTAAATGCAGCGTGCAGATTCATGGGGAGGATCAAGAGGAAGGACACGAAGCAATTCAATTCTTTGGTGCCTTGTAGTGAGTATTCTCGTCATCCAATCCAAGACCCATGAATTGATGTCTTCACATCTCCGTGATGTGCGGTGGCATAGAATCAAGAATGAGTTCTTCATTCCACCACATATATCGCAGTAAATTCAGCAGCCTCGCATCGTGAAGAACACGGAGTACCGGCTCGAAGCACGGCAGTGATTCCATATCCACATGAGGAATATGCTCATGGTCGAAGATCTTGTCCTTGTCAAATAGCACTAAGGAATAGAAATTTGCTTGTGTTGGAGTCCAGAAGCGTCTTTTCCTCATTCGAGCAGAGTCATAGGGATTATAAGCAGTGAAGAACACATGCTCAGAAAAGAAGTCTTCAGCCTTGAATTTTTGCTTGCTTGAGAACGGATTCTTTGGCTTGGGCAGAGGAATATCAGTGATTTGAAGCACAACCTCAGGAATCGCGATCTCAGGTTCTTCAGGCTGAGGAATTTCAGGTTCCTCTCCTTGTGCAGTTTGAGGATCAGCAGTGGGTTCTTCAGCGCTAGTGGCTGGAATCTCTTCATTGACAGATGATGTGGGATGAGTTTCTTCAGAGCCCATTTGAACAGTTGTAGCCGGGGACTGAGGAACTTGTTGAAGCGGAGTGAAGAGAGGAGTATTGGGATGCTGACTTTCCCAAAAGTCATCGTTCATCACAGGTGTAGTGCACCCAATATCCACGTCTTCATCTTCTTTTTCAATTTCCTCAACACCTGCCTCTTCAGCTATGAACTGGGGCACGGGTGAGGAAGCAACTGGGGTTGAAGGGAAAGCTTCCACTTCAATTTCTTCATCAAGCTGTTCTGAGGTAGCAACAGATTGATTTTCTTCATCTGATCCGCTTGGGATCGTGTATTCTTCTCCATAAGGAACAATTTCCTTAGATGACATGGAGGAAATGGGAATGGCATCAATAGGGTGTTCAATCGAGCTGGTCATTGTCTTCATTTTCTTCGCAACCGAAGAATTTGACGCAGCTGATGCCTTCCTTTTCTTCACTGCAGCTCGTTCTGCAGCCTTTGTCTTCTTCACTTCATAGGCAGAAGGAAGAATCAGAGTTGGTGTTGGCGCAGGAGGAGCCGAGGATTGTGGTACAGTTTTTTCAGCGAATCGGTGCGATTGCTCTGCTTCCTTCAGATTCTTCAGCGCACCACTAGTGGATGCCCAGGAATTTCTTCAAGAATGGAATGGAGTCATCAGCCACGAACTTGTGTTCTCATCAAGACGCTGAAAGTCATCAAGATCTTGGCATGTTCTTCAAGCGAGCTGAGTAGATTCTTCACTGAGGATTTTCTTGTTGCGATGGAGCTGCAGCAGTTGACATTTTCTTCGCCGAGTGACGAATCTCACCTTGGCTCCTTGCCAATCAGCATTGTAAGCATCAAATCCTTGTTGAGGGCTTGAATTTCAGATTGTGCTTTGAGAAGTTCTTCAGAGTCAAGTTGATGATGTTCTTCCTCAAGCTTCTCCTTTTCGCTTTTGCTCTCTTCAATTCACGAGCCTTTTCAAATTTCCATTTTCTTCAGAGATGAAATGGTTCAGCATATGACTTTGACCAGAGTCGATGGCAGATCCGAATAGGAGTGTTTGGATCCCGATGCCATAGGTCAATGAAGTCAAGGATCTTCTTGGATCCAAAAGCGAGGCACACTTGTTCTTTTGGCTCTAGCGGCCTTGGTCGATCTGTCTCGATGATTTCTTCAAGTTCTTCATCGAGGCTTCATCATCGAGGGAACGTTGAATGCAACTCTGTTTCTTCTTTGGACTTGGCCGAGGACCGCGCCCATTGTTGCTTTTGTCTTCAGCAGTGGGGCCTGTTGAGGACATTGGTGCGGTGAGGAACTTGCCGAGACACGAAGCAATTGAGAAACCCCGAGTCCTTTGACAAGTAGCATGATGCACAGTGTTGAGGACTTGGAGGAGCTGCCGAGGATTTTGAATGAGCAGCAGTAGATCGAGGAATTTGCCGTGAGGGTGCGATCGAGGAACTGGGCCGTGAGGGCACCGACGGTGAAGCACTTGGCTTATGCGTGCGAGCTTCTTTGGCATTGATTTCCTTGGCTTGACCGAGGGCTCAAGAAGCAGCAGCAGCAGAATCCTCATTGAATTTCCTCACCGCCTCCTTGGCCTGTCTTGCCAATTTGGCTTGGCGCTGGACCATTCTTCAGAAAGTCTTCACCACTCTTGATGCTAGTGGGATCACGACTTGGCAGTGCGGAGGAGCTCTTGGGCATGGAGGGTTCAAAGCGAATTTCCTCATGTACTTGGGAGTGACATAGCAATATTCTCTCCATTCTCGTGCCCATCTTCTTTCTATCCTTTGAATGCGCACTTTGCGCTGATTTTTGGTCTCCTTGCCAAACTTGGATTCATCAGGTGTGCAGTAGTCTTTGTATATTTCCTCAGGAATCTCAAAGGCAGTCATGACTTCCGGTTTCTTTCCTCCCTTCTGTGGTCTCTTGCCTTCTGCCATTTTCTTCAGGTGAGGAATTTGAACAATAGAGCACTCTGAAGAAGTATGCAGTTTTTCTTCGAGGAACGCTGCAAATGAGTTAAGTTGATGAGAACCTAGTGATTCAGCAGCAGACATGAGTACCTGTGAACAGAGTGTAGGTGCGAGGAATTTGGAGAGGTCATATGTGTTCTCAGAAGATTTTTCAAAAGAAGCAAGTTTTGAGGAATTTGACCAGCTGAGCCTTGAGGAATTTCACTAAGCGTTTCGTCTCAGATTCCAGAGTTGTACAGATTGAAAATCCGCACAATTGAGGAATCTTGAAGAATTGAATGCTTAGAGAGATAAATCAAGAACATATAGTGTGTGAGGTGTTGATATGTGAAGATTTGAAGAGCAAAAACACCTTTGAAGATTTTCAGAAAGATTTGAGAATCAACGCGAGTAATAAAAGTGACTTTTATTTACCCGAATCAAGAACACGATTTAACAGAGATGAACTGTAGTGAAGTTCGTCACGTTAGATCTCCCACGCCCTAACTTGGCAGAGGAAGACGGCTACGGCGGCGGCGGAGTGAAGATTTCCGCGACCGGCGCGAGTACGACGGCGATGAGGTCGAGGCAGTGAAGCTTTTCCTCACCGGCGGCGATGGAGTAGCGGCGGCGCTAGGGTTTGAGGAGAGCTCGAGCGAGAGACAGCGATCGAGCGGAGTAAATGAAGTGAGGAGGGTACATGGGTATTTATAGCCACGGTGAAAAACTGTTCGCCCGAAGATTTTGGACGAACATGCCCCTGCCCTTTCTCCTTCACGCGACGTGTGTCACCCACGCATCGTGCGAGATGAGATCGTAAGATCGTGGGTGATTAAACTAATACATCGTGGGATGCGGAACAGTTTGAGCGGTAAAACCGAAAATTTGGATAAGATTTGTTTAAAAGTTTAGTTCGCAATTTCTTCACTGTCAAGGACCGGTGAAGACTTTGAACAGTTTCAATCGTAACGCATATGAAGAATTTGTGAATAGATTGGATTGAGTATAGCATAGAGGGAAGGGTCCGATCACATTCACTTAGCGTAAATAGCAACTTGAAGAATTAGCAATAAGTGAATGTCTGTAGAGGACATAAACTCATATATATATATATATATATATATATAGCCAATGAAGAAAAATGACGGAACCATTGAAGATTTTGCAAAGTTGAAGAATTTGAAAATGAGGAATTTCAAAATGAGGAAAACTCAAATTGAAGATTTTCAACTTTTTGTGGTGGCGTAGCCCACCGTATAAGAATGATGATTTCAGACACCGCGTACAATTGTCGTAGGGTTCTGAAAATCAAATTCTTCATTAATTTCTTCACACTTAGAGTGTTATTCTTCATTGATTGAGGAACAATGTTTCTTCATGTGTTGCACATCTAAGTCATCAATCATGCATAAGGGTTAGAATGTGTGTCCTTTTCAAAGAATATTCGAAGATTCTAAGATATTTAGCTCACACCGCAACTTGCGAAATCTCTTCTCATCCAAGGGCTTGGTGAAGATATCAGCTAGCTGTTCTTCAGTCTTCACATGCTCGATGGAGATATCGCCCTTCAACACATGATCACGAAGAAAATGATGACGAATCTGGATGTTCTTAGTCTTCAAGTGCTGAACTGGGTTGTGAGCAATCTTGATGGCACTCTCATTGTCGCAGAGGAGAGGCACATTCTTCACGTTGACGCCATAATCCTTGAGGGTTTGCTTCATCCAAAGCAGTTGAGCATAGCATGAACCAGCGGCAATGTATTCAGCTTCAAGAAGAGCAGTGATACAGTTCTGCTTTCTTCGAGGACCAATGGACCAAAGATCGTCCGAGGAAATGACAAGTGCCGATGTTGACTTGCGATCCACACGACCACCAGCATAGTCGAGTCGAGAATATCCAATGAGATCAAAAGCAGAGCCCTTGGGGTACCATAATCCTAGTGTTGGTGTGTGAGCTAGATATCAAGAATATGCTTCACAAACCTTATGGTGTGATTCCTTGGTGCAGCTTGAAATCGGGCACACATGCAAACACTAAGCATTATATCCGCCTAGATGCACATAAGTACAATAAAGAACCAATCATGGAGCGGTATACCTTGTGATCAAGTCAATACCATTTTCATCAATGCATAGATGGCCATTTGTGGGCATAGGAATTTTGACGCCTTTGCAATCTTGCATGCCAATTTCCTCAAGACATCTTTGAGGTATTTCTCCGAGATATGAATATGCCATTCTTGCTCGATTTAATTTGAAGACCTAAGAAGAATTTCAATTCTCCCATCATAGACATTTGATATTCTTCACTCATCATATATGCAAATTCATCACTATATCGTTGGTTAGTACAGCCAAAGATAATATCATCAACATATATTTGGCACACATACAGTTCACCATCATATGATTTAGTAAATAGAGTAGGGTCAAGTGAACGGGTGTGAAGCCATTCTTCACGAAGAATTCCTTCAGCAGTGTCATACCACGCCGAGGGGCTTGCTTGAGGCCATAGAGGGCCTTATTAAGTCTCAAGACTTTGTCGATTCTTGGGATCTTCAAAACACGGGGTTGAGCAACATATACTTCTTCCTCAAGCTTACCATTGAGGAATGCACTTTTCACATCCATTTGATATAAGATGATATCATGATGGTTAGCATAGGCAAGTAAATGCGAATAGCCTCAAGTCTAGCAACAGTGCAAAAGTTTCATCGAAATCAATTCCTTCAACCTGTGTGTAGCCTTGAGCTACTAGTCGTGCCTTATTTCTCACCACAAGGCCATTTTCATCTTGCTTGTTGCGGTAGATCCACTTTGTGCCGATGATATTATGCTTGCGAGGATCCGGGTGGTTGACCAATTCCGCACATTGTTCAGCTCGAATCGATGTAATTCTTCTTGCATAGCATGAATCCACTCCGCCCGAAATGCTTCATCTACCTTAGTGGGCTCTGAGATAGAGACAAAAGCATAGTGCCCACAAAAGTTAGATAAGTGTGAGGCTTTTGAGCGAGTGAGAGGACTGTGCGCTGATGTCATCGATGATCTTCTCCACTTGCACTTCTTTTGCAACGCGTGGATGAGTGGGTTGTCGCCGAGGATTTTGATCAGATTTTCTTCAAAGACCATTTTCCTCATCATGTTCTTCAGTGCATCACCGACGCTCTTCATGAACAGGAATGAATTCTTCAGCAGATTCTTCAAGAGGAATGACATCCTCGCTGTTTTGAGCTTGATAGCATCCTCGGTGCTGGTTCATCTAACATGAAGGTAGGTGCTCTCTTTGCAGCCATTAGTTTCATCGAACCGCACATCTACAAAGGTCAACAATCTTGTGAAGAACAATGTTGAAGACTCAGAGGTGTGCGAGTCCTTTCCGTAACCAAGCATAAAACCTTCATGTGCTTCGGTGCAAATTTAGAGTTGTGGTGAGGATCTCTAATCCAACATTTAGCAATCAAGACTTTGAAATAACTCACATTGGGTTTCTTGTCGTGAGGAGTTCATAGGCGTCTTCTTGAAGAATTTGTGAAGATATACTCTGTTGATGATGTGGCAGGTCAGATCAATTGCATCAATCCAAAACACCGAGGCGTTTTGTATTCATCAAGCATAGTGCGAGCCATCTCAACAAGAGTTACGTTCTTGCGCCCACGACGCCATTCTCGCTAAGGAGTATAAGGAGCAGATAATTCATGAGTAATACCAAGTTCATCAAGATAGGCATCAAGACCAGAATTCTTGAACTCAGGCCCATTGTCACTTCTAATATGCTTGATCTTCACACCAAAGTTGGTTGAAGCCCTCGAGGAAAATCGCTTGAAGACTTCCGCACTTCATGTTTGTAAGCAACAATGTGTACCCATGTATATCGAGAATAATCATCAACAATGACAAAACCATATAGAGATGCATCATTAGTGACCGCTGAATAATGGTTAGGTCCAAAGAGGTCCATGTGAAGCAATTCAATGGACGGGTAGTGGTCATGATAGTCTTATTTGGATGCTTGGCCTTGGTCATTTTTCCGCTTCACATGCTCCGCATAAGTGATCCTTGAGGAATTTGACATTCTCAATGCCAATGACATGCTTCTTCTTCGCAAGCGTGTTCAAATTCCTCATGCCCGCATGACCAAGTCGTCGATGCCATAGCCAGCCTTCGAAGCTTTTGCAAGTAGACACATGGCTGGATGTGGTCCCAGAGAGAAATCAACAATATACTGATCTCCTCTCCTAAAGCCTTCAAGACTTTGGAATTGTCACTTCCATAATCACAACACAGCGATATTTGCCAAAGACAACAACCATATCAAGATCACAAAGCATTGAGATCGACATGAGATTGTATCCTAAGGACTCAACAAGCATGACTTTGTCCATGTGCTTATCCTTAGAGATAGCAACCTTACCAAGACCCAATACCGACTTTTGCCTTTGTCAAGCAAATATGATATGCTTCAGAGGTGACGGTGATAAAGGAGCATCCATCAATAGATTCTTGTCACCAATCATGTGATTTGTACATCCACTATCGAGGACCCATTCGGTGGTTTTGGGTTGATCATCCCGCAGATGAATTAGTGTAACTTGCAATCTCATATGCTTCATTAGTGAAGAATATGATATCAAGTTCATCGATGAATTTCATCAAGCAAAGAAATGATATAGCAAGATGAGGACGTGTGAAATGAAAGTTCATTTCATCATGATTCGCCAAGGCCCTTTCAGCAATTTGTCGTCCCCAAAGAAATTCTTCAGACGTTAGAGCACATCTGGAGACCTGACCCTGCAGAAGAGATTAGTTCTTTTTCTTCACCACCCACATCTATAGGGGTGGCAAAGAGTTCATCATCCTGCGAGCACCATGTGAGAAAGGTGGCAAAGATGCCAAACCATTTCGCTTAGCATGAGAGGGGTTAGGGTAAGCATATGAATAAGCAGAGTAATTCTTCGAGGACTTATGAACATAATGGTTTGAAGAATAATGCACATATTCATAGCCCTTAGCTTTACCCTGCGAGACAGATTTGTTAGCATGGTGATAATCATATGAGGACTTTGATCCAGTTGAGGAATTTGATCCTCGTGAAGAATTTGGTCCGTATGAGGATTTGGATCCATATGAAGAGTTTGGTCCATATGAAGAATTTGATCTGGGGTTCTGTTCTTCACGTGTGGTGTCATGAGGACATTCACCAAGACTTTCAACACAACCTTTGGGAACCCAGATTTTCTTCATAGGGGAACCGCTCTCAGCAGTTAGTGCCAACATATCTAGCAAATACTTCACCATTCTGATTTTTGAACAGTTTATAGTTGAGTCAAATGACTCATCGGAAGAATGAGGAGATTCACATGTAAAGCAGATAAGTTAGATGGATCAAGCTCGAGGTCCCTTTGCAAAGAACCCATGAGGTTTTGGGATACCGCTGTCAGCTTCCAATATGTTCCATCGGCATTGAGTTTCCTCTCAAAGGCAATACCCTCTTTCCTAGGGTTTCGTTGAGGATCTGCTTTTGAGCACATCACAAAGTGTCTCGATGCCCTTTGAGGCTTTTGTACATGCTCGTCATGTACAATTCCTTCAGCCCTCGCATTGTCAAGGATACTAGCAAAGTCCTCGATGAGGAATTAGTGATAGCAGAGGCGATGAAGAATTTGTAACATTTGAAGCATTTGAACATTCAGGTGAAGAATTAGCAGATTCACGTTCAATGCACTTTAATCATGGAGGAACAAATTCTTCCTGAGAAGCGCTGATTTGTTGAGCTAGTAATGAATCGCGCTCCTTCTGAAGATCTTCATAACACACTCTTAGCTTTTCAAGATCTGCCTTTCTTTGAAGAGCTTCAAGAGAAAGCTTCTCATTGTCTTGCTTTTCTTGAAGAAATTCATAAGAAAGTTTCTCATGATCAGACAAGAGAGAGTTATGATGACCTTGAAGGTTATCATACTTAGACCAAGTCTCAAGATTTTCATCAAGGCTTTAGTGCGATCCATTTCTTCACCCAACATATCATCACTTTTATCTAGCATGTTTTGAACCTTTTCAAGAGCCCGTTGTTGTTTCACAACAATTTTAGCAAGTTTAGAGTAGCTGGGCTTAAGATCCTCATCAGATTCATTTTCACTAGAATCAGAGGAGTTGTATTTGAGTACCTTAGCTGCTTTTGCCATGAAGCAATAGGTGGGAGCGTAGCCATCATTATCTTCATCAGCTTGTCGGTGGAATCAGTTTCTTGATGTTGAAGATGGACTTGTCGACGAAAGCAAGAGTAACGGCCGACTCGCCACACTGCACTCAGATTCTTCAGACTCCTCCTCTTCATCATTTTCCTCGATTCAGCCAGAGTCCATTTCCTTGCCAATGAATGCCCGAGCTTTCTTGGAGCTGCCCTTCTTGTGAGATGAAGACTTTGATGGTTTTGAAAACGAAGATTTTGATGATTTCTTCTTCTTCTTCATTTCATCAAACCGTAGTCCTTGTATTTTTCTTCTTCATTTCTTTTCCCATCGAGGACAATCTTGAATATAGTGACCAGGCTTCTTGCATTTGTGGCAAAGTCTTCTCTTGTAGTCTTTGGATGAAGAATCATTTCCTCTTGAGGATTTTCCAAAACGACCACGCCTTGTGAACTTCGAATTTCTTCACAAGGAGAGCTAGATCCTGGCTCGTTCTTCAGATCACCAAGGCTACTACCGTAATCCTCACATTCAGAGTCGACACAACCTTAGCCTTGAGGCACGTGGTTTGCCATAGTTTGAGCCATAGAGATCTCTCTTTTCAGAAGTCGAACTCGTGGGTGTTAAGCCTTCGAGGATATCAGCAGGATCAAGTGACTTGTAGTCAGCACGTTCTTGTATCATCAGTCCCAGAGTATCAAATGAGGAATCAAGCGATCTTAGCAGTTTCTTCACAACTTCATGATCAGTGATGTCAGTGGCACCGAGGGCTTGAAGCTCATTTGAAATGTCAGTGAGGCGATCAGATGTTTGTTGAACATTTTCATTGTCGAGTCTTTTGAAGCGGTTGAAGAGATTCCGAAGAACATCAACTCGAGAGTCATGCTGAGTTGAGACTCCTTCATTTACTTTGGACAGCCTATCCCAGATAAGCTTGGCAGTTTCCAAAGCACTCACTCTTCCATACTGTCCTTTGCTCAGATGGCCACAGATGATATTCTTCGCTTGAGAGTCGAGTTGTTTGAATCTCTTCACATCGAGAGCGGTCAAGTGTTTCAAATGGATGGGGACACCATTTTCCACAACATACCGTAGATCATTATCAATTGCCTCAAGATGCATTCACATCTTGTTCTTCCAAAGAGGGGTAGTCCGCTCCATCAAAGGTAGGACACCCAGCCGAGACCTTGATCATACTGCGGTCGACATAACTAGAACTCCGTGGTTAAACTAAAATCACACGTAACAAGGAGTACCTTGCTCGATACCAATTGAAAGTGCGTTATATCGACTAGAGGGGGTGAATAGGCGATTTTATGAAATTCTTCACCGAGGAATTTGCCGTGAGGAAATTCCTTAGCGAAGAACTATTTGCAGCGGAATATGTACTCAGAGGTAAACATAACAGATTACACACATAGTCAAGATGATGAAATGAAGACTAGAACAGAGTACGTGAAGAGTAAACACAGATAACAAGATGAAGACAAACAGATCAAGAAATTGAACAGAGGAATTTGTGAAAGTCTTCACCTAAGTCTTCACGCATGATATGAACAACATACAACATGTAATGAGGAAATGGATGAGTTGAGGAAATAGAACTAGTCGGTTGGTGAAGACAATGATTTGGTAAACCAGTTCCAACTGCTGTCTCGGTTGTACGTCTGGTTGAGCGGCCGAGTATTTAAACTCGAGGACACACATCCCGACACCCGCCTCGAGCCGCAACTCAGACACCCAGCCTCACCGTATTCTCCTTGAACTAAGACCACACAGCCTCGCCCAATCACTCGTGGTAAGTCTTCAGTGACTTCCAAACCTTCACAGACTTGGTCACTCGGCGATCCACAATTCCTCTTGATGTTTCTAGACCTTGACGCCTAACCGTCTGGAAGAAGCACAGCCTTCAAAGGTAATAAGCGCCGGATCCACGCAGATCAATTTCTTGATGATGCTCAATCACTTGGGGTTTTTGTGGGTTTGGTTTTGGGATTTTCCTCACTTGATGATTTTCGCCAAAGTCCTCTGAGGATGGGTTGCTCTCAAATGACAAGTGTCAAGTTCTTCGAGCAGCCAACCAACTAGTGGTTGTAGGGGCGGCTATTTATAGCCTAGGGAGCAGCCCGACATGATAAGACATAAATGCCCTTCAATGATATGACCGTTAGGTGGATAAGATATTTTGGTCCGCGCGCCAAGAAGACAACAACGGTCGGAAATTTGACTCTCAAAGTCCTCGTGGCTATCATGTTCCTCTTTGTGTAGGCAATTTGCCTTTGGCGAATTTTTAACTCCTCGATCGAAGAAAGTCATCATGACTGGAAGAACTGCATCTTTGTCATCAAGAATTTGACTGAATCGTATGAGATTTCCAATGGCTTCACTCAAGGGATTGGTAGGTGTAGGATTTTGAGTTGAGCATCACATGGAAATTTTTCCTTAGTATTTCTCGACCCCTTTAACAAAGACGGTGTTTCCTATGACTCAAGAAAGAGAAAATGAAACTACGAAAACAAAAGTCTTCACGCTTCATATTCCTCGAATGAATATTAAGTCTTCATGGTCACACCAATTTCTTCACTTTCAAAGTCTTCAGAAAGTATCAAAGTCTTTAGTCGAAGAACTTCATTTTTAGGGGTCGACTTTCTCTGTAAATATCAAACTCCTCATAGACTTATAGACCTGTGTACACTCACAAACGCATCAGTTACTTAACCTATAAGTCTTCAATACACCAAAATCACTAAGGGGCACTAGATGCACTTACACTCTTGCTCTGTGCTAATGCGACTTGGATAGTTACAAAGAAGGTGAAGGCTGAATTGGCCAGTGTATGCTGGAAGGTCGAAGAAGAGGAACTTTGGATATATTAAGGATGAAATTAGGCAATAGATAAATGCATGGAAGCATATGATGTTATCTAAGGCGGGGAAAGGAGGTTCTTCTGAATGTGGTGGCGCAGGCCATACCTACCTATGCGATGTCTTGCTTTTATCTCACAAAAAGCTTTGCGATGAGTTGAGCTCAGTGACTAGTTTTGGGAGGAACCTACAATACAAAGGCAATAAAATTCAATAGATTGGTTGGTGTAAGATTTTTAAAACAAAATGAGAGGGGAGCTTGGGCTTTCACAACTTCAACATCGCAATGCTCTCAAAGAACTGTAGCGATAGCACAATTACCTAACAACCTAAGCATGTGCATGAAGTACTTCCCAAGCCTCAGTGAAGGCCTAGCATGTCTTATACTTGGAGGAGCTTACTTCATGGGATTGATATATGGCTAATCATGGATATATTTGGTGCACAGGAGATTGAACCCGGGTGAAGATATGGGATGACCCATGGATACCATGGATCTGGTAGAGGAAAGTGACCACACCTAGAGCCGGTAGTATACTAGTTAAAGTCTCCTAGCTTATGCACCAGGTTACAAAGTCGTGGGACGAGGTCACAGTAATAGGCATATTCACCAAAGGGATGCGATACTGATTATTAGAATGCCTATTTGGGATGGAGCTATGGATTTTATAGCGTGGCACTTTGATTCAAATGGCATACACTCAATCAAACAAGCTTACAAGCTTCTCATGGAGCTGACAGAAAGAGAGGTGGGAGTGGTTCTTCAAGCTCATATGTCATGAAGGCTCTAAAGAGAGGAAGAGATAAAGTTTGCCTACAAATATAGTGTTTGCAATGTGCACTAAAGGTGATAATGTATTTGTGAAGATTGGATCATAACTCCTTTGCCTTAAAGCTGTAACCTGGCATATAGACTAAGCTGGAGAGTACAAGATGCTTAATGTGTGGCCGAACAGATGAAGATGGTGGCCACATTTTATTCGGTGTGAGGAAGTGAAAGAAGCCTGGAAGGAAATGAAATTAATGCATATGCATGATCCGCTACTTAACTGCCCTGACATTCCCAATGTAATGGACACGTTGTGGAAGTCTAGATGTCAAGACTAGACTAGAGATCTCGTGTGTGTGTGTGTGTGTGTGTGTGTGTGTGTGTGTGTGTGTGTGTGTTGGAACTTGTTGCACCAAAGGCACAAGGTTAAAGATAGCAAGACAAGAGCAGTGACAACAGGGACTAGAAACCAAGCTAGATGATACCGTTGAAGCACCGGGGGACTTTGTTCATCCCAAGAAAGTTGCAGACCAAAAGTCAGACAAAATGGAAGGCCCCATCAAATAATATTGTGAAGCTCAATGTGGACAGTGCACATGTATGTGGTCAAAACAATGAAGGCTTTGCATCTGTTGCATGGGATGGAGAAGTGGTGTGTGTGTGTGTGTGTGTGTGAGAGAGAGAGAGAGAGAGGTGATGTGAATTCATTGATGATCCTTTCATGGCGCAACACTTTGATGGAGGAAGGAATTAACATTTCCTCCTCAATTGTGGTGGTTTGTGTTGCCGTGGAAGCAGATGGACAATTTGTCAAGTAGGACCTCAACAATTAGGTTAGCGGATTTCTTCCCGGTGTCATTGCTTACGTAAAGATCTGTAAGTCCGGTGCCGGATGTGGTTTGCTTCTTGCAGTGTTATCTCATCTAAGGGAGATGCCAACGATGTAGCACATGAGCTTACCTAAATCGGTGTTTGCATTTGATACGTTTCAAACATATTCATAATATTTGCTTGTTCATACTAATTTTATATCATAATTGCATACTTTTGGCACCAATATTTAATATTTTTCTGGAATAACATATTAATTCAGTGCCCAGAGGTAGTTCTTGTTTTATGGTGTTTTTGGATAGGAATTAATTTTTTATGGTGTTTTTGGATAGGAATCAATTTTACAAGGACACTGAAAATCAAATAAAAATACATCACGAAGTTTCAGAAGGATACAAAGCTAGGACCACCTGAGATAGTCAGAGAGGTGCCCTAAGGGCCCCAGGCAGCGGTCCCATGAGGTCAACCCATAGGCCACGAGGTGGGTACCTGGAGGCCTTGAGGCACATCTCCACGGCCTCGTGCAGCCGACAACTTTATATTTTCCCAGACTTTAAGTTTTATTTATTGAGGAATTTTTCGCCTCCAACACCTCTCTATTCTGTGAAGATCCAGTCTGGAGGTCTTTTTTGGTGTTCTACCGGCGGCGGGGGGGGGGGGGTCTATCGCTGGAGCTATCTCCGTAAATCTCGCTACCACCATGACCATGTGTGAGTAGTCCTCCTTGAACTATGGGTCGATCCATAAAAGTATCTACATGGCATCTTCTCTGCCTTGTTCTTCAATATAAATATCTCATGAGTTTCTCTACATGATTGAGATCAATTTGATGTAATTCTTTGTGTGTTTGTTTGGTGTGATAAATTGTCACCTTATGATCAAATCTTCATGTGATTTCATTGTGCACGTGTGGCAATCCATGAGGAACCTACCAAATGGTTTTCTTTATTATACTATGTTACTCAATATTTTATAAATATTTGTATGCAAAATTGTAGATATTTATCTTTACATTCCCTTAGCGCATACCCGCAGCAATGCATGGGGTATTATCTAGTTATCCATATATGCAATCCTTGTACGTGGACGTTGATATTAGTACAAAACATCACCAAATAAACTTGTAGCAATACACGACTGGTGACTAATCTAGGCTAGTCATCACACTGCATCATAATTATTTATTGTTATTTAGGTTATTTCAATGTTATATTCCACAATATGATGTAATTCTAATGTCTTTTCTCTCTTAAAATGCAAGATATATCAAAGGAGGGAGATTACCGACAGCTGGAAATCTGACTTGAAAAAGTTACAGCGGAGATAGCAATTCTCGAGAGCTCAAATTGACATGAAATTTTACGGTGATTTATTTTGGAATATATAAAAAACACTGAAGAAAAAATATTACGCCAGAGGGCCCACACCAGCTAGCCACATGGGCAGCTGGCACCAGAGGGATCCGTAGAGGGGCACAACCACGATTGGGATGCATGGGGTAATGCACCCCAATATGCTCCCCAGGTTCACTACGGGAACGGTAGTGATTATGTGCCCATGGCCGAGTTTCAGCCGCAACAGCAGCAGGTCGGAGGGATTCGCGTGGACCTCCATGAGACTAACAACAACATTAACCTGCTTAGTGGGAACATGCAGTCCCTATTTTCTTTTGGTACCCGCATCCTAGCATAGGAGGTCGGTCCTCTAGTGGTCCATCTTAGATGCAGTGGCCTCATACTTCTCCGAAGGGCAACAATGACGAGGACATGGACTAGAGTGTAGGCCAAGAGCCTAAGCTTGGGGGAGCTCATCCCCTAGTTATCCATGCATGCATATTTTATTTTTCTTCCTTTTTATTTAGCATGTTTAGTCTCAGTTTGCGTAATAAATTTGTAGAGCATGCTTTGCTCTTGCTTTGTTGGAATCCTTTTTGTTTGTGTTTTGTTTATTCAAGCCCACATGTTTGTTCACCACTAGCAAGTTGGAAATGAAGACAATGAAGCGCATAATTGACTGAGGGAGGAAGTCAGCCAGCGCGGGAAGGTATAACATATGCATAATCCCTTGTCTCGCAATATTATTCGAGAAAGAATTTTCATTTGACTGGCTGCATGTCGGAGTAATGGGCCACGGGTAGGCCGACCCGGGACCCAAGTTCTTTCAAGACATCGGGGCAAGCCGCGCCCCTCTGGCCGCGTCCCAGCAGGCGACCTTCGGGGAGGCCGAGCCCCAGCTGGCGACCTTCGGAGAAGCCGAGTCCCCAGACGGCGACTCTGGAGCAAGCCGACTCCGGGCTTGCGACCTTTCGGGGGGCCGACTATGAGAGTCGGCCCGCGACCTTTCACGAAGACCTATGTAGGGCACGGCCCCGACGTGGCCGTCCCCTCCAACTCACGAGGGGCGGGCATGGCTACAAGTGAGTCAGACGCCGGAGATCTCCGTGAGGCGCGACATCGCTGCCATGCCTCGACTCGACCACCACAAGGCGCGATGCACCGTGCCTCACGACACCGCCCAGACGCCCAAAGATCGCCGCCACCGCCGCTGAGGGGATCAAGACGCCAGAGCGCTCAAGACGGCCTGTGGGAGTCGGCCTCCTCAGAGTCGGCCACCTCCCAGTCAGGGCCCCACAAGCCATAAACCAGATTGGACGGGGAATGGCGACAGTGATCGCCTGACAGACGGCGGCACTGTTCCCACGACCCCATGACCGAGCCTGCGTCATCGAGCGCCAGACAGTTGTTGACCTGTCTGCAGGGGCCCCAATGGCGGGCCCCCTGGCAGGGAGGAAGGACGGCGGCGTGAGAGACAGACGGCTGGGGGCCACGCCCAGTCAGATTACTATTGTACCCCCGAGGGGTAGGCCTATATAAACCCCCCGGGGCACCCATGCAAAGGGTGGGGACTTGGATAGGATTAGACACATAGCCAGCGGAGGAGAGAGCCAGCCTCGCTCCCTCCTGCCTCCCGATACAGCTCTAGGAGCGCCTTTGTAACCATCTCACCATAGCGATCATGCGGAGACCCCGCAGAGCAGCAGTAGGGGTGTTATCTCCCCGGAGAGCCCCGAAGCTGGGTAAGATTCGCCGGCGTGCATGTCTGCGCCTCATCCCGTTTCCAGGCACCGACGACATTCTACTCGCCCCACCATGATAAGCCACCCATTGGCATATGTCGCACCCAATCCCCGACATTTGGTGCCCACCGTGGGGCGAGGTGCACCGTCGTCCGGAGATATGTTTTGGACGGGAACCCTTTTCCTCCCTGACGAGCGCAGCCAGCCCGGCTCGCCAGATGGAGTTCAGACGACGCGGGCTGCGCTGGCGCTGGCCGCTGCGAAAGCGGCTCGCCAACTTATCGGCGAGGTGCGCCCGACGAGCCTGCCCCAGACGCAGGCATGGGTGGCCCCGAGAACCTTCTCACGGGCCTCCTCGACCAACTCCACGTCGCCGGCGAGCCTGCCATAGATTTGGAGTCTGTAGGCTCCTCCGACCCGATGCTGGTCGACTTCGACGCCAGACGCTGATATCTTCCCCACCAACGTGGTGGTTCACGACGAGCTTCCGTACGAGGAGAGTGGCGGAAGCGCCATCACGGAGGTGCTCGTCATCGGCCATGGCGAGCACTCCGGCGAAGACGCCCAGGACCCGCTGCCAGCGGTCCTGCAAGACTTGACCGCGCCCATTCCAGAGGACCCGGACGCCGAGATGCTGGAAACACGCCGCCTTCTGATCATCGAAGGCGCCAAGAAGTTGGCAAGCATGAGGCGCTTGTCAGAAGCATACCAGCGCGAGATGGATTGCGCTGTAGGCGGCTCGCCGGCTCCAACTGGGCCGAGCCGTCTAGGTGCGGTCCGAGAGCGTGGCGCGGCCATCGCCGACTTGCTCGGGGCGAAACGCCCCGTGTACGCCACCCCCGCGGAGAACCTCCGTGCCGCCCAAGCGGCAACCGAAGAGCTGAAGAACTTCGAAGGCGAAGAGCGCCGTGTAATGACGGAGCGAGTCCAGCAGCTCCTCGACGCGGTTGCTGCGCAAAACGCGGCAGGCGGCCGCGCAGACGCGCTGCAGCAGCCGAACGACGACTTACCCCCTCGCCGAGATCAAGGCGCGACCTCCCGGACGCCGACTGGCGGAGTCCGCGGAAGAAAAGAGGAGGAGCCGGCTGTCAGTCACAGCCGGACTCGCAGCACCATCGAGCGCGACCAAGACGGCCGCCCAAGAGCAGTGGAACGACGGGACGATTACCTGCCTCCCCCACCCCAAAGAGAGCGGCGAGTTTCTCCGCCGCCTGTTGAGCATCCGACTCTCGGAGGTCACCTTGGCCGCCGAGAGGGAGTCGGAGAGAATGACGCCCGCCATCGGATCGACCGACTCCACCGATCCCTGGCGTTAGAAGAAGAAGATGAGTTGGGTCCGCCGTGCTTCGGGCCCCGCATCAGAGACGAGCCCTTCCCCAAAGGGTTCACGCCCCCGAGACACACCTAAGTACACCGCCCGCGGAAGCCGAGGATCGGCCGATAGACTACTCCGGCCACAGCCAATATAGCAAACGGCAACAAGCGAGTAGCCGTGAAGTATGTTCCCTCATGCTCTGTGGTACGGCCGGACATGGCTGAACAGCCCAAGCCCCGCAAAGCATCAATAGCTGGGTCGACTTCACCGAAGCCTTCATTCAGAATCTTCACCAAAGACGCATAAGCGACCTCCCAAGCCGCGCCAGCTCTCCTTGTGCGCAAGGCCTCAAGAATCAACACGCGACTACCTCACGCTACTGGGCGAACTCAAACTCCTGCGAGGCGTGCACGAGGTGCAGGCCATCGAGTACTTCTCGGTGGGGTGCCGAGAGGGCACCCTCCTCAAGCACAAGCTCCTCTGCGATGAGCCCGAATCCCTTGACGAACTGCTAGTCATAGCAGATAAGTACGCCACGGCCGACTCTTCTATGAAGACGGAGATTCAAGTCAACGCGGCTGGCAAGGTGACTCCCCAGGCCCCCAGAACCCCGGCTGGAGACGCCAGCCGGCGACAGCAGCAAAACGACAACAAGCGCAAGGCCCCTCAGCCGACTTCCAACAGTCGGCAGGTCGCGGCAGTAGAAGATCAGCAGCCGGAGGGGCAGCCTCCGGCCAAGCGGCAGAAAGGCGGCAAGTCCAACTGGTTGCCAGCTTTCTCCTATGAGCAGACTTTGGATGGTCCTTGCAAATTCCATAGTGGCGCGAAGCCGTCGAACCACACCACGAGAAAATGCCACTGGCTCGCCAGAATCGCCAAGGGAGAGGGCCTTACTCCTCCGCCGCCTGTAGGGCCGCCGCCTCCGCCACCGCCCAAAGAGCCGATGGTCGGCGGTCGGCGCCGCCCAAGACGAAGTTCCCGAAGAGCACGGAGCTCACGTAGTGTTCACCAAGATGGCAGATGACCAAAGAAGAAAGCGCCAACAACAACAAGAAGTAAATGCAATAGTAACGGATGTCCCAGAGTTTATGCATTGGTCCGAGAAGCCCATCAGTTGGAGTCGGGCGGATCACCCAGAGGTGATGCGAATCTGTGCTCCTACATACTGGTCTTAGGCGCGATCTTGGCATCGATAGGCGGGTCACTCAGAACGCCTCGATGCGGCTATATCTCCCACGTGTCAAGCACGACTTAGAGGCATAACCGCATTGAAAGCTATGTCGCAAGTGAGGTAATCTTCACACAACCCATTTAATACATAAGGAAAGAGATACATAGTTGGCTTACAATCGCCACTTCACACAATTACATGAATAAAGCATTACATCATCCAGATATAATCAAGGTCCGACTACGGAACCAAAATAAAAGAAGAACCCCAAATGCGATAAAGGACCTCGATCAACCCCAACTGGCTCCACTATCGATCAACTAGAACGAAACAACACAAAGGGCAAGATCTTCATCGAGCTCCTCCTTGAGCTTGGTTGCGCCACCGCCGGTAACATAGACACCGCAAACTGGTTTTGAAGTATCCGTGAGTCACGAGGACTCAGCAATCTCACACCGCGAGATCAAGACTATTTAAGCTTATGGGTAAGGTAAAGGCATGAGGTGGAGCTGCAGCAAGTTTACTAGCATATACGGAGGCTAACATACATAAATGGGAGCGAGAAGAGAAGGCAAAGCACGGTCGTCAAAAGTATGATCAAGAAGTGATCCTATAGCAACTCAAGGTCAAGCATAACTCCAACATCAGTTCACTTCCGGACTCCACGGAAAGAGACCATCACGGTTACACACACGGTTGATGTATTTTAATTAAGGTCAACTTCGGTTTTCTACAACCGACATTAACAAATTCCCATCTGCCACATAACCGCTGGCACGGCTCTCGAAAGTTTATACCTGCGTAGGGTGTCCCAACTTAGCCCATGACAAGCTCTCGCGATCAACGAAGGAATAGACCTTCACCCAGAAGACCCGATCAGTCTCGGAATCCGGTACATCAAGACATTTCGACAATGGTAAAACAAGACCAGCAAAGCCGCCCGATGTGCCGACAAACCCGATAGGAGTCGACGCACTCGTTCTCGTGGCACACCGATGAGCAAGACGTCGGGTTGGCATAGACCCTGTTGCCAGTGGGCGCCGGACATCGCTCAGGTTGGACCAACACTCGAAGGAGCACTGGCCCGGGGGGGCTAAAATAAAGATGACCCTCGGGCTCCGGAAACCCAAGGGAAAAAAGGGCTAGGTGAGGCAAATGGTAAAAGTCAATGTTGGGCCTTGCTGGACAAGTTTTATTCAAAGCGAACTGTCAGGGGGGTCCCATAAATCACCCGACCGCGTAAGGAACGCAAAATCTGGGAACATAACACCGGTATGACGGAAACTAGGGCGGCAAGAGTGGAACAAAACACCAGGCATAAGGCCGAGCCTTCCACCCTTTACCAAGTATATAGATGCATTAATAATATAAGAGATATTGTGATATCCCAACAAGTAAACATGTTCCAACAAGGAACATCATCTCCATGTTCCAACGAGGAACAAACTTCAATCTTCACCTGCAATTAACAACGCTATAAGAGGGGCTGAGCAAAGCGGTAACATAGCCAAACAACGGTTTGCTAGGAATGGTGTCAAAGGTTAGAGGTTTGACATGGCAATTTGGGAGGCTAACAAGCAAAAGGTAGGCATCGTAGCATTGGCATAGCAAAAGAGCGAGCAAACTAGCATAGCAAAGATAGTAGTGATTTCGAGGGTATGATCATCTTGCCTGAAATCCTGCTAGGAAGAAGAACGAGTCCATGAAGAAGACAAACAGACGAAGTCGAACGGATCCTCACAACTCCGGAACGAAACCGAAGCTAACGAGAGAAGCAAACCGGAAAGAAGCAAACAACATAGTAAACACACAAGCATAATCATGGCATGATGCGCAAACAAGTATGATGCATGTCCGGTTTAAATATGCATGGCATGGCAAAGTGCACAAACAATACCACAAATTAAGTGGAGCTCAATATGCAACGAGTTGCATATTGACGAAACACCGCATCAATTATTTAGTTCTCTCTCGGTTATGAACAAGACAAGATTAAATGTTGGTTAACATGGCAAGGGGTGAAGCATAAGAAAATTACCTAACTAGGCAAGTTTAAATGAGGCCGGAAGAACAAACAACAATTCCGGAAAATCCCCATATGTCATTTAGCAAATTAATGCAACAACAATTTTAAACATTTTAATTGTTGTTATGATGATGCGGATGACATATGCAAGTTTTATGCAATATTTATGAAAATGTTGACATGAGCATGTTATGAAGCATTTGTCGCCATGGCGGAACAAAAAGGGTGCCACGGCGGCGAAACGAAAAGGGTGCCACGGTGGCGAAACGGAAATGGTGCCACGGCAACAATAACGAAAATGGTGCCACGGCAACGATAACGAAAATGGTGCCACGGCAACATTCCGATGATCCGATAACTCATCGAGATACCGGTGCAAAAGAGCAAGTGTGCGGATGTGCGAAACATGCAGAAGATGGTGGGGTGATCCCGTTTACCGGGTTCCCACGGGATAGTGGCATGGAAACGAGTGACAAACAGACACGATGCAAAAACGGGCATCTCATCGCGGTCATCTCGGGTTATACCTTCGAAGCGTTCAAATGGGACGGTTCGCGTTTCGTAGAGGGAAGTAGTCGTTCTCGTGATGGTCGTGGTACATCTCGTAGACGTTCACGGGTCGTCGAGGAGGTAGACGTACACGGCGTAGTCGCATATGTCGGCGGTAGTTGTACACTCTCCGTAGATGTTCAAGTCGCCGGTGTCGCGGGTACTTGGGGTCTTCGGACTTGTCGGTCTCGATTCTTGCGACGGTAGTGGTACACGTGGTAGATGAACTTGGCGATCCGGCGGGGTACTTGGCGGTCGCCGTCATGGAAGTAGTCGTTTCGGGCCCCGTGCGGACTTGGTGGTGGTGTACTTGGTGCTCGAGGGTCTGATCCGGGCTTGCATGCGTCCACGGTGACACTACGTGGTGCGCAGAGGCGACAACTTGGGCGGTGCTGGGCATCGGGAACAGGAGCATGCTCGCCGAGCATGGAGCTGGTCGCGTCAACGCGCGAGGCGCGCTGAGTGGATCGAGCAGCAGCAACGCTGCTCGCCCTCCGGTCAAGGCCGAGACGGCTGATGGCCTCGCAGAGCCATGGCAGGCGGAGCACGGCGAGGGTGGTGAAGGACGCGACCGCTCGCTCCGCCAGATCCGAGGCCTGGAGGCTGCGGGCTCTGGCGCAGAGGACGACGGCGGGCAGAGCAGCAGCGTCGGGCGACAGGCGCAGGAGAAGGGCGAGGTGGAGCGGGGCGCCGAGGAGGCGTAGGCGACGCCGGTGGTGGAGCACGGCCCCGGATGAGGTGGGGACGACGGCTGCGGACACCATGGTGGGCTCGCGGAGGCCGGGCGCGGGAGCGGCAGGCGTGGTCGCGGGCTCAGCCAGGGTCCTCCGGCGCCGGGCGACAGGAGGTGGCGACGGGGTCGCGAGGCGGACGGCGAGCTTGTCAGGACAGCGGCGCGCGAGACATGGCAGGCGGACGAAGCAGGGAGGCGAGGGACCGAGAGGAGAGGAGGTCGCGCGAGGATCGGGCGCAGGGGAGCTCGGTGGAGGGCGAGCGCTAGAGAGAGGAAGCCCGGGCGACGGCGGCGGGGTCGGCGGCTGATGGAGGAGGCGGGCGAAGGAATCGAGCGCTGGGGGTCGGGCGATGGGTGTGCGTGAGCGGCGGCGCGAGGGAACGAAAGGGAGAGATGAGGGTCGAGGTCGGGCGCTGGCGGCGGTGTGGGAACGAGGGAGAGAAGGATGCGGGCTAGGGTTAGGGGGTTAGGTGGGCCTTGGGCCATTTCGGTGGAGGGGAAAAAGACCAGGAGGCCTAGCAGGCTGGATTAAAAGAAAAGAAGGGGAATTCCTTTTCTATTTCTTCAGACAGAGATACAAAAGGAAAGAGTAGGGGAAAAAGAAGAGGAGCTAGAGAAATATAAAAATATTCTCATGATCCTGAGCATGCTCACTATTTAATAAAATTAGTTTGGAGATTTATAAAGGACGTAAAATAATTCAAGTTTGAATTAAATTCAAACTTGAACCATTTTAAACCTTAACCAAAACAATTCCAAAAGAGATGAAATTTGGCGAGAGAGGCTAGGTACACGGTGTTAGAATTTTGGGGAAAAGATGAGCATTTTGGTGGAGGCAAAGTGGCACTTGCAAGAACGTAAGAAAAGGGAAGGAAGGAGAAGTGAAGGTGCAATGGTTTGAAGAGGTGACAAGGGTACGCACAAGATGCTCATGGAAACAACATGAATGACAAAATGCAACATGGCAAGCACGAAGCTATACTTGATATGACCAAGATGCAACATAAGATGGCATGATGACATGATGCAATGCAAAAATAAAACAAATCACACAACAAAACTCGGAATAGCTGGAAGGCATCTGAAGCTCCGGTCTTGGGGCGTTACAACACTCCACCACTACGAGAGGATGCATTTGGGGTTCTTCTTTTATTTTGGTTCCGTAGTCGGACCTTGATTGTATCTGGATGATGTAATGCTTTATTCATGTAATTGTGTGAAGTGGCGATTGTAAGCCAACTATGTATCTCTTTCCCTTATGTATTAAATGGGTTGTGTGAAGATTACCTCACTTGCGACATAGCTTTCAATGCGGTTATGCCTCTAAGTCGTGCTTCGACAGTGGGAGATATAGCCGCATCGAGGGCGTTACACGCCCGTTTCTCGCGGGTCCTGATAGACGGAGGCAGCAGCTTAAACATCCTGTACAAGGACACCATGGAGAAGCTCGGAATCAGGTGAAGGCAGCTACAGAGCAACCGCACAGTGTTCCATGGAATTGTACCCGGCCTCTCCTGTTCACCGATCGGCAAGATTCTGATAGACGTCCTCTTCGGAGACAAAGATCACTTCCGCCGAGAGCCAGTCTGGTTCGAGGTGGTGGACTTGGAGAGCCCGTACCACGCCCTGCTTGGCCGGCCTGCCATGGCCAAGTTCATGGCGGTTCCCCACTACTCCTACCTCAAGATGAAGATGCCGAGTTGCAAGGGGATTCTGACCATTGCCGGCGACTACAAGAAGTCGTCCGCTTGCGCGGCCGACAGCAGTCGGCTGGCCGAGTCTTTGGTGATCGTAGCCGAGAAGCGGCTCCTCGACCGGGTCGTGGCGATGGCCGGAAAGCAGCCAGAGATGTCGCTCGACCCCAAGGAGTCGGAGGCAGAAGGATCATTCAAGCCAGCTAAAGAAACCAAGAAGATACCCTTGGACCCGTGAGCACCCAGAAATACGCTGTCATAGGCACGAGCCTTGACAGCAAATAGGAAGGCGAGCTCGCCGATTTCCTCCGTGAGAATCGGGACATCTTCGCATGGTCCCCAAGGACATGCGGGTGTACCGACGGAATTCGCCGAGCACAAGCTACACGTCGGCCGGATGTGAAGCCTCGCCAGCAGCCCTGCGCGCTACCGTCAAGAGAAGAGAAGAGTTGTTGGGAAGAGATAGCCCGGCTCCTGGCAGCCGGATTCATTATGGAAGTGTTTTTTCCAGAGTGGCTAGCAAACCCAGTGCTGGTGCTGAAGAAAAGCAAGCAGTGGCGGATGTGTATCGACTACACCAGCCTCAATAAAGCCTGACCGAAGGACCCGTTTGCTCTGCCAAGGATTGATCAGGTGATAGACTCCACAACCGGATGCGAGCTGTTGAGTTTTCTAGACACGTACTCAGGATATCACCAGATCAAGCTGAATCCAGCAGACAGACTGAAGACCGCATTCATCACGCCATTTGGAGCCTTCTGCTACCTGACCATGACGTTCGGCTTAAGGAATGCCGGCGCCACCTTTCAGCGTTGCATGCAGAAGTGCCTCCTCAAGCAACTCGGACGGAACACCCACGTCTATGTGGATGATGTGGTGGTGAAGACGGAAAAGCATGGGACGCTGGTGGAAGACCTCAAAGAGACCTTCGAAAATTTGCGCTGATTCCAGATCAAGCTCAACCCCGAGAAGTGCGTGTTCGGAGTCCCAGCCGGCCAGCTCCTTGGCTTTCTGGTCTCCGAACGCGGCATAGAGTGCAACCCCATGAAGATCATGGCTATTGAGAGAATGGAGGTACCCAGCCGACTGTTGGATGTGCAGAAGTTCACCGGCTGCCTGGCGTCCATCAGCCGATTTATCAGTCAGCTGGGCGAGAAAGCTCTGCCTTTGTATCAACTGATGAAGAAGACCACCTTATTTGAGTGGAACCACAAGGTAGATGAGGCATTTCTCCAACTGAAGAAGATGTTGGCAACCCCCCCTGTGTTGGCGGCTCCGACTCCCAAAGAGCCCATGCTCTTGTACATCGCCGCCACCACCGGTAGTCGCCTGATCATTGTAGTCGAGCATAAAGGAGGAAGGCAAGGCGCTTCGGTCCAGAGACCGGTGTATTACTGGCGAGTCTCGTCGACCTCAAGCAGAACTACCCTCACTATCGAAGATGTGCTACAGCGTGCATTTTGCCGCCAAGAAGTGAAGCCCTACTTTCAAGAGCATCCAATCTTTGTGGTTTGCACCGCCCACTCGCCGAGATCATTGAAGCCGAGACGCCCCGCCGAGTGGTCAGTGGGCTATCGATCTAGCCCCTTACACCATCTACTACCAACCTCGCACCGCCATCAAGTCGCAGCGCCGCCGATTTCGCCGACCGGGCCGAGACCAATACCGCCCGCCGCCCGACTCTACTCATTGGCGGCTGCGCCGACGGCTCCAAGATGCACACCGCCTTGGGCGGCGTCGCCCTCACCTCCCCAAGGGCTTAAAAGCTCAAGTATGTGTTGCAAATCCACTTCGCCGCCTCCAACAACGTCGCCGAATATGAAGCGCTCATCCACGGGCTCCGGCTTGCCAAAGAACTCGACATTCGCCGGATCTTGTGCTACGGCGACTCCGACTTGGTGGTCCAGCAATCATCCGGCGACTGGGACGCCAAAGACGCAAACATGGCAAGCTACCGCTTCCTGGTGCAGCAACTCAGCGGATATTTCGAGGGGTGCGAATTCCTTCACGTACCCAGAAACGACAACGATCAAGCAGACGCCTTGGCACGAGTCGGCTCCACTCGCCAGGCAATACCTTCCGGCGTCGCCCTTCAGCGCCTCCTCAAGCCGTCTATCAAGCCTTCACCAGAATCCGACTCCATCTTCATGCCGGCTCCGCCAGAAATAGTCGGATCCGACTCCAAGGACCCAACAAGCGACCTCAAGAAAGCCACAGTTGAAACAAGCCGGGGATCGCGCCACGGGGTTCGGGACTTTGAGCCCAGCCGGGGATCGCGCCGGTCGGCCCGGGACTTCAAGCTCTGCCCGGGGCTCGCCCGCTCGGACTGGAGCTGCCCAGTCGGCCCAGATATTCCCTCAACCCAGCAAACGGCGGCAGACTCCAGCCCGCGCCTCCTAGCCCAGCCACCCTTGTCTGTGTCATTTGTGGTAGCAGCTTGAGGAGATAGCAAGACCTTCATGGGCACAGCCCATCCTCAAGTTTTTAGTGAACAAGGAATTACCAGCGAGACGAGACCCGGCTCGGCAAGTGCAACGCCGAGCAGCAGCTTACACCATAGTCAGCAGAGAGCTAGTCGGTAGCAGTGTCACTGGTGTCTACAGTACAGAGAGTCGGAAGCAAGGCCAAGCGATCCTCAGAGACATCCACCGGGAGAGGCGGCCACCATGCGGCCGAGGGCACTCGTGGCTAAAGCCTTCAAGACGATTCCTTTTGGCGGCCTTACGGAAGAAGCTAAAGAACTAGTCCAAAAATGCAAGGGGTGCGGATGTTTCGCTCCAAGCCTCTTCACGGCTTCATGGCTGAAGACAATCCCCATTGCCTCGCTCCCTCCGCGGTTTGGGGCCTAGACATGGTGGGACCATTCAAGACAGCCCGAGGCCTAACTCATTTGCTTGTCGCGTGGACAAGTTCACCAAGTGGGTGGAAGCAAAGCCCATCAAGAAGTTAAACGGGCCTATATCGGTAACCTTCATTGTCGACATCACAAAGGCTTGATGCGGCATACCGCACAAGCATCATCACCGACAACGGCACCAACTTCGCCAAGGGCGCTTTGGCTCGTTCTGCGACCACGGGGCATTATTTGGACTTAGCGTCCGTTGCCCATCCGCATCAAATGGCGGTGTAGAACGAACCAATGGCCTCATCCTTTCGGCATCAAGCCTCGATTGGTCGAACCACTTTCGGCCTTCGGCGTTGTTGGGTCAAGAGCTGCCGTCCTCTCGAGTCTGCGACAACCCCAAACAAGTCAACCGGCTTCACGCCTTTCTTCCTCGTCTCACGGTGCGAAGCCGCCATCCCAACGGATATAGAGTTCGACTCTCGCGCGAGTCTCCATGTACACCGAGGAGGAGGTCAAGAAGCATGCCAAGACGGTGTCGATCTGCTGGAAGAGGGCCGATGCTGGCACTCACCGGTCCGCATCTACCAAAGCAGAGTCTCGCGCCGATACTACAATCGCAAGGTCAAGCCAAGATCGTTCAAGAGGGCGACCTTGTGCTCCGCTGATTCGTGAGAACAGCCGCCAGCACAAGTTGTCGGCGCCTTTGGGAAGGTCCCTTCATCATCAGCAAGGTGCTAGGGAACGACGCCTACTATCTGATCGATGCTCAGAAGCCTCGAGCGCGCAAGAGGGACGACTCCGGCAAAGAAACAGAGCGCCCGTGGAATGCGAATCTCTTCAAGATTTTATACCGATGCAAGATGTATCGCACTACCCTCTTTGTATTAAAGTACTAAGACCTTAGGCCCCCCGGGACGAGCTCGGGGACTGCCTTTTTGAGTATCTGTATGATAAGAACCACGTTTCCGAATATGCTGTTCCCTTTTATCATCTTCATGCGGCACGGGTCCGACTAGTCGCCCGGGACTCGCAAATCTTGCGCTATGAAATGCTCCTCGCGGTCGACAAGTAATGTGTCGCGCCAAAGCCATCTCCTGTCGAAAGCCGCAGCTCGCAGAAGCGACTGATGGTAGGCAGGGGACAAGCAAGAACGAGCGCACATATGAAAAATGGCTAAGGACCTAAGAGCTACGCATAGCCCAAGCCGGCTACCAGCCTCCCCTTACCGAGCCGACTACATGAAAATCGGCTCGCCGTCTCAATTTTCATCAAGGATAGCCGACTCTCGAATAGTCGGCCTGCCGGTTCTAGCCAACTTGCCGAGATACTCTAAACGATTAGTACTTGCCTCCCTAAAGTAGCTAAGCACTGACCCGGCGGCAGTCCGCAGAGCGGTTGCCCAACCGCAAGGCGGCAAATCAAGGAAGGCGGCAAAGAAAAAAGTCCAAGGAGCAAAAAGCCAGAAAGGCGGAAATTAGATAAATATTTACATAAGGCCCTTGGCCGAATACACCCCGTGGGTGGAACTGTTCGAACCTAACGAGTTTTTCAAAAGAACAACAAAGACAGATAAACAGAAGCACTCTAGGAGGCGGCCTCCGGAGCCGGAGGATCGGAGGTGGCGGCGGTGTCGGATGCCGGGGCAGTCGGTTGGGCGGTCTCAGCTTGGTCGCCTCCGGCGACGGTCGCTTTGTCCTTGTGCGGCTCGTTGCTGGAGGCGCGATCGGGCTGGGGCTGGCCGCCTGCTTCGTCTTCTGGCGCCTCCTCCTCCTCGCCTCCGTCCTCTAACTCGTCCTCCTCCTCGGCGCTGGAGTCGATCACCTCCGAAGTCCTCCTTCTTGCCTGGTTCATCTGAACCAGTCCGGTGGTGCCTCTCGCCGCCAGTTCGCTTCGGGCATAAAGACACTGGTGTCCATGTACTCGGCGATGGCCGCCAAGGCCGACAAGGGCGCTTTCACGACCTCAGCTCGGCTGGGCCTCGACCGAATGCGGCCAGCGGTCGAGTTCAGCCCCGGATACCACCCTTTGGCGAACTCAAAGCCCGGCGTGCTCGCACGCGGGAGGAGCCCTCAAGCCTCAAAGCGCCGGGCGGCGACCTCCGGCCGGTCGGCGGTCCGACTGGCGGTGCGAAGGGCCGGCACGTCCAGCCATAGGGCGGCGACCACTTGGGCACCGGCGTGGCGAAGACGGTGCAGGCGACGGTGCGCGGATTTAAGGCGAACCCGGCGCTGAAGCTGCTCGTCGATGGTTGGGGCGTTGGCGGCAATCGCCCGCCGCTTCTTCACTCCTCCCGAGCCGCCTCGATGGCCAGAGGGACGGCCTGCGAGTGGCCGGGAAAGAAGTCTGCGAAAGCAGCAAAGAAGATAGTCAGAAAATCAAAAATCAGCTCGACACTGAGTTGGAACACCAAAGAAGAGAAAAAAGATTTACCATCAACGATGTCCTCGAGCTCGTGGTAGCCGGAGGTCAGCATCGCCTCCCGGTCGGTCCACGCGGAGCGTTCGACCTCGAACTCGGCCATGAGGGCATCCTCCCGTGACTTGGCGTCGTCCTGCACCTTCCGGAGCAACTCTTTCTGCTCGGCCAGCTGCGTCGCCAGCAGGTCGCGCTCTTGGACGAGCTTGTCGCACTCCTCCTCCTTGGCGCGGCGAGCGGTGTTGGCCTCGCCCAGCTGCTCCTGGAGGGCGGCATTGGCGCCTGAAGATCGAAGAAGAAGACAAGAAAGTCATCAGTAAGGAAGGTCGCCGGGGAGATCTGCCCGACCGCCAGATCGGCCCGAATCTCGGGACTACAGGCCATGGAAGCCCAGCGCCCATGAGAAGAAGGAAGATAGGTCGCCGGGAGATCCGCCCGACTCTCAGCGATCGACCGAATCTCGGGACTACAGCCTGGTGCGCCAAATAGTGCCGCCCAAGAAAGAAGAACTAGCTCACCTCGGCTTTCCATCGTTGGTGGTCCGCTTCGCAGCTCCTCAACATTGCGGTTGAAGGCAAGGCGCTGGAGATTGTGGTATTCAATGGGCCGGGCGTAAGCAAAAAGTTAGTACTCGGAGTTCACCAAAGGAGTTCGGGCTGCTCGCTTAGCAGCCGCCCCGAACTCGGGATTACCCAGTGGGAGGCCGCGCGCCTCACCGAAAAAAGACAAATTAAAAAGGGAAACGAAACATACCGGACGGAGGTCCGCAGGGCGAGATCGCCTGGTGCGAGTTGAGGGCGCCGCCTCACGCAGCTTCGACCGACGCCCAAGAGGGCCTGGTTGATGGGCAGTGCCGCCTCCCGCAGCCCGGTGGTGGGCGCGGCCAACCGAGGCCTCGACGCCCGATTCGCCGAACTTGCAGCGCCGAGCTCTCGAAGCCGCGGGCCGAGAGCTCGTCCTCTCAAGCGGGGCGGCGCGCCGCACGGGCGACATGGCAGATCGCGCCTCGGCATCGTCCGCGGTCGAAGGATCTTGCGGGTCCACGGGCTGCTTGCCATGCGGCCTCCCAGACGGAGACGGCGGAGGCGGTGGAGGCGGCGCGTGAGTATCCGAGCCTGAGACGTCGCCGCCCTCCTCCGCGAGAGGGTTCGCGGTGCCGACTTCCCCGGTCTGCCCCGTGAACTCAGGAGCCGGCGGCGCCGACGACAGCAGGGGGACAAGCATTGCCGATCGGCGACACGCGACCTCCTCAGCATGCCGCTTCGCTGCGGCCGCAGTCTCAGCCTCCTCCAGGCGTCGCTGGGCGTTGGCGGCCGCCTTCTCGGCCTCCGCCTTCTCCAGGCGGTCGGCCTCCTCCTCTTCGCGCTTCTCCCGCGCATTCCGTTCTGTCGCCCCCCGAAGGTCAGCGGCGGGATCAATCCGCCGAGTGTTGGCAGATGTCTCCACCGACCCCATGACGGAGGGGACGGCGGCTCTCTCAAGGGAGAGGGGAGCTCTGGAGAAGATCAGAGGGAAAATCAGGAAAGAGTCGAATAAGATCCAACAAAGAAATAAAGGAGTAAAGGAGACTCACGAAGAAACTAGCGGCGGCCTTCTCACTTCCTTCCGGAAGCGGTTGGCCTTCGCGGCCGCCTCCTCCCGCTTGGTCGCGGCGGCGGCCCCCTTGAACTTCTTTGGTTTGCCGCCGGGCGCACTTGGCCCGGCGCGGACGCGCCCGGCTGGGCGAGGGGCGACCCTCGGTGGCGGCGGGACGACTTCGCGTCGGCGTCGTCCTCGGGCCCGATCGGCAAAAGGTCGCCGACGGCTCGAGGTCGCCGTCTGCCCTTCTCATCGCCTTGGCGTCGGCCTCAGCCGCCGCCGCCCCCAAGTCAGGGTCGTCGACGTCGCTGACCTCGCGATCTGGAACGTAGTCGCGAGGCTCTCTTATGGTGCCGGCTGCGGGCGCCGTGAGGGGATTCTGCCCAAAAAGAAGCCAACGATGAGTAGAGTTCGGAGTCAGACGCAAAGAAGATCGAGCTATAGACGGAGGCAACTTACCATGGGAGGGGGGTTGTCGCGCGAGTACGGCTCCTTGCCGAACTGCCAGTCCTCCGTGAACTCGCAGTGGGCGATGTGGTTCACGAAGTTCGCCACCTCCCCGCGCGGCATGTCCTTGGTGCACAGCCGACTCGGATCGTGGCGGCCGTTCATCTGACAGATGAGGTGAGGCCGGCCTCGAGCGAAGAACTTCGGCGCGCCACGAAGGCGGCGAAGATCGGGGCGACGAGCCCCTCCGATCTGCGGCATGACTTCGAGTCGCGCCGGCGCCCCGCTCGAGGTCGAAAGTGATTTGGACCGGTGGGACCAACTGGCCAGCCGGCCAGTCAGAGGCTAGGGGTCGAAGGGCGGCAGATTGACCCAATCGCCATCGGTGGAGATGTTCTTCACGTAGAAGTAGGACTTCTGCCACATCTTCACCGACTTCACCAACGGAATGGGAGGGAAAGGATTGTCGGCCGTCGTACGCCGCACCACGATATAGGTGCCGCACAGGGCCGGCGTGCCGGCGGCCTGAGTACCGAGTTTTGAAGAGAAGAACTCCCCCCACAGCTCGAGGGTGGGGAGAACGCCGATGTAGCCTTCGCACAGAGTGGCGAAGGCGGAGAGAAGCACCACCGTGTTGGGGGTGAGGTGGTGCGGCTTCAGCTTGTGGAACTCCAGAAACGAGCGGAAGAATCCGCTCGCCGGAAGCCCCAGCCCGCGCATTAGATGCACGGGAATGTGACCCTTCGCCCTCCCGCGCTGGGCCGGATCTCTCCGCCCGCGGGACGGGCGGCACCAAGTCCACGCTCGGGAGACGGCGGGTCCGGCGGAGAAAGTCGATGTGCTCCGCCTCCACGTCGGAGCCATCCCACACGCCGGAGCGCGAGGTGGGGGGCGCGGCGGAAGAAGAGCTCATCGCCGGCGAGGAAGAATGCCTTGGCTCGCGGTGGAGGAAGAAGGAAGGGCAGGAGAGCAGGGGAGAGGGTGTGCGTACATTGCCGCCCCGCTCCCTCCTGCCTATTTATAGCCCTGCGGGCTAAGGAGCCGAGGGGGCGGACGTGGGATTAACTGCGCCCACGGCCCCACGCCGCCCACGATTAACTCCTCACGGGTTCTCCGCGCAGTAACAACGTGGATGCTAACCGCCCTCGCCACGCGGATCCGCCGGGGCCGAGGTGCGTAGTGGCCGCCCCACCTGGCGCCCGCCCCTGCCACGCTGTGGAAGGCGGACTATCACCCCATGTGGCGCCGTGCGATAGGACCGCCTCAATGATGGCAGGAAGCGAATCGACGCCGCCCGCTTCTGCCGCGATTTATAACGGCGGCTCCTCGCAGAGCTGGCCCGATTTCGCCGACGGCCCAAAAACAGCGGCGAGTCTCGAGAATCGCGGGAAGATTGAACTGCTGAAGCCCCACGAGGCGGCGCTCACTGGGCTTCACCAGCTTCGGGGACTACTGTCGGAGTAATGGGCCACGGGTAGGCCGACCCGGGACCCAAGATCTTTCAAGACATCGGGGCAAGCCGCGCCCCTCTGGCCGTGTCCCAGCAGGCGACCTTCGGGGAGGCCGAGCCCCAGCTGGCGACCTTCGGAGAAGCCGAGTCCCCAGACGGCGACTCTAGAGCAAGCCGACTCCGGGCTTGCGACCTTTCGGGGGGCCGACTATGAGAGTCGGCCCACGACCTTTCACGAAGACCTATGCAGGGCATGGCCCCGACGTGGCCGTCCCCTCCAACTCACGAGGGGCGGGCATGGCTACAGTGGGCCGTATCGCTGGGAGATCTCCGGTGAGGCGCGGCACTGTTGCCATGCCTCCCCTGACCTCAGCCATAGTGCGCGATGCATTGTGCCCACGACGCCGCCAGACGGCCCAAAGATCGCCGGGCCACCTATCGCTGAGGGATCAAGACGGCCGAGCGCCCAAGACGGCCTCAGGGGAGTCGGCCTCCTCGAGTCGGCCACCTCCGGTCCAGGCCCCACAAGCCATAAACCAGATTGACGGGAATGGCGGCAAGTGATCGCCGACAGACGGCAAGACTGCTCCCACGACCCCATGACCGAGCTGCGTCATTAGGAGCGCCAAGACAAGTCGTCTGTCTGTCCATGGGCCCGCCGGTCAGGGCCCTGCCGGGCAGAAGGACGGCGGCGTGAGAGATAGACGGCTGGGGGCCACGCCCAGTCAGATTACTATTGTACCCCCGAGGGGTAGGCCTATATAAACCCCCCGGGGCACCCATGCAAAGGGTGGGGACTTGGATAGGATTAGACACATAGCCAGCGGAGGAGATAGCTAGCCTCGCTCCCTCCTGCCTCCCGATACAGCTCTAGGAGCGCCTTTGTAACCATCTCACCATAGCGATCATGCGGAGACCCTGCAGAGCAGCAGTAGGGGTGTTATCTCCCCGGAGAGCCCCGAAGCTGGGTAAGATTCGCGGCGTGCATGTCTGCGCCATCCTGCTTTCGAGCACCGGCGACGTTCTACTCGCCCCCACCATGATAAGCCACCCGTTGGCATATGTCGCACCCAACCCCCGACACTGCACTTGAGTTAGATCCCCTCGTTAGTTGAATATCATTTATTCACAACTTCTAGCTTCAACTTGTTGATACTGGAACCTTGTTGTGAAGCACGATTTTTGCTCTAAAATAAATTCTATTAAAACCTAGGGGCTCACTTTTTTTAAGATGATGAGCATTCCAACACTTCAACCACATAGTGCTGAATTTGATTGTCTTGATGACACCAGTTGATAGAATTATTTGGAGGAATGAGTATTTGAAGTGATTGAGGTTATGCCAAAGTTTATTTGTGTTACTAAGATCATGGAGCTTCAGCTTATGGCTGACAGTTGGAAATATGCCCTAGAGGCAATAATATTGTATGATTATATTTCCATTTTCATAATTAAGAGTTTATATTTCATGCTATAACTGTTATGATTCTGGAATATCTGATTTAGTGGAAAACTCATATGCACATGTGAGGTGATAAACGATATATTATAGGTTCCCAGTCTTGCCTCTAAGACTGGCTCAAGTGTTGTTTGTGATCATGTTTTTGGGATCTTAGGATATCGTTAAGTGTAACGATGGTTCAAAAACAACATTGAGGGTATGTGAAAGAATCTGACTAGAGGGTAGGGGGTGAATAGGCAACTACAAATTTTTAGCTTTTCTTCGCAAATTAGGTTAAGCAACAAATAAGTTGTCTAGATGTGCAACTAGGTGAGCAACCTATGTGATGCAACCAACAACAACAACAAGTGCAAGCAAGAGATACAACACAACAATAGGTTGCACAAAGTAAAGGGAAGAGATAACCACAAGTGGAGCCGGTGGAGACGAGGATGTGTTGCCAAAGTTCCTTCACTTTGGGGGAGGTACGTCTCCGTTGGAGCGGTGTGGAGGGACAATGTTCCCCAAGAAGACACTAGGGACACCGTATTCTCCTCACGCCCTCACACAATGCGAGATGCCATGATTCCACTAGTGGTGCCCTTGAAGGCGACGATCGAACCTTTACAAACAAGGTTGGGGCAATCTCCACAACTTGATCGGAGGCTCCCAACGATACCACGGAGCTTCACCACAATGGAATGTGGCTCCAAGGTGACCTCAACCGTCTAGGGTGCTCAAACACTCAAGAGTAACAAGATCCACAAGGGAATAGTGGGGGGAATCAAATTTCTCTTGGTCGAAGTGTAGATCCGGGCCTTCTCAACCAATCCCTAGGAAATCAACAAGTTTTATTGGCTAGGGAGAGAGATCGGGCAAAATTGAGCTTTGGAGCAACAATGGAGCTTGGGGGAAAAGAGGTAGGTCTTCTTGGGGAAGACCTCCTTTTATAGTGGGGAATCAAATCCAACCGTTATCCCACAACTCAGCCCGCAGAGAGCGGTACTACCGCACTAGGCAGCGGTACTACCGCACTAGGCAACAGTACTGCCGCTTGGCCAAGCGGTAGTACGGGCTGCGCACAAAGAGTAGTGAGAAGGGGCAGGAAAGAGAACACCCTCGAGTAGCACTAGTAGCGGTGGTAGGATGGTACTACCGCTTGAAAGCAGTACTACCGCGCCTACTGCTGCTACCGTCGCCCAACCCGACACGAGAAGCAAAGGTCTCGAATCGAGGCGGTACCAGCGTGGAGCTGGAGCCGTAGTGCCACTGATGGCCATGAGCGGTACTGTCTCTTAAGTCTATTAGCGGTACTACCGCTCTGGCCGGGCGGTACTATCGCTGGCTCCTCCCATGTACCACTTCCGCGATAACGGTAAACTCCAAGGAAGAGGTAAGGAGCTGTGGGTGCGAGAAAGATGTGTACGTGTTGATTCCACCCTAGCCTTTCCAATATGGACCCCCTCTTGATAGTACGGTGTTTCCTACGACTCAAGTCCACCAAAACCGAAACGAAAGAGACTACACCGTCTTCACCTTGAGCTCCGAGGGGAAAGAATCGTCTCGTGCCAATGAATGAATATCTGAAACGCTCAATGCACATGATTAGTCCACAAATGCATTGTCATCAATCACCAAAACCACTTAGAGAGAGAGAGAGAGAGAGAGAGAGACATGCCCTAACAATCTCCCCCTTTTTGGCGGATTGATGACAACATGGGATTTGCATAGAGATAAAACAAGAAAATAAGCAAACCCCAGAGACTACAAAATATAGATGGGCTCCCCTAGATGTGTGCACTTAATTAGGAGTGCCTTTGGAATGCAAAGTACACACATTAGGATCAACACTCCCCCTATATTTTAGAGCCTGACAACACTTGCATCCATAAAAGAGACATTTAAGCTAGGATGCAAGGAGTAGTAAGTGAGCATAATAGGATCAAGTTAAGCATGCAACTCACAAACTACCAAATTACTAGACATACAATAGATAGGCATAAGATAGGATAACATATGTCTCACACCATATGACAAGGTAACTAGGTCTCACAGACACAAATCAAACCAAAGCAAATGACTGAGAAAAGAGTTTGCGAGAGAGAAAGATAAGGCAAATAAGACACACTCGCAACTCGACAAATCCCTAAACTCTCTCCCCCTTTGGAATCGAGACACCAAAAGGGCAAAGAGTGCAGCTACGGTCACAGGTGATAGCAAAGCCAAAGAACTCCATCATCACATCCCCACGTGGTCGCATGCGTCTCCGTCACTGGCAGTGGGCAGCTGAAGGAAATATGCCCTAGAGGCAATAATAAAGTTATTATTTATTTCCTCATATCATGATAAATGTTTATTATTCATGCTAGAATTGTATTAACCGGAAAAATGATACATGTGTGAATACATAGACAAACATAACGTCACTAGTATGCCTCTACTTGACTAGCTCATTAATCAAAGATGGTTATGTTTCCTAACCATAGACATGTGTTGTCATTTGATTAACAAGATCACATCATTAGTAGAATGATGTGATTGACATGATGTCACAGCCCTAGCTTAGCCTTTGCTTGCCCTTGCATGATCATCATGTCATCATGTCTAGATTTCATTTAACTATGAAATGGGGATTCTTAATCCCTAGCACCAAATAAAATGCAATTAGGATCAAAATAAAAATATTTTCCATGAACCGAGAATGCCCTTTAGAAAAGTTCATTATTTTTTATAAAGGTGAAAACCTCTGCCAAAAATGTTGCATAACCGTTCACCACCTTCTTAGGTGTGGAATATTGCCTACCAAATTGAACCTCCGTCATCTTTCCATCCCTCTTGATGTGTGTTTTGTGTGTCAGCTCAAGAGATGTTTCAATGCCTCACTCCATGAGTTGATCCTGAGTTGCTCGATCTTTGAGAAGATCGATTCTTCTGGAGTTATCCCTTTCCTCTCGTTGTCACGTTAGTTGGAGTTCTCAGAGCAAGACTTCGAGACAAAGATGGTGATCAAGTCAACGTTCTTATGAAGTGCAACCTGGATCGTGAAGATTGTGTTAGTTTGCGCCCCCCCTTCATCTTACCCTACGCTTGAATCTTGGGACGAGATTCTTGTTTAGTGGGGGTGAGCTGTCACAGCCCTAGCTTAGCCTTTGCTTGCCCTTGCATGATCATCATGTCATCATGTCTAAATTTCATTTAACTATGAAATGGGGATTCTCAATCCCTAGCACCAAATAAAATGCAATTAGGATCAAAATAAAAATATTTTCCATGAACCCAGAATGCCCTTTAGAAAAGTTCATTATTTTTTATAAAGGTGAAAACCTCTGCCAAAAATGTTGCACATATTTTTAGGCCATTCTGGTTTTTTGGATTAACTCATATTGTATTTGAATTGGGGCCTTTAAATACTATAAATATTTTTAAATGCTCCAACAATTTTGGAGTTAGTTAAGGGCCTCTGGAATAATTCATTTAGTGCCCATAACTATCTTCAGAATTTTTAAATGCGATTTGGTTTGAAAACCAAATTAAAACAAATTTGCATAAATAGAAAACAAAACGGAATTAGATAAGCAGGGAGAGAGAGTAAGAACTTACCTGTAGCCCACCTAGCCGACTGTTTTTGTGCAGCCCAGCAGCCCACCTCCCCTGCCAGTTGTCTTCCTCCTCTCGCTATAAGGCGGAGGGAAGAACGCATGAGCGCTTCAAGGCCACGCAGCTGCCTGCCTGTCCTCCTTCGCCAACAAGAATAACGCAGTGCACTCAGCGTGGCCTCCTGGATCTTGCCGACTCGCCACTCTTCCTCTCGATCCTCGCTCTCTCGCCACACGGCCGGCGGCCATGGCACACCTCCGTGAAGCTCGACGCCACCGCCTCGCCCCCGAGTTGCCACGAGCTCCGCCTTGACTTCCGTCCTTCCGCACCAAGCCAGCGCCGCCAGGAGCTCCGTGACGACGTCCCCGACCCCTTCTTCCTCCTCGGGTTGCCGGATATTCCCTTGCCGCCCGAAAGTGCCTCAGCCCTCCTCGAGCTCGTCGTCCACTCCAAGAAGATCGCCGTGAGCTTCGCCCGCCCTCCTCTCTCGTTTTTTTTCCTGTGCACCGTAGCAAGGCGTCACTTGCGCCTGACAGCCGCCGCCTCGAGCTCGCTTCCGACGAGCCCGGCCTCCTAGCCGCTGCTGCTTGCGCAGGCTGGATGCTTGGCGAGCCGGCTCCCCGTGGGTGCTCTCCGCCGCTCTTTTGGGCGCTGGGAGAGCGAACCCGAGCCTCCGCCAAGCCCTTTGTCGTCAAGGCCGAGCATGGCCTGTTTGGGCCATTTGACCGGGGTTTGACCTCCCCCTGGGTCACTGACATGCGGGACCAGCACGCCTAATTAATCTAGGTTAGATTAAGTTAAAACGCTAACTAACCCAGTTAGTTAGGTTAGTCACTAACACGCGGGACCCACTGGTCAGTTTGACCTGGACCGCGCCCGTTGACCTGCTGACATCACCATGAGGTCATGCTGATGCAATAATTCCTTTCTGGAATTTAAATAAATCTAAAATGATTTATTATTTTCAGAAAATGCTTAAAGCCTCTAAAATTCATATAAATTCAACCGTAACTCCAAATGAAACAAGTTATATATGAAAAATGATCAGAAAAATCCAATCTATACATCTGCACTGGTTTCATGCATGTTTAATCAACTTAACATTGCTGTTCATATCAAAACATGATAATGCACTTTATGAATTCATAGTTTGAGTTTGAATTTGAATCTTTGGTTCAAATAAGCTCAAACCTTTCTGCTCTTAGCTGCATTACCCAAATCATAGCATATTGCCATGTCATGATCATGCATCATATTGTGCATTGCATTGATTGTATTTCTTCTCTGTTGCCGGTGTTTGTTCCCTCTCAGTAAACATGGTTCCGACGATTATTCGATGACATCGGTGGAGAACTATATTATCTTCAGAAGTGCCAGGCAAGCAAAACCCCCTTGTTCATTCCGATACAATCCCACTCTCTTGCTCCTGCTCTCTTTTACTGCATTAGGACAACAACGTTTCAACTGTTACATGCTGCGGTAGTTGAACCCCTTTATCCTCTGCATGACCTGTCATTCCACAGTAAATAGATGAAACCCACTAGCATGAGTAGGAGTTGTTTGAGCCCTGATGTGCCTACTCATTCATGATTGTTTGTCATGCTTGCTATTGCTTAGAGTTGTGTCAGGTCTGATTCATTGGAAATGAATCGGAGGTGTGTGAACATGTCCTACTGTTGGGAGCTAAGTGTGTGAACATGATTTGGTAAAGGTAGCGGTGAGAGGCCATGTAGGAGTACATGGTGGGTTGTCTCATTGCAGCCGCCCTCGTGAACTGAGTTCGTGTTTGTGATCCATGAACAGCTACTACCACGCATTGAATGCTTAAGTGCCCTCTCGGCTTCTTAATCACCCTTGTTCTCTGTCCGTGAGTTGCAACTAGTTTCGGTGTTTGTAGGTAGTGTTAGTAGTCTACCGGTGACACGGTGCATGTGGGCTTGGGATGACTAGGCACCGTGGCACGGTGTACCAAGCGAGATCTACCCGTCGAGGTGGCCTTGGGAACCCTGCTCACATCGCTTGGGGCCGTGAGCGACACCCCGGCCGGATCTCCTTGCGGATGGAACCCGAATAGGCGATAAACCCGACAAGAGACTTGAGTGTTTAGGTAGGCCGTGGCCGACTCCTCGCCCGGCTTCCGCTTGAAGGTTGCCGAGGTACATGACGGTCTGAGGCGATAAGTGGCGAGAGCGTGTGTGAAGAAGTACACCCTGCAGGTTATCATTATCTATTCAATAGCCGGATTCCTCGGATATGGAAACTTGGACCCCTTGTACAGTTCATAGACAAGTGAAAGTGGATACTCTAAAATACGCAAGATAAGCGTGAGTGCTATGGATGGCGTTCTCAGGGAGCGGGAGCGGATCCATAGTGGTGTATTGATATGGTGAATATGTGGACTCGTAGCGCCACCTCAAAAGAGTTACTTGCAAATGTAGTTCAGATAGCCACCGAGTCAAAGCTGGCTTGCTGCAGTTAAACCCCACCATTCCCTTTGTTGACAATGATGCATATGTAGATAGTTCTGATGTAAGTCTTGCTGGGTACATTTATACTCACGTTTGCCTATTTTATGTTTTTGCAGAGAGACTTCAGTCTCGCTAGTAGTTCTAGGTGGACTTCGACGTTTAGCTTGTTACCTTAGCTACGATCTTGTGCCCTCGGCAGGATCTGGTAGTTAGTCAGGCTTCTCAGCCTTTTTCATTTGTAGATGTCTGTACTCAGACATGTTAAGCTTCCGCTTGTTCTTTGCCTTGTATGCTCTGAATGCTGGGTCTTGAGACCCATGTTTGTAATATCTCGCTCCTCGGAGCCTATTGAATAAAATACTTGAGTCGTAGAGTCATGTTGTGATGCCATGTTGTATTTGCGCATATCGAGCATATTGTGTGTATGTTATTGAAATGCTTGGTATGTGTGGGATCCGACTATCTAGTTGTTTATCCTTAGTAGCCTCTCTTACGGAAATGTCTCCTAGTGTTTCCACCGAGCCATGGTAGCTTGCTACCGCTCCGAACACTTAGGCTGGCCGGCATGTGTCCTTCTTCGTTCTGTATGCATCTTCGGGAAATGTCACGCGATGAATACCGGAGTCTGTTAGCCCGCTACTGCCCGGTTCACCGGAGTCTGCTAGCCCAGTGCTACACTGGATTCACTCACCGATGACCGACACGCTCGATCTTCGGGTCATGGATGCCTGTCCTCGTAAGTTTGTGCCACTTTGGGTTTACGACTAGCCATGTCACTGGGCTCCTTATTATATGGATGCTAGCGACACTATCATATACGTGTGCCAAAAGGCTAAACGGTCCCGGCAAAGGTAAGGCGACACCGTGGGGATACCGTGCGTGAGGCCGCAAAGTGATATGAGGTGTTACATGCTAGATCGATGTGGCATTGAGTCGGGTCCCGACAGTTTTGGTATCGAGCCCGATCGCCTCAGAGGATTACCAAGCCAAACTGGTCAAGTTGAGTCTAGAAATTCTTTAGTTATATAAGGGAATTGATTGTGGGATGGAACGTAAGGCTCTTTTTACTCCTTATACCTCATGACCTTCTGATCCGAGTCATCCTCTTCTCTTCTACGGGGGTTAAGGAACTAGGCCTTCTCATCTATCTATTAGGATGACGTGTTACTAATCCATAGACTTATAGAATTGATAGTTTCAAATCTCAGCTCAGTTTTACCACTTCCGTATGTTAACTGTTGATCTCGAAACCTTGATATTGTGCTTCTGAGTGGCTATGCCACCATTTTTGGAGTATGTCTCAAATCTTTTTGAGCATTTACAGCCGTTATGCTGTCCGAGTCATCCCAGGTTTCTAAATAGTCTGATGCATTTGCAAATCCCTCCTCCCGTTCCTGATGTCCTTTTGGGCCAGATTAAGCACACTAATCGGTGAGTTGAGGTACTCTATTGCCTCGACATATATGTTGGAGTTAGTATTATGACCCTAGGTGTTTTAGGGAGTCACCTAGTAATCTAGCCATGTTTTGTGTTCCCAGTGTGATGATTCTTGCCACCAATCTCGAAAGCATCCCGTGATGCCATTTAGTTAGTAGGCTTTCTATTCCTGGGTTTTTGAACCCGAGATTCACCCTACTTACTTCATGTTGATAGTGTTTGATAGTTCCTTTAGGTTATTAGTAACCTTGCGATAGTTCTCGAGGTTCGTGGTATATCGTTCTTCCAAATACCATGAACTGCTTATGGCAGAAGTTCCTCGCTGATCAAAAGATCACAATCAGAGTGCTCCTGATGAGTTCTCAATTCTATATTGTGACTCTGCCAGTCCTTCCTCTTCAGCATGGGTTATCCGGAAGAAATATGTTGAACTTGTTCGACATACTAACCTATGCATCCACAACTCAGAAAGATATATGTTCCTTTGAGTTGTCCCTCTCAGAGTTAGATTCGATCCTTGTCTATCAGTTGATAGCCAAGTTTATGTCGTGCATTCGTGTTATCGATGCCTATTATTCTTGTGGTCAGTCAAGCCATTCTATTCCGGAATGACTAGGAGAAACAAACTCCAGAACCTCATCCATATCTAGGATTGGGTCAAAGCAATTGTATTCCGCAGATCAAAATGCCAATCCAGCTTCTGCTCTGCTCTACCTTGGAGTGTTACCATCTTTTTGTCAGGATTGTCATGGGAATTGCACACCACCTCTTATGAATTCTTGACACAGTGATACTTTTTGCCATCATTGTTCATTCCTCGCTTACGTGTTGTTGCAACCGGAATGTCGACAAGTGAATCGTAATGTGTGAAATCAATACTCCTAGCAACTCCGTTGCTTGGTAGCTAATGGACAATAATTTCATTCTTAGCGTGTTGTTTATTGAATCATCATTCTAAGACTGATTGTGCTACCTAGTCCTTATTTCCTGGTGCACTCTTCGATCGATGAGTTAGGATTTTGACAATCCCTCGCTCCTTGATCATATCGCCTTGCCCTGAAAAGCAAGATTGTTCTCGAGCTTAATAACATATCGGTGGTTCGTGATTTTCCGAATATCTTCTCAGAAGTATCACCAGGTCGTCACCTGACCGCTATGTTTAGTTCGTGATCAAGTTGGTTTATTCTTGTAAACCACCCTTTCTCCAAGAATCCATGTTGGATACCCCTGAGCTAGTTGGTTAAGCTAGATAACAACTTGGAGAGTTGGAAGATAAAGATTGTCTAACTTAGTTCTTTTCCAAAAGGGATATCTTATGTTTGTGTGTATGCTGAAGAAAGATGATATCTTCAACGATTGGTCCCGGTGATCAGTTGTTGGACCTATTATCTTGCCCAAACCTTGATTTGAGTGTGGGCTATCGTCAAATCAAATCAGAACCAACGATATTCGTAATGTTGTCTTACTCGTGGTTGTTTCCTCGAGCATACACCATTATATCTTTTGGTCTGACCAATGCTATCACCTTGTTCACGTGATTGTGGAACTCCATTTATATGGATACCTGGATGAATTGTTGTGGAGCCCATCAGCAACATTTTTATCTTTTCCATGATTTTGTTGAGCATTAGGCTAGTGTTGGAAACTTTTGAAGGCATTTCTTCATGCTAGTTCGTGAAGTATATGTTTGGATGAAAGAAGTGACTTTCTTTAATTCACATGCACTTGATGTAAGTTGTCGCCGTGGATCCGAGAAAGATTGTTTTTGCTTCCTCTGGAATCGTCCCAAGTTAGTCACGCCTATATGCGAAGTACTCTATGGTTTGATAGGTTGGCCGCCTCAATTCCATATGTGTTTCCTAGCACACCAAGCCACTGATTGATTTGCTCAAGGAAAAGGAGCGTGTTGTGCTAATTCTAGATCATGCACAAGATTCCGTTATCCTCAATGATGGTTCCTAATCAGAACTCGGTAGTGTTTTATTGTAAGACTACCATGAGGTCATGCTTGTCTAGGATAGTGTGTTCACAGGTGTGTAGCAGAACCAGCTCATGTTTTGGAGCTTGCTATCGTAGTTCATTCCCCGAGAATCACGCAACACCATCTCGTCGATTTGTGTTGCAAACTTTCATTTTTTTTCTAGACCTGATGAGTCTGGAATAATGTAACATCAACTAGATCTGAATCTCAGGCAGATATGATGGTTGGAACGTGTCCCAAGAACTATAATATTGGTCTTTCTGTAACCCGGTAAATTGAATGTCGTGGCCGACACACCCAGCCGGAAGACCTATTATTGTAGTATCTTGATTGAGGAAGTTGGCCACCTCCCCATAAGGATTTCGTAGGATTTACTCCAGTAGTTGTTCCTTATGGATCTTTGTGCTCCCGAAGTCCGACCTTTTACTTGATGTTCTAGATATCAAACCATATATATGAATGGGTTACGCTAGCGCATCAAGGAGAACATTAGAAGCGGAGTGCTAAATGTCTCTCGGTCGATCATCCAGATTTTGTTCTCTTGGCCCCGCTAAGGTGAAATCTGAGAAGGTTATCTTCCTTTGTATCCGCATCGTCCATCACTATTCATCATGGTAGTATGTTGTGTTGCCAGGATCCTTTTCACGGATATTGGTAAAACCTTGATGAATATGGAAATGCTCAAGTTCTTGAGAGCACGTACAAGCGCTAGGTGTTATCATCGGCACTAACTGGGATTGCTCTCAGTTTCCTTGGTTATGCTATAACTTTTCAACACTAGACTCACTCTCTACTATTGAGCTTCTCCCCAGTTACTAAAATCATCCCTTGTGTTGTTTTCAACAAGGTAATCCACATCATCCATCCTAGTCCGAGTATGCCATTCTTTCGTACTCCGCCAAATGATCGATTGTGTTTTGCCTTAAGCTGGTATGAGGAGTTTCAATGATCTCTGAATCAAAGGTAATTCTTTTTGCCACTTAAGGGGATATTTCTACGAGTAACCTTTCCTAAGGTGCATCGTTATGGTATCATGGCAACTCAACTCCTCGCTACGTTGACAACCGTTCACCACCTTCTTAGGTGTGGAATATTGCCTACCAAATTGAACCTCCGTCATCTTTCCATCCCTCTTGATGTGTGTTTTGTGTGTCAGCTCAAGAGATGTTTCAATGCCTCACTCCATGAGTTGATCCTGAGTTGCTCGATCTTTGAGAAGATCGATTCTTCAGGAGTTGTCCCTTTCCTCTCGTTGTCACGTTAGTTGGAGTTCTCAGAGCAAGACTTCGAGACAAAGATGGTGATCAAGTCAACGTTCTTATGAAGTGCAACCTGGATCGTGAAGATTGTGTTAGTTTGCGCCCCCCCTTCATCTTACCCTACGCTTGAATCTCGGGACGAGATTCTTGTTTAGTGGGGGTGAGCTGTCACAACCCTAGCTTAGCGTTTGCTTGCCCTTGCATGATCATCATGTCATCATGTCTAAATTTCATTTAACTATGAAATGGGGATTCTCAATCCCTAGCACCAAATAAAATGCAATTAGGATCAAAATAAAAATATTTTCCATGAACCCAGAATGCCCTTTAGAAAAGTTCATTATTTTTTATAAAGGTGAAAACCTCTGCCAAAAATGTTGCACATATTTTTAGGCCATTCTGGTTTTTTGGATTAACTCATATTGTATTTGAATTGGGGCCTTTAAATACTATAAATATTTTTAAATGCTCCAACAATTTTGGAGTTAGTTAAGGGCCTCTGGAATAATTCATTTAGTGCCCATAACTATCTTCAGAATTTTTAAAAGTGATTTGGTTTGAAAACCAAATTAAAACAAATTTGCATAAATAGAAAACAAAATGGAATTAGATAAGCAGGGAGACAGAGTAAGAACTTACCTGCAGCCCACCTAGCCGACCGTTTTTGTGCAGCCCAGCAGCCCACCTCCCCTGCCAGTTGTCTTCCTCCTCTCGCCGGAAAGCGGAGGGAAGAACGACGGCCTTCAGCGCCACGCAGCTGCTCTGTGTCCTCCTTCGCCCACAAGAATAACGCAGTGCACTCCGCGTGGCCTCCTGGATCCTGCTGACCCCCCTCGCTCACTCTTCCTCTCGATCCCTCGCTCTCTCTCACTCACGGCCGAAGCGGCCATGGCCACACCTCCGTGAAGCTCGACGCCACCGCCTCTCCCTCGCCCCCCTGGAGTTGCCACGAGCTCCGCCTTGACTTCCGCGTCCTCTGCACCAAGCCAGGCGCCGCCAGGAGCTCCGTGACGACGTCCCCGACCCCTTCTTCCTCCTCGGGTCGCCGGATATTCCCTTGCCGCCCCAAGTGCCTCAGGCCCTCCCTGAGCTCGTCGTCCACTCCAAGAAGATCGCCGTGAGCTTCTGCCCGTCCTCCCCCTCTCTGTTCTCTTCCCTGTGCACCGTAGCCGCCGCGTCACTTGCGCCCGATCGCCGGCCGCCGCCCGAGCTTCGTTCCGACGAGCTCGGCCTCCTAGCCTTGCTGCTTGCTTGCTGGATGCGGGCGAAGCCGGCCCCGTGGGTGCTCTCCGCCGCTTTTGGGCGTATTTGGGAGAGCGAACCCGAGCCTCCGCCAAGATTGCTGTCGCCCGGCGTCGAGCCGAGCCGGCCTGTTTAGCCATTTGACCAGGTTTGACCTCCCCACAGGTCACTGACATGCGGGACCAGCACGCCTAATTAATCTAGGTTAGATTAAGTTAAAATGCTAACTAACCCAGTTAGTTAGGTTAGTCACTAACACGCGGGACCCACTGGTCAGTTTGACCTGGACCGCGCCCGTTGACCTGCTGACATCACCATGAGGTCATGCTGACGCAATAATTCCTTTCTGGAATTTAAATAAATCTAAAATGATTTAATATTTTCAGAAAATGCTTAAAACCTCTAAAATTCATATAAATTCAACCGTAACTCCAAATGAAACAAGTTATATATGAAAAATGATCAGAAAAATCCAATCTATCCATCTGCACTGGTTTCATGCATGTTTAATCAACTTAACCTTGCTGTTCATATCAAAACATGATAATGCACTTTATGAATTCATAGTTTGAGTTTGAATTTGAATCTTTGGTTCAAATAAGCTCAAACCTTTCTGCTCTTAGCTGCATTACCCAAATCACAGCATATTGCCATGTCATGATCATGCATCATATTGTGCATTGCATTGATTGTATTTCTTCTCTGTTGCCGGTGTTTGTTCCCTCTCAGTAAACGTGGTTCCGACGATTATTCGATGACACCGATGGAGAACTATATTATCTTGAAGTGCCGTGCAAGCAAAACCCCTTGTTCATTCCGATACAATCCCACTCTCGCGCTCCTGCTCTCTTTTCTGCATTAGGACAACAACGTTTCAACTGTTACATGCTGCGGTAGTTGAACCCTTTATCCTCTCGCATGACTGTCATTCCACAAGTAAATAGATGAAACCCACTAGCATGAGTAGGAGTTGTTTGAGCCCTGATGTGCCTACTCATTCATGATTGTTTGTCATGCCTGCTATTGCTTAGAGTTGTGTCAGTCCGATTCATTGGAAATGAATCGGAGGTGTGTGAACATGTCCCTCTTGTTGGGAGCTAAGTGTGTGAACATGATTTGGTAAAGGTAGCGGTGAGAGGCCATGTAGGAGTACATGGTGGGTTGTCTCATTGCAGCCGTCCTCGTGAACTGAGTTACGTGTTTGTGATCCATGAACAGCTACTACCACGCATTGGAATGCTTAAGTGCCCTCTCGGCTTCTTAATCACCCTTGTTCTCTGTCCGGGAGTTGCAACTAGTTTCGGTGTTTGTAGGTAGTGTTAGTAGTCTACCGGTGGCACCGTGCAGGTGGGCTTGGGATGACTAGGCACCGTGGCATGGTGTACCAAGCGTAGATCTACCCGTCGAGGTGGGCTTGGGAACCCTGCTCACATTGTTTGGGGCCGTGAGCGACACCCGACCGGATCTCCTTGCGGATGGAACCGAATAGGCAATAAACACGGACGAGAGACTTGAGTGTTTAGGTAGGCGTGGCCGACTCCCTCGCCCGGCTTCCGCTTGAAGGTTGCCGAGGTACATGACGTGTCTGAGGCGATAAGTGGCGAGCGCGTGTGAAGAAGTACACCCTGCGGGGTTATCATTATCTATTCAATAGCCGGATTCCTCGGATATGGAAACTTGGACCCTTGTGCAGTTCATAGACAAGTGAAAGTGGATACTCTAAAATACGCAAGATAGCGTGAGTGCTATGGATGGCGTTCTCGAGGGAGACGGGAGCGGATCCATAGTGGTGTATTGATATGGTGAATATGTGGACTCGTGTGCGCCACCTCAAAAGAGTTACTTGCGGTCGTAGTTCAGATAGCCACCGAGTCAAAGCTGGCTTGTCTGTTAAACCCCACCATTCCTTTGTTGACAATGATGCATATGTAGATAGTTCGATGTAAGTCTTGTTGGGTACATTTATACTCACGTTTGCCTATTTTATGTTTTTGCGAGAGAGACTTGGTCTCGCTAGTAGTTCAGTGGACTTGACATTTAGCTTGTTACCTCAGCTACGATCTTGTGCCCTCGGCAGATCTCGTAGTTAGTCGGGCTTCTCAGCCTTTTTCATTTGTAGATGTCGTAGATTCGGACATGTTAAGCTTCCGCTTGTGCTTTGCCTTGTATGCTCTGAATGCTGGGTCGAGAGACCCATGTTTGTAATATCTCGCTCCTCGGAGCCTATTGAATCTCGGACAAGTAACATACCGATGACAAAGGGAACAACGTATGTTGTTATGCGGTTTGACCGATAAAGATCATCGTAGAATATGTGGGAGCCAATATCGGCATCTAGGTCCCGCTATTGGTTATTGACCGAAAACGTGTCTCGGTCATGTCTACATAGTTCTCGAACCCGTAGGGTCCGCACGCTTAACGTTTCGTTGGTGATATAGTATTATATGAGTTATGCATGTTGGTAACCGAATGTTGTTCGGAGTCCCGGATGGGATCATGGACATGACGAGGAACAATGGTCCGGAGATAAAGTTTGATATATGGGATAATAGTGTTTGATCTCCGGAAGGGTTCGAATTCACGGAAGGGTTCGGATGTTTCCAAATGTTTGGGTGCGAGAACACGTTATTTGGGCCAAAGGGAAAGCCCACAAGGTTTTGGAAAGCGCAAAGGAAGTTTTACTGAGTCCACGGGCGCGACGCCAGGTCCTGGCGTCGGGTCCAGACGCCGGAAACCTGGCGTCGCCCCGAGTCCGAGAAGGACCCTTGCCTTTCGGGTGAAACCGACTTTGTGGAGGCTTTTACTCCAAGTTTCGACCCCAAGGCTCAACATATAAATAGAAGGGTAGGGCTAGCACCAAAGACACATCAAGAAACACCAAGTCGTGTGCCGGCAACCCCGTCCCCTCTAGTTTATCCTCCGTCATAGTTTCCGTAGTGCTTAGGCAAAGCCCCGCGGAGATTGTTCTTCACCAACACCGTCACCACGCCGTCGTGCTGCCGGAACTCATCTACTACTTCGCCCGTCTTGCTGGATCGAGAAGGCGAGGACGTCATCGAGCTGAACGTGTGCAGAACTCGGAGGTGTCGTGCGTTCGGTACTTGGATCGGTCGGATCGTGAAGACGTACGACTACATCAACCGCGTTGATAAACGCTTCCGCTTAGCGATCTTCAAGGGTATGAAGATACACTCCCCTTCTCGTTGCTATACATCACCATGATCTTGCGTGTGCGTAGGAAATTTTGAAATTACTACGTTCCCCAACAGTGGCATCCAAGCCTGGTTTTATGCGTAGATGTCATATGCACGAGTAGAACACAAGTGAGTTGTGGGCGATACAAGTCATACTGCTTACCAGCATGTCATACTTTGGTTCAGCGGTATTGTGAGATGAAGCGGCCTGGACCGACATTACGCGTACGCTTACGTGAGACTGGTTTCACCATTACGAGCATTCGTGCTTAAAGGTGGCTGGCGGGTGCCTGTCTCTCTCACTTTAGCTGAATCGTGTGTGGCTACGCCCGGTCCTTGCGAATTTTAAAACAACACTAACTTGACGAACTATCGTTGTGGTTTTGATGCGTAGGTAAGAACGGTTCTTGCTAAGCCCGTAGCAGCCACGTAAAATTTGCAACAACAAAGTAGAGGACGTCTAACTTGTTTTTGCAGGGCATGTTGTGATGTGATATGGTCAAGACGTGATGCTATATTTTATTATATGAGTTGATCATGTTTTGTAACCGGTTATCGGCAATCGGCAGGAGCCATATGGTTGTCGCTTATTGTATGAAATGCAAACGCATACGTAATTGCTTTACTTTATCACTAAGCGGTAGCGATAGTCGAGAAGCAATAGATGGCGAACGACAACGATGCTACGATGGAGATCAAGGTGTCACACCGGTGACGATGGTGATCACGATGGTGCTTTGAAGATGGAGATCACAAGCACAAGATGATGATGGCCATATCATATCACTTATATTGATTGCATGTGATGTTTATCCTTTATGCATCTTATCTTGCTTTGATTGACGGTAGCATTTTAAGATGATCTCTCACTAATTATCAAGAAGCGTTCTCCCTGAGTATGCACCCTTGTGAAAGTTCTTCGTGCTGAGACACCACGTGATGATCGGGTGTGATAGGCTCTACGTTCAAATACAACGGGTGCAAAACAGTTGCACACGCGGAATACTCAGGTTAAACTTGACGAGCCTAGCATATACAGATATGGCCTCGGAACACGGAGACCGAAAGGTCGAACGTGAATCTTATAGTAGATATGATCAACATAGTGATGTTCACCATTGAAACTACTCCATCTCACGTGATGATCGGACATGGTTTAGTTGATTTGGCTCACGTAATCACTTAGATGACTAGAGAGATGTCTGTCTAAGTGGGAGTTCTTTAGTAATATGATTAATTGAACTTAAATTTATCATGAACTTAGTACCTGATAGTATTTTGCTTGTCTATGTTTGTTGTAGATAGATGGCTCATGCTGTTTTTCCATTGAATTTTAATGCGTTCCTTGAGAAAGCAAAGTTGAAATATGATGGTAGCAATTACATGGACTGGGTCCGTAACCTGAGGATTATCCTCATTGCTGCATAGAAGAATTACGTCCTGGAAGCACCGCTGGGTACCAGGCCTGCTGCTGATGCAACTGACGACGTTAAGAACGTCTGGCAGAGCAAAGCTGATGACTACTCGATAGTTCAGTGTCCCATGCTTTACGGCTTAGAACCGGGTCTTCAACGACGTTTTGAACGTCATGGAGCATATGAGATGTTCCAGGAGTTGAAGTTAATATTTCAATCAAATGCCCGGATTGAGAGATATGAAGTCTCCAATAAGTTCTATAGCTGCAAGATGGAGGAGAATATTTCTCTCAGTGAACACATACTCAAAATGTCTGGGTATAATAATCACTTGATTCAACTGGGAGTTAATCTTCCTGATGATAGTGTCATTGACAGAATTCTTCAATCACTGCCACCAAGCTACAAGAGCTTCGTGATGAACTATAATATGCAAGGGATGGACAAGACTATTCTTGAGCTCTTCGCTATGCTAAAAGCCGCGGAGGTAGAAATCAAGAAGGAGCATCAAGTGTTGATGGTTAACAAGACCACCAGTTTCAAGAAAAAGGGCAAAGGGAAGAAGAAGGGGAACTTCAAGAAGAACAACAAACAAGTTGCTGCTCAAGAGAAGAAACCCAAGTCTGGACCTAAGCCTGAGACTGAGTGCTTCTACTGCAAGCAGACCGACACCGAAGCGGAACTGCCCCAAGTATTTGGCGGATAAGAAGGATGGCAAAGTGAACAAAGGTATATGTGATATACATGTTATTGATGTGTACCTTACAAATGCTCGCAGAGTACTGGTATTTGATACTGGTTCTTGCTAATATTTGCAACTTGAAACAGGACTACGGATTAGCGAAGATTGGCTAAGGACGAGGTGACGATGCGCGTGGGAAATGGTTCCAAAGTCGATGTGATCGCGATCGGCACGCTACCTCTACATCTACCATCAGGATTAGTTTTAGACCTAAATAATTGGTATTTGGTGCCAGCGTTGAGCATGAACATTATATCTGGATCTTGTTTGATGCGAGACAGTTATTCATTTAAATCAGAGAATAATGGTTGTTCTATTTATATGAGTAATATCTTTTATGGTAAGGCGACACCCATGGGGATACCGTGCGTGAGGCCGCAAAGTGATATGAGGTGTTACATGCTAGATCGATGTGGCATTGAGTCGGGGTCCTGACACATGACCCATTCCGTTAGCCTAGCACTTGATCGTTTAGTATGTTGCTATTGCTTTCTTCATGACTTATACATGTTCCTATAACTATGAGATTATGCAACTCCCGTTTACCGGAGGAACACTTTGGTGCTACCAAACGTCACAACGAATCGGGTGATTATAAAGGAGTACTACAGGTGTCTCCAAAGGTACATGTTGGGTTGGCGATTTCGAGATTAGGTTTTGTCACTCCGATTGTCGGAGAGGTATCTCTGGGCCCTCTCGGTAATGCACATCACTATAAGCCCTGCAAGCAATGTAGCTAATGAGTTAGTTACGCAATGATGCATTACGTAACGAGTAAAGAGACTTGCAAGATGTGAGATTGAACTAGGTATTGGATACCGACGATCGAATCTCGGGTAAGTAACATACCAATGACAAAGGGAACAACGTATGTTGTTATGCGGTTTGACCGATAAAGATCTTCGTAGAATATGTGGGAGCCAATATGGGCATCCAGGTCCCGCTATTGGTTATTGACCGGAAATGTGTCTCGGTCATGTTTACATAGTTCTCGAACCCGTAGGGTACGCACGCTTAACGTTTTGTTGACGATATAGTATTATATGAGTTATGCATGTTGGTAACCGAATGTTGTTCGGAGTCCCGGATGAGATCATGGACATGACGAGGAACTCTGGAATGGTCCGGAGATAAAGTTTGATATATGGGATAATAGTGTTTGATCTCCGGAAGGGTTCCGGAATTCACCGGAAGGGGATCCGGATGTTTCCCGAAATGTTTGGGTACGAGAACACGTTATTTGGGCCAAAGGGGAAATCCCACAAGGTTTTTGGAAAGCACAAAAGGAAGTTTTGCGGAGTCCGGGGCCGACGTCAGGTCTCGGCGTGCAGGTCCGAGACGGGAACCTGGCGTCTCGCCCCGAGTCCGAGAAGGACTCTTGCCTTTCGGGTGAAACCGACTTTGTGGAGGCTTTTACTCCAAGTTTCGACGCCAAGGCTCAACATATAAATAGAGAGGTAGGGCTAGCACCAAAGACACATCAAGAAACACCAAGCCGTGTGCCGGCAACCCCGTCCCCTTTAGTTTATCCTCCGTCATAGTTTCTGTAGTGCTTAGGCGAAGCCTTGCGGAGATTGTTCTTCACCAACACCGTCACCACGCCGTCGTGTTGCCGGAACTCATCTACTACTTCGCCCGTCTTGCTGGATTGAGAAGGCGAGGACGTCATCGAGCTGAACGTGTGCAGAAGCTCCTTGTGACAGCTCCTTGAATTCTTCTCAGACACATGAGCCATATACTATCCGAGACTCCATGCAGGATAACTTCTTCATCTTGCGCTTGATCTTCTTGGCCCACGAAGGCACCACTCCAGAGGGATCATAGTCCTCGTCATGATGAGCCTCAGCCTCAGCCTTAGCCTCATCAGCACCTGACGAAATCCCAGACAATGTAACAAGAGTGCCCCAGTGCTCCTTTTGTCTCAGACGCTTAACCTCGTGACAGACCATGTCACCAGTCTCTAGCTAGACACCAGGATAAGTGTGCACCCATGCCTTCTCAATGAGTAGCATTAGGTAAGGGGCATAGATGGGGCACTTGAGCTCAGAGATGGCAGAGAGGAGCTCTGACCACATGACATGAGAAATATCCAAGGAATCTCCCGTGTTGTTGTCCTTCTCATTCTGGCAAAATAGCAACATATCCACGATGTACGAATGAACCATATTGAAGTTCCCAATGCAAGGGAAAAGAGTCTCCCTGAAGATGCGATGAAGGATGTCCAGGAATGAAGACAACTCATACGTCTTCTTCTTCGTCTCGAGGTTAACCTTCACTGTGCAGTAGGGCCAGAGAGCTTGCTTGTGAGTAGAAGTTTCATTCTTGTGAGGACAAAAGCCACCTGGGTTGTCAAGCCCCTGATCTTCAACACCCAATAGTTCCATGATTGCCTTCCATTTGACTAAGAGAAGTCTGCCATTTTTCATCCAAGTCAAAGTCCTTTCCTCATCAATGCCAAGGTGGACCGTGGCATAAAACTGAGCCACCATTTCCGCATCAAAGTCCTTGTTAAACTCCATGAGCTTGAGAATGTTCAACTAAGCACATATCTCCAGTGCCTCGCCAAAGTAGGCATGATCCTTCTCCAAGTGAGCAATGTCGATTGAACGGACATCAACATAGAGATTCTTCTTTGCTTTGAGCACATCAAAATAGACAACCCACTGAAAACGGTTCCAGAAAGGGCGGTTGACAAGAGTTGGTTCTTGATCTTGATCATACGGGTTGCGTCGATGCTTCTCCCAGAATTCCTTAGCAGTCATCTCTATCAAGGACTTGGCCCTCGGCTTGGGCTTGTTCACAATTTGCTTCTTCAGCTGAGGTGGAGGAACACTTGAGGATGCAGCAGGTGCCTTAGAAGAACGATAGCGCTTTGAACGCCCAGAACGCTCGGGGTTGGTACGACGAACAGGGCGCTCTGAAGGGCCATCACCTGGAACCACACACACGGCAAAGAAAGAAAACAGAGAAAATGAGAATAAGCTAGTAGAAAAAGCAACAAATATCAATGTTTCGTACAAGAAGAATAGAGGCTGGCATCCTCAGCAGTAGTTGATACGTCTCCGTCGTATCTGTTGGGAACGTTGCATAAAATAAAAAATTTCCTACGTTCACCAAGATCAATCTACGAGTTCATACAGCAACGAGAGAGAGGAGTGCATCTACATACCCTTGTAGATCGCGAGCGCAAGCGTTCAAGAGAACGGGGTTGAGGGAGTCGTACTCGTCGTGATCCAAATCACCGGAGATCCTAGCGCCGAACGGACGGCACCTCCGCGTTCAACACACGTACGGTCAGCGTGACGTCTCCTCCTTCTTGATCTAGCAAGGGGGAAGGATAGGTTGATGAAGATCCAGCAGCACGACAGCGTGGTGGTGGATGCAGCAGGGATCCGGCAGGGCTTCGCCAAGCGTCTTGCGGGAGGGAGAGGTGTAGCAAGGGGGAAGGGAGGCGCCAAGTGCAAGGGTGTGCGGCTACCCTCCCTTCCCCCCTCTTTATATAGGGTCCCCAGGGGGGGCGCCGGCCATGGAGATGGGATCTCTAGGGGGCGGCGGCCAAGGGGAGGCTTGCCCCCCAAGGCAAGTGGAGGCGCCCCCACCCTAGGGTTTCCAACCCTAGGCGCAGGGGGCCCAAGGGGGGTGCACCAGCCCACCAGTGGCTGGTTCCCCTCCCCACTTCAGCCCACGGGGCCCTCCGGGATAGGTGGCCCCACCCGGTGGACCCCCGGGACCCTTCCGGTTGTCCCGGTACAATACCGGTGACCCCCAAAACTTTCCCGATGGCCGAAACTCGACTTCCCATATATAATTGTTTACCTCTGGACCATTCCGGAACTCCTCGTGACGTCCGGGATCTCATCCGGGACTCCGAACAACTTTCGGTTTGCTGCATACTAATATCTCTACAACACTAGTGTCACCAAACCTTAAGTGTGTAGACCCTACGGGTTCGGGAGATATGCAGACATGACCGAGACGCCTCTCCGGTCAATAACCAATAGCGGGATCTGGATACCCATGTTGGCTCCCACATACTCCTCGATGATCTCATCGGATGAACCACAATGTCGAGGATTCAATTAATCTCGTATACAATTCCCTTTGTCAATCGGTACGTTACTTGCCCAAGACTCGATCGTCGGTATCCCAATACCTCATTTAATCTCGTTACCGGCAAGTCACTTTACTCGTACCGTAATGCATGATCCCGTGACCAGACACTTGGTCACATTGAGCTCATTATGATGATGCATTACCGAGTGGGCCCAGAGATACCTCTCCGTCATACGGAGTGACAAATCCCAGTCTCGATTCGTGCCAACCCAACAGTCACTTTCGGAGATACCCGTAGTGCACCTTTATAGTCACCAAGTTACGTTGTGACGTTTGGCACACCCAAAGCACTCCTACGGTATCCGGGAGTTGCACAACCTCATGGTCTAAGGAAATGATACTTGACAATTGGAAAAGCTCTAGCTAAACGAACTACACGATCTTTGAGCTATGCTTAGAATTGGGTCTTGTCCATCACATCATTCTCCTAATGATGTGATCCCGTTATCAATGACATCCAATGCCCATAGTCAGGAAACCATGACTATATGTTGATCAACGAGCTGGTCAACTAGAGGCTTACCAGGGACATGTTGTGGTCTATGTATTCACACGTGTATTACGATTTCCGGATAACACAGTTATAGCATGAATAATAGACAATTATCATGAACAAAGAAATATAATAATAACCATTTTATTATTGCCTCTAGGGCATATTTCCAACAGTCTCCCACTTGCACTAGAGTCAATATTCTAGTTACATTGTGATGAATCCAACACCCATTGTGTTTTGGTGTTGATCATGTTTTGCCCTAGGGAGAGGTTTAGTCAACGGATCCGCTACATTCAGGTCCGTATGTACTTTATAAATATCTATGTCTCCATCTTGAACATTTTCACAGATGGAGTTGAAGCGACGCTTGATGTGCCTGGTCTTCTTGTGAAACCTGGGCTCCTTGGCAAGTGCAATAGCTCCAGTGTTGTCACAGAAGAGTGTGACCGGCCCCAACGCATTGGGTATGACTCCTAGGTCGGTGATGAACTCATTCACCCAGATTGCTTCATGCGCTGCCTTTGAGGCTGCCATGTACTCCGCTTCACATGTAGATCCCGCCACGACGCTTTGCTTGCAACTGCACCAGCTTACTGCCCCACCATTCAAAATATACACGTATCCGGTTTGTGACTTAGAGTCATCTAGATATGTGTCGAAGCTAGCGTCGACATAACCCTTTACGACAAGCTCTTCGTCACCTCCATATATGAGAAACATGTCCTTAGTCATTTTCAGGTACTTAAGGATGTTCTTGACCGCTGTCCAGTGTTCCTTGCCGGGATTACTTTGGTACCTTCCTACCAAACTTACGGTAAGGTTTATATCAGGTCGGGTACAGGTCATGGAATACATGATAGACCCTATGGCTGAGGCATAGGGGATGACACTCATCTCTTCTTTATCTTCTGCCGTGGTCGGGCATTGAGCCGAGCTCAATTTCACACCTTGCAACACAGGCAAGAACCCCTTCTTGGACTGATCCATATTGAACTTCTTCAATATCTTATCAAGGTATGTGCTTTGTGAAAGACCTATGAGGCGTCTCGATCTATCTCTATAGATTTTGATGCCTAATATGTAAGCAGCTTCTCCAAGGTCCTTCATTGAAAAACACTTATTCAAGTAGGCCTTTATGCTGTCCAAAAGTTCTATATCATTTCCCATCAAAAGTATGTCATCCACATATAATATGAGAAATGCTACAGAGCTCCCACTCACTTTCTTGTAAACGCAGGCTTCTCCATAAGTCTGCATAAACCCAAATGCTTTAATCATCTCATTAAAGTGAATGTTCCAACTCCGAGATGCTTGCACCAGCCCATAGATGGAGTGCTGGAGCTTGCATACCTTGTTAGCATTCTTGGGGTCGTGAAAACCTTCCGTCTGCATCATATACAATTCTTCCTTAAGGTGACCATTAAGGAAAGCCGTTTTGACGTCCATTTGCCATATCTCATAATCATAGTATGCGGCAATTGCTAACATGATTCGGATGGACTTCAGATTCGCTACGGGAGAGAAAGTCTCATCGTAGTCAATCCCTTGAACTTGTCGATAACCCTTAGCGACAAGTCGAGCTTTATATATGGTGACATTACCATCTGCGTCCGTCTTCTTCTTAAAGATCCATTTGTTTTCTATTGCTCACCGATCATCGGGCAAGTCGTTCAAAGTCCATACTTCATTTTCATACATGAATCCTATCTCGGATTGCATGGCTTCAAGCCATTTGTTGGAATCTGGGCCCGCCATTACTTATTCATAGTTCGAAGGTTCACCGTTGTCTAACAACATGACTTCCAAGACAGGGTTGCCGTACCACTCTGGCGCAGAACGTGTCCTTGTGGACCTTCGAAGTTCAGTAGGAGCTTGATCTGAAGTATCTTGATCACCATCATTAACTTCCTCTCTTGTCGGTGCTGGCACCACAGGAACATCTTCCTGAGTTGCGCTACTTACCGTTTGAAGAGGTAGTACTTCATCAAGATCCACTTTCCTCCCACTTAATTCTTTCGAGAGAAACTCTTTCTCCAGAAAGGACCCGTTCTTGGCAACAAAGATCTTGCCTTCGGATCTTAAGTAGAAAGTATACCCTATGGTTTCCTCAGGGTAACCTATGAATACGCATTTTTCCGACTTGGGTTCGAGCTTCTCAGGTTGAAGTTTCTTGACATAAGCATCGCATCCCCAAACTTTTAGAAACAACAGCTTAGGTTTCTTCCCAAACCATAATTCATACGGTGTCGTCTCAACGGATTTAGACGGTGCCCTATTTAAAGTGAATGTAGCTGTCTCTAGAGTGTATCCCCAAAATGATAGTGGTAAATCAGTAAGTGACATCATAGATCGCACCATATCCAATAGAGTGCGATTACGACGTTCAGACACACCATTTCGCTGAGGTGTTCCAGGCGGCGTGAGTTGTGAAACGATTCCACATTTCCTTAAGTGTGTACCAAATTCGTGACTTAAATATTCACCCTCACGATCTAATCGTAAGAACTTTATCTTTCGGTCACGTTGATTCTCTACCTCATTCTGAAATTCCTTGAACTTTTCAAAGGTCTCAGACTTGTGTTTCATCAAGTAGACATACCCATATCTACTCAAGTCATCAGTGAGAGTGAGAACATAACGATATACTCCGCGAGCCTCAACGCTCATTGGACCGCACACATCAGTATGTATGATTTCCAATAAGTTGCTTGCTCGCTCCATTGTTCCGGAGAATGGAGTCTTGGTCATCTTGCCCATGAGGCATGGCTCGCATGTGTCAAATGATTCATAATCTAGAGACTCTAAAAGTCCATCAGCATGGAGCTTCTTCATGCGCTTGACACCAATGTTACCAAGGCGGCAGTGCCACAAGTATGTGGGACTATCGTTATCAACTTTACATCTTTTGGTATTCACACTATGAATATGTGTAACATTACGCTCGAGATTCATTAAGAATAAACCATTCACCAGCGGGGCATGACCATAAAACATATCTCTCATATAAATAGAACAACTATTATTCTCGGATTTAAATGAGTAGCCATCTCGAATTAAACAAGATCCTAATACAATGTTCATGCTCAAAGCTGGTACTAAATAACAATTATTGAGGTTTAAAACTAATCCCGTAGGTAAATGTAGAGGTAGCGTGCCGACGGCGATGACATCGACCTTGGAATCGTTCCCGACGCGCATCGTCACCTCGTCCTTGGCCAGTCTCCGCTTATTCCGCAGCTCCTGCTTTGAGTTACAAATATGAGCAACCACACCGGTATCAAATACCCAAGAGCTACTACGAGTACTGGTAAGGTACACATCAATTACATGTATATCATATATACCTTTGGTTTTGCCGGCCTTCTTGTCTGCTAAGTACTTGGGACAGTTCCGCTTCCAGTGACCACTTCCCTTGCAATAAAAGCACTTAGTCTCAGGCTTGGGTCAATTGCTTGACTCCTTCCTGGCAACTGGCTTACCAGGCGCGGCAACTTCCTTGCCATCCTTCCTGAAGTTCTTCTTACCCTTGCCTTTCTTGAACTTAGTGGTTTTATTCACCATCAGCACTTGATGTTCCTTTTTGATCTCTACCTCTGCTGATTTCAGCATTGAATATACCTCAGGAATGGTCTTTTCCATTCCCTGCATATTGAAGTTCATCACAAAGCTCTTGTAGCTCGGTGGAAGCGACTGAAGGATTTTTTCAATGATCGCGTCATCCGGGAGATTGACTCCCAGCTGAGTCAAGCGGTTGTGAAACCCAGACATCTTGAGTATGTGCTCACTGACAGAACTATTTTCCTCCATCTTACAGCTGAAGAATTTGTCGGAGACTTCATATCTCTCGACCCGGGCATGAGCTTTGAAAACCATTTTCAGCTCCTCGAACATCTCATATGCTCCGTGTTGCTCAAAACGCTTTTGGAGCCCCGGTTCTAAGCTGTAAAGCATGCCGCACTGAACGAGGGAGTAATCATCAGCACGAGACTGCCAAGCGTTCATAACGTCTTGGTTCTCTGGGATTGGTGCTTCACCTACCGGCGCTTCTAGGACATAATCTTTCTTGGCTTCTATGAGGATGATCCTCAGGTTCCGGACCCAGTCTGTATAGTTGCTGCCATTGTCTTTCAGCTTGGTTTTCTCTAGGAACGCGTTGAAGTTCAGGTGGACATGAGCGTTGGCCATTTGATCTACAAGACATATTGTAAAGATTTTTAGACTAAGTTCATGATAATTAAGTTCATCTAATCAAATTATTTATGAACTCCCACTTAGACAGACATCCCTCTAGTCATCTAAGTAAAACATGATCCCAGTCAACTAGGCCGTGTCCGATCATCACGTGAGACGGACTAGTTAACATCGGTGAACATCTTCATGTTGATCGTATCTTCTATACGACTCATGCTCGACCTTTCGCTCTTCCATGTTCCGAGGCCATGTCTGTACATGCTAGGCTCGTCAAGTCAACCTAAGTGTATTGCGTGTGTAAATCTGGCTTACACCCGTTGTATTCGAATGTTAGGATCTATCACACCCGATCATCACGTGGTGCTTCGAACCAACAAACCTTCGCAACGGTGCACAGTTAGGGGGAACACTTTTCTTGAAATTATTACGAGGGATCATCTTACTTACTACCGTCGTTCTAAGTAAACAAGATGAAAAACATGATAAACATCACATGCAATCAAATAGTGACATGATATGGCCAATATCATATAGCTCCTTTGATCTCCATCTTCGGGGCTCCATGATCATCTGCCTCACCGACATGACACCATGATCTCCATCATCATGATCTCCATCATCGTGTCTCCATGAAGTTGCTCGCCAACTATTACTTCTACTACTATGGCTAACGCGTTTAGCAATAAAGTAAAGTAATTTACATGGCGTTTCTCAATGACACGCAGGTCATACAAAAAATAAAGACAACTCCTATGGCTCCTGCCGGTTGTCATACTCAACGACATGCAAGTCGTGATTCCTATTACAAGAACATGATCTCATACATCACATATATATCATTCATCATTCATCACAACTTTTGGCCATACCACATCACAAAACACTTGCTGCAAAAACAAGTTAGACGTCCTCTAATTGTTCTTGAAAGTTTTTACGTGGCTTCTATAGGTGATCTAGCAAGAACGTTTTCTTACCTACGTACAAGCCACAACGTGATTTGCCAACTTCTATTTACCCTTCATAAGGACCCTTTTCATCAAATCCGCTCCAACTAAGGTGGGAGAGACAGACACCCGCTAGCCACATTATGCAACTAGTGCATGTCACCGGTGGAACCTGTCTCACGAAGCGCACGTAAGGTCGGTCCGGCCGCTTCATCCCACAATACCGCTGAAGCAAAATAGGACTAGTAGTGGCAAGAAAGTTGACAACATCTACGCCCACAACAAATTGTGTTCTACTCGTGCAAAGAGAACTACGCATAGACCTAGCTCATGATGCCACTGTTGGGGAACGTTGCATAAAATAAAAATTTTCCTACGTTCACCAAGATCAATCTACGAGTTCATCCAGCAATGAGAGAGAGGAGTGCATCTACATACCCTTGTAGATCGCGGCGGAAGCGTTCAAGAGAATGGGGTTGAGGGAGTCGTACTCGTCGTGATCCAAATCACGGGAGATCCTAGCGCCGAACGGATGGCACCTCCGCGTTCAACACACATACGGTCAGCGTGACGTCTCCTCCTTCTTGATCTAGCAAGGGGAAGGAGAGGTTGATGAAGAACCAACAGCACGACGGCTTGGTGGTGGATGCAGCAGGATCCGCAGGAGGCGCCAAGCGTCTATGGGAGGAGAGGTGTAGCAAGGGGGAAGGGAGGCGCCAAGTGCAAGGGTGTGCGGCTGCCCTCCCTTCCCCCTCTTTATATGGAGTCCCCAGGGGGGCGCCAGCCCTGGAGATGGGATCTCCAGGGGGGCGTCGGCCAAGGGGAGGCTTGCCCCCCAAGGCAAGTGGAGGCGCCCCCCCACCCTAGAGTTTCCAACCCTAGGCGCAGGGGGGGCCAAGGGGGGCGCACCAGCCCACCAGGGGCTGGTTCCCATCCCCACTTCAGCCCACGGGGCCCTCCGGGATAGGTGGCCCCACCCGGTGGACCCCCGGGGACCCTTCCGGTGGTCCCAGTACAATAACGGTGACCCCCGAAACTTTCCCGATGGCAGAAACTCGACTTCCCATATATAATTCTTTACCTCCGGACCATTCCGGAACTCCTCGTGACGTCCAGGATCTCATCCGAGACTCCGAACAGCTTTTGGTTTGCTGCATACTAATATCTCTATAACCCTAGCGTCACCGAACCTTAAGTGTGTAGACCCTACGGGTTCGGGTGATATGCAGACATGACCGAGACGCCTCTCCGGTCAATAACCAACAGCGGGATCTGGATACCCATGTTGGCTCCCACATATTCCTCGATGATCTCATCGGATGAACCACAATGTCGAGGATTCAATTAACCCCGTATACAATTCCCTTTGTCAATCGGTACGTTACTTGCCCGAGACTCGATCGTCGGTATCCCAATACCTCATTTAATGTCGTTACCGGCAAGTCACTTTACTCGTACCGTAATGCATGATCCCGTGACCAGAAACTTAGTCACATTGAGCTCATTATGATGATGCATTACCGAGTGGGCCCAGAGATACCTCTCCGTCATACGGAGTGACAAATCCCAGTCTCGATTCGTGCCAACCCAACAGACACTTTCGGAGATACCCGTAGTGCACCTTTATAGTCACCAAGTTACGTTGTGACGTTTGGCACACCCAAAGCACTCCTACGGTATCCGGGAGTTGCACAACCTCATGGTATAAGGAAATGATACTTGACAATTGGAAAAACTCTAGCTAAACGAACTACACGATCTTTGAGCTATGCTTAGAATTGGGTCTTGTCCATCACATCATTCTCCTAATGATGTGATCCCGTTATCAATGACAACCAATGCCCATAGTCAGGAAACCATGACTATCTGTTGATCAACGAGCTAGTCAACTAGAGGCTTACCAGGGATATGTTGTGGTCTACGTATTCACACGTGTATTACGATTTCCGGATAACACAGTTATAGCATGAATAATAGCATATTTCCAACAGTATCTACTTTTCCAAACACTTTTGCCCTTGTTTTGGACTCTAACTAGCATGATTTGAATGGAACTAACCCGGACTGACGCTGTTTTCAGCAGAATTACCATGGTGTTATTTTTGTGCAGAAATAAAAGTTCTCGGAATGACCTGAAAATCCACGGAGCAACTTTTCAGAATAAATAAAAATACTAGCGAAAGAATCAGCATCAGGGGGCCCACACCCTGTCCACGAGGGTGGGGGCGTGCCCTCCTAGGGCGCGCCCCCTGCCTCGTGGGCCCCTGGACGTCCACCGACCTCAAATCCAACTCTATATATTTGCTTTCGCGGAGAAAAAAATCAAAGAGAAAGTTTCATCGCGTTTTACGATCCAGAGCCGCCGCCAAGCCCTAATCTCTCTCGGGAGGGCTGATCTGGAGTCCGTTCGGGGCTCCGAAGAGGGGGATTCGTCACCGTCGTCATCATCAACCATCCTCCATCACCAATTTCATGATGCTCACCGCCATGCATGAGTAATTCCATCGTAGGCTTGCTGGACGGTGATGGGTTGGATGAGATTTACCATGTAATCAAGTTAGTTTTGTTAGGGTTTGATCCCTAGTATCTACTATGTTCTGAGATTGATGTTGCTATGACTTTGCTATGCTTAATGCTTGTCACTAGGGCCCAAGTGCCATGATTTCAGATCTGAACCTATTATCTTTTCATGAATATATGTGAGTTCTTGATCCTATCTTGCAAGTCTATAGTCATCTATTATGTGTTATGATCCGACAACCCTGAAGTGAGAATAATCGGGATACTTCTCGGTGATGACCGTAGTTTGAGGAGTTCATGTATTCACTATGTGTTAATGCTTTGGTCCGGTACTGTATTAAAAGGAGGCCTTAATATCCCTTTTCCACTAGGACCCCATTGCCACGGGAGGGCAGGACAAAAGATGTCATGCAAGTTCTTTTCCATAAGCGCGTATGACTATTCGGAATACATGCCTACATTACATTGATGAACTGGAGCTAGTTCTGTGTCACCCTATGTTATAACTATTACATGAGGACTCACATCCGACATAATTATCCATCACTGATACAATGCCTACGAGCTTTTCACATACTACTCTTTGCTCATTTACTTTACCGTTGCCACTGTTACAATTTCTACAAAACTGCTACTGTTACTTTTGCCACCGTTACCGTTACTTCCATATTACTTTGCTACTAAATACTTTGCTGCAGATACTAAGTTGTCCAGGTGTGGTTGAATTGACAACTCAACTGCTAATACTTGAGAATATTCTTTGGCTCCCCTTGTGTTGAATCAATAAATTTGGGTTGAATACCCTACCCACGAAAACTGTTGCGATCCCCTATACTTGTGGGTTATCAAGACTATTTTCTGGCACCGTTGCCGGGGAGCATAGCTCTATTCTTTGAGTCACTTGGGATTTACATCTGCTGATCACTATGAGGAACTTGAAAGACGAAAGAACTAAGATTTATCCCTCAACTACGAGGAGAGGTAAGGAACTGCCATCTAGCTCTGCACTAGATTCTCCTTCTGTTATGAGTAAGCTTACGACACCTAAACCTGCTACTGCTATGAATTCTGATATGTCGCATGTTATTGATGATGCCACTTCTACTATGCATGATACTTATGATGAAACTACTTCTATGCTTGAAACTACTATGCCATTAGGTGAATTTCTTGATGAACAACTTGCTAGGGTTAGAGAGAATGAAACTCTTGAAAATGAAATTATTGAAGATAGTGATGATGAAGGTTCTCCCCCTAAGTATGAATTGCCTGTTGTTCCTGAGGGTTATGTTATGGATGAAGAAACTGCTAGAGATTTTCTTGCTTGCAATGATAGAGCTGATCTTAAGAAGTTACTAGCTAAACTGAAACAAAAATCTCTAAATGCTAGAATGAAATATGACCCTGCTTTTGCTACTTCACCTATCTTTATTACTGATAAGGATTATGAATTCTCTGTTGATCCTGAGATAATTACTTTGGTTGAATCTGATCCTTTTTATGGCTATGAATCTAAAACTGTTGTGGCACATCTTACTAAATTGAATGATATAGCCACCCTATTCAGTAATGATGAGAAATCTCGCTACTATTATATCCTTAAGATATTTCCGTTCTCATTAAAGGGTGATGCTAAAACTTGGTTTAATTCTCTTGATCCTGGTTGTGTGCGTAGTCCCCAGGATATGATTCATTACTTCTCTGCTAAATATTTCCCTGCTCATAAGAAACAAGCTGCCTTGAGGGAAATATATAATTTTGTGCAAATTCAAGAAGAGAGTCTCCCACAAGCTTGGGGGAGGCTTCTCCAGTTACTTAATGCTTTGCCTGATCATCCTCTTCAGAAAAATGAAATACTTGATATCTTTTATAATGGACTAACCGATGCTTCCAAGGACCACTTGGATAGTTGTGCTGGTTGTGTTTTCAGGGAAAGGACAGTCGATCAAGCTGAATTGCTATTGAATAATATGTTGACTAATGAAAATAATTGGACTCTTCCTGAGCCAATTCCTGAGCCTCCTAAACCAACTCCGCAGAAGAGGGGTGTTCTATTTCTCAGTCCTGAAGATATGCAAGAGGCAAAGAAATCTATGAAAGAAAAATGTATTAAAGCTGAAGATGTTAAGAATTTACCTCCTGTTGAAGAAATACATGGTCTTAATATACCACCTATTGAATAGACACATGGTCTTGATAACCCAACACATGTAGTAAAGGTAAATTCTCTCTATAGATATGATAAAGTTGAATCCCGTCTACTAAGTTTCCTAGCCAATGTTTGGATGAATTTGATGACTTTATGGCTAGGCAAGAAAACTCCAATGATTATGTTGGTAGAGAATTAAAGAGTAATGCTTACATGATTGGACGGTTGAGTGATTATATGGCTAGAGTTAAAGGTGAACTTAAAGTCATTAGTAAATATGCCTCTATGGTTACCACTCAAGCAAAACAAGTACTTAAAGCTCAAAGTGATTTGCTCGATGAATTAAATAATAAACATGATTTTGCTATTAGAGTGGCTACTAGAACAGGTAAAATGACTCAGGAACCTTTGTATCCTGAAGGCCACCCTAAGAGAATTGAGCAAGATTCTCAGAGAAATAATTTAGATGCACCTAGTCCTTCTAAAAAGAAGAAAAAGAAAAATGATAGGACTTTGCATGCTTCGGTGAACCTGTTAGACACACACGAGAATCCCAATGATATTTCTATTTACGATGAAACACAACTGGAGATGAACATGAACCTAGTGATAATGTTAATGATAATGTTCATGTTGATGCTCAACCTAGCAATAATAATGATGTAGAGATTGAACTCATTGTTGATCTTGATAACCCACAATCAAAGAATCAACATTATGATAAGAGAGATTTTGTTGCTAGGAAGCACGGTAAAGAAAGAGAACCATGGGTTCAGAAACCCATGCCTTTTCCTCCTAAGCCATCCAAGAAAAAGGATGATGAGGATTATGAGCGCTTTGCTGAAATGATTAGACCTATCTTCTTACGTATGCGCTTAACTGATATGCTTAAAGTAAATCCTTATGCTAAGCACATGAAAGATACTATTACAAATAAAAGAAAGATATCGGAAGCTAAACCTTCGCGATGATCTTTCTTGGACCGAAAGCAAACCAGAACACTTGGAGATGAAGTCGGAGAGGGAACGAGGCGGCCACGAGGCAGGAGGGTGCTCCCCCACCCTCGTGGGCCCCTCGTAGTTGCCCTGACCTAGTTCCTTCGCCTATATATATATACTCTTATACGCTAAAAACATCAGGGGGAGCCACAAAGCCACTTTTCCACCGCGGCAACCTTCTGTACCCGTGAGATCCCATCTTGGGGCCTTTTCCGGCGATATGCTGGAGGGGGATTCGATCATAGAGGGCTTCTACATCAACACCATTGCCTCTCTGATGAAGCGTGAGTAGTTTGCCACAGACCTTCGGGTCCATACTTATTAGCTAGATGGCTTCTTCTCTCTCTTTGATTCTCAATACAAAGTTTTCCTTGATGTTCTTGGAGATCTATTCGATGTAATACTCTTTTGCGGTGTGTTTGCCGAGATCTGATGAATTGTGGATTTATGATCAAGATTATCTATGAATATTATTTGGTTCTTCTCTGAATTCTTATATGCATGATTTGATATCTTTGCAAGTCTCTTTGAATTATCGGTTTAGTTTGGCCTACTATATTGATCTTTATTGCAATGGGAGAAGTGCTTAGCTTTGGGTTCAATCTTGCGGTGTCCTTTCCCGGTGGATGAGGGGCAGCAAGGCACGTATTGTATTGTTGCCATCGAGGATAACAAGATGGGGTTTTCATCATATTGCTTGAGTTAATTCCTCTACATCATGTCATCTTGCTTAATGCGTTACTCCGTTCTTTATGAACTTAAAACTCTAGATGCATGCTGGATAGCGGTCAATGTGTGGAGTAATAGTGGTAGATGTAGGCATGAGTCGGTCTACTTGACACGGACATGATGCCTATGTTCATGATCATTGCCTTAGATGTTATCATAATTATGCGCTTTTCTATCAATTGCTCGATAGTAATTTGTTCACCCACCGTAATATATGCTATCTCGAGAGAATCCACTAGTGAAACCTATGGCCCCCGGTGTCGGTGTCAAAACTGGCGGATCTCGGGTAGGGGGTCCCGAACTATGCGTCTAAGGCTAATGGTAACAGGAGGCGGGGGACACAATGTTTACCCAAGTTTGGTTCCTCTCTATGGAGGTAATACCCTACTTCCTGCTTGATTGATCTTGATGATATGAGTATTACAAGAGTTGATCTACCACGAGATCGTAGAGGCTAAACCCTAGAAGTTAGCCTATGATTACGATTGTTGTTACCCATACAGACTAAACCCTCCGGTTTATATAGACACTAGAGGGGGCCAGGGTTACATAGAGTCGGTTATAGATAAGGAAATCTACATATCTGAATTGCCAAACTTGCCATCCACGCAAAGGAGAGTCCCACCCGGACACGGGATGAAGTCTTCAATTTTGTATCTTCATAGTCCAACAGTCCGGCTATCCGAGGACCCCCTAATCCAGGACTCCCTCAGTAGCCCCTAAACCAGGCTTCAATGACGATGAGTCCGGCGCGCAGATTGTCTTCGGCATTGCAATGCGGGTTCCTTCTCCGAATACTCCATAGAAGATTTAGAACACAAGGATCGTGTTTGGCTCTGCAAAACAAATTCCACGTACCACCGTAGAGAGTACAATATTCCACAAATCTAATATGCTGACAACTTTTCATAGCGTGACATCACGCCACGGCCCGGTCATTATTTGAACTGTTTTCTTAACCTGCTGCTGCACATATTGCGAGGCGGTTTCATTGGCACGTCTTGTCGAAGCAGAGATCGTGTCCCCTTTATCACGGGATTCTCATCAATACGGGTGTGGGTAACCCAACCGCGCCATCAACATGATGCTTGGGGAATAAGCGAGTTTATCGGGCAAGTGGGGAGGCGCATGGTTTCTACCGCCTTTATAAAGAGATAAGGATTCACCTTTTTCCACCCACGCCTTCTTCTTCCTCTTCTCATCCATTCCTCCTCGCTCGAGCTCAAACGCCAAAGCTTTCTCCTTCTCCGCAAAGTCATTCCAAGTATGTTCGGAGCGGGAGGCAAGTGGATGGCCTCCTCTGTTAAGGAGGAGGACATCACGAAGCTTCTACCTGGCCGCAGACATCGCGCACCGGCTCCCTAGCGAAGGGCAGATCATCCCTACCCTGAAGCCTTAGGAGAGGGTAGTGTTTCTCTCTCACTTTGTCCGCGGACTGGGATTCCCCCTACACCCATTTGTCCGCGGGCTCATGTTCTACTACGGGCTGGACTTCCATGATCTGGCCCCCAATTTCATCCTCAACATCTCGGCGTTTATCATCATGTGCGAGGCCTTCCTCCTCATTACGCCCCACTTCGGCCTATGGCTGAAGACCTTCAACGTGAAGCCGAAGGTGGTGGTCGGCCAGCAAGCGGAGTGCGGAGGCGCCATGGGGGACAAGATGCCCAATGTTACTTGGCCCGAAGGCTCCTAGTGGAGACCGTGAAGGGGTGGCAATCGGGGTGGTTCTACATCACCGAGCCGCGTGATACCAACTGGGCAGCGGCCCCCGGATTTCGATCCGGCGTCCCCATGAGGCTCACCTCCTAGAAAGAGAAGGGCCTAGCCTAGGGCTCATCGGTGGAGCTGACCGGACTTCAGACCTGCGCCAAAAATATGATAAGCAAGAAAATCAAGCTTGTCAATGTGGTCCAGGTCATGCTCTTCCGCCGGATCCTTCCGTGTCAAAGACGGGCTTTCAATATGTGGGAGTTTGATCCGGCCGAACACCAGACGCTGCGAGAGCTCTTCGCCACGACACACGAAGCTGTCTGGAAGTTGTTGTTCAACGCCGCCGAGGTACCACCACCCATAGCCGAAGATCGCGGACTCACCGCAAAGCGCCCCGCCAATCTGGTGAGTTTTTATATTTTGCAAGATGTGCCTTTTACTAGCACACCCGTGGGAGGAATCTAAGCCTCCATGCCAATCTGGCAGGACTGGGTAGCGATAGCAGAGCGGATTGACTGTCCGGCTCCACTACCCGAAGATCCAGCATCGCCTATCTTAACGAAGATGCTGTTTCCGGCGCCCTATGAGGTGCCGGAGAAGAAGGCCAAGAAGAAGGCCGCGGGGACCAGGAAAGGTCTCCGGCGCAAGGTTGTATCGGACTCATCGTCCAGAGACAGCGAGGCGCGCTCCTCTAACGAAAACGAGGAGGAGGAAGAGGAAATCCCTCCCCCAAACCGGGGGCACTACTAGGGAAAAGCCTAGCAGCAGCGCGGGTTTTGGGCCTATTAGTAGCGCGGGGGCCGGCGCTACTAATAAGGCGCTACAACTAACTTATAGCAGTAGCGCAGGTGCAACCAGCTATGTTTAACGTATAGCAGTAGCATGGGTAAAAACCCGCGCTACTACTAATCTGTAATCTCTGAATTTTTTTTGAATTTTTTTGAATTTTTTTTTGATTTTTTCCCCTAATTTTCAAATTTCTGAATTATTTTAATCTCAAATCTCTAATCACCCCTCATCGCTGCTCAATTTAATCTCTAATCACCCCTCATCATTCCAAATCATCTAACTTCCCAGACGGTCACCCATCCTCTCACTACTCCAGCCTGAGCACGCTTAACTTTCGGGTTCTATTCTCCCTCGTTTCCAAGTCTACACTTGTTGTTTTCCTCACAATAGTAAGATGTCAATCCTATTAACCTCAGGAATTTAGCTTGAGCATGAAGTCACACATTTCACTGTTTGAGTTTGAAACTATTGTTCTAAAAAATTAGTAACACTAATATTTCTTGAATAATTAGTTTGACCACAGTTTGACCAGATTTGACCATAGTTTGACCAGATTTGGCCAAAATTCAAAAAAACTAAAATAATTATTTAGTAATACTAATATTCTTGAATAATTAGTTTGACCATAGTTTGACCAGATTTAAAAAAAAAATTAAAAAAAACCTGATTTGTTTTTGAATTTTTTTGCCTCCAGATCTTAAAAGCCCCGTAACTTTTTTTGCCCAGCATTCTGTGTTGGTGTGGTTGGCTGGTTTATTGGGGGTGCCGTGAGCGATCGAGTATGCGGTCCAGACTGGACGGGCCCGGATTGTTTGTTTTGAATGGCTTTTTCTGCTGACCGGACTTAGAGTCACTGAATCCGGTATTGACTGCCGTGTCTTCGGCGTTATCGCCATTGTTGCGACGCTTGTGTCTATTGCGTCGGGGCTTGCCGTTGTTATTTCTGGCATATGAAGTGCCAGGATTTCTTGATGCGCTGTTGCTATGAGCCAGCCAACTGTCCTTGCCCACACAAAAGCGAGTCATGAGTGTCGTGAGGACTGCCATGGACTTCAGCTTCTCTTGGCCGAGGTGTCGGGCGAGCCACTCGTCGCGGATGTTATGCTTAAAGGCCGCTAGGGCCTCAGCATCCGGACATTCAACAATTTGGTTCTTTTTAGTTAGGAACCTAGTCCAGAATTTCCTGGATGACTCTCTGGGTTGTTGGGTTATGTGACTTAAGTCATCAGCATCCGGAGGTCGCACATAAGTGCCCTGGAAGTTGTCAAGGAATGCTTCTTCCAGGTTCTCCCAACTGCCAATGGAGTTTGCCGGCAGGCTATTCAGCCAATGCCGAGCCGGTCCTTTGAGTTTTAGTGGGAGGTACTTGATGGCATGTAGATCATCGCCGCGGGCCATGTGAATGTGGAGAAGGAAATCTTCAATCCATACCGCGGGGTCTGTTGTACCATCATATGGTTCAATGTTCACGGGCTTAAACCCTTCTGGGAATTCATGATCCATTACTTCATCAGTGAAGCATAGGGGGTGTGCGGTGCCTCTATGCCGGGCTACATCACGATGCAGTTCAAATGAATCTGGTCTATTGTATTCGGCCCAGTCGGATTTGCTTTTAGTATATCCGGTGTGACGGTCATCATTGGGGCGCACCCCCGTGATCCGTAGATCGATCTTGACTGTCCTGCTTTGTTTTCTAATACGTCTCATAGGTCCTGCGTGTAGCCCCGGGCCTTAGTGTTTTTGTTTGATTGGCGACGGGGTGTGGGCTGGTGTTCAGGCTGATACACCGCTTTGTCTCGGCCACGAGGTGGCTGGTCAGCCGCATCCTACACTGGTAGTGTAGGCTTTAATGCCTCCTCCTCGAGTTGAGGTAGCAACCTGCGCTTTGGGTAACTTTTGGTTGGGCGCTCGAGTCCGTATTCCTCGGCTGCCAGGACCTCGGTCCATCTATCAGTTAGCAGATCTTGATCAGCTTGAAGCTGCTGCTACTTTTTCTTCAGGCTTTTTGTAGTGGCTATAAGCCGGCGCTTGAAGCGCTCCTACTCAACAGGATCCTCAGGCAGGATGAATTCTTCGTCGCCGAGGCTCACGTCGTCTTCGGAGAGGGGCATGTAAGTGTCATCCTCCGAGTCTCCATCCATTGCCTGTTTCTCAGGGCTAGCTTGCCCATCCTCCCATCCGGCTTGCTCGAAGCTTGGCTGGGCGGGATTGTTTTTGTCTTCGGCACCATCCAGAGTGCTATTGTCTCTTGTGCCGGTATCGCTATTTTTGCTATGGCGGGGCTTAGAGCGGCGCCTATGACGCCGGTGCTTAGATTGCTTCTCAAGGGGATTATCCTCTGTTGCCTCATCGCCATCGCCTTCTTTGGGCGTGTCCACCATATATATATATATATATATATATATATATATATATATATATATATATATATATATATATATATATATATATATATATATATATATCATATGATGAGGTGGCTGTCCAGCGCCCTATGGGCGGTGGTTCCTGTTCTTCTCCTGCATCGTCGTCCATACTGTCGATGTCTTCGGAGTCGAATTCAAGCATGTTGGCTAAGTCATCGACAGTGGCTATTAGGTGGGTGGTGGGTGGGGAACGAATTTCTTCGTCGTCCGCTTCCCACTCAAGCCAGGCATAGTTCGTCCAGGAGTCTCCTGACAGGGAGAGAGACTTTAATGAATTTAACACGTCGCCCAAGGGTGAGTGTTGAAAGATATCCGCGGAGGTAAACTCCATGATCGATGCCCAATCAGATTCGATAGGCACAGATGCACATGGTTCGGAGCCTATGGCTGGAGACGACTCCGAGGGTCCGATGACACATGCCTCATCGGAGGTGAAGCCTATGTTCGGCTCTATCACCGCTATGTGTGCGGCCTCCGTGGCTGGGTCCATCCACCCATCCTCGGATGGCACGATCTGCTCCGGTTTAAGGGCTAGGGCAGCCACAGGTGTGATCTCCTGAACACCATCCGATGGCAGATCTAATTCATGCTCGTCGTGACTGTTCAGCGCACCTGACATGGGCTCAAATCCGTCGAAGATCAAGTCTCCGCGGATGTCGGTGGTGTAGTTCATGCTTCCAAACCTGACCTGACGGCCAGGGGCGTAGCTATCGATCTGCTCCAGATGGCCAAGCGAGTTGGCCCGTAGTGCGAAGCCGCCAAATACGAAGATCTGTCCGGGGACGAAAACCTCACCCTGGATCGTATCGCTGTAGATGTTTGAAGGAGCCATCAAGCCTTACCATGACGACACATTGGAACTCTCAATGAAAGCACCAATGTCAGTGTCAAAACCGGCGGATCTCGGGTAGGGGGTCCCGAACTATGCGTCTAAGGCTAATGGTAACAGGAGGTGGGGGACACAATGTTTACCCAGGTTCGGGCCCTCTCTATGGAGGTAATACCCTACTTCCTGCTTGATTCATCTTGATGATATGAGTATTACAAGAGTTGATCTACCACAAGATCGTAGAGGCTAAACCCTAGAAGCTAGCCTATGATTGTTACCCATACGGACTAAACCCTCCGGTTTATATAGACACCGGAGGGGGCCAGGGTTACACAGAGTCGGTTACAGAGAAGGAAATCTACATATCCAAATTGCCAAGCTTGCCTTCCACGCAAAGGAGAGTCCCACCCGGAGACGGGACGACGTCTTCAATCTTGTATCTTCATAGTCCAACAGTCCGGCAAGAGTACATAGTCCGGCTGTCCGAGGACCCCCTAATCCAGGACTCCCTCACCCGGGTATCTTTTCCATATTATTGAATCTCATTTGCATCTTGCTAGTTTCCAATCTACTATTTTGCAATCTTTACTTTCCAATCTATAAACCAAAAATATCAAAAATATTTACTTTACTATCTCTATCAGATCTCACTTTTGTGAGTGACCGTGAAGGGATTGACAACCCCTTTATCATGTTAGTTGCAAGTTCTTGATTGTTTGTGCAGGTATTCGATGACTTGTGTGTCGTCTCCTACTGGATTGATATCTTGGTTCTCAAAACTGACAGAAATACTTACGCTACTTTGCTGCATCACCCTTTCCTCTTCAAGGGAAAACCAATGCAAGCTCAAGAGGTAGCAAGAAGGATTTCTGGTGCTGTTGTCATGGAGATCTACGTCAAGTCAAGCCATACCAAGTACCCATCATAAACTCTTCTCCCTTGCATTACATTATTCGCCATTTGCCTCTTATTTTCCTCTCCCCCACTTCTAAAATGATTTTCGAAAACCTTTGCCTTTTCTTTGCCCCTCTTCCATTCATCTCTTTTCGCTTGCTTCTTGTGTGTTTGTGTGTTTGTGTGTCTGTTTGCTTTGATGGCTTTGGCAAAAAGTGTTGATCCTCGCCTTAGGAGGTTGGAAGAAATTGAAAACAACATTAGAAGCTTTATGTCTTTGATATTTGATCATAATAATTTCTTCAGAAATGAGCTTAAAGAACAAAAAGGTTTTATGGAGTACATGAATATGGAGCTCGATGATATGTCTAAGGAATTTTACGGTTTGAAATCTCAGTTTGCTCATCTTGAAATATTAGTAGGCCAAATTTCTGACAAACAAGCCACTTTAGTTAATAAGATGGCCGCTAAACCGGAAGATCTACATAATAATGATGAAGATCTAAAAGGGATTGATGTGACTCCTATTAAATCTTTGTTTTCCAATATGAATCTTGATAAATATGGGACTGGAGATGAGTCAACTTTAGTTAAAAGGCATCCCAAGAATTCGGAGTTTTTAGATCTAGATGCAAAAATTGATAAAAGTGGGATTGAAGAGGTCAAAACTTTATGTAGCAATGAACCCACTATTTTGGATTTCAAGGAATTTAATTATGATAATTGTTCTTTGATATATTGTATTTCCTTGTTACAATCCGTGTTAAATTCTCCTTATGCTTATAGTCAAAATAAAGCTTTTACTAAACACATCGTTGCTGCTATGATGCATCTTTTGAAGAAAAGCTTGAACTAGAAGTTTCTATCCCTAGAAAACTTTATGATGAGTGGGAACCTACTATTAATATTAAGATTAAATATTATGAATGTTATGCTTTGTGTGATTTGGGTGCTAGTGTTTCCACAATTCCAAAAACTTTGTGTGATGAGCTAGGTTTCCGTGAATTTGATGATTGTTCTTTAAATTTGCATCTTGCGGATTCCACCATTAAGAAACCTATGGGAAGGATTAATGATGTTCTTATTGTTGCAAATAGGAATTATGTGCCCGTAGATTTCATTGTTCTTGATATAGATTGCAATCCTACATGTCCTATTATTCTTGGTAGACCTTTCCTTAGAACGATTGGTGCAATTATTGATATGAAAGAAGGAAACATTAGATTCCAATTTCCGTTAAGGAAGGACATGGAACACTTTCCTAGGAAGAAAATTAAATTGCCTTATGAATCTATTATGAGAGCCACTTATGGATTGCATGCCAAAGATGGCAACACCTAGATCTATTCTTGTTTTTACGCCTAGCTAGGGGCGTTAAACGATAGCTCTTGTTGGGAGGCAACCCAATTTTATTTTTGTTCTTTGCTTTTTTATCCTGTTTAGTAATAAATAATTCATCTAGCCTCTGGTTAGATGTGGTTTTATGTTTTAATTAGTGTTTGTGCCAAGTAGAACCTTTGGGAAGACTTGGGTGAAGTCATTGCGATCTTGCTGTGAAAAACAGAAACTTTTGCGCTCATGAGAATAGCTGTCATTTTTTTACAAAAGAGTGATTTTAGGTTGATTATTTTTTTCAGAAGATTAATAGACAAATTCCTCACATCCACCAATTTATTTCAAAATTTTTGGAGTTACAGAAGTATTCAAAAGTTACAGATTGGTACAGACTGTTGTGTTTTTGACAAATTCTGTTTTTCGCGTGTTGTTTGCTTATTTTGATGAATCTATTGGGGGGTATGAACCATAGAAAAGTTGGAATACATTAGGTTTTACACCAATATAAATAAATAATGAGTTCATAACAGTACCTTAAAGTGGTGATTTATTTTCTTATACTAACGGAGCTCATGAGATTTTCTGTTGAAGTTTTGTGTTATGAAGTTTTCAAGTTTTGGGTAAGGATTTGATGGACTTTGGAATAAGGAGTGGCAAGAGCCTAATATTGGGGATGCCCAAGGCACCCCAAGGTAAAATTCAAGGACAACCAAAAGCCAAAGCTTGGGGATGCCCCGGAAGGCATCCCCTCTTTCGTCTTCGTCTATCGGTAACTTTACTTGAGGCTATATTTTTATTCACCACATGGCATGTGTTTCGCTTGGAGCGTCTTGTATGATTTGAGTCTTTGCTTTTAGTTTACCACAATCATCCTTGATGTACACACCTTTAGGGAGAGACACGCATGAATCGTGATTTATTAGAATACTCTATGTGCTTCACTTATATCTTTTGAGCTAGACAATATTGTTGTAGTGCTTCACTTAAATCTTTTTAGAGCACGGCGGTGGTTTTATTTTATAGAAATTGTTGATCTCTCATGCTTCACTTATATTGTTTTGAGAGTCTTTTTGAACAGCATGGTAATTTGTTTTGGTTATAAAATTAGTCCTAATATGATGGGCATCCAAGATGGGTATAATAAAAACTTTCATATGAAGTGCATTGAATACTATGAGAAGTTTTACTCTTTATGATTGTTTTGATATATGAAGATGGTGATATTAGAGTCATGCTAGTAGAGTAGTTGTGGATTTGAGAGATACTTGTGTTAAAGTTTGTGATTCCTGTAGCATGCACGTATGGTGAATCATTATGTGATGAAGTTGGAGCATGATTTATTTATTGATTGTCTTCTTATGAGTGGCGGTCGGGGACGAGCGATGGTCTTTTCCTACCAATCTATCCCCCTAGGAGCATGCACGTAGTACTTCGTTTCGATTTCTAATAAATTTTTGCAATAAGTATGTGAGTTCTTTATGACTAATGTTGAGTCCATGGATTATACGCACTCTCACCCTTCCACAATTGCTAGCCTCTCTAGTACCACACAACTTTCATCGGTACCATATACCTTCCTCAAAACAGCCACCATACCTACCTATTATGGCATTTTATAGCCATTCTGATATATTATTGCCATGCAACTTTCCGCCATTCCGTTTATTATGACACGCTCCATCATTGTCATATTGCCTTGCATGATCATGTAGTTGACATTGTATTTGTGGAAAAGCCACCGTTCATAATTTTTTCATACATGTCACTCTTGAATCATTGCACATCCTGGTACACCGCCGGAGGCATTCATATAGAGTCATATTTTGTTCTAAGTATCGAGTTGTAATTCTTGAGTTGTAAGTAAATAAAAGTGTGATGGTCTTCATTATTAGAGCATTGTCCCATGTGGGGAAAGGATGATGGAGACTATGATTCCCCCACAAGTCGGGATGAGACTCCGGACGAAAAAAGAGGCCATAAAAAAAGAGAAGGCCCAAATAAAAAAGGAGAGAAAAAGAGAGAAGGGACAATGCTACTAACCTTTTTCCACACTTGTGCTTCAAAGTAGCACCGTGATCTTCATGATAGAGAGTCTCCTATGTTGTCACTTTCATATACTAGTGGGAATTTTTCATTATAGAACTTGGCTTGTATATTCCAATTATGGGCTTCCTCAAAGTGCCCTAGGTCTTCGTGAGCAAGCAAGTTGGATGCACACCCACTTAGTTTCTTTTTGAGCTTTCATACACTTATAGCTCTAGTGCATCCGTTGCATGGCAATCCCTACTCACTCACATTGATATCTATTGATGGGCATCTCCATAGCCCGTTGATATGCCTAGTTGATGTGAGACTATCTTCTTCCTTTTTGTCTTCTCCACAACCACCCTTCTATTCCACCTATAGTGCTATATCCATGGCTCACGCTCATGTATTGCGTGAAGATTGAAAAAGTTTGAGAACATCAAAAGTATGAAACAATTGCTTGGATTTTCATCGGGGTTGTGCATCATTAAATACTTTGTGTGATGAATATAGAGCATAGCCAAACTATATGATTTTGTAGGGTTAGCTTTCTTTGGCCATGTTATTTTGAGAAGACATGATTGCTTTGTTAGTATGCTTGAAGTATTATTATTTTATGTCAATATTAAACTTTTGTCTTGAATCTTTCGGATCTGAGCATCCATGCCACAATAAAGAAAAATTACATGAATAAATATCTTAGGTAGCATTCCACATCAAAAATTCTGTTTTTATCATTTACCTACTCGATGACGAGCAGAAATTAAGCTTGGGGATGCTTGATACGTCTCCAACGTATCTATAACTTTTGATTGTTCCATGCTATTATATTATCTGTTTTGGATGTCTAATGGGCTTTAATATGCTCTTTTATATTATTTTTGGGACTAACCTATTAACCGAGGGGCCAGTGCCAGTTTCTGTTTTTTTCTATTTTAGAGTTTCGCAGAAAAGGAATACCAAACTGTCGTGGAATTGTCACGTCAGATGCCCTAGCATGAGGACTTAGGTGTGGAGCCATCGCAACGTAGTTAGCTTGAAGGGGTTGAAACGGGACAAGGGAGACAAAGAGTTTATACTGGTTCAGCCCCTCGGGGTGGAGGTAAAGGCCTACTATAGTTTAAGGTTGTATTGCTTGGGCTTCGATTACCAGGGAGCAAATATGCTTGACCTAGTTCTCGATCTCTTCTTTCTTGCCCTAAACCATCACTGGGTCACCCCTTTATATGCACAGGCTGATGCCCGATGGCCTAGAGAGTCCCAACCAGCTCATACACAACGTGTCTGTCTCGGTGATAGAATCTATACTTTCCTTAACATACAATTAAGATATGGCGGTTTACGCTCGTGGGCCTCAAGTCGCCTTTGGGTCTTGGAGCTTCAGTAAGCTTGCTTCGTGAACTGCCATCTTCATGGGCCTTGCCATTATGAATTGCCAGTGGTATGACCTGGCCCCTCCTAGGCGGGTCATACCCAATAGTTATATCCCCAACATTAGGCCCCAGGTTGATGTGAACTTGTTCATATCAATCTTCAACACTTAGAAAAATCCTTCCTCATTTGTTCTTGCGAGATCTTATAACCCGCCATGACGTCATCTCCTAGGATTGTGGTAACCCACCGTGACGTCACCTGTTATTAATATCATACGAGGCCCAAATCTTAATATACCTTCTCTTTTAATGAACCTCCGAAAATCAAGGCGTTTGTGCTGTCACATATCCATTTTTAGCCTCCTCGATTTCCACGCATGCCACTTATCCTTTCAGCCTTATAAATAGGGCCACGAGTCCCTTTTCACTTTCCCCCTAGCCTCCTCGTCTCTGTCTTCCACGTCACGACGCCTCAGCGCTCGAGCTTTGCCGCCGCCGTCGACCTTTGCCACTGCCTCGACAACGGCCACTGTATCAACCTGAACCGACCAAAATCCGTCTGCACGCCTCCGCTATGCAGCAGCTCCAGTGAGTTTTCCCCTTTCCTTTACCGTAGCTCCCATTAGGGTTTCCACGAGTTTGTCGGAGTTCATCTCCGCCCTTCTTCATTCTTCATCGTAGGTTGTAGTTTTGATCCAAGCTTATTACTCCTCCTGTGTGGCATTAGTTATAGTGCCCATTTTTGATATCTGAGCATCTCCTCTATATGAGAGATCCAATCTGGACACATGAATTGCCCCACTGCTGCAACTTAGGTTTTAATATTTTTCCATTACTTGAACTGCCGTAGATCCAAAATCATAGCATCAATCTGTGAAATCTGTTTGTCCAACACTAAGTGATTTTTTCACTCACAGATCTGTAAACCAATAACGGCGTGGGCAGCTTAACTCATAAAACCGTAACCCGTCAAGTACCATTAGGCCCCTTTTAAGCCGCCAATGCTCACCTTCTATAGCTATAATGTTATCCTCCGGCTTAACACCTTTGCATGCATGTTCATACTTATTTGCCTTTAAATCACAGCCGGCTTAACCACATAATTCTTAAACCGGCATAATCTTCCTTTCAGATCATCAAAAATGACTAAGACATACACTGCCTATAATTGGGTCCCATCCCGGGTCACCGAAGAAGACCTGAACAATTTCGTTGCAACTGGCACCCTAGCCAAAAAAGAGGACATGCACTAGAGGGTCCCTGGCGAAGAAAATCCTCCAAAGCCCAAGGACGGAGGAGTGATTGTTTTCACTGACCACATGATTCGGCGTTCCAGCCCGCCCGGCTCAAAGTTTTTTCGCGACATACTTCATTTTTTCCAACTTCACCCTCAAGACATTGGACCCAACTCCGTGTCCAATATTTGCAACTTCCAAGTATTCTGTGAAGCTTACCTTCAAGAGGAGCCCACAGTTCAACTGTTTAGAGAGTTTTACTACTTAAACCGTTAGACATAGTTCACTGATGGGGCCAGCTTGGAACTCGGTGGAGTTTCAATTCAGAAGAGGAAAGAAGCCAGGTTTCCCTACGCCAAGCCGCCGAGTCACACCAAGGATTGGAACCAAACTTGGTTCTACTGTCAAAACACATCTCCAGCAGACGAAAATCCTTTGCCAGGTTACCGCGACCACCGGCTTAGCAACGCACATCCACTCCCCCCACGGATCAACACGAAGGAGCGGGCCAAGTATGCGCCCACATTTTCTAAGCTCAGAGCCTTCATGGCTAATGGCTTAACCGGCATCGACCTTGTTTGGTGCTGGGTCTCCTAGAGGATCTTGCCATTAAGCCATCGCCCCGGCTTAATGTGCGAATATACTGGCGATTTAAAAGATCCCAGCGCCACTACGACATTCAACTGTCTGACGCAGAAATCACTGAAGCCACCAAGGCGTTGCTGAACGAATCTTGGGCAGACTGCAGTAAAACAGGACTTAGTCCTTTCTGCACCTTCAACAAGCCGCCAGCCGTATGTTTTGCACACCTTTCGTTCAACCATATTCGCATTAATACTACCCACTTATGATCTTTTTGACTTCAACAGGCCGGCTCTTCATTTTGGAAGAAGCCGCAAGATAAGCCGGCCAAACCGGCTCGTACCAAAACCAAGGCCAACAATAGGCCTGCCAAGAAGAAGACCACCGAGCCCTCCGAGTTTAACTTGGATGATGACGGTGATGATGATGAGTCGGAGGTAGAACTTGACTCTCTTGGCTCATTTTTCATACATCTCATTGACAATGATTGTTACCAGGAGGAAGCCAAGGCCAGCCGTGCGGGTGACGATGAGGTAATTGTTCTTTCCTCCGACTCAGAGTCTGTGCCAAAACAGAAAACTCGCCAGGAAAGCCGGAAAGTAAGGTTTCTCATCCTTTGGCTTATTTGGATCCCAACTTTATTTTGAACAAGCAGCAACATGAAGCTCGCCCCGGAATAGCAAAAGTGGGATCCTTTCCTACGGCTTACCGAACACCCTAGCCCCTTGCAAACGTCGTCCAGAGGTCTCAACAAACTCTGACTTAACTTATGCAAGGTTGGTCTTTACGGACAACCTCTTAATCCCTCCAATTCAAATTATCAGGGAACATCTCACTCTTCCTCTGGCGACTCAACGGGGACTCATGTCCCGACCTTCAAACCGGTGCCAGGGTAAGACTATCAAGCCTTTGCTTTCAATTATATACTCAACTGTTGTACTAACCTTCTCTTGTGTTTCATTCACAGGGCCATGGCAAAGCCCAGTAAGAAGGCGAAGGTGACCAAAACTCCTGAGAATCCTTCTGAGTCGGAGCAGCAATTAGCAGAAACCTCTCATCAAGCTCCTGAAGCCACAGTTGATGAACCACCACTGGTTGATCACAATGTTGATGTTGACCAGATGGACGTTGATCCGGCCCTCACCAATCCACCAAGGCCCATCAGGCCGGCAAGCCCTATTAATCCAACTGAAGAAAAATATGATGATATTACAATCACTGGGCATGGCTATACAGAGCCAGGCAAACCCACTGTCCTATCCAAGCACACCGCCAAGGAAGAAATTTCCATTGCTGACCAGGGCAAGTGGTCAGCCAATCTGGACAGTTATGCCAATTTTAGTGCCCAAGAGATTCACTCTGGTTATTTGAACCGTCTTTACACAAGCCGTGACTATGAAGCCGGCTTAGTAAATTTGATGAAGGAGTGCTATGAGGTAAACACTGCAACTTCTTTTTCATATGAATACACTTCCATTAGCCGCCAAGTTTATTGGACATGATAGAATAGAATGTGTTGTAAACTTTAATAGCTTCATAGATCAATTCTATTAGCCCCCAAGGGCCGGTTTATTCTTTTAAGATAAACCGGGACTTCCAATAGCAGTACTTCAACTTTGCATGTGTAGCCCCCAAGGGTCACCTTAATATGTCAAGATGAGCCGGGACTTTAAATAATAATGATTTAATTTCCATCTGTAGCCCTCAAGGGCCAGCTTAATCTGTCAAGATAAGCCGGGTCTCAATACTATACATATCCAGAAAACTTAAACACATAGCCCCCATGAATCGGCTATAGTCAACATATAACAACCAGGTCATCATAAACTTGTCTTGAAAAAGAGCAAGGTGCATTAGCCCCCAAGTGCCAAGTAAAATACTTTTATTGTGCTTGGGACTTCAAATAAATTTATTGCAATCCCATTCATTATTTATCTCTTGTAGGCCGAGCTTAATGGCAAAGAATCCCAAGTCACCGACCTTCAAGAAAACATCAAAACTCAGCAAGCAGAAACCTCCAAGGCCAAAAATGAGATGACCACTGCTTTAGCAGATATGAATAGGCTGAAGAAAGACTTCAAAGGTGATCAAGTAGGCTGGGAAATAGAGAAGTCATCCCTGTTGAAGAGAGCAGAGGATGCTGAAGCGGTTCTCAAGCCGGTAGCTCAAGAGCTCGCCAGCTTAAAACATCAAGTCAATGCCATGACTGCTGCCATCTTTGGTAAGTAACTTCATTTCAATATTTTCTTTGAATCAGGCTCCACAGTTTCCCACCTTGGCATAGACATGTGCAAAAAGTTGAAAGCCGCCTACATGCTCATAGAGCAGTTATACACCAGTGCACAATGAGCCATCTGCACAGCTGCTCACAAGAAACAACCTCCAACCCTCATCAAGGATACATTAGAGAAGCTATTTGTGCTTCCTCTACGGATCGAAGAATTGAAGAAATCAGCTGCAAGAGCCGGTGCACTCACCGCACTAACCCGGGCCAAAGCATGGCAAGTTGATCTTGAGCCGACAGACTTGGCAAATGGCTGCCCGAGCGTAAAAGAAGATGGATCACCCTTCAGCACAGAATACTTTGCCACAATTGCAAGGAAATGCGTCCTCTGTCCAGTATGCTGGCTGAAGATACCAATCTTGCACATTATCAGCTGGTCTACAACGCCGACAACAAGAAGGTCAAGGCACCGGTTCACGATTCATACGACCTAACTCCTCCGATCCGTAAGCACACTTTTGCCCCTGATGGTGACCCATCAACACTTATAAGTGATGAACCTGTATTCAGAGCTTTGACTGGGATCAACTGGGCAACCACTGATTTCCAGCCATTTGGTGAAGAGGAGCAGGATGAACCGATGATGGACGATCCACAACCTTCAACTCGTCAAGGCCAAGATCAGTAAGCCGCGGGCCGGCTTAGCATCTGTTTTCTGTGAAAGTGTCAAACAATTATTCTTTTGGGCCATCAGTTGCCTCGTAATAGGCTAGCTGTCAAACAATTGATCTGCCATGCCATCGCACATGTTTACTTGCAAAACTTTTTAATGAGCTGTATTGATCTCCTTTGATGATCTGATTATCCAAGCTCATAGTCATTATCAACTTTGCCTAAGCATACTGTCATATACCCTGCATACAAACAGGGCACAAGTACCTGTGATACTTGTGTGTACTGCCGGCTTACAAGGCCAAATGCAATAAGGGCAACAATCCCAATGTAGAGCGCAACACTCTGCAATTTATCCATGCCACCGGCTTACAACGCCCCAGATAGAATTTCATGATTCGTACATTGGCGACTCAACGTCCAAAGCCAGACCGGGTTTATCAAAACACTGGATTTTATCAAATCAAGATCAAGGCATCATGGCCTAAATCAAACTTTGACCATATATCAATATGGCACAAATATATAAGTTATCAAAAATATTCACAGGCTGCACAACCACTGAGTTATTCCTTAACTCAAACCTGTAAGCTAGGCCTCACATGACCAAATCACCGTTTTAAATTTGACAAGTTCAGGGTCTTTAAAAGATTAACTGTCAAGCGTACGACTAGTCATTCCAGGATTACCTGTTCGGAGTGGCAAACTTACACAGGCAGGATAACCTGGTTTGTTGGTGAATACACCTGGCGACCAAGCCTATTACGAGGGACAACAAAGCTTTTGTTCATTTAACAAAGAGCCCCCAAGTAATATTGTGATCCAGGCATATAAGCCGGATCAATAGGGTAGTCACAGCTATGCTCGATGAGCAGGAAGCCCCCAAGTATTTACAATCAAGGCGTACAAGCTGGATCAAAAGGGTCATAGCTATGCTCAATGAGCAGGAAGCCCCCAAGTGACCTTATGAAGTAAATAAACACTCAGATTCTCAGAAATGAAATGATAGAGGCCCTGAATCATCAGGGATGCCGGCTTTATTATGCTTATCATAATATATACATTGATAAAAATATGTACATCACAAGAGCAATTGGCTCAGGTGTAATAAGGACGAAGATGAGCAATATTCCACGGCCGATGGGTATCCTCCTCCGATGTGTGTGAGTCCTTGTGGTCTCGAACAATAGTACGACCCATTGTTCACATTCTTGCTGACCACAAACGGTCCTTCCCAAGGTGGGGATAGCTTGTGCATGTCAGTTTGATCCTGGATGAGCCGGAGCACCAAATCTCCTTCTTGAAAGGTCCTGGTCTTAACCCGGCGACCGTGATAACGACACAGATCTTGCCGGTAAATCACTGAACGAGCCGCCGCAAGGTCATGCTCCTCATCTAACAGGTCAATAGCGTCCTGACGTGCTGCCTCATTATCAGCTTCAACATAAGCCGCCACCCGAGGAGAATCGTGATGTATGTCACTAGAGAGAACCGCCTCAGCTCCGTAAACCATGAAGAAAGGCGTGTAACCCGTAGATCTGTTGGGGGTGGTATTGATACTCCAAAGCACTGAGGGCAACTCCTCCACCCAACAACTCGGCGTCCTCTGCAAAGGGACCGTAAGCTGGGGCTTGATACCTCTCAAGATTTCTTGATTAGCTCGCTCAGCTTGGCCATTAGACTGGGGGTGAGCCACCGATGATACATCAAGCGGATATGCTCTTGTTGACAAAATTCTTTTATTGCCCCTTCCATTATAAGGGATGATACTATGAGGATATCCGAAATGAAAGATCACTTTTTTGATGAATTGAACCGCCGTGGCTGTATCACATTTGCTAACCGGCTCAGCCTCAACCCACTTTGTAAATTTATCAACTGCCACCAAGAGATGCGTCTTTTTATCCTTGGACCTTTTGAAAGGCCCAACCATATCCAGCCCCCAAACTGCAAACGGCTAACTAATTGGAATCATCCTCAATTCTTGAGCCGACACATGAGCTCGTCTTGAAAATTTCTGACAACCATCACACTTACTGACCAATCCTCTGCATCAGCATGAGCCATTAGCCAATAAAACCCATGACGAAAGTCCTTAGCAGCAAGAGACTTAGAGCCGGCATGATGACCACAATCTCCTTCATGAATCTCCCTTAAAATTTCATGGCCCTCCTCAGGAGAAACGTATCGTTGAAACACCCCTGTAACATTGCATCTGTGAAGCTCACCGTTGACAATAGTCATTGACTTAGACCTCCGGGTTATCTGCCTGGCCAAAGTTTCATCCTCAGGAAACTCGCCCCTGGTCATATAAGCCAAATATGGAACAGTCCAATCAGGGGTAACATGAAGAGCCGCCACCAACTGTGCTTCCGGGTTAGGAACTGCCAAGTCCTCCTCTGCAGGCAACTTTACTAATGGGTTATGCAAAACATCAAGGAAAACATTAGGGGGGACCTGAGGGAGTCCTGGATTAAGGGGTCCTCGGACAGCCGAACTATATACTTTGGCTGGACTATTGGACTATGAAGATACAAGATTGAAGACTTCGTCCCGTGTCCGGATGGGACTCTCCTTTGCGTGGAAGGCAAGCTTGGCAATTCGGATATGTAGATTTCCTTCTCAGAATCGACTCAGGTAACCCTAGCCCCTCCAAAGGTCTATATAAAGCAGAGGGTTTAGTCCATAGGACAAGAACAATCATAATCATAGGCTAGCTTCTAGGGTTTAGCCTCTATGATCTCGTGGTAGATCAACTCTTGTAATACTCATATCATCAAGATCAATCAAGCAGGAAGTAGGGTATTACCTCCATCGAGAGGGCCTGAACCTGGGTAAACATCGTGTCCCCCGCCTCTTGTTACCATTATCCTTAGACGCACTGTTCGGGACCCCCTACCCGAGATCCACCGGTTTTGACAGCGACATTGGTGCTTTCATTGAGAGTTCCATTGTGTTGTCACGATAAGGCTTGATGGCTTATTCAAGCATCTTCAACGACGCGGTCCAGGGGGAGGTTTTCCTCCATGGACAGATCTTTGTATTCGGCGGCTTCGTACTGTGGGTCAACTCGCTTGGCCATCTGGAGTAGATCGATAGCTACGCCCCTGGCCATCAGGTCTGGTTTGGAAGCTTGAACTATACTGCCGACATCCGCCAAGACTTGATCTTCGACGGATTCGAGCCCATGTCAGGTGCGCCGAATAGTTACGACGAGCATGACTTAGATCTGCCATCGGACAGTGTTCGGGAGATCGCGCCTGCGGCGGCCCCGGGAATCAATCCGGAGCAGATCGCGCCATCCAAGGACGGGTGGATGGACCCCGCCACAAAGGCCGCACACTCATCGGCGTTGGAGCCGAACACTGACCCCACCTCCTATGAGGCCGGTGTCATCGGGCCCTCAGACTCGTCTCCTGCTATAGGCTCTGGACTGCGTGCATCCATGCCTATCAAATCTGATTGGGCACCGATCATGGAGCACACCTCCGCGGATATCTTTCAGCACTCGCCCTTGGGTGACATGCTAAATTCATTGAGGTCTCTCTCCTTGTCAGGAGGCTCTTGCCCGAACTATGTACGGCTGGAGTGGGAAGCAACGACGAAGAAATTCGTTCCCCACCCACCACCCACGTAATAGCCACTGTCGATGACTTAACCAACGTGCTTGACTTCGACTCCGAAGACATCGATGGTATGGACGACGATGCAGGAGAAGAACAGGAACCACCGCCCACAGGTCGTTGGACGGCCACCTCATCATATATATATATATATATATATGGTGGACACCCCCAAAGAAAGCAATGGCGATAAGGCAACAGAGGATAATCCCTTGGAGAAGCAATCTAGGCACCAACGTCATAGGCGCCACTCTAAACCCCGCCATAGCAAAAATAGTGATACCGGCACCAGAGATGATAGCAATCCGGATGGTGCCGAAGACGAAAACAAACCTGCCCATCCAGGCTTTGAGCAGGCCGAGCAAGAAGATGGGCAAGATAGCCCTAAGGAACAAGCAATAGATGGAGAATTAGAGGATACCAATTACATGGCCCTCTCCGAAGACGAAGTAAGCCTTGGCGACGAAGAATTCATCGTGCCTTAGGATCCCGTCGAGCAGGAGCGCTTCAAGCGCCAGCTTATAGCCACTGCAAAAAGCCTGAAGAAGCAGCAGCAGCTGCTTCAAGCTGATCAAGATCTGCTAACTAATAGATGGACCGAGGTCCTGGCTGCCGAGGAATACAGACTCGAGCGCCCTACCAAAAGTTACCCAAAGCGCAGGTTGCTACCTCGACTCGAGGAGGAGGCATTAAATCCCACAATACCAGCGCATGATGCGGCTGACCGGCCACCCCGTGGCCGAGACAAAGCGGCGTACCAGCCCGAAGTCCAGCCCGCACCCCGTCGCCAATCAAACAATACACTAAGGCCCGGGCCTACACGAAGGACCTATGAGACGTATTCGAAAACAAATCAGGACAATTAAGATTGATCTACAGATCACGGGGGCGTGCCACAACGCGTGATGATGACCGTCACGCCGAATACACTAAACACAAGTCCGGCCGGGCCGAATACAACAGACCAGACTCATTTGAATTGCGTCGTGATGCAGCCCGGCATAGAGGCGCCGCACACCCCCTATGCTTCATTGATGAAGTAATGGATCATGAATTCCTAGAAGGGTTTAAACCCGTGAACATTGAATCATATGATGGCACAACAGGACCCGCGATATGGATTTAACATTTTCTTCTCCACATTCACATGGCCCGCGGCGATGAACTACAGGCCATCAAGTACCTCCCACTTAAGCTCAAAGGACTAGCTTGGCACTGGCTGAATAGCCTGCCAGCAAACTCCATTGGCAGTTGGGAAAACCTGGAAGACGCATTCCTTGACAACTTCCAGGGCACTTAAGTGCGACCACCGGATGCTGATGACTTAAGTCACATAACCCAACAGCCCGGAGAGTCGGCCAGGAAATTCTGGACTCAGTTCCTAACTAAAAAGAACCAAATTATCGATTTTCCGGATGCTGAAGCCTTAGCGGCCTTTAAGCATAACATCCGCGACAAATGGCTCGCCCGACACCTCGGCCAAGAGAAGCCGAAGTCCATGGCAGCCCTCACGACACTCATGACCCGCTTTTGCGCGGGCGAAGACAGCTGGCTGGCTCGTAGCAACATCACACCAAGAAATTCTGACAATTCAGATGCCAGAGATAGCAACGGCAAGCGACGACGCAATAGACACAAGCGTCGCAACAATGGCGACAACGCCGAAGACACGACAGTCAATGCCGGATTCAGTGGCTCCAAATCCGATCAGCGAAAAAAGCCATTTAAAGGAAACAACCGGGTCCGTCCAGTCTGGACCGCATACTCGATCGCTCGTGTAAAATTCACGGCACCCCTGATAAACCAGCCAACCACACCAACAGAGAATGTTTTGGGTGTTCAAACATGCCGACATGTTGAATGCCGAAAACAAGGAAAAGGGGCTGCACAGTGATGATGACGAGGAGCCCCGGCCGCCGAACAAAGGAGGACAGAAGAAATTTCCTCCCCAGGTGAAAATGGTGAATATGTTATACGCAACCCATATTCCCAAGCGGGAACGGAAGTGTGCACTAAGGGACGTCTATGCGATGGAGCCAGTCGCCCCAAAGTTCAACCCATGGTCCTCTTGTCCGATCGCTTTTGATCGCAGGGACCATCCTACCAGTATCCGTCATGGCGGTTCGGCCGCATTGGTCCTCGACCCCATCATTGACGGCTTCCATCTCACTCGAGTCCTTATGGACGCTGGCAGCAGCCTGAACCTGCTCTATCAGGACACAGTGCGCAAAATGGGCATCGACCCCTCATGGATCAAGCCCACAAAAACCACCTTTAAAGGTGTCATACCAGGTGTAGAGGCCTGTTGCACAGGCTCAATCACACTGGAAGTGGTCTTCGGGTCTCCGGACAACTTCCAAAGCGAGGAGTTAATCTTCGATATCGTCCCTTTCCGCAGCGGCTATCATGCATCGCCGATGAACCGTGATTTGCCGATTCAATGCGGTATCAGACACGATACCTCAAGCTCAAAATGCCGGGACCTCGCGGGGTTATAACAGTAAATGGAAACACAGAACGCTCGGTCCTTACGGAGGAGCACACTGCAGCCCTCGTAGCAGAAGTACAAATCAGCCTTCTATGGAAGATCGCCAATTCAGCGATACAGAACCCGGACACCGTCAAGCGAGTCCGGAGTATCCTGCAGCAGGATCATCCGGCACGTCCAGAGCTCTCGTAGCAATTCGGCCTCCGTCCTAGTCCCAGTCAAGCGGCAAAATTTGTGCCGCGCGTACAAAATTACGCACTCGAAATACGATGGGCATAGGCGGAGGCATGGCTATGACACGGTCCACAATGCGGCTCAACCACCCAGGACCCGTATACCTTCACACCTTTTCTCTTTTCAGGTCCCTATTTACAGGAGGCCGTCCCGATAGTCCGATCATCGGACACATAACGGGACAGAAACACCAAGGAGACAAGAAGCTTTGGCGTATAAGGGAATCCCCAGGTGGTCTCTGCTAATGATCGTTATACCTGTTTTACATACCCACATACAGCTTACCCTTGGCCAGGACATGTCAAATAATCCTATTTTGCTTATAGCACTACTTGTATACATACGCTTTGACATATCATTTAAATAACAATGGAAAATAATGTACAACGTCAGCTTACTATTACATTCATTTACCCCTTTCCTTTACTGCTTATTTATTACAAATTGCACCCGTACATTTCGGTATGTCCGGCTCGCCAAGGGCTTCAGTGTACCCCATAACACGACAAGGAAAGTCCGAACACTTTCGACAGTGCGGCACCCCGAACTTATAGCATTATATGCATCAACCTTGAATCATGTCTTGGGTCAATAGTTGGGTTTGCCCGGCTTCCATGTTTTGGTGCCTTACGTTCCACTATATCGGCTAAGGTAGCACAGGGAGAACTACTGCGATTGTGTCCCGGTTCTTTCGAACGAGCACCTCAGTATAGAAAGCCGAAAACTGACTGTCATGATAAGGCGAGAGTTGGTCGATGTTCGAGAGGTCTCAAATCCTTAAAGATTTTTTCCGATTCAGGCGAGGAATCGGCCTTGTCCGATTTAGGCATGTATAGCGCCCCAAGTTCGGTCTTCCAAATACTAGGGGCTTCGCCAAAATTTAAAATTGTAGACTTCTATGGCTAAGTGAGAGCGATAAAGCTGTATAGTCCGATTGCCTTGTTTGTTGCGCTAAACACCTCCTTAAAAGGACCAAAAATTTGGATAAAGAGTGTTTATATTTATCCCAACACCCCAAAGATTAGTTAAATGGGGGCGTAGTTTAACGATCGCCAACTCTCAAGATTTTATAAATGGCCGGATAGAAGGTAATATTTTAAATCAACAAGCGCCATATAGCGCACATGAACTCGTTTTCATATTACAGGATGATATGAGTACATTCATTCAAATATTACATCCTTAGCACATTCATCCGCCACAAGGCGGGCACCCTTCATGACATTGTTCGGGGTGGCGATGCTCCTTGCCCTTCGGTGGCCCCTCTGTCACCAGCTTCTCGGTATCCATCTTCGCACAGTGCACTTTTGCACGGGCCAAGGCCCTGGGCGCACCTTCAATGCAGACGGACCGCTTAACGACTTCAAGCCGTGGACATGCATTTACCATCCGCTTGACAAGGCCGAAGTAGCTGCCGGGCAGGGGCTCGCCAGGCCACAGCCGGACTATGAGGTCGTTCATGGCCAGTTTGACCGCCTTGTGAAGTTCGACCAGTTGCTTCAACTAGTCGCTCAAGGGCATCGGATGTTTGGCCCCAATATACTGGGACCAGAACAACTTATCCATCGAGCTCCCTTCCTCAGCTCGGTAGAACTCTACGACATTAGAGATGATGTGTGGCAGATCTGCGAATGCTCCTGGAGAGCTCCAAATTCGGGTAAGTAAAAAGAAGTTCTCCTTCACATGCTTGCTCTGCATATTGCATGTCTTACCCGCCGCAATATTCTTGGCCACTTGAACCTCCTGGAGGGCCTTTTGGGCTTCCGCTTTGGCATCATGTGCACTCTGGTGGGCCTTCGCAAGCTCAGACTCCTGCGTCTTGGAGTCACGCTCCAAGGACTCGAATTTTTTCATGAAGTCTTGGAGCTCTTGCTGGACCTCATCAACCCGAGCCTCTTGTTTCTCGCGCTCGGTGCGCTCCTTAGCTGCCTTGCCTTCGGCCTCGGACAACGCCTTCTTAAGGGCCGCCACCTCGGTCGTGGCCCCTATTAAATTCTTGATGCTTCTCTTAGCATCAACAATTCTTCCTTTATATGACATACGGACGGGGTATCGCTTACCTTTGTTCTCCTCGAGTTGCCTCTTCACAAGGCCGATGTCGGTGTCAAAACCGGCGGATCTCGGGTAGGGGGTCCCGAACTATGCGTCTAGGCGGATGGTAACAGAGACAAGGGACACGATGTTTTTACCTGTGTTCGGGCCCTCTCGATGGAGGTAAAACCCTACTCCCGCTTGATTGATATTGATGATATGGGTAGTACAAGAGTGGATCTACCACGAGATCAAGGAGGCTAAACCTAGAAGCTAGCCTATGGTATGATTGTTGTTATGTCCTATGGATTAAAACCCTCCGGTTTATATAGACACCGGAGAGGGCTAGGTTACACAGAGTCCGTTACAATGGTAGGAGATCTACATATCCAGACGCCAAGCTTGCCTTCCACGCCAAGGAAAGTCCCATCCGGACACGGGACGAAGTCTTCAATCTTGTATCTTCATAGTCTTGGAGTCCGCCGATGATGATAGTTCGTTATCCGACACCCCTAGTCCGGACTCCTCAAGAGTCTTGAACCAGGATTCAATGACGATGAGTCCGTGCGATATTGTCTTTGGCATTGCAAGGCGGGTTCCTCCTTCAATAATTCATAGAAGATTGTGAACACCAGATAGTGTCCGCTCGCAAAATAAATTCCACATACCACCATAGAGAGAATAATATTTACACAAGTTCAATCACGACGATTTTGTATGGCGTGACATCACACCACTACCAAGCCTTTACTTGAATCGTTTTTATTATACCACCTCAGCGCATTTAGCGAAGCGATTTCCTTGGCACGTCTTGTCGAAGCAGAGATCATGTTCCCCTTATTCTGGGATTCCCATCAATACGGACATGGGTAACCCAACCACGCCCGTTGCCACACCCCCTCCATCGAAGGCGAGTTCCAAACGGTCACGAGGACGGCTCTTGGTATTCTCCCTCTTTATAATGGGACCAAGGCTTGTTCCTTTTCTTCAATCCTCAATCGAATCCGCCCCTCGTCCCGAGTTCCAACACCCAGGGCTCCAGATTCGGGCACTTCGGACCTTCGACAATGTCTGGCTCCGACCTACCGGGCCGGTGGATGCCTTCCTCCATCACGGAAGAGGATGTGAGAAAGCTGAGAGACGCCAGGTACTTAACCTATAAGATATCGCATAGGTTGCCTGCCCAAGGGCAAGTCATTCCCACTCCCGAGCCTGGCGAGAGTGTCGTGTTCGTGTCTCACCTCCGTTGGGGTTTAGGCTTCCCGATGGATCCCTTCGTGAGGGGGCTCATGTTTTACTATGGGCTAGAATTCCATGACTTGGCTCCGGAGTCCATCCTCCATATCTCATCGTTCATTGTCTTCTGCGGGTTTTCTCAGACTACCCTCACTTGCTTGTGGCTCAAAACCTTCAATGTGGAGCCAAGATGACCGAGGGCGCCAGCGAGTGCGGCGGGCGGTTATAAGCAAGAGGGCCGATGCTCCATGGCCCGAGGGCACTTTTCAGAGGAGCTCGGCCAGGCAACAGGAGTGGTTCTACATCACCGCTCCTGTGGGCAGCAGTAGGTGCCGCCGCCCGCTTTTCGCTCGGGCCTCCACAACAACCTGGCGCCATGGGTCAATAAAGGGCTTGATAGGCCGCCCAAGGACGTACTAATATTGCAGGGCCGGATTCGAGACCTCCAAGAGAAGGAGATCAATCTGGTCGTAGTGACGCAGGTTATGCTGATTCAGCGCCTTCTGCCCTGCAAACGCCGCCCCCTCCGTTTGTGGGAATTCAGTCCGGAGGGGCCTCGAGCTCTTCAACACTTCATGGGTACGACACCCATGGAGATGTTTAAATTGTTCTTCGGATCACAAGAGATGTGTCCGGACTTGACCGAGGACGCCAGCCTAAGCTGCAATCGCCCGGATACTCAAGTAAGTAGTCCTGCGTCCGGACATACCATTCGTTTGTTCATCATGGATTTGCCTTTTAACCAATCATCCTTTGAACAGGAGTGGATAGCGCAAGCAAAACTGATACGGTGTACGGCCCCCTCCCGGAGACCACACCGAATCCCGTGTTAGTCAAGATGCTGGAGGTTGCGCCTTCAGAAGAGGGCGAAGGGGAAAACAGGAAAACTATCGCCTCCACTAAGGAGGCTTTCAAGAAAGGGGGGATCGAGAATCCCTCTTTCTAGGGGAGAAGAGGACCACTTCCGAAGATCCGGAGGCTAAGGCCTCAAAGCGGGGGAAGAAATCTTCACCGGAGGGTCTCAAGGCCAGAGAAGCCCCGCCGCCTTTATCTCCCCAAAGGAATCAGCCCTCCAGCGAGCCGTAAATAGAAAAGGGGAGGTCTGTAGTAAGGGACATCCCTATTTTTATTTCTGTGGATAACCGAAGTTTTTACCTTGTAGTTTGGATCTAAGCCCTTCTCAGCTGAGCTCATCTTCGGGATATTCGTGGGAGATGATAGAGAGCGAGACGCCCATCTCGCCGCAGCTGTCAGCGGGGCGACGACCCCGAGGTGTCGCGGCGGATGGTCTCTCGAGTCCGCGAGGCTAGAGAGTGCGGCACCAACTGGTAAAGCGGCCGGGAGCTGAAGGATCCGCCGAGAGGGCGTTTATTCAAGATCACCGTACATTAATGAGTACGGTGATTGAGAGGATTTCATCCGCCGTGAGCGGGTTGCATGAGGCCGCCGGTTTAGTGACGGGTTTGAGGTACGTAAAAATGACAGACCTTTTGACAGTTTTGCACATAGAGTGCGCCTCAGATGGATAGTCGCCCGAGACTCGGTACGCTGTCGGCGACGACGCGTCGAGGATCATAATCTCAGTTTTAATATGTCGCCATTCCTATTCAGGGGCGGAGCGCTCGTGCCAGTCGGATCGATAGAGTTGCCGAATCAAGCGAATCGGACGCTATGGATGCGTAACATCGCGCTTAGTTAATAGACGACTTGACGAAGTCACAAGGTGGGTGGTTTCTCCGCGTCACCGGTAAGGGAGCTGATGCCCACGCCTTACAACATGTATGCTTGATGCATATGGCGCCGCTGCTATGGAGGGCCTTCGGGCAGAGCTTGCTCGAGCCAAGGAGCAGGCCAGAAGGAGTGATGCGGCTGCCTCAAGGCGCCAAGAGCTAGAAGCCGGGAAGGCTGCTCACCGCCAAGCAGGAGGAGATGGCCGAATGGCCGTGAAGTCAAGGATGCTACCGACCGCTATGAGGTTCTTGAAAGAGAACGCCCGGCGGGCAAGAGGACTCAAGAAGGCCACCGCTGAAGCCAAGGATGCCTGCTCGCAATGAGGGCGATAAAGAAGGAGCTACGCAAAGCCGTAGACATTGCGGATGGAAAGCCCTTCCTCGCTATGTGAGGAGGTTCATGATCGAAGTATGCTCTGCTAGGGCTGGTTGTGGGGTGTGGAGGATCCTTATCTGAATTTGGCGGCGAAAAGGGCGGACGCGTCGCAGCACTTCCGGAGCCAAAAGGATCACGAAATGGAAGAGCTTTTTTGGTCTCAATTCCATAGTCCGGGGCGTCCACTTCCGTTAACCGATCGGTTGGCTGAGTGGGCTAAGCTGAATAGGTTGTCCAGACTTGCCATGAAGGATGTCGTGGCTCATATATGGCCGGAAAGGCCCAAGCCGAAGACTTATTTTGGCTTAGTGCAGCAATTCCTTGATGCGGTGCTGTAGGATCGAAGAAGGTGAGAGTGTCTAGAGGGGGGGTGATTAGACTACTCGACAAGATAAAAATTATGCCTTTTGATAAAGGACAGATTTTGGCAGATTTTGCATAACACACACAAGTCAAGTAGCACACTACACATGCAATTCTAGAGTATGGGCAGCGGAAAGTAAATTGCACAAGTAGTAAAGAGAAGTGGAGAAGATCAAACGCAATTTGGAGACGCGGTGATTTTTCTCGTGGTTCCGATAGGTGGTGCTATCGCATTTCCACGCTGATGGAGACTTCAACCCACTGAGGGTAACGGCTGTGAGAGTCCACGGAGGGCTCCACCCACTAAGGGTCCACTAAGAAGCAACCTTGTCTATGCCATCATGGCCTCACGCCCACGGAGGGCTAGCCTTACTCGGGGCAGATCTTCACGAAGTAGGCGATCTCCTTGCCCTTACAAACTTCTTGGTTCAACTCCACATCTCGACGGAGGCTCCCAAGCGACACCTAACCAATCTAGGAGGCACCACCCTCCGCAAGGTAATAGATTGTGTTGATGATGATGAACTCCTTGCTCTTGTGCTTCAAATGATAATCTCCCCAACACTCAACTCTCCTCACTGATTTGGCTGTGGTGGAAGAAAGGATTGAGTGGAAAGCAACTTGGGAAGGATAGAGATCAAGCTTCATATGGTGGGAGTGGAGCAACTTGATCTCAACACAAGGGTAGGTAGTCTCTTCTCGTAAATGTAAGGTAGGAGTGGTAGTTCTTTCGATGGCTCTCTTCACGTAATGAAGAGGGGTGGAGGGTATTTATAGCCTCCACACAAAATCCAACTGCTACACACATTTGACCAATCTCGTGGGACCGGTTGACAACCGGTGAGACCGAAAGTTCAAATCATGTGAACGTTGGGATTTTCGTGGGACCGAAAATACAAACCTGCTAGTACGATTCGTAAAGACAGGAGCTTGCCAATCTCGGTGGGATCGACTTCATCATCTCGGTGACACCGATTTGATGACGTATGTTACTGAAGCTTTATAACTCAAGTTTCGTGAGACCGAAGTTCGTAATCGGAAAATCCGAGATTTCTAGGGTTTGGCTTTGTGGCTGAGGTGGTTCATCTTGGTGTGACTGGGTTTGGAATATCGGTGGGACCGAGATTACTTATGAGTGTATATGGCAGTGAAAGTTGCTGATAGTTTAGGAGATGTATCACTAAGCACTTGAGTAACCAGATCATCATCATAACCTCATCCCCTTTTAATAGTATTGGCTTTCCTATGGACTCAATGTGATCTTGGATCACTAAACCAAAAATGGAGTCTTGAGCTTTTGCCAATGCTTGCCTTAGCATTTTGAGGGGTCCACCTCTTAAGTCCTTTTGCCATGCCAATGTGATTGAATTTCCTGAAACATACTTGATAAAAGCATTAGTCCAACCACAAAGTATGTTGTCATTAATTACCAATACCACCCAGGGAGCAAATGTGCTTTCGGGTGCCTCATATCAAGGCGATGAAGCGGTCGGCATGCATAGAGGGTGCACAGATGGCTCTCGCCCGTGTCAAAACATGCTGGGCAGAGATGGATGCCACCGCTGTTGCATCCCGGGATTCAGACAGAAGCCGATTACCCGCCGAGCACTATTTTTAGGAAGTCCTGCAGGGCGCTCGTTTAATAGAGTCGCGGTGCTCGAAAAATGTTATGTTCAAATGACATGTATGATTTTTAAAACCATATTTATAATATAAGTGCTTTTTATACTTGTGCGTTCAAGTATTGAAATATCTCCTGTGCGGTCGTTAATGTATATGTGTAGATAACCTGAAAGATGGCAGTCTTCGGCTTCAGCCCCCACGCACATGGTGCAGGGGTGTTTGCAAAAGGGCGCATTTTCACACTTAATCCAAAGTCTTGGTCCCGTGAAGGAGGTGGTAGCGTAGCAAACTAGGCAACCAGACTATAATGCTTTATCACTTTCACTTAGCCATAGGAGTTCGAAGGTGGGGCTACGATATAGCCCCTAGGGGTACCGCCTCCGAATTCGGGCGCCAGATGTGCTCGACCGAAACGGTCCTTCATCAAAGCGGAGGAATTCTAGACATTCCGTAGTCGATCGAGTGGTCGACCAGTCTCTCGCTATATCATGACAATCGGCCGCTTTCATCGAGGTGCTCGCCAGCCGAATCGGGCACAATCGCAGAGTTCTCCGGTGCCGTTAGCCGATGATACGGAACGTAAGGCAGCAAAACATAGGAGCCGGGCAAACCCAACATTTGATCAAAGACATGATTCGGAGCTGATGCATATAAGGCCTAACTCGAGACGCCGAACACTCCCTAAGGTATTCGGTCTTTATGATAACGAGCAGAACAATGTCCTAAGCCCCTAGTGTCCAGGTACGGGCGAAAACTTCTGACACGGCCGATGCCAAAACGCCAGCCTCCTCCTCGGTTATGGTAGGAAACCGGGGGATGTGTATCAACAAGAGACAGTAAGAAAGGTTTACGCAGGGTCTTAATCAAAAGAATCCTTGCAATGGGTCCTCGCCGCACGTCCGCGCGCCGTGTTCCGCGCAGTCAGATCTCGGACGGTGTAGCACGCTGTTCATCTGTAGAAGAGAAGAACTTAGTTTGGAAAGATATCGTGCAAAAAATGTATTTAGAACAGAGTATGATTTAAAAAATGAATAAAGTTGAGCTTTATTGGCTCTCATTGTTCGTGCTCACAGCCCCTTGTAAAGGGGTATGCGGCTAGTAAGCCCCTAGTTTATTTATTCCGGACTCGCCTAACCGTGTCCGGGGTCTGAATGACCTGTTTTGTAGGGGCTTTGATTAGCAAGGCCGGATTAGTGTGTGGCTGTCAAGGCAGTCTCACGTTCTTCCGTGGTCGAGGAACACTCGAAGTTACCTTTTAATGAGATGATGCTGCGTGGACCGGGCATTTTAAGTGTAAGAGACGCGTAATGCGGTATTATGTTAAAGCGGCGAAGCTTCGCGGCCCCAATAGTGCTTGATGGCTACTTTTAAATGGGCGATATGGAAGATTAGCTTTTCGCGACGGAAGTTGTCGGATGAACCGAACACAACTTCTAGTAGTAAGGAGCCCGTGCAATTAGCATAAGGGCCTGGCGTCACTCCTTTGAAGGAAGTGTTGCTATGGCAGATTTTGGTAGGGTCTATCCCCATTCTGCGGATTGTGTCCGGATATAGCAGGTTTAAATCGCTGCCTCCGTCCATCAGGACTTGTGTAAATTGTAGTCCGTCGATTATGGGCTTCAATAACAGAGCAGTCCTTCCTGCATTTTGAATACTCCTGGAGTAATCCTGATGGTCGAAAGTAATTGGCTTTGACATCCAATTTCGGGACTCCGCTGGGGTGGACCATGCGGCGCGTATTTTAGTAGGTCCCGCACTATTTTTCCTTGCTATCACTTGAAGTGAGTTCACTGTTTTGACTTCTCGTGGGAAAGTCTTTTGTTTTCCGGCGCTCTGCTTATGGGGTTTGTTATCGTCTTTGCTTGGTGTGTCTGGCCCCTTGTGTTCGGCGTTAAGTCGGCCGGACTGCTTGAAAACCCAACAATCTCTGTGGGTATGGTTTGCAGGCTTCCCGGGGGTACTGTGTATTTGACATATCCTATCCAAGATTTTGTTTAGGTTGGATAGATCGTCACTGTTGTCCTTAAGAGGCAGTGTTTTGTTATTCGACCGAGAGCTTTTGAACCCGGCGTTGACCGCCGTGCTATTTGGGCCATTTTGCTTATTCCGGCGCTGATCTTTTCTGCGTCGTGACTTCCCATTTCCATCCCCGACCTCGGATGTACTCGGGTCGCTGGTGCTGCATCTTGCCAGCCAGCTATCTTCCCCCCTGCAAAAGCGGGTCATGAGGCTCGTTAGCACGGCCATTGTTCTTGGTTTTTCCTGGCCGAGGTGTCTGGCGAGCCATTCTTCTCGAACGTTATGTTTAAAGGCTGCCAAGGCTTCGGCGTCCGGACAGTCGACTATTTGGTTCTTTTTGGTGAGGAACCTATTCCAGAATTTGCGTGCTGACTCTCCGGGCTGTTGAGTTATGTGACTTAAATCGTCTGCATCCGGAGGGCGGACATAAGTCCCTTGAAAATTTGCTCGAAACGCGTCCTCGAGCTCTTCCCAACTTCCAATGGTATTTTCTGGGAGGCTTTTGAGCCAATGCCGAGCTGGCCCTTTGAGCTTGAGGGGTAGGTATTTTATGGCATGGAGATCGTCTCCTCTAGCCATATGTATGTGTAGGATATAATATTCAATCCAGACTCCGGGGTCTGTTGTTCCGTTGTATGCCTCTATGTTTACGGGTTTGAGTCCCGCTGGAAATTCATGATCCAGTACCTCATCGGTGAAACATAGTGGGTGTGCGGCGTCCCTGTATTTAGGTGTGCCGTTATCTTGAACACTCGGGCGGTTGTTTTGCTTCTCGAGCCTTCTTTTTGGCCCATAGATGGACCCGACCGGCCATCCTTTTATGAGGATCCTTATGTGGATCGCGCGTCGGCTTGTGTGTGGCGCCGCGCCGCTTCTTAGCCTGTCATCTGTCGCCTATCCGCCAGCGCCTCTTTGTTTTTTGATCGTGGGAGCTTCACGACCTCCTCACAACCCGGCAATCGCTGCGCCTGGTAGCTCTTGCTTGGTGACTATCGCCAGATTTATCTCATGGGTCTTGAGTACTTTGCTCCATCTCATTCTCGAGTACGCCTTCCGCTGTTTTGAGCTTCTGCTTCTGCTTCTTCAAAGTTCTTGCGGTGGCGACGAGCCTTTTGTGAAGGTTCTTGTGCTCCGGTGATGTGTCCGGCGTGAGATCGTCTGGACTGTTGTTTTCGCCGGGGATGGGTTGTTCGTCCAATTCATCCTGTTTGGATGGTTGCTTGGTGGCATGTTCGTCGTCCACTAGTTTGCCCTGCTCTACGGCTGGGTCATTATGGGTGTTGTTGTTATCGAGGCGGACTTCGGCGGCGCTATGCGCTGCGTTTGGTTGTTTTTCGGGAGAATTATCCTTCACCGCTGCCCCGTTGTTCCTCATTACCGCTTCCTTTTGGTGTATCCACCATGTATACGCTATGAGTTGAGGTGGCTTTCCAGGTGCCCAAGAGGGCGCTGGTTCTGGTCGCCTCCGCATCGCCGCCCATACCGCCGATGTCTTTGGAGTCAAGTTCAGCACGCTGGTTAGATCGCCGTGATGAGCTACAAAGTGGGTGGTGGGTGCGCTTTGAATTTCTTTGTCGTCCGCATCCCAACCATCCTGACCGTGACCCGGCCAGGGCTCTCCTGATAACGACAGATACTTTAGCGAATTCAGGATGTCGCCAAAAAGAGAGTGCTGAAAGATGTTCGCGGCGGTGAACTCCACGATCGGCGCCCATTCGGATTCGATTGGAGGGGGCGCGGGAGGTTCGGAGCCCGGCGAGGTGTCCGGCACCTCGGAGTCACGAGCTTCACAAGGGACAAGGTCAGTATTAGGCTCCATCGCCGTAGAGGTTGCAACCCCCGAGGCGGTGTCTAGCCACCCGTCCTCGATCTACACAGCCTGCCTCAATTGAGGGTCCGAAGGACTCGCAGCGCGCCCTGTGGCACCGTCCCGCAGCAGAGCTAAATCATGCCCATCGTGATAAAGACGGGCGCTCGCCAGGGCTCGAATCCACAAAGATCAAGTCTCCGCGATATCAGCCGTGAAGTTTAGATTTCTAACCGACCCGACGGCCAGGGCGAGCTTAATCTGCTCCAGATGGCTGCTTAATTGGCTCGCAGCAAAGCCGCCGAATACGAAGATCTGTCCGGGAGAAAAGTTCACCGATCGCGCTGCTTTTGTTGACGATCAAGGAGCCATCGAGCCTATCGGTGATTTACACAAAGGAACTCTCAATGAAAGCACCAATGTCGGTGTCAAACCGCGGATCTCGGTAGGGGCCCGAATCAAGGCGTCTAGGCGGATGGTAACATGAGACAAGGGACACGATGTTTTTACCTGTGTTTGGGCCCTCTCGATGGAGGTAAAACCCTACTCCCGCTTGATTGATATTGATGATATGGGTAGTACAAGAGTGGATCTACCACGAGATCAAGGAGGCTAAACCCTAGAAGCTAGCCTATGGTATGATTGTTGTTATGTCCTATGGATTCAAAACCCTCCGGTTTATATAGACACCGAGAGGGCTAGGGTTACACAGTAGTCGGTTACAATGGTAGGAGATCTACATATCCGTGACGCCAAGCTTGCCTTCCACACTCAAGGAATGTCCCATCCGACATGGGACGAAGTCTTCAATCTTGTATCTTCATAGTCTTGGAGTCCGCCGATGATGATAGTTCGCTATCCGACATCCCCTAGTCCGACTCCTCACGAGCTCTTCCTCGACCGCCCCAGTCCTACTTCAACAGAGACTTCGAAGGCGGGCGGCAGCGGCCAGCAGCGATGCCTTCTTATTCACATAGACATAATATGATTAGACTCCGGTGGATGTTATTTGATACTCTCTTCGGCCTTTCTTTCCGAACACCAAACAGAGCATCAGGGGCTACTGTCTATACTGTGATATTTTCTCATAATATAATTATTTACCTCAAAGCCTGTTAGGAGGCTGGCGCAGGCTTCGGTTAATCCGCTTTTGATGGACCGTACCTTCTCAATCGTCGTACTCATAAGAGTACGGTGTTCTTCCTCAATGGAAGCGCCCTGAAGCGCTTCCAGCAAGTTGTCCGATGCTTCTGGATGGACAGAGGTCATCGGCACAGGCGGCTCGCCCCCCTTTGTGAGGGGCTGCCTGCCTGAATCCGGAACCGCCGGAGGTTTCGGCGCAGTATCCGGCTAGGGGCCGAACTTCCTATGGCCCCCCTCATCAGAATCGATGGGGGTCTCCCCCCCATGTGCCCGGCGTTGGGGATTTCGCCTTGGGGCGCCTCCAGAACTGTCTCCCCTGGCCCGTATCCTCCGGCAACACTGTCGTCCACGGGCCGGGGGGTGGTGGCCGTCGGGAGCGAATCGCTGTTCATCGCCGACGCGCTCAAAGACCCATCCGAGGAGGATAAGTCAATGCGGGCTTTGGACGGACTGCACGATCATATTTAACATGATAAGAAGCAATGAAGCAAAACATGCCAGAAGTATCGTGGTATCCGGATACTTACGACTTCGCCAGGCTTGTCTCGGCAGCCACTCGCCGCTATAGGCGGCTGCTCAGGAGTGGTCCGGAGGAGGGTCCGCCCTTCTTGATTCCGCCGGCCTCCCCAAACGGGGCGGCCTTCCTTTTCTTCTCCCCCTCGATTTGAGGGGGGAGGGGTTTCCTCTTCCTCCTCCTTGTTTTCGTTGGAGGAGTACGTCTCGGTGTCTTTGGACGATGAGTCCGATACAACCTTTCCTGGTCCCTGTCGGTGTCAAAACCGGCGGATCTCGGGTAGGGGGTCCCGAACTGTGCGTCTAGGCAGATGGTAACAGGAAACAAGGGACACAATGTTTTTACCCAGGTTCAGGCCCTCTCGATGGAGGTAAATCCCTACTCCTGCTTGATTGATATTGATGATATGGGTAGTACAAGAGTGGATCTACCACGAGATCAAGGAGGCTGAACCCTAGAAGCTAGCCTATGGTATGATTGTTGTCAAGTCCTATGGACTAAAACCCTCCGGTTTATATAGACACCGGAGAGGGCTAGGGTTACACAGAGTCGGTTACAATGGTAGGAGATCTACATATCCGTATCGCCAAGCTTGCCTTCCACGCCAAGGAAAGTCCCATCCGGACACGGGACGAAGTCTTCAATCTTGTATCTTCATAGTCTTGGAGTCCGCCGATGATGATAGTTCGCTATCCGGACACCCCTAGTCCGGGACTCCTCAAGAGCTCTTTCAACCAGGCTTCAATGACGATGAGTCCGCGCAGATATTGTCTTCGGAGTTGCAAGGCGGGTTCTCCTCCAAATTCCATGTGCTTGCCGAATAGTGTCCGCTTCTTAAATGTTGCGCCTCGGCTTCCACGCCCAATAATGGCCCTTCTCCACGGTCGCGTGAATGCGAAAAGCTAGGTATTTTTACGTTTTACCCCAAAGCTGCACTAATAAGCTGCCTATAAGAGAGGCAAGGATCTAGATCCAAATCACACAATCCTCCTTCCGTGAGTACTCATCGGAGCGCCCCTGACAAAAATCCACTCCATCATGGACAGTCGACGCGGCTCCTCCTCCCGCGCTCCCAGCCCTCAGCCAGGAGATTGGAGGAGATGTTCAGTTCCGCATAGCGAGCTGGTGACGCTCCAAGCGGAAGGATACCTTCCTCCGGCCTTCATGGTTCGGTTCGAGCCGGGCTGGCCACCTACAAAGGTGGAAAGTAGGCGGAGAACACCCCCAGTCCCTCCAAAGGAGAGCGGGTGTGCTTCGTCCCTTATCTAATAAGGGGGCTCGGATTTCCCATTCATCTGTTTCTCCGGGGGCTTCTGGAGTTCTACGGACTCCAGCTTCATCACCTTACACCTGCCTCCATTTTGCACATTGCGGGTTTTGTAGCTCTTTGCGAGCTGTTCTTGGGCATCGAGCCCCATTTTGCACTGTGGAAGAGATTGTTTTGCCTCGCACTCGCTCTCACGAGGGGTCGATATATCAAGTGGGTGGAGCCGAATATGGCGCGATCGCCGGACCGGATATCTATCCGAACCTCGAAGAAGGCGTCCAAGACCTGGCCTTCTAATGGTTTTATGTGGAAGACGCCCACCGCCGACCCAGCTCGATCGGGCCTCCGGAGTTCAGCAATGCTCCTCTCAAGAAACGCCTGAGTTGGCGCCCGCGGAGCCCTCAACGGGAAGATGATAGGAGCGTCCAATATCTGATGGGCCGGATAAAGTTGCTGGCCCATTCCGGATTGACCATGATTGGAGTCATGGCCACGTATATTATGCGAGGGGTGCAGCCGCTCCAATATAGGGGCCACCCCATGTGCGATTTCAATGGGGAGAATGACGCCACCCGTCATGGCCGCAAGAGGCCAGGATCGGCCGCCGATCTGGTGAAGATCCTGTCCGGCTTGTAAAAGGGGGAGAAGGAGGACTTCCTCCAAACGAGTCCATTAAATGGATTCTCCATGAAAAATCCTCGGAGCTGGGTAAGTGGATATTTATCTATCCGATCCGTGCTTTGAAATTTAAGTGTCTTACTTTATGATTTCGACGCAGGAATTGCGCCGGGATGTGGAGGGCATACACAGTCCGACTCCACAACCCGAGGATCCGGAAAGATCCCTTGATCCGGCCTCCGGAGAGGATCCGGACATAAAGGTGGAGCTGATTGACGGGGTGTTCCACCAACTCAGCATGGACAATGTTCTAGTTGCCATTACGGCTAACTACCCCGGTTTATCTCCGGCTTCCCAGGTAACTATGACCGGAGTCCTGACACCATTACTTCATCCGTGTTTATTTCTGACCGCCGTATACCAACGGTGTATCGCGGGAGGTGCCTTCAAGGCAGAAGTTTAACTCACGGGCGGCCGATCGACAAGGGTCGGTTCGCCCAAAGAAAGCGGAAGAGGGGTGCGGTGCGAATCGAAACGTCGCCGCAATGGTATAGCACGCTACCGTTTTTAAGGGAAAGATTCCTGGGAGATATATTAATGCTCAAGACTTTTCCAGGAGAAAGAGCGCTCGCCGGACTGTGCTCGGAGAGGTTGCCAACCAAGCCTCCGCCAGCCGGGCTCCAACACCTGGTCCGGAGGGGGAGGCGAGCGCAAGGTGCGAGCCGGATGCTCCTCCAACGGAGGATGCCGACAGGCTATCCGCCACTAGGTCTAAGGTGGAGAGCGCCATGAATCATAGGCGCCGCCGGACAGTTCTTCGTGACGCGTGTTTCTCCCCGGAGGCGTTGAATGCCTTTAATGCGAGCGCAAGGTCCGGAGGGGGAGGAGAGCGCAAGGTGCGAGCCGGATGCTCCTCCAACGGAGGATGCCGACAGGCTATCCGCCACTAGGTCTAAGGTGGAGAGCGCCATGAATCATAGGCGCCGCCGGACAGTTCTTCGTGACGCGTGTTTCTCCCCGGAGGCGTTGAATGCCTTTAATGCGGGAGACGCGCACCTCCATACCGCTCAAGATGGTTTAACCAGAGCCACGGAGCAGTATGTGAAAGACATACGAGTAAGGGATTTAATAGTTATATATGCCAGTAGCCCCTGAGACTTAAAGTAGTTAGAGTAACTGATTTAAGGATCATTTGATATGCAGGATCTTACGGAGAAGAATACCCAACTGTCCCAGGAGCTTCAAGAGTGCAAGGCCCAACTTGAGGCCGCACTAGCCGCTGCAGGAGGAGCCATAGAGACCCCTTCTGGTAACACATACTTCAAAAAGATAAGCGGTTTATGAAGTGCGGCGTGTGTATAAGTCTGATAGTGATATAGCAGATCTTGCCGGACTTGATCCGGACAAGCAACAGCTACTACGCCAGCTGAAAGACGGCGAGAGGGTTCTTATGAAGGTGCAGCAGGAGAGGAACAAACTCCAAGATGCCCACACCCAGCTGGGCAACGAGCTAAAAGGTGCTCGGGCCCATTGCCGGCTGCCCGCTGGAAGGAGAATCAGCCGCTTGCCGCTGCATTTATAGTAAGTGCTTGAGCAAACTCTTTGAAAAGAAGAGTTCGGCGAGGGAGTCGATTGACGTAAATATGTCCGTAGGTGTGCTCACCGGTCGCCCCGCTGGAGGAAATGCCCGGTTCGACGGGTGATCTCGCTTCCGAAGCTGCTGCAACTGCACGAACGTGTTCGCAGCAATGAGCGGTGTCGCCCGTGCCTTATGGCTATCTCGCTCCCTGCCCGAGGGTCTTGGAGGGCTTATGGAGAAGCTTCAGTGGAGCACGGCAGCGCGCCTGCCTATGGAAGATATCGGCTCTGCCGCCAAGGCGCCCGGAGGCCCGGGCCATGGTGAAGACGCTGTACACAAAGGTAGATCCAACCACATGGCCGAGGTCGGACTGTGGGGCCCGATGGGAAGGAGATTCCTCGTGAGCTTAATGTACGCCAAGCAGAGTTGGTCGCCAAGTATTCCTAACGGGAATGTAAGCTAGACACTCGTTAGATGGGATTGAAGAGGAGTACAATCACCAATTTGACGATGTAATCTAAAATGACATGTAAAATGCCTTCCACCGGATTGTAGATCGCTTGTCTTTATGGACCTTTTCGCTGAACCTCGACCCTAGAGTCCGGAGTGTGTCCGAATACCCCACGCTATGAAAAACCGGGCATGCATGGAGACCAGCGAGGGGTCATTAGTGCTTTATCGCATAAGTGCCCAACTAGTTATGTTATATTACATGGTTAGTAAGAAACATCTTCCAGGAGAATAGTTCGTTAGGGTTCCTTTCTCGGGAGGCATGCCCTAAAGTGCATGTCCGGATAGAAAAAGGTAAAAGCATCCGGGGCAGATAAATAAATAAATAAGAAATCATCTTCAAGTCACCGACCGAATATTCCCTTAAGAACGCTTAGCTTTCAGCTTCACCCACCGAGGTACACATCCGCCGACCCGGCAATAATTGCAGAGGTGCTCCTTTACCTCCTAGCCGAACAATCGGGAACGAGGGGTAAGCACAGAGCCAGCAACCCAGCTTGGCCAAACTTAAGTCATATCGATGCATATAATGGTGAGTAAAAGGTACATGCGAAGTGTGACGCATGTGTTGGGCATGGAGCCCGTATAAATAAGCTTCTGTTAAAGAAGCCCCCAGGTATAATGAGTGGAAGCAGCACGTCAAGTGTGTGCGAACAATGCGCAGGTCAGCCCATAGAGGCTTTACGAAAAGAAGGAAGGAAGGAAGAGAAAAAACAAAAACAAAAGACAGCAAACGTTTGAAATGTGGACGGAGGAAGGAGACGAACTCTGGGTCTGGTGCTAGGCGGAGAATCTTGGGAGGCGGGCTACGTTCCATGGGTTCGGCTCGAGTCGATTATTCGATGCGTTTTGTAGACAGTACGCTCTGCCGGTCAGGACTTGATCGATGATGAAGGGATCTTCCCACTTGGGCTTGAGTTTGTCCCTTTTCTTGTCCGGCAGGCGTAGAACTAGTTCGCCAACATTGTAAGTTTTGGCCCATACTTCTCTACTTTGGTATCTTCGAGCCTGCTGCTGATAGAATGCGGAACGAGCCTTTGCCACGTCGCGCTCCTCCTCCAATGCGTCCAAACTGTCCTGCCGATCCAACTCGACTTCTCTTTCTTCGTACATGTGCACTCGAGGTGAGTCATGAATTATGTCGCAGGGCAAAACTGCCTCTGCGCCATATACCATAAAGAATGGCGTGAATTCGGTAGTACGATTTGGCGTGGTCCGCAGACCCCAGAGTACGGAGTCGAGCTCCTCCACCCAGTGTGTGTTAGATTCCGTGAGGGGTCGTGACTAACCGGGTTTAATGCCGCCATGATTAGACCATTTGCTCGCTCGACTTGACCGTTAGTTTGAGGGTGATGGATCGGGCGTAGTCGAGCTTGATGCCCATGTTCTGCACCAGAGTTTAACCTCGCCGGCCGTGAAGTTCGTGGCTGCTATCGGGCTGATGATGTGGGGACACCATAACGGTGCACTACCCCGATATGAAGTCTATCACAGTCCGGATTCGCCGCTTTAACCGCTTGGCTCTATCCATTTGGTGAATTTATCCACCATGACCAATAGGTATTTTTTCTTGTGGGTTCCCTTTAAGGGGTCCAACCATGTCGAGCCCCTGCACCGTGAACGCCAGTGATGGGTATAGTTTTGAGGGCGGTGGGTGGCATGTGGCTTTGATTAGCAAAGAGCTGGCAACCGACGATCGTTGGACTAAGTCTCGAGCATCCGCCTGTGCAATGGCCAATAAAATCTCAGGCGGAAGGCCTTGCCCACAAGGGCCCGGCTGCGGCGTGGTGCCTCACGAGTCCCGCGTGAATTTCAGCCAGAGATTTCGCCCTTCCTCTTTGGAGATGCACCTTGAAGGACTCCGTTGTGCTTTTCTTATAAAGTTCTCCTCATGGACCTTGTAGGCTTTAGATCGCCGAACTATGCAATGGGCCTCATTTTGGTTCGGAAGTACCCGCCTAATTAAGTAGGCAAGGAATGGTTTTGTCCACGGGGCAATTACTGCCATTATTTCATGGGCTGAAGGTGTTATTTCATTGGCTGAGCCACCAATTGTGTCAGAATATTCCGTGTTGGGTGGTGCGGTTGGTTCCGGATTGTTATTTCCGACTCCTCTTCCCTAATATGGATGGCTTAAAGAGCCGCCCAGAAGATGTTTGAGGACGGCGCGCGCTTTGTGCCGAGCGCGCTAACACGCTCGCTGCCCGTTATTATCCCGGCTACATGGTGGAATTCGAGTCCTTCGAACCGAGCTGACATTTTTAAGACGACGTTACGAGGCTGCCATTTTCGGATCCTTGGCGTCAAAGTCTCCATTTAGTTGGGATATTGCGAGGTTTGAATCCCCGCGCACCTCTAGGCATTGAATACCCATGGAGATTGCCATCCGGAGACCATGTAGAAGGGCCTCATATTCGGCTGCATTGTTGGAGTTTGTTTATATTATCTGAAGTACGATGGACTGTGTCTGGGCTGGGGACGCCAATACAACGCCAGCCCCAAGCCGCCAACATTTTGGAGCCATTAAATGCATGATCCAATTGAGTATGCGCCATACTTTTAGGGAGTTCGCCGTCCATTCGGGCGATGAAGTCAGCCAAAACTTGCGAATTTATAGCTCGCCATGGTTTGTAGGTTATGTCGAATGGTAAGAGCTCGATGGCCCATTTTGCAATCTGCCCGTCAAGGCCGCAGCTTGTTTATAATGTCGCTGAGAGGTACTTCGAGGCCATCGCATCGAACACTCTTGAAAGTAGTGTCGCAGCTGGATGCTATGAACACGCTGCAGACGCTATCTTTTGATAATGTGGATACCGACTTGCATGGATTTAAGACATGGATACGTAGTACATCGGTTTTTGAAGAGGGAATTTGTGTCCTTCGCTTTCGCTCGACGACGAAAGTACCGCTACCGACAACTTGATGTGTTGCCGCTGATGTATAATAACATCGGTTCGCCCAGTTGGGCGCGCCAGACCGGATTTGTTGCCAATATGGCCTTTATTTCTTCGAAGTCCGCCGTGGCAAAGATCCGGCCCATTCGGTGTTCGTGCGCCGAGGAGGCGATAGAGGGCAATGCCTTTTCTCCCAAACGGAGATGAAGCGGCTTAGAGCCGCCACGCATCCAAATAGTTTTAGTATTTGTTTGAGGTCTTTGGGATATCCAATTGTGACAGAGCTCGGATCTTGGCTGGGTTTGTTTCAATTCCTCTCCGATACAATGAAGCCCAAGAGCTTTCCGCTGGTATGCCGAAAACGATTTTTCCGGGTTGAGCTTAATGTCATATGCTCGGAGGTTGTCGAATGTGAGCCTCAAATCGCCTACTAGAGTTTCGACATGTTTGGTCTTAACGACCACATCATCTACGATGCCCACCGCTTTTGCCGATCCGTAGCGACACGCCCGAATCATGCGCCGATATGTTGCGCTTTTGAGTCCGAAGGGCATTGTGTTGAAAGGCATGGTCCGTATGGAGTAATGAATGTCGCTATGCCTGGTCTGCTTCTCGCCATCTTGATTTGATGGTATCTCGAGTATGCATCGAGGAAGCACAATGAATCGTGTTCTCGCGTAGCATCGGCGATTTGGTCAATGCGGGAAGGGGAAAGGATCCTTGGACAGGCCTTGTTAAGGTCTTTAAAATCGCATACAAAGGCGCCAGATTTGTCCTTTTTGGTAGCATTACTGTGTTCGCTATCCAGTCCGGATGTTTTATATCTCTCGATGAATCTGCTTCTAATAGTTTGGCTAGCTCCTTCCCATTGCCTGCCTTTTAGGTTCGAAAATCGCCAAGAGCCTGCTTTGATCGGCTTGAACTTTTAGGATGTTTAGGCTGTATTCTCGCCACCTCATGGGATTCCCGGCATATCTGAAGGGTGCCAGCAAAATGTCCCAATTTTTCCAAGGAATTCTCGTAGTGCAGCGTCTACATCAGGGTTTAATTGTGCCCCAATGAAGACCGTCTTTGTAAGGTACGTTGGATGGACCTGGAATTTGACTATTTCGTCCGCTGGTTTAAAAGAGGTGGACTTGGATCTCTTATCGAGTATCACATTGTCCCTGTTCACCATGGAGCGCAGCGCAGTGAGTTCCTCTGCCACCAGATCTTCGGATAGTGCCTCTAGGGCTAGTGCGGTTGTCTTGTTTTCGGCGCAGAGTGCTATGTCCGGATCACTGACAAGAGTGATGATTCCATTGGGCCCGGGCATTTTAAGCTTCATATACCCGTAATGGGGTATGGCTTGGAAAATTGTGAATGCCTCTCGTCCTAATAAAGCGTGATATCCGCTGCTGAACGGGGCCACTTGGAACGTGACCTCCTCGACCTGAATTGTCCGGCGAAATAACACCACATCAAGTGTAATTTTTCCTATGCAGCGTGCTTCCGACTAGGGATTATTCCTCTAAAGGTTGTGTTGCTTTTGCTCAATGCGGCTCCAGCCTATTTCCATTTTTCAAAGGGTTTCTCCTAGATGAGGTTTAATCTGCTGCCGCCATCCATGAGTACCTTGGTAAGGCTAAAGTCGCCCACTATTGGACCGAGGACCAATGCGGCCGGTGCTCGGGCTGTTCGAATTTAGGTTCATCGCCGCATTGAAGGTGATAGCCGTGGTCGCCCATGGATTTGTTGTTGCTACTTGGTAGACTTCGGCGAGGTCATGGATTGTTCGCTTCGCATATTATTTGATGCGAAAGTCTCAAGACTGTATAATACCATACCGGTACTGGGCTGGTTCTCCGGCTAGAAGCTCTTCGCCACTTTTGGCTACTCGTTGAATATCCAACACGCTCGAAGGCTATGTGTTGGAGTGGTGCCTTTTGTACTATGGATTTTACAAGGTCCGCTGAGCCATCCCTCCAGTACGGTTCTGTGCCCTTTAGGGGGTTTTTGCTTTTTGATTTTTGTACCGGGTGCCTGAGCATGATGCACCCTTTTATTTCGGACTAGGGTTGTGTTCGGAGCCGGATTGTCCCAAAACTTGGCTTCGGTTTTCTGTGCACTTCCATCGCACAAGATTTTCGACTATGGATGCCGTGTCGGCGAAGCGTAATTTCAATGATGACTTATGGTGTTCAAGATTCCCTTGTCGGTGCAATTGTTGCGAAAATTGAGATTGCGCTTCTCGCTGGGCAAGTCCTTTATCCCGTCCATAACCAGGAGGAATCGCCTAGTAATGATGTAATCGCTTCGCAGTGCTCTTGCCGATTTGAGATGGATCGCTATGTTTGGGTGGGTGGGTGGAATTAAGTCCGTAACCCTACCCAACTTGAGGCTCAAGGGCCAAAAGTTTCGAATTTGGAAGCTTGATTGCTGGATGTCGCCCAACGAATCTGGTCCGCCTCGACTTTAGGTTCAAGATTTGATTGACGCCCGCCCTCCGCGAATCCGCATGGAGGGATCCGGAGTCCGACATAACTGGTCTTTAATATAGAAGAAGATTCGCCGCATTGTTCCTCAACCACCGCAACGTGGTGGGTAACCTGGGGAGAGTTAATCACTCTCAGATCGGTTTTAAGCCCGATCTGATCGTAGTCTGTAGCGACCCCTAGCGCGGCAATGCGATCTAAGAGCTCATTTATGGAAGAGAGCTCCATTGGGTCCAGCTGCTCGGTGAATTCGACCGACGGAAGATCGCTTTGATGACCCGAGGGTCATCGTCAAGCGGCGCCGAACAGCGGTCATAAGAAACCACCTAGCCGGATAGATTGGCCGCGCCAAAGCTCCTTTGGCAATGGTACCGCCTTTAAAGACGGGAAGAGGCATCCTTCCCGATTGTGACGGCACGAGGAACTCTCAATGAAAGCACCAATGTAGGTGTCAAAACCGCGGATCTCGGTAGGGGGTCCCAATCAGCGCCTAGGCGGATGGTAACAGAGACAAGGGCCACGACAGTTTTTACCTGTGTTCGCCCTCTCGATGGAGATAAAACCCTACCCCGCTGATTGATATTGATGATCCGGTAGTACAAGAGTGGATCTACCACGAGATCAAGGATGCTAAACCCTAGAAGCTAGCCTATGGTATGATTGTTGTTATGTCCTATGGACTAAAACCCTCCGGTTTATATAGACACCAAGAGGGCTAGGGTTACACAGTAGTCGGTTACAATGGTAGGAGATCTACATATCCGTGACGCTGCTTGCCTTCCACGCCAAGGTCCCATCCGGACACGGGACGAAGTCTTCAATCTTGTATCTTCATAGTCTTGGAGTCCGGCCGATGATGATAGTTCGGCTATCCGGACACCCCCTAGTCCGGGACTCCCTTAGTCCCCGTGGCCTTCTTCTTGGCCTTCTTCTCTGGCACCTCATAGGGCGCCGGAAACAGCATCTCCGTTAGGAGAGCCGTCGCTGGATCTTTGGGTAGTGGAGCTGGGCAGTCAATCTGCTTCGCTGTCGCCACCCAGTCCTGTTAAATTGGTATGGAGGCTTAGATTCCTTCCACAAATATACTGGGGAAAGGAGCATCTTGTAAAACATAGAGAACTTACCGGATTGGCGGGGTGCTTTGCGCTGAGCCCGCGATCTTCGGTAACGGGAGGAGGTACCTCGGTGGCCTTGAACAGCACCTTCCAGATGTCTTTGTGCGTCGTGTCGAAGAGCTCTCGCGGCGTCTTGTGTTCGGCCGGGTCGAACTCCCACATATTGAAAGCCCGTCTTTGACACGGGAGGATCCGGGGGAAGAGCATGACCTGGACCACGTTGACAAGCTTGACTTTCTTGCTTATCATATTCTTGACGCAGTTCTGGAGTCCGGTCAGCTCCGCTGGCTCACCCCAGGCTAAACCCTTCCTTTTCCAGGAGGTAAGCCGCTTGGGAATGCCAGATCGAAATTTGGGGGCCGCTGCCCAGTTGGAGTCGCACGTCTCGGTGATATAGAACCACCCCGATTGCCACCCCTTCAAAGTCTCCACATAGGAGCCTTCGAGCCAGGCGACGTTGGGCATCTTGCCCACCATGGCACCTCCGCATTCCAATTGCTGGTCGACCACTATCTTTGGCTTCACGTTGAAGATCTTCAGCCACAGGCCGAAGTGGGGCTTGATGCGGAGGAAGGCCTCGCACATGACGATAAACGCCGAGATGTTGGGGATGAAATTGGGGGCTAGATCGTGGAAATCCAGCCCATAATAGAACATGATCCCGCGGACAAATGGGTGGAGGGGAAATCCCAGTCCGCAGACGAAGTGGGCGAGAAACACAACCCTCTCGTGGGGTTGCGGAGTAGGGACGATCTACCCTGGGTCCGGGAGCCGGTGCGCGATGTCTGCGGCCAAGTATCTCGCCTCCCAGAGCTTCGTGATGTCCTCCTCCGTAACGGAGGAGGCCATCCACTTACCTCCCGCTCCGGACATGTTTGGAATGGCTTTACGGAGAAGGTGAGAACTTGGGCGCTGGAGCTCGAGCGGCGAGAATGGATGAGCGAAGGAGGAAGAAGGCGGTGAAAAAGGGAATCCCTATCTCTTTATAAAGGCGTAGAAACTCAGGCGCCCCCACTTGCCCGTTGAAATCGCTTATTCCCCAAGCGCCACGATTGATGGCGCGGTTGGGTTACCCACACCCGTATTGATGGGAATCCCGTGATAAGGGGACATGATCTTTGCTTTGACAAGACGTGCCAAGTAAACCACCTCGCAATATGTGCATCAGCTGGTTGAGAAAAACGGTTTGAATAATGATCGGGCCATGACATGATGTCACGCTATAAAAAGTTGTCAGCAGATTAGCTTTGTGGAATATTGTGCTCTCTACGGTGGTATGTGGAATTTGTTTTGCAGAGCCGGACACGATCCTTGTGTTCAAAAATCTTCTATGGAGTATTCGGAGAAGGAACCCGCCTTGCAATGCCGAAGACAATCTGCTCGCTGGACTCATCGTCATTGAAGCCTGCTTCAGGCTACCGAGGAGTCCCGATTAAGGGCCTCTGACAGCCAACTATATACTTTGGCCGACTGTTGACTATGAAGATACAAGATTGAAGACTTCGCCCCGTGTCCGGATGGGACTCTCCTTATGTGGAAGGAAAGCTTGGCAATTTGGATATGTAGATTTCTCTCTCAGAATCGACTCAGGTAACCCTAGCCCTCCTGTCCATATAAACCGGAGGGTTTAGTCCGTAGGACAACAACAATCATAATCATAGGCTAGCTTCTAGGGTTTAGCCTCTACGATCTCGTGGTAGATCAACTCTTGTAATACTCATATCATCAAGATCAATCAAGTAGGAAGTAGGGTATTACCTCCATTGAGAGGGCCCAAACCTGGGTAAACATCGTCTCCCCCGCCTCCTATTACCATTAGCCTTAGACGCACAGTTCGGGACCCCCTACCCGAGATCCGCCGGTTTTGACACCGACAGGACCGTCTTACGCTGAGACCCTAGACGGCTTAATGCATCAGCAGCCTCATTTTTCCTGCGATCAACATGCTCCACTTGGTAACCCTTGAAGTGACCAGCAATAGTATCAACCTCTCGGCGATAAGCCGCCATGAGTGGATCCTTTGAATCCCAAGTCCCTGACACTTGCTGAGCCACCAAGTCTGAGTCGCCAAAGCATCTTACCCATCTTAGATTCATCTCTTTAGCCATCCGAAGACCATGGAGTAAGGCTTCATATTCAGTTGCATTGTTAGTACAAGGGAACATCAACCTTAAAACATAATAGAATTTATCACCTCATGGGGAAGTCAATATAAATCCAGCCCTCGAGCCCTCTAATTGACTGGATTCATCAAAATGAATAGTCCAATATGTATTGTCCGGCATATCCTCAAGCATCTGCAGCTCTGTCCAACCATTTATAAAGTCCACAAGTTCTTGAGATTTTATAGCCATCCGAGGCACATACTTCAAGCCATGAGGTCCAAGCTCAATGGCCCACTTAGCTACCCGACATGTGGCTTCTCTGTTTTTAATAATATCCTCCAATGGAGCAGAGCTAACCAGAGTGATGGGATGACCAAGGAAATACTTCTTCAACTTGCGACTAGTCATGAACACGCCATAAACCAGCTTCTGCCAATGTGGGTATCTCTCCTTAGACTCAATAAGCACCTCACTGACATAATAAACCAGCCTTTGAACCAGATACTCCTTGCCTGACTCCTTCCTTTCAACCACAACTGCCACACTAACAACCCAGTTGTTTGCAACCACATATAAGAGCAAGGGCTCCTCAATAGGAGCTGCAAAAACCAGCAGCTCAGCTAGTTGCTTCTTAAGTGCCTCAAACGCCTCATTATCAGCATTGCTCTAGACAAAGTCATCTATCTTTTTCATCATCTGATACAAAGGGATAGCCTTCTCTCCCAGGCGGCTTATAAACTGGCTCAAAGCCGCGATACAACCCGCCAAATGCTGGACGTCATTTATACACACCGGCTTAGCTAAAGAGGTGATAGCCTTGATCTTCTCTGGGTTAGCTTCAATGCCCCTCCCAAAAACCAAGAAACCCAATAACTTGCCTGCTGGCATGCCAAAAACACACTTGGCCGGGTTAAGCATCATTTTATAGACCTAGAGACTGTCAAAGGTCTCTTTCAGATCCTCAATCAAGGTCTCCTTCTTCCTGGATTTCACGACAATATCATCCACATAAGCATGTACATTGCGCCCAATCTGGCCATGGAAGCAATTCTGAACACACCATTGGTAAGTCACCTGGGCACTCTTGAGCCCAAAAGGCATCGACACATAGCAGAAGGCTCCAAAGGGAGTGATAAAAGTTGTCTTCTCCTGGTCCTTAACTGAAATTTTGATATGATGATAACGAGAGTAAGCATCTAAAAAGCTCAAATGCTCACAACCTACTGTAGCGTCAATAATTTTGATCAATACACAGGAGAGAAAAAGGATCAGACGGACAAGCCTTATGCAGGTCTATATAATCCACACACATACGCCAAGTGCCATTTTTCTTAAGCACTAGCACCGGGTTAGCCAACCACTTAGGATGAAAAACTTCAATGATGAACCCTTCCGCCAAGAGTTGGGCCACCTCTTCACCACTTGCCTTGCGCCTCTCCTTGTTAAACCGACGAAGACACTGCTTGACCGGCTTAAACTTGGGATCCACATGAAGATTGTGCTCAGCGAGTTCCCTCGGTACACCTGGCATGTCAGAAGGCTTCCATGCAAAGATGTCCCGGTTCTCATGGATGAACTCGATGAGCGCGCTTCCTATTTTGGATCCATATTAGCACTGATGCTGAACTACTTTGATTAATCGCCAGGAACAAAATCAACCATCTTAGTATCATCTGCCAACTTTTCAAAGGCGTCATATCCACCGGGTCAACATTATCTTTATAAAACTTCAACTCCTCCGTGGCACAATTCGACTCAGCATAAGCAGCATCACCCTCTTCACAATCCAAAGCGATTCTTGTACTACCATGCACCATGATGGTGCCCTTATGATCCGGCATCTTAAGCTGCAAATAAACATAACACGGCCGTGCCATAAACTTGGCATAAGCCAGCCACCGGAACAAAGCATGATACGGGCTCTTGATTTTCACCACCTCAAAGGTTAACTTCTCAGCTCTGGAATCACTGTCATCTCGAAAAGCCATTTCCGGTGTTATCCTTCCCACTGGATACGCCGACTTACCAGGCACCACCCCATGAAAAATAGTAGAACACGACTTAAGATCCTTGTCAGTCAAATTCATACGACAAAAGGTCTCATAGTGAAGGATATTGATACTGCTGCCTCCATCCATGAGCACCTTTGTGAGGTTATATCTCCTGCATGTGGAGCAACCACCAATGCCGACTGACCTGGATTGTCAACCCGGGGCGGGCGATCCTCTCGGCTCCAAACAATAGGCTGCTCAGACCACCTTAAGTAACAAGGCACCGCCGGCTCAACAGAGTTCACCGCCCGCTTATGGATTTTTTGATCTCGCTTGCACAGACTTGTGGTGAACACATGATACTGACCACCATTCAGCTGCTTTGGGTTACTCTGATAACCAGACTGTTGCTGCTGATTACCTTGACCAGATTGATGATTAAAACCACCATGATTACCTTGGCCTTGGAAACTAGAGCTTGATTCGCCACCTCCAAAGCCAGGCCCATGAGAACCGGAACCTGAACCGCTATTCGGGCCATGATTGTTCTGAAAAAAGTTAGAATTTCTGTATCCCTCATGATGAAGCAATCCTTCCACAGATGACTGGACAGCTTATCCTGGGTCCCATGTTTTGGACAAGGCTGATTCATCATGGCTTCAAGGTTGAACTTTGGCCCTCCAAACCGGGACGCTTCAGCTTTCCCCTTACGATGTTGGTTATTGTTCTGCGTGCTGGTGTTAGCCACAAAATCTAAATCGCCATCTGCCTTACGTTTACCATTACCACCTTGACTCGCCATGTTATGCCATCCTTTTGCATTGCCACCCTTCTTCCCCTTCTCAGCCTTTTCATCATCAGACTCAGGATATTTAGTGCTATCAGAGTCAACATACTTAACAAGGGCCGCCATGAGCTCCCCCATATCATTGCAATGATGCTTAAGCCACCCCAATTTTAGCTTAAGGGGAAGGAAGCGACAATTCTTCTCTAACATAAGGACTACTGAGCCAGCGTTGATACTGTCCAATGAGTGTATAACTGCTGAAATCCGGCGCACCCAATTGGTTGTTGACATGCCTTCACCTTGGAAGCAAGAATCCAAATCCAAAATCAACATGTCCTGCTTGCATGTGACTTTAAATTTTTGAATAAAACGCCTCTTCAACTCTTCCCATGATCCAATGGAGTTAGCGGGCAGGCTTTTCAACCAAGTACGAGCCGGCCCATCCAACATCATGGTGAAATACTTAGCACATGCAGCATCATTGGCATCCAGCATCTCCATAGCCATCTCATAACTCTGAATCCAAGCCTACAGGGGCTAATCTGCCGTGTAGTTAGGCACCTTATGGGAGCCTTTGAAATCCTTAGGAAAGCGCGCATTGCCTAGAGCCGGTACTAAACACGGCACACCCAAGGTTCTAGAGGTAACCCTGCCTCCATGAATGCTGAATCGGAGATTGTTGTTGAGCCGCCAACTGAGCCGCCAGCTCCGCCTCACGCCACGCTCTGCCCTGGTCTACCAAAGCCTGAGAATCATTACCAGCACGCGGCAGGTCAGGCCTACGAGGCTGATTGCGGTGTCGTTCACTGCTTGACACGGTCGGTTCATCAAAATGCCTGCTATAACTCCTGCTTGGACGCGGTGTTGAGTGGATACGATCATGACCGTATGAATAAGCCGCCTACTGGATCACATCCGTTTGAAGAAGTTCTCCGGCTCACCATATTTCCATTGCTACTAGCGACTCATCCTGAGCTGGGAGTGCCGCCAGTCGAGTAGCCGCAGCTATCATATTATCCAAGGGGTTAGAAAAATGCCCCGGAGGCGTTGGAACGTGCTGAGGAGGGGTCAAGTTCAAACATGGGGGGTCTATAGCACGTGGCTGAACCGGTTCACCAGCCATCGGCGCCTCAACGGCCCTATCCACACTAGGTGGGCTACTGGTTCCTGCCCCAGGCGTGTTGAAAAGGTTCCTCGCATCGTAAGTCGGGGGCAGCCTGCTCACATGCCTTCTGCTGAAGATAGCGTTTGATGCGTCCCGTCCAAAGCTTAAGGTAAGCTCTCCTGCAAGCCGCTCGCCTCTCGAAAGCGCTCGCCCATTGCAATCCGGGTGTTCTCCGCATTTAGCTCCTCCTTGGCTTGTGCTATCTCATCATGTAATTTTGCAACCTCTGCGTTATGTTGAGTTTGATTTGCCGGGTTAAGCTCCGCCATGAACAACGTTGTCAGAGCATCCAACAGATCGGACAAGACTTGAGCTGGCGGGTGCACATGGCCTCCTGCCCCGGCAGCCGTCACCGTCGCTGACCCGAAGATCATTGCTGCTGCAGTCGTAGAATCCTGCCCTGGCTGTGTACCGGCCATGAAGATCGTGACCCAATGTGGCGGCTCGTAGGGGTCCGGAATACTGTCTCCATTGGAACAGCACCCAAGCCTTCCATCCTGAACCTGATAGATGGAGTTGGTCTCACCATTACAAGGCTCGTCGCCTGAGTAGACAACCGTCTCACCAACAGATTCCGATCCTCCTTCTAGCTCTGCTCCATGAACGAAACCAACAAAGACATACTTTGGGGCGGCCTTAAACTTGGTGGGTTGCGCGCACCGAGCCGATTCGACGATGTCAGTGTAGATATCCGGCTCAGCTTCTGACTCACCAATCTTGCCAATGAAGACGTGGATTCCGCCGAAGGGGACTCGATACCCGTACTCGATTGAGCCGGCCTCGGGGCCCCAGCCCTTGTCATCGATGTAGAGCTTGCCGCGACGACTCTTGGTCATCCGGCCCACAGCGTACCCCTTGAGGCTCCATTTGGTTCATGGGATTTGCAGTCATTCCAAAGAAATTTAGCTAGTACAAGTTTTCTTTCCTTTTAGCTGTTCGGTTCAAAGGAAAGATACGAAACATTCCACGGGAAACTATCGCTAGACATGCAGATTTCGCAGGATTAAATGAATCCACTCGGAGCTCATTTCTGGGCGGAGTCCCGAGGCAGAACCGAGGAGTTACACTATGTGGCTGAACAAAATATTCTCAAGCATATGGCCGTTTATCAGATGGAAGAAGATAACAACAAGTACGGTGCGAATAAAAAACACCATGATGAAGTAGTACCCTAATAAAATATTGTGTTAGTCACTGTTCATCATTCTAGTCGTACTGAGCCATCCGAACGCAAGTTCCAACTCCTTTCCCTTGTTTTCCCATTCCACAACTTTCTACTGTTCATTCAACCCAATTCCTGCACAGTTTACTTTTCCTTTGTTCTTGACGCCTGCACACCAAACGGAGCCTGAGCCCTGCGAAGCTACCCTTCAAGAGCTCGAAACCACCATGCGCTGGCCCCATGATGGGCGCCAACTGTCGTGGAATTGTCACGTCAGATGCCCTAGCATGAGGACTTAGGTGTGGAGCCATCACAATGTAGTTAGCTTGAAGGGGTTTAAACGGGACAAGGGACACGGAGAGTTCATACTGGTTCAGCCCCTTACAGTGGAGGTAAAGGCCTACTCCAGTTTAGGGTTGTATTGCTTGGGCTTCGATTACCAGGGAACGAATACGCTTGACCTAGTTCTCGATCTCTTCTTTCTTGCCCTAAACCACCGCCGGGTCACCCCTTTATATACACAGGCTGGTGCCCGACAGTCTACATAGTCACGGCCGGCTCATACACAACGTGTTCGGCTCGGTGATAGAATCTATACTTTCCTTAACATACAAGTTAACATGTGGAGGTTTACGCCTGAGAGAGTCCTGGATTAGGGGGTATCCGGACAGCCGGACTATATACTTTGGCCGGACTGTTGGACTATTAAGATATAAGACTCAAGACTTTGTCCCGTGTCCGGATGGGACTCTCCTTTGCGTGTAAGACAAGCTTGGTGATTCGGATGTTAGATCTCCTTCTTTGTAACCGACTCTGTGTAACCCTAGCCTCCTCCGGTGTCTATATAAACTGGAGGGTTTAGTCCGTAGGAGGACAATCACAATCACAATCATAGGCTAGCTCCTAGGGTTTAGCCTCTACGATCTCGTGGTAGATCAACTCTTGTAATACTCATATCATCAAGATCAATCAAGCAGGAAGTAGGGTATTACCTCCATCGAGAGGGCCCAAACCTGGGTAAAACATCGTGTCCCTGCCTCCTGTTACCATTAGCCTTAGACGCATAGTTCGGGACCCCCTACCCAAGATCCGCCAGTTTTGACACCGACATTGTTGCTTTCATTGAGAGTTCCTCCGTGTCGTCGCAGCAAGGCTTGATGGTTCCTTCAATCATGAACAACAACGCGGTCTAGGGTAAGACTGTTCTTCCCGGACAGATCTTCGTGTTCAGCGGCTTCGCACTATGGGCCAATTCGCTTGGCCATCTGGAGCTGATTGACAGCTACGCCCCTGGCCATCAGGTTAGGTTCGGAAACTTGAACTACACGGCTTATATCCGCGGAGACTTGATCTTCGACGGATTCAGGCCTACGCCAGGAGCGAAAAACAGTCACGACGAGCATGGCTTAGATCTGCTGTCAGACAATATTCGGGATATCACACCTGCAGTAGCCCCGGACCTAAATCCAGGGCAGATCGCATCGTTCGAGGATGGGTGGATGGACCCCGCCCCGGAGGCCGCATACTGATCGGCGGTAGAGCCGAACACAGACTCCATCTCCAAGGAAATCTATGTCACCGGACCCCCGGACTTCCGTCCGGCTGTAGGTTCTGGACCGTACGCACCCGGGCCCATCGAATCCGATTGGGCTCCAGTAATGGAGTTTGCCGCTGCGGACATCTTTCAGCACCCGCCCTTCGGCGACATGCTGAATTCATTATGGTCTCTCTTTGTCGAGACTCTTGACTAACTATGTCCGTCTTGAGTGGGAAGCAAAGACGAGGAAATTCGTTACCCACCCACCACCCACTTCATTGCCACTGTCGATGATTTGACCAACATGCTTGACTTCGACTCCGAAGACATCGACGGTATGGACGATGATGCAGGAGAAGAACAGGAACCACCGCCGACGGGGCGCTGGACAGCCACCTCCTCGTATGATATATATATGGTGGACACTCCCAAAGAAACCAATGACGATGTGGCAATAGAGGATAACCCCTTAAGGAAGAAATCAAAGCATGGGCATCATCGGCGCTGCTCTAAGCCCCGCCACAGCAATACCGGCACAGGAGACGAAAACAATCCGGATGGTGCAGAAGATGAATACAATCCCAATCAGCCTGCCTTCGAGCTGGCCGGATAGGAAGACGGGCAGGTCAGCCCAGATGAACAGGCGACGGACGTATACTTGGAGGAGGACAACTACATGCCCCCTCCGAAGATGAGGTGAGCCTCCGCGACAATGAGTTCGGCGTGCCTGAGGATCCCGTAGAGCAGGAGCTCTTCAAGCGCCAGCTTATGGCCACTGCAAGAAGCCTGAAAAAGAAGCAACAACAGCTCCAAGCAGATCAAGATCTGCTCACTAACAGATGGACTGAGGTCCTGGCAGCCAAGGAATACGGACTCGAGCGCCACACCAAAAGTTACCCAAAGCACAAGTTGCTACCTCAACTCGAGGAGGAGGTACTAAAGCCCACACTACCAGCACAGGACGAGGCTGGCCGGCCACCTCCTGGCTGGGATAAAACGGCGTATCATCCTGAATACCAGCCCGCACCCCCACAACAATACACTACGGCCCGTGGCAATAGGCAGGACCTGCGAGACATACAGGAAAACAAAGCAGGAGAGCCAAGATCGATCTACGGATCACGGGGGCGCGCCCCAACACATGACGATGATCGCCATGCCGGATACACTATATGCAAGTCCGGCCGGGCCGAACATAGCCGACCAGACTTATTCAAACTGCGTAGTAACATAGCCTGACATAGAGGCGCCGCAGACCCCCTCTGCTTCACTGACGAAGTAATGGATCGCGAATTCCCAGAAGGGTTTAAACCCAGAACATCGAATCATACGATGGCACAATAGACCCCGAGGTATGGATCGAAGATTTCCTTCTCCCCATTCACATGACCCGCGGTGACGATCTACATGCCATCAAGTATCTTCCCCTTAAACTCAAAGGACCAGCCCGACATCGGCTAAATAGCCTGCCGGCAAATTCCATCGGCAGTTGGGAAAACCTGGAGGACACGTTCCTCGACAACTTCCAAGGCACTTATGTGCGACCACCGGATGCTGATGACTTGAGTCACATTACCCAATAGCCCGGAGAATCAGCCAGGAAATTCTGGACTCGGTTCCTAACTAATAAGAACCAAATTGTTGACCGTCCGGACGCTGAAGCCTTGGCGGCCTTTAAGCATAATATCCGCGATGAGTGGCTCGCCCGACACCTCGGCCAAGAAAAACCGAAGTCCATGGCAGCCCTCACGACACTCATGACCCGCTTTTGCACGGGCGAGGACAGTTGGTTGGCTCGCAGTAGCACCACACCAAGAAACTTCGGCACTTCAGATGACCGTGACAGTAACGGCAAGCCACGGCGTAACAGACATAAGCGTCGGAACAATGGCGACAACACCGAAGACACGACAGTCAACGCTGGATTCAGTGGCTCAAAATCCTGTCAGCAGAAGAAGCCGTTCAAAAGAACCAATAAGGGATCGTCCAGTCTGGACCGCATACTTGATCGCTCGTGCCAAATTCACGGCACCCCCGATAAGCCAGCCAACCACACAAACAGAGATTGCTAGGTGTTCAAACAGGCCGGCAAGATAAATGCCGAAAACAAGGACAAGGGGCTGCACAGCAACGATAACGAGGAGCCCGGTGTCCAACACCGGGGACGAAGAAATTTCTCCCTGTGTGAAAACGGTCAACATGATCTATGCTACCCACATTCCCAAACGGGAACGAAAGCGAGCACTAAGGGACGTCTATGCGATGGAGCCAGTCGCCCCAAAGTTCAACCCATGGTCAGCCTGTCCGATCACTTTTGACCGTAGGGACCATCCTACCAGCATCCGTCACGGCGGTTCAGCCGCATTGGTCCTTGACCCAATCATCGACGGATTCCACCTCACGCGAGTCCTTATGGACGGTGGCAGTAGCCTGAACCTGCTTTATCAGGACACAGTGCGCAAAATGGGCATCGATCCTTCAAGGATCAAACCCACCAAAACCACATTTAAAGGTGTAATTCCAGGAGTAGAGGCCCGTTGTACGGGCTCCATAACACTGGAAGTGGTCTTCGGATCCCCGGATAACTTCCGAAGCAAGGAATTAATCTTTGATATCGTCCCTTTCTGTAGTGGTTATCATGCACTGCTTGGACGAACCGCATTCAGTCAATTCAATGCTGTACCACACTATGCTTACCTCAAGCTCAAGATGCCAGGACCTCGCGGGGTTATAACAGTCAACGGAAACACGCATCGCCTTCTCCGCATGAAGAGCACATGCTTGGGCGCCATGCGTAAGTACAAAGCAGCCTTCTCCGGCAGACCGCCAATTCGGCGACAACAACCCCGAACACCGTCAAGCGAGTCCAGAGTACTCTGCAATAGGATCGCTAAGCAGACCAAGAGCGCGACTAGCAGTCCGGCCTCCGCCCTAGCCCCATAAAGGCAGCATTTGTGCCGCGCGTACACAATTACGCATTCAAAATACCATGGGCATAGCTGGAGGCGCAACGGTGATGCGATCCACAGTGTGGTTCAACCGCCACAAGACCTGCATACTTTAATAACCTTCTTTCTCTTTGAGGACCCTACTTTCGGGCAGCCCCTTCAGAGAACCGGGTCATCAGACTTATCACAGGAGGGAAAACCAAGGAGGCAAAAGGCTTCGCACACAAAGGGAATACCCAGGTGGTATCTGTCAATGATCGTTATACCTGTTTTACATACCCGCATGTGGCCCGCCCGTGGATAGGACATGTCAAATAGTCCTATTTGCTTCTGCTTAACACATTAATTGTACACATACGCTTGGATGTATTATTTAAATAACAATGGGAAATAATATATTGCGTCAGCTTATTATTCCTATCTTCACATTTTCCCTAAAAATGTCTATTTAATATTGCATCCGTACACTTTGGTACGTTCAGTTTGCCAGGGGCTTCTTATGGTGCCCCATAATACGACAAGATAAGTCCGAACACTTTCGACAAGGCGGCACCTTAACTTATAGCAAGATATGCATCAGCTCTCAATCATGTCTTCGTAAATAGTTGGGCTTTGCCTGCCCTTGTTTTGGTACCTTACGCCCGCTATATCGCTAAGGTAGCGCAGGGAGAACTACTGCGATTGTGTCCCGGTTCTTCCAGACGAGCACCTCAGTAGAGAAAGCCAAAAACTGACTGTCATAATGCAGCGAGAGCTGGTCGCTGTTCGAGAGGTCTTAAATCCTTAAAGATTTTTTTTGCTTCAGGCAAGGAATCGGCCTTGTCCGATTTAGGCGTGTATAGTGCCCCAATTCGGCTTTCCAAATTCTAGGGGCTTCGCCGAAATTTAAAATTGTAGACTTCTATGGCTAAGTGAGAGTTATAAAGCCGCATAGTCTGATTGCCTTGTTCGCTGTGCCAAACACCTCCTTAAAGGACCAAAAAAATTGGATAAAGAGTGTTTGGGTTTTCCACGAACACCCCAGTACTAGTTACGTGGGGGCGAAAGCCGACGAGTGGCCTACTTTCAGAATTTTATAAACAATCGCACAGAAGGTAATATTTTAAATCAACAAAGCGCCATATAGCGCAAACAAACTCGTTTTCATATTACAAACACGACATGAGTACATTCACTCAAAGATTATGTCCTTGGTACATTCATCAGCCACGAAGCGAGCGCCTTTCAAAACGCCATCATAATATTTCTCGAGGTAGCGATGCGCCTTGCCCTCCGACGGTCCATCCTTCACCAGCTTCTCTGCATCCAGCTTGGCCCAATGCATCTTCGCACGGGCAAAGGCCCGGCGGGCACCCTCAATACAAACGGATTGCTTGATAACTTCAAGCCGCGGACAGGCATTTACCATCCGCTTTATAAGGCTGAAGTAGCTGTCGGGCAGGGGCTCACCAGGCCATATCCGGACTATGAAGTCCTTCATGGCCACTTCGGCCGCACTATGGAGTTCAACCAATTGCTACAGTTGGTCACTCAGAGTCATTGGGTGTTCGGCTCGAGTATACTGGGACCAGAACAGCTTCTTCGTCGAGCTCCCCTCTTCGGCACGATAGAACTCCGTGGCATCCGATATGCTGCGTGGAAGATCTGCGAATGCCTCTGGAGAGCTCCGAATTCGGGTAAGTAAAAGAAATGTCTCCTCCACATGCTTGCTTTGCATAATGAATGCCTTACACGCCGCTATCTTCTTGGCCACCTAGACTTGCTGTTGGGCCTTTTGGTCTTCGGCCTTGGCGTCTTTTGCGCTCTCAAGGGCCTTTGCAAGTTCAGACTCTTGCGTCTTGAAGTCACGCTCCAAGGACTCAAACTTCTTGCCGAGCTCCTGGAGCTCTTGCTGTACCTCGCCCACCCTAGCATCTTGCTTTTCATGCTCAATATGCTCCGTGACCGCCTTGTCTTCAGCCTTGGATAGCGCTTTCTTCAGGGCCGCCACTTCGGTCGTGGCCCCTATTAAAAAATCATGATGCTTGTTGTTAGCGTCACCAATTTTTTCTCCTATATATGACACATGGACGGGGAATCACTCACCTTTGTTCTCTTTGAGCTGCCTCTTCGTGAGGCTGAGCTCCTCTTCGGCCTGCTTCAGGTCCCGTTCGAGTCCGGCGACCTCTGTTGTGCGGGCGGCGGCGGCAAGTAGCACCGCCTGCTTATTCACATAGACACATACTTTTAGATTCCTGTAGTTTAGAGTTGACCCTCCGTTTGGCTTTTCTTTCCAAACACCAAACAGAGTATCAGGGGCTACTGTCTATTGGGTGATAATTTCTCACACTTTTGACTACTTACCGCAAAGCTCGTTAGAGATCGGTGCAGTTTTCGTCAATCCGCTTTGGCGGACGAACTCTTCAATCACCGTATCTATAAGAGTATGGTGCTCTTCATCAATGGAAGCGCCCGCAAGCACTTCCACCAACTATCCGACGCCTAGCGCGACGGAGGTCATTGGCACGCCGACTCGCCTCCCTAGCGAGGGCAGCTTCATCCAATCCGGAACCATTGAAGGTTACGTGCGGTTGTCGGGTGGGAGCCCAACTTGCTACGGCGGCCACAAGATAATCTATGGGGATCTTACCTGCACTGCCAAACGGCGTCGTTCGCAAGACGGCACGGCCCAGCCTGTGCTAATCGTGTTCGCCCGCACGCCCACCGTGGCACGTTTAATAGCCGGGCCGCGCCGTGCCGCCCACGGCGTGTTTTCTTGGCGAGGCACGGCCCGATTATTAAACAGCCGCCCGCGGCACGCTTAGCACGCCGCCCATCTGATTTTTAGCCTGTTGGGCTGTATTTTAGGCCTATTGGGCTGTAATTTAGGTCATATATATAAAAACATTCGAAAAAAAATAAACGGTCGCGTGCGTGCCGCCCGCGTGCCAGCCTCCAGTGCCTGTGCATGGCCCATGGCGTGCCGCGTGCGGGCCTAGCCCGCTTAGCTCGGGCCGTGCCGTGCTGGGCGTGCCTGTTCTGCGTGCTACCGGCCGCCCAGCTTAGCACGGCCCATTTGGCCAGCTATAATCTTACCCCCCACCCATGTGCCCGGGCGTGCGGAATTTTGCCTTGAGGCGTCTCCAGAACCACCTCCCCCTGCTCTGGTACCCTTTGAGACAACACCTCCGTGTCATCCACAGGCCGAGGGGAGGTGGCCGTCAGGAACGAATTCATTGCCGAATCACTCAGAGACCCATCCAAAGAGAATACCTCAGGATGGGACCTGGCCAGACTGCATATGCGCATTCGGTGTTATAACAAACTATGAAGTTAAGTCGCATGAAAAGTATCACAGAGTGCAGATACTTACGATCTCGCCAGGGGCTTGCCCCTGGGCAGCCACTCCTCGCTATAAGCGGCCGAGGTGGAGTGATCCGGAAGGGACGCCTTTCCCTTCTTTAGCGTCTTAGCCTCCCCCTGTGGGGCGGCTTTTCTTTTCTTCTCCTCCCCAATGCGGGGAGGGGGAATTTCTTCATGTTTCCCCCCGTCCTCCGCGGGAGGAATCTGCCTCGCCGTCCTCGGATGACGACTCTATTACGGCCTTGCGTCGGGGACCCTTCCTAGTACCCGCGGCCGCCTTCTTAGACCCTTCGGCCTCCTCGGATGGGGCGGCCCTCTTCTTATTCTCCTTCCTTTCATGGGAGGAGCGCGCCTCATCGCCTTCGGATCAGGCGTCCGGTGCGGCCTTGCGCCGGAGACCCTTCCTGGTCCCCGTGGCCTTCTTTTCGGCCTTCTTTTCCGGCGCCTTGTAAGGCGCCGGAACTAGCATCTCCGTCAGGAGTGCGGTTGCTGGATCTTCCAGCAGCGGAGCCGAACAATCGATCCGCTCCACCGTCACCACGTAATCCTGATTAGATAGACATGGTGACTTAAAATCCTCCCATGAATATGCTGGGAAAGGTACATCTAGTGATGATCAGAAAACTTACCGGACTGGCGAGCCGCATGGCGTAGAGTCCGCGGTCCTCGGATGTGGGAGGAGGTACTTCGGTGGCCTTGAACAGCACCTTCCAGACGTCCTTATGCATCATACCGAAAAGCTCTTGCAGCGTCTGGTGTTCGGCCGGATCGAACTCCCACAGATTGAATGCCCGTCTTTAGCACGAAAGGATTCAGCAGGAGAGCATAACCTGGACCATGTTGACAAGCTTGATCTTCTTGTCCATCATGTTTTGAATGCAGTTCTGAAGTCCTGTCAGCTCTGCAGGTTCGCCCTAGGCCAGGCCCTTCTTTTCCCAGGAGGTGAGTCGCATGGGGATTCCGGATCGGAATTCGGAGGCCGCCGCCCAGTTGGTGTCGCGCGGCTCGGTGATGTAGAACCACCCCGATTGCCACCCTTTCATGGTCTCCACAAAGGAGCCGTCAAGCCAGGTAACATTGGGCATCCTGCCCACCATGGCGCCTCCGCACTCCGCTTGCTGGCCGCTCACGATCTTCGGCTTCACGCAGAAGATTCGTAGCCACAGGCCGAAGTGGGGCTTGATTCGGAGGAAGGCCTCGCACACGACGATAAACGCTGAAATCTTGAGGACAAAATTTGGGGCTAGATCATGGAAGTCCAGCCCATAGTAAAACATGAGCCAGCGGACAAAGGGATGAAGTGGAAATCCTAGTCCGCGGACGAAATGAGAGAGGAATACTACTCTTTCTCGAGACTTTGGAGTGGGGATGATCTGTCCCTCCGCCGGAAGCCTATGCGTGATGTTTGCGGCCAGGTAGCCGGCCGCCCGAAGCTTGGTAATGTTCTCCTCCGTAACGGAGGAGGCCATCCACTTGCCTCCCGCTCCGGACATGCTGCGAATGGTCCTACGGAGAAGGTGAGAACTTGGGAGCTAGGGCTCGAGAGTGTGAGAATGGATGAGCAAAGGAGGAAGAAGGTGTGGGTAAAAATGGGAGATCCTTGTCCCTTTATAGAGGTGGCGAAAACGGTGCGCCTCCCCGCTTGCCTGATGAAATCGCTTATTTTCCAAGCGCCACATTAATAGCACGGTTGGGTTACCCATCATCGTACAAATGGGGATCCAGTGATAAGGGGACATGATCTCTGCTTCGACAAGACGTACCGAGGAAACTGCCTCGCAATATGTGCGTGGCTGGTTGTGGGAAAACGGTTCGAATAATGACTCGACCATGGTGTGATGTCATGTTATCTAAAGTTGTCAGCAGATTATATTTGTGGAATATTGTTCTCTCTACGGTGGTATGTGAAAATCGTCTTGCAGGGCCGGACACGATTTAAGTGTTCGAGATTTACTTTGGAGTATTCGGAGATGGAACCCGCCTTGCAATGCCGAAGACAATCTGCACGCAAGACTCATCGTCATTGAAGCCTGGTTCAGGGGCTACTGAGGGAGTCCTGGAGTAGGGGGTATCCGGACAGCCGGACTATATACTTTGGCCGGACTGTTGGACTATGAAGATACAAGACTCAAGACTTCGTCCCGTGTCCGGATGGGACTCTCCATTGCGTGGAAGACAAGCTTGGCGATTCGGATGTTAGATCTCCTTCTTTGTAACTGACTCTGTGTAACCCTAGCCTCCTCTGGTGTCTATATAAACCAGAGGATTTAGATCGTAGGAGGACAATCTCAATCAAAATCATAGGCTAGCTCCTAGGGTTTAGCCTCTACGATCTCGTGGTAGATCAACCCTTGTAATACTCATATCATCAAGATCAATCAAGCAGGAAGTAGGGTATTACCTCCATCGAGAGGGCCCGAACCTGGGTAAAAAACCGTGTCCCCTGTTACCATTAGCCTTAGATGCACAGTTCGGGACCCCCTACCCGAGATCCGCCGGTTTTGACACCGACAACGCCCGTGGGCCTCAAGTCGCCTTTGGGTCTTGTGCCTTCACTAAGCTTGCTTCGTGAACTACCATCTTCATGTGCCTTGTCATTATGAACCGCCAGTGGTATGACCCGGCCCCGCCTAGGCGAGTCATTCACAATAGTTATATCCCCAACTCAAACGAAGTCCAAATGGAATGAAACCTTCGGGATGATCTTTCTTGGACCAAAAGCAAACCAGAAGACTTGGAGGTGAAGTCGGAGAGGCAATTAGGCGACCACGAGGCAGGAGGGCGCGCCCAGGGGGTAGGCGCGCCCCCACCCTCGTGGGCCCCTCGTAGCTCCCCTGACCTAGTTCCTTCGCCTATATATACTCTTATACCCAAAAACATCTGGGGGAGCCACGACCACTTTTCCACCACCGCAACCTTTTGTACTCGTGAGATCCCATCTTGGGGCCTTTTTCGGCGATCTGCCGGAGGGGGATTCGATCATGGAGGGATTCTACATCAACACCATTGCCTCTCCTATGAAGCGTGAGTAGTTTACCACAGACCTTTGGGTCCATAGTTATTAGCTAGCTGGCTTTTCTCTCTCTTTGATTCTCAATACAAAGTTCTCCTCGATGTTCTTGGAGATCTATTAGATGTAATAATCTTTTGCGGTGTGTTTGCCGAGATCCAATGAATTGTGGATTTATCATCAAGATTATCTATGAATATTATTTGGTTCTTCTCTGAATTCTTATATGCATGATTTGATATCTTTGCAAGTCTCTTCGAATTATCGGTTTAGTTTGGCCTACTAGATTGATCTTTCTTGCAATGGGATAAGTGCTTAGCTTTGGCTTCAATCTTGCGGTGTCGTTTCCCAGTGACAGTAGGGGCAGCAAGGCACGTATTTTATTGTTGCCATCAAGGATAACAAGATGAGGTTTTCATCATATTGCTTGAGTGAATTCTCTACATCATGTCATCTTGCTTAATGCGTTACTCGGTTCTTTATGAACTTAATACTCTAGATGCATGCTGGATAGCGGTCGATGTGTAGAGTAATAATAGTAGATGCAGGCAGGAGTCGGTCTACTTGACACGGATGTGATGCCTATGTTCATGATCATTGCCTTAGATGTCATCATAATTATGCGCTTTTGTATCAATTGCTCGGCAGTAATTTGTTCACCCACTGTAATATATGCTATCTCGAGAGAAGCCACTAGTGAAACCTATGGCCCCCGGGTCTCTTTTCCATATTATTGAATCTCGTTTACATCTTGCTAGTTTCCGATCTAGTATTTTGCAATCTTTACTTTCCAATTTATAAACCAAAAATACCAAAAGTATTTACTTTACTATCTCTATCAGATCTCATTTTTGCGAGTGACCGTGAAGGGATTGACAACCCCTTTATTGTGTTGGTTGCAAGTTCTTGATTGTTTGTGCAGTTATTCGGTGACTTGTGCGTCGTATCCTACTAGATTGATACCTTGGTTCTCAAAATTGAGGTAAATACTTACACTAGTTTGCTGCATCATCCTTTCCTCTTCAAGGGAAAACCAACGCAAGCTCGAGAGGTAGCCACGTTGAGCTTCATTTGTAAAGCCGATGACGGTTTGTTGAGTCTCAATCTTCCTCTTGAAGAAATATACACATGTGTATCTTGAGTAGTAATCCACAATCACCAAGCAATACTTTCTTCCACCGAGACTATCAAAGGATGGAGGACCAAAGAGATCCATGTGAAGGAGCTCCAAGGGCCTCTTTGAGTAGATGACAGTCGATGGTTAATGAGCCATTTCATGAAGCTTTCCTTACAAGCACTGCAAGCACGACTGAGGGAGTCCTGGACTAGGGGGTGTCCGGACAGCCAGACTATCATCGTCCGCCGGACTCCAAGACTATGAAGATACAAGATTGAAGACTCTGTCCCATGTCCGGATGGGACTTTCCTTGGCGTGGAAGGCAAGCTTGGCGATACGGATATGTAGATCTCCTACCATTGTAACCGACTCTGTGTAACCCTAGCCCTCTCCGGTGTCTATATAAACCGGAGGGCTTTAGTCCGTAGGACATAACCTCCATTACAACAATCATACCATAGGCTAGCTTCTAGGGTTTAGCCTCCTTGATCTCGTGGTAGATCCACTCTTGTAATATACACCATCAATATTAATCGAGCAGGACATAGGGTTTTACCTCCATCAAGAGGGCCCGAACCTGGGTAAAACATCGTGTCCCTTGTCTCATGTTACCATCCGCCTAGACGCACAGTTCGGGACCCCCTACCCGAGATCCGCCGGTTTTGACACCGTCATTGGTGCTTTCATTGAGTGTCGCCGCCGATAGGAAGGATGCCTCCACCCGTCTTGAAGGACGGTATTTTCGCCAAAGGGGCCTTGGCCGCCGGCCAAACTATCCGGCTAGGTGGTTTTCTTATGACTGCCTGTCCGGCCACTGCTTCGACAATGACTTTTCAAGTCGTCAAAAGCAATCTTCACGTCAGCTCGGAACTTGCCGAGCAGCTGGATCCAATAGAGCTCTCGTCTGTCAACGAGCTCTTGGATCGCATCGCCGCCCTGGGAGTCGCTACGGACTACAATCAGATTGGGCTTAAAACTGATCTGAGAGAGATTAACTCTCCCCAGGTCACCCACCACGTCGCAGTGGTAGAGGAACAATGCGGCGACTCTTCTCCTGTATTGAAAACTAGTCATGTCCGGGCTCCCGAACCCTCCATGCCGGATTTCCGCGGAGGGACGGACTTCGATCAAGCATCGAACTTAAAGTCGCATCGATCGACTCGTTGGACAACGTCCAGCAATCCAAGCTTCCAAATTTGGAAACTTCACGGCCTTCAAGCCTTGAGATGGGTAGGGTTCGGACTTTATTCCACCCACCCGCCCGCACATATGCGATCTATCTCTAATACGGCAAGAGCCCGCTGAAACAAGACATCACTATCGGGCGATTCTCCCGGTTATGGACAGGATAAAGGACTGCCGAGAGGAAAATGCAATCTCAATCTTTTGCAATAATTGCACGGACAAGGAATATTGAACGCCATCACCGTCAGAAATTACACGCTTCACGATCAAGCGCCCATAGTACGAAAGTATTGGCGATGGAGAGTTTTCGAAAACCGAAAACCAGTTTTGGGACAATCCGCCCGAATACAACCCTAGTCCGCAACAAAAGGGTGCATCACACTTAGGCTCGGATACAAAAACCAAAAGCAAAAACCCCATAGAGGGCATGGAACCGATCGAGGGATGGCTCGGCGGACCCTATAAACTTCACAAGACAGAGGCGCCGCCCCAACACATAGCCTTCGAGCATGTTGGATATTACGGAAGGTGGCGAAGTGGCGAGGAGCTTCTAGCCCCGAAAACCACTCCAACAATACCGTACGGTATCAACGATCTTCGAGACCTTCGATCAAATAATATGCGGAACGAACAACCATGGCCTCAAATAAGTCTACCAAGTAGCAACAACAAATCCATGGAGCGACACAGCCATCACCTTCAACGCCAGCGATTTAACCTATATTCGAACAGCCCAAGCACCAGCCCAGACCGGTGCTTAGTCCTATAGTGGACGGCTTTCGACTTAAAAAGGTCCTCATGGATGGCGGCAGCGGACTAAACCTCATTTACGAGGAAACTCTTCAAAAAATGGAAATAGATCGGAGCCGCATTGAGCGAAGCAGCACAACCTTCAGAGGAATAATCCCTAGCCGGGAAGCACGCTGCACCGGAAAAATCACACTCGATGTGGTGTTCGGCTCGCCGGATAATTACAGATCCGAAGAAGTCACGTTCCAAGTGGCCCCGTTCAACAGCGGATATCACGCTATATTAGGACGAGAGGCATTCACGATTTTTCAAGCCGTACCCCATTACGGGTACATGAAGCTCAAAATGCCTGGGCCTGGTGGAATAATCACTCTCGTTAGTGATCCGGACATAGCACTCGCTACCGAAAACAAGACAGCCGATTAGCCCCGGAGGCACTATCAAAGCCCTAGCGGCAGAAGAACTCACGGCGCTGTGCTCTACTGTAAATAGGGACGACGTGATACTCGATAAGAGATCCAAGTCCACCTCCTTCAAACCAGCGTACGAAATAGTAAAATTCCAGGTCCATCCAACGGATCCAACAAAGACGGCCTCCATCGGGGCACAATTGAACCCTGATGTAGACGCCGCACTGCGAGAATTCCTTCGGGGAAATTGGGACATTTTCGCCTGGCACCCCTCGGATATGCCCGGAATCCCACGCAGATTCGCAGAACACAGCCTGAACATCCTAAAAGGATTCAAGCCAGTCAAACAGGCTCTTTGAAGATTTTCCGAACCCAAAAGACAGGCAATGGGAGAAGAGCTAGCCAAAATATTGGAAGCCGGATTCATCAGAGATATCAAACATCTGGATTGGCTAGCAAACCTGGTAATGGTACCAAAGAAGGACAAATCCTGGCGCCTATGCGTCAATTTTAAAGACCTCAACAAGGCCTGCCCAAAGGATCCCTTCCCCCTCCCCCGCATCGACCAGATAATCAATGCTATTGCAGGGCACGATTCATTGTGCTTCCTTGATGCATACTCCGGCTATCATCAAATCAAGATGGCAGAAGCGGACCAAGCCGCAACGGCATTCATCACTCCATATGGACCATTCTGCTTCAACACGATGCCCTTCGGACTTAAAAACGCCAAGCAACATATCAAGCATGATTCAAACATGTCCGCCACCCAGATCGGCAAAATAGTAGAGGCATACGTAGACGACGTAGTCGTCAAAACCAAACACGTCGAAACTCTAGTAGACGACTTAAGGCTCACATTCGACAACCTCAGAGCATATGACATCAAGCTGAATCCGGAGAAATGCGTTTTTGGCGTACCAGCCGGAAAGCTCCTGGGCTTCATTGTATCCGGTAGAGGAATTGAAGCAAACCCAGCCAAGATCTGAGCTCTGTCACAGCTAGATATCCCAAAAGACCTCAAGCAAATACAAAAATTGACCGGATGCGTGGCGGCTCTAAGCCGCTTTATCTCCCGTCTAGGAGAAAAGTTATTGCCCCTCTATTGTCTCCTTAGGCGCACCGAACACTTCGAGTGGACGGATGCTGCCACTGCCGGACTCAAAGAAATAAAGGCCATATTGGCAACAAATCCGGTCCTGGCTGCGCCCAACCTGGGCGAACCAATCTTGTTAGACATCACGGCAACACATAAAGTTGTAAGCGTGGTACTCGTCGTCGAACGAGAGACAGAAGGGCATAAATTCCCTCTTCAAAAACCAGGGTACTACGTCTCCACTGTGTTAACCCCCTGCAAGTCCCGTTACCCGCACTATCAAAAGATAGCGTATGCGGTGTTCATGGCATCCCGTAAGCTTCGACACTACTTTCAAGAGTGTTCAATAACGGTGGCCTCCGAAGTACCACTCAACGACATTATAAACAACCGCGATGCGACGGGCAGGATTGCAAAATGGGCCATTGAGCTCTTACCATTCGCTATAACTTACAAACCTCGGCGAGCTATAAACTCACAAGTCTTGGCTGACTTTGTCGCTGAATGGACCGAAGCCGAACTCCCTAAAGAGTACGGCGCATACTCCAATTGGATTATGCACTTCGACGGCTCTAAAATGTTGGCCGGATGGGGGCTGGCGTCGATTGACGCCCCCAACCGGGACACAAATCCAATACGCACTTCAAATAATGTACACAGACTCCAACAATGCAGCCGAATACGAGGCCCTTTTACATGGTCTCCGGATGGCAATCTCCATGGGCATTCAATGCCTAGAGGTGCGCGGGGATTCAAACCTTGCAATATCCCAAATAAATGGAGACTTTGACGCCAAGGATCCGAAAATGGCAGCATATCGCAACGCTGTCCTAAAAATGTCAGCTCGGTTTGAAGGACTTGAATTCCATCACGTAGCCCGAGATAATAACCAAGCAGCCGACGTACTGGCATGCATCGGCGCAAAACGTGACGCTGTCCCTCCAAACATCTTCCTGGAACGGCTCTTCAAGCCATCGGTACTATGGGAAGAGGAGTCCGTAAATGACAAACCGGAAAAAACCACGCCAACCGGCGATTCAGCCGATGACACAACACCTTCATGCCACGACATAATGGCAGTAATCGCCCGTGGACAGAACCATTCCTAGCCTACTTGCTTAGGCAGGAACTTCCCGAAGACCAAAATGAGGCCCGCTGCATAGTCCGGCGATCTAAAGCCTACAAGGTCCATGAGGGAGAACTTTATAAGAAAAGTACAACCGGAGTCCTTCAAAGGTGTATCTCCGAAGAGGAAGGGTGAAACCTCCTGGCTGAAATTCATGCCGGACTAGGCGGACACCACGCAGCAGCTCGGGCCCTTGTAGGAAAGGCATTCCATAAAGGATTTTATTGGCCGACGGCCCGGGCAGATGCTCAGGACTTAGTCCAAAGATGCGTCGGTTGTCAGCTCTTTGCTAATCAGAGCCATATGCCACCCACCGCCCTCAAAACTATACACATTACCTGGTCGTTCGCGGTCTAGGGGCTTGACATGGTTGGACCCCTTAAAGGGGGAACCCACAAGCAAAGGTACCTATTGGTCAAGGTGGACAAATTCACCAAATGGATAGAGGCCAAACCAGTCAAAACGGCAAAGTCCGGACCAGTGATAGACTTTATATCCGGGGTAGTACACGCTATGGTGTCCCCACGACATCATCACCGATAACGGCACGAACTTCACGGCCGACAAGGTTAAGTCATGGTGCAAAAACATGGGCATTAAGCTTGATTACGCTTCAGTCTATCATCCTCAAACCAACGGTCAAGTGGAATGAGCAAATAGTCTAATAATGAGCGCTATTAAACCCAGACTAGTGCGGTCACTTACGAAATCTGACACGCACTGGGTAGAGGAGCTCGACTCCGTGCTCTGGGGGCTGCGGACAACACCCAACCGTACTACCAGATTCACACCATTTTTATGGTATACGGCGCAGAGGCAGTTCTGCCCTGCGACATTATTCATGACTCACCTCGAGTGCGCATGTATGAAGAAAGAGAAGCCGAGTTGGATCGGCAGGACAGTTTGGACGCATTGGAGGAAGAACGTGATGTCGCCAAGGCTCGTTCCACATTCTATCAACAGCAGGCTCGAAGATATCAAAGCAGAGAAGTACGGGCCAAGACTTACCACGTTGGCGAACTAGTTCTACGCATGCCGGACAAGAAAAAGGACAAGCTCAAGCCCAAATGGGAGGGCCCCTTCATTATCGATCAAGTCCTGACCGGTGGAGCGTACCGTCTACGAAATGCATCGGACAACCGACTCGAGCCGAACCCATGGAACGCAGCCTGCCTCCAAAGATTCTATGCCTAGCTATTTGGACTAAGAGTTCGCCCCTTCCCCGTCAAATTTTTACACTTCAGCTGTCTTTTGTTTCTCTTTCTTCTCTTAACCTTTTTCCTAAAAAGCCCTTAAGGGCCTACTTGCGCATTGTTCGCACATACTTGATGTGCCATCCGCACTCATTATACCTGGGGGCTTCCTTTCCAGAAGCTCAATTATAAGGGCTTCATGCCCTGCACATGTGTCAAGCTTCCACATGTACCTTTTACTCACCATTATATGCATCGATATGACTTAAGTTTTGGCCAAGCTGGGTTGCCTGGCTCCTGTGCTTACCCCTACGTTCCCGATTGGTCGGCTAGGAGGTAAAGGGAGCACCTCTGCGATTGTTCCTGCCGGGTCAGCCGGATGTGTACCTCAGACTAGGTGAAGGCGAAAGCTAGCATTCTTAAGGGAATATTCGATCGGTGACTTGAAAGATGATTTTTTACCTACTTATTTATCTGCCCCCAGATGTTTTTCTGCTTTTTTCATAGTCCGGACATGCACTTTAGGGCATGCCTCCCAGGGAAAGGAACCCTTAACGGAACTAGTTGGGCACTTGTCTGATAAAAGCACTAATGACCCCTACGCCTGGTCTCCATGCATACCCCGGTTGTTTCTTAACCAAGAAGGTATTCGGACACACTCCGGACTCTAGGGTCCCGAGGTTGAAGCGAAAAGGTCGGCAAAGACAAACGATCTACAATCCGGCTAGAAGGCATTTCACATGTCATTTTAAGATACATTGTCAAATCCATCGACCGTGTTCCTCCTCAATCCCGCCTAACGTGCTGTCTAACTTACAATTCCGCTGGGAAAATTTAGCAGCCAACTCTACTTGGCAGATACTAAACTCACGGGATCTCCTTCCCATCGGGCCCCACCGGTCCGACCTCGGCCATGTGGTTGGGATCCGCCTTCTTGTACCGCGTCTTCACCATGGCCCAAGCCTCCCTGGCACCTTGGCGGCAGGCCGAAATCTTCCATGAACGGAAGCGCTGTCGCACTCCCTGAAGCTTCTCCGCAAGCTCTCCAAGGCCCTCGAGTAGGAAGAGGGCTGGCCATAAAGCCTGGACGCCGCCGCTCATTGCCTGCCGAACTCGTTCGAGCAGTTGCAATAGCTCGGGAAGTTGATCACCCGTTGATACGGGCATCTCCTCCGCAGGGCATCCTGTGAGTATACCTACAAGACATATTTTGTCAATTGACTTCCTTGCCGAACTCTTCTTTTCAAAGGAGTTCGCTTAAGCACTTACTATAGATGCCGCGACGAAGCCGCTGATTCTCCTTAACGGAGCCAGACAGCTCGGCTCGAACACCTTTCAGCTCTTCTCCGAGCTGGGCGTGGGCATCTTGGAGCTTGTTCCTTTCTTGCTGCACTCTATTCAGCACCCTCTCGCCGTCCTTCAGCTGGCGTAGTAGTTCCTTCCTGTCCGGATCTTGTCCGGCAGCACCTGCAATGTCATTATTAGACTTGCGCGCACGCCGCACAGCGCTTGTATTTTTTTTAAAAAAAACACAAATGTGTTACCAGGAGGGGCCTCTGTGTTTCCTCCTACGGCAGCAAGCGCGGCCTCAAGTTGGGCCTTGCACTCTTGTAGCTCCTGAGACAGTTGGGTATTCTTCTCGGTAAGATCCTGCATTTCAAATGATCCTTAAATCAGTTAACATAACTATTTTAAGTCTCGGGGGCTACTGGCATATATAACTGTTAAATTCTTTTACCCGTATGTCTTTCACATACTTTTCCGTGGCTCTGGTAAAACCATCTTGAGCAGCACGGAGGTGCGCGTCCCTGCGTTAAAGGCATTCAACGCCTCAGGAGAGAAGCACGCTTCACGAAATACTGTTCGGCGACGCCTATGGTTCATGGCGCTCTCCACCTCAGACTTGGTGGCGGACAGTCTGTCGGCATCCTCCGTTGTAGGAGTCTCCGGCTCGCGCCTTGCGCTCGCCTCCCCCTCCAGACCGGGTGCTGGAGCCTGGCTGGTAGAGGTTGGATTGGCAACCTCCACGCCCGCAGTCCGGCGGGCGCTTTTTCTCCTACAAAAGTCATGAGCACTCAAACGATTCCTAGGAACGTTGCTCCAAATAATTAACTACGAGCTATACCTTTGCAGCGACGTCTCAGTCCGCGCCGCGCTCCTCTTCCGCCTGCTGGTCCGGACTGGCCTTTGTTGGTCAGCCGCCGCAGGCTCGGCTTCCCGCCTTGAAGGTGCTTCCTGCAAAACACCATCGTACGCAAAGGTCAGAAATGAGTAAGGAAGAGATAATGATGTCAGGACTTCTGTCACAATCACCTGGGAAGCCGGATATAGTCCGGGGTAGTCAGCCGTAATGGCGACTAAGGCATTATCCATGCTGAGCTGGTGGAACACCCCGTCGATTAGCTCCACCTGAATGTCCGGATCCTCTTCGGAGGCCGGATCCTAGGATCTCCCTGGATCCTCGGGTTGCCGAGCTGGACTTATCATATCCTCCACGATCCGACGCAGTTCCTGCGTCGAAGACATAATATAAGAAGCTTAAACTTTGAAAGCATGGGTCGAACCCTTAAAGTGTTCGCTTACCCAACGCCGAGGGTTATTCATGGAGAACCCATTCAAGGGGTTCGTCTGAAGGAAGTCCTCCTTCTCCCCCTTGTACAGGCCGGACAGGATCTGCACCAGATCCTCGGCCGAATCCGGTCCTTTGCCGCCATGACGGGTGGCATCGTCTTCCTCGTTGAAATCCCACATGGGGTGGCCCCTGTATTGCAGTGGTTGCACTTCGCAGAATGCATGTTGCCATGACTCCAATCATGGTCAACTCGGACTGGGCCAGTAATCTTATTCGGCCCATCAGATAATGGACGCTCTTGTCTTCCTCCAGTTTGGGGCTCATGGCGCCAACTAAGCGTTCTTCAGAGGAGCAAGATCAACTCCGGAGGCCGACCGGACAGGTCCGAAGCGAGCGTCTTCTATGTAAACCATTCAAGGCCGGTCTTCGGACGCCTTCTTAGGGGTTCCGGATGGATATCCAGATCCGGCAATGCGCCATATTTGGCGCCACCCACTTGATATATAGACCCTCGTGAGAACGGGTACGAGGCGTAACAACCTCTTCCACAAGACAAAATGGGGCTCGATGCCCGTAAATAGTTCAAGAAGAGCTACGTAACCCGCGATATGCGTGATAGAGGCGGGTGTAAGGTGATGGAGCTGGAGTCCCAGAGAACTCCGAGAGCCCGCGAGGAACGGATGTATAGGAAATCTGAGTCCCCTTATCAGATAGGGGACGAAGCATACCCGCTCCCCTTTGTTCGGACTTGGGGTAGCCTCCGCTTGCTTCCCACCTTGGTAGGTGGCCAGCCCGGCTCGAACCGGAACCATGAAGGCCGGTGGGAGATATCCCCCCGCTTGGAGCTTCACCAGCTCATTGTGTGGAACAGAGCATCTCCTCCAATCTCCTGGCAGAGGGCTGGGAGCGCGAGAAGAGGAGCCGCGTCGACGGTCCATGATGGAATGGATTCTAGGTCAAAGGCGCTCCGATGAGTATTCGCGGAAGGAAGATGATGTGATTTGGATCTGGATTTTTGCCTCTCTTATAGGCAGATTATTTGCACGGCTAGGGGGTGAAACATAAAAGATACCCTGGCTTTTCGCATTCGTGCGACGCGTGGAAGAAGGCCATTATTGGGCGTGGAAGCCAAGAAGCAAAACATTGGTGAGGAAGCCGGACACTATTCGCCAGGTACATGGAACTTAAAAGGAGAACCCGCCTTGCAACACCGAAGACTATATACGCGCTGGACTTATCGTCATTGAAGCCTAGTTCGGGGGCTACTGAGGGAGTCCTGCACTAGGGGGTGTCCGGACAACCAGACTATCATCGTCCATCGGACTCCAAGACTATGAAGATACAAGATTGAAGACTCCGTCCCGTGTCCGGATGGGACTTTCCTTGGCGTGGAAGGCAAGCTTGGCGATACGGATATGTAGATCTCCTACCATTGTAACCGACTCTGTGTAACCCTAGCCCTCTCTGGTGTCTATATAAACCGGAGGGCTTTAGTCCGTAGGACATAACCTCCATTACAACAATCATACCATAGGCTAGCTTCTAGGGTTTAGCCTCCTTGATCTCGTGGTAGATCCACTCTTGTAATATACATCATCAATATTAATCGAGCAGGACGTAGTGTTTTACCTCCATCAAGAGGGCCCGAACCTGGGTAAAACATCGTGTCCCTTGTCTCCCGTTACCATCCGCCTAGACGCACAGTTCGGGACCCCCTACCCGGGGTCCGCCGGTTTTGACACCGACAACGACCTTTGGCAAAACTCACATTTGTTAGTCCACACACGTGATCCCCTTTGAGGAGACTTTGCAAAGATCTCATATTGATGTGGGCTAGACGGTGATGCCAAAGCCAACCCACATCAACTTTAGCCATTAGGCAAGTCGCGGACCGTTCTCGACATGCCCAACAAAGGCTACTTTAAGAGTCTTGCTCCACAAAAGGGCCATGGTATGAAGATCAAAGAATGTTGCAAATCCCACAAGTGCAAGTTGACGAACGGAAAGTAAATTGTATGCAAGGGACTCAACAAGCATGACCTTCTCAATAGATAAATCTTGAGAGGTTACCACCTTGCTAAGCCCCAATACCTTAGAAGTTGAAGCATCACCGAATTGGACATGGGTGGGCATAGATGGAATTGTATGCACATCCACCACCAAGTCCTTGCTCCCGGTCATATGATTTGTTGCTCCACTATCGAGCAACCATGACGCCCCACCGGAAGCAAACTCCTATGAGAGATCAATGCTTGGATTTAGATGCCCATTTTTAATGGGTCCTTTTATGTTAGTAACAAGGGTCTTAGGAACCCAAATAGACCATTCTATGTACTCATAAGAAGAACCAACAAATTTAGCATAAACATGCCCATCACTAGCACGTCACAAAACATAAGAGGGGTTAAAGTCACCAGCTTCGTTGCTAGGGGCGGTTTTGCCCTTCTTGGCATTACTACCCACTTCCTTGTTCTTCTTATTCTCATGAGCACCCTCACCCGCCTTGAAAAAGGTGTCCTTGAGAAGGAGAGATTGCTTGGTTTTTTTCTTCTTCTTCTTATTTGACTTGGGTACGAACCCAAGTCCTTCCTTTCCTACAACTTCCTTTTGATTGCTCAAAAGGTCATTGAGGTTCTTCTTGCCTTGTATGCAAGTCACAAGGCCCTTCTCAAGTTGCTCTTTCAACTTTACATTTTCCTCCATGAGATGCACATGCTCGCAACAAGGGTTAGTAGCACGGGCATTATCAATTAGAACGAATGGAGAACAAGTGGAAATTTCCTTGGTTAGCTTCACTTGGAGTTGATCATGAGACTCTTTGAGAGAAGCATGAAAACCCTTCAAGGCCTTGTGAGCCTTTTCAAGTGTATCAAATTCTTCCTTGAGTCTATCATGGCCAACCCCAAGTGAGGCTTTCTGGGATTTAAGCACACGAGTAAGAACAATAGCATGATAAAGATCTTTTGCAATTTAGCATGATCAACATTGTGTGACTCCTCAAGAGTCAAATGAAGATCTCTCGCTCTTCCTCTAGAGCAATGGAAAGATCTGCAATCTCATCGTCATAGTCACGGCTACGCCCCTCCAACTTGGAGATAGTGTCCTCATGCGACTCAATGATATCATTGACCTCACCAAGTTGTTCCAAGAGAGCAACAAAGTGCTTCTTGGACTCACCCTTGAGCTTGCTCACAAACTTGGCGAACTCATTCTCACCAACTTTCTCCACCTCACTATCATCTACACAATCTAACAATGAAGGAGTAGTGACGATGGTGGTTTTGATGTTAGGAGTTACCTTGTTGATACCTTTGGACATGAGGCACTTGGCAACGGTGTTTTCATTGGGGGCGCCGAAGAGAGACACCTTGGAGGGAGAATATGTAGCAATGGCAATGGTTGTCATTGCCATTCCTTCTTCACTTGTATCTTCCTCATCATTATCGGAGGGGTACTCTTCATGTGCCACCAAGCCCTTTGGAGGAGTCTTCTTGGTGAAGTTGCTCTTGCTAGGGAAGGACTTGGCTTTATCTTTGTGAAGAGTTTGCCACCATTGTCTTCCCTCTTCTCGTAGGGGCAATCCACCACAAAGTGACTCACATTGCCACAATTCTAGCAAGTTCTTACACGTTGCTTGTTCTTTGACCCAATTGAGTTGTTCTTGGTGAAGTTGGGCCTTGAATTCCTCTTGTTGCTCCAAAATTGCCTTGACTCAAGAGCCATCTGCTCATGGTAAGCATATTCGGTATCTTCGGGGCCACACTCCTCTTCTTCTTTCGGAATGACCTTGGCCTTCAAAGCAAGGATGGGAGTGCTTTACCGGACACGAGAAAGAGCATTGTCAGTGGTCTTGTTCATGATGTTCATGGCAATAAACTCATCCAACACTTCACTTGAGGATAAGGTGTGAAAGTCCGACCTTTGTCGAACCACGGAAGACATGGCCTTGTTGAATGTCATGATGGCCTTAAGGAACTAGCGCTTGATCCAAGTGTCATCCTTATCCTTGCTTCCATGGTCTTGGAGAGCAACCGCAAGAGTAGTCACCCTCGAGTAAAGATCACGCGGATCTTCGTCTTCAAGCATCACAGATTCATCGGCCTCATCAAGGACCACTTCAAAGTTGGACCATTGGATGCTTGAGCTCCCATGTACATAGAAACAATGTGATCCCAACAATCCTTTGCACGAGTGGAAGGTCATAGGTGCGCTAGGTCTTCGGGAGGGACCGCTTCTTGAAGGATGAACAATGCAGAGTGATTGTATTGATTGTCCACTTCTTCTCTTGGGGTGAAGTTGTTTGGATCATGCAGGTAGAAACCTTGCTTAATGATTCTCCAAAGATTAGTTAATCAATGATTCAAATGAGACTTAATGTGGAAGACCCAACTAGCAAAATCACCCTTAACAAGCTTGGGAGGAGGACCATGATTATTAATGCGAGTTGTGGGGACCGGTCCTCCATAGAACGGGGGAGGGGGAACCGAGGCAAAGGTTCCCTTCCCATTCTTGTCATGAGGGGAAGGAACATGAGTACCTTTAGCTACTTCCTTGACGGAATTGGCCTCCAACTCCGATGTCGTGGGATTAACAACGACCAAGGGATTGGGAGTAGATTTCATCCCCTCAAGTAATTCTTTAAGCATGGATTTGACTTCGGTCGTCATAGACGTCTTAATTGAAGCCATAGCTTCATTTAAGTCATCTCAAGTGATCGAAGTCAACTCCACGGCCTCGGGCAAATCCTCCTCGGTGTCAACCATACTCTTCGGGTGGTGAAACCCTTAATAAAGAGACGAGGTGCTCATACCAATTGAAAGGATCGATATGGTTGACTAGAGGGGGGAGGGGTGAATAGGCAACTACAAATTTTTAGCTTTTCTTCACAAATTATGTTAAGCAACAAATAAGTTGTCTAGATGTGCAACTAGGTGAGCAACCTATATGATGCAACCAACAACAACAACAAGTGCAAGCAAGAGATACAACACAACAATAGCTTGCACAAAGTAAAGGGAAGAGATAACCACAAGTGGAGCCGGTGGAGACGAGGATGTGTTACCAAAGTTCCTTCCCTTTAGGGTAAGTACGTCTCCGTTGGAGCGGTGTGGAAGTACAATGCTCCCCACTAAGCCACTAGGGCCACCGTATTCTCCTCACGCCCTCACACAATGTGAGATGCCGTGATTCCACTAGTGGTGCCCTTGAAGGCGGCGACCGAACCATTACAAACAAGGTTGGGGCAATCTCCACAACTTGATTGTAGGCTCACAACGATACCACGGAGCTTCACCACAATGGAATGTGGCTCTGAGGTGACCTCAACCGTCTAGGGTGCTCAAACACCCAAGAGTAACAAGATCCGCAAGGGATTAGTGGGGGGAATCAAATTTCTCTCGGTGGAAGTGTAGATCCAGGCCTTCTCAACCAATCCCTAGAAATTCAACAAGTCTGATTGGCTAGGGAGAGAGATCGGGCAAAAATGAGCTTTGCAACAACAATGGAGCTTGGGGAAAATAGGTAGGTCTTCTTGGGGAAGAAGACCTCCTTTTACAGTTGGGAATCAAATCCAACCATTATCCCACAAATCAGCCCAAAGAGAGTGGTACTACCGCACCAGGCAGCGGTACTTCCGCTTGGCCTAGCGGTAGTTGTTGGAAATATGCCCTAGAGGAAATAATAAAAGTATTATTATATTTCCTTGTTCATGATAATTGTCTTTTATTCATGCTATAACTGTATTATCCGGAAATCGTAATACACGTGTGAATACATAGACCACAATATGTCCCTAGTGAGCCTCTAGTTGACTAGCTCGTTGTGATCAACAGATAGTCATGATTTCCTGGCTATGGACATTGGATGTCATTGATAACGGGATCACATCATTAGGAGAATGATGTGATGGACAAGACCCAATCCTAAGCATACCACAAAGATCGTGTAGTCGTTTGCTAGAGCTTTTCCAATGTCAAGTATCTCTTCCTTAGACCATGAGATCGTGTAACTCCCGGATACCGTAGGAGTGCTTTGGGTGTATCAAACGTCACAACGTAACTGGGTGACTATAAAGGTGCACTACAGGTATCTCCGAAAATGTCTTTTGGGTTGACACGGATCGAGACTGGGATTTGTCACTCGTGTAAACGGAGAGGTATCTCTGGGCCCACTCGGTAGGACATCATCATAATGTGCACAATGTGACCAAGGGGTTGATCACGGGATGATGTGTTACGGAACGAGTAAAGAGACTTGCCGGTAACGAGATTGAACAAGGTATCGGTATACCGACGATCGAATCTCGGGCAAGTAAAATACCGCTAGACAAAGGGAATTGTATACGGGATTGATTGAGTCCTTGACATCGTGGTTCATCCGATGAGATCGTCGTGGAACATGTGGGAGCCAACATGGGTATCCAGATCCTGCTATTGGTTATTGACCGGAGAACGTCTCGGTCATGTCTACATGTCTCCCGAACCCGTAGGGTCTACACACTTAAGGTTCGATGACGTTAGGGTTATAAAGGAAGTTTATATGTGGTTACCGAATGTTGTTCGGAGTCCCGGATGAGATCCCGGACGTCACGAGGAGTTCCGGAATGGTCCGGAGGTAAAGATTTATATATAGGAAGTCCTGTTTTGGTCAGCGGAAAAGTTTCGATATTTTTCGGTATTGTACCGGGAAGGTTCTAGAAGGTTCCGGAGTAGGGCCCACCTGCATGGGGGACCCACATGAACGTGGGTAGTGGGGGAAAGGCCCCACACCCCTGGTCAAGGCAAGACCAAGATCCCCCTTAGAAGGAATAAGATCATATCCCAAGGGATAAGATCAAGATCCCTAAAAGGGGGATAACAATCGATGGGGAAGGAAATGATGGGATTTCTTTCCTCCCACCTTGGCCAACGCCCCAATGGACTTGGAGGGCAAGAAACCAGCCCTCCACCCCTATATAAAGTGGGAGGCGCATGGGAGCTACACACGAGTTCGGCGCAGCCCTCCCCTCCCAAGTCCTCCTCCTCTCCGCGGTGCTTGGCGAAGCCTGCAGATTGCCACGCTCCTCCACCACCACCACGCCGTCGTGCTGCTGCTGGATGGAGTCTTCCTCAACCTCTCCTCTCTCCTTGCTGGATCAAGGCATGGGAGACGCCACCGGCTGTATGTGTGTTGAACGCGGAGGTGCCGTCCGTTCGGCACTAGGATCTCCGGTGATTTGGATCACGGCAGCACGACTCCTTCAACCCCGCTCTCTTGAACGCTTTCTCTTAGCGATCTACAAGGGTATGTAGATGCACTTTCCTTCCCTCGTTGCTGGTTTCTCCATAGATAGATCTTGGTGACACGAGGAAAATTTTGAATTTCGCCTCGTTCCCCAACAAATGGCATCATGAGCTAGGTCTATTGCGTAGATTCTTTGCACGAGTAGAACACAAAGTAGTTGTGGGCGTTGATTTTGTTCAATATGCTTACCGTTACTAGTCCAATCTTGTTTCGACGGTATTGTGGGATGAAGTGGCCGGACCGACCTTACACGCATCTTCGTGAGACAGTTCCACCGATTGACATGCACTTGGTGAATAAGGTGGCTAGCGGGTGCGATCTCTCCCACTTTAGTCGAACGGATTCGATGAAAAGGGTCCTTATGAAGGGTAAATAGCAATTGGCATATCACATTGTGGTTTTGCGTAGGTAAGAAACGTTCTTGCTAGAAACCCATAGCAGCCACGTAAAACATGCAACAACAATTAGAGGACGTCTAACTTGTTTTTGCAGGGTATGCTATGTGATGTGATATGGCCAAGAAGAATGTGATGAATGATATGTGATGTATGAGATTGATCATGTTCTTGTAATATGAATCACGACTTGCATGTCGATGAGTATGACAACCGGCAGGAGCCATAGGAGTTGTCTTTATTTATTGTATGACCTGTGTGTCATTGAACAACGACATGTAATTACTTTACTTTATTGCTAAGCGGTAGCCATAGTAGTAGAAGTAATAAGTTGGCAAGACAACTTCATGGAGACACGATGATAGAGATCATGATGATGGAGATCATGGTGTCATGCCGGTGACGATGATGATCATGGAGCCCCGAAGATGGAGATCAAAAGGAGCAAAATGATATTGGCCATATCATGTCACTATTTGATTGCATGTGATGTTTATCATGTTTATGCATCTTGTTTACTTAGATCGACGGTAGTAAATAAGATGATCTCTTACAACAATTTCAAGAAGTGTTCTCCCTAGCGTGCACCGTTGCTAAAGTTAAATCGTTTCAAGCACCACGTGATGATCGGGTGTGATAGATCCTTACGTTCACATACAACGGTGTAAGACAGTTTTACACATGCAAAACACTTAGGGTTAACTTGACGAGCCTAGCATGTACAGACATGGCCTCGAACACAGAGACCGAAAGGTCGAGCATGAGTCGTATAGTAGATCGATCAACATGAAGATGTTCACCGACGATGACTAGTCCGTCTCACGTGATGATCGGACACGGCCTAGTTGACTCGGATCATGTAATCACTTAGATGACTAGAGGGATGTCTATCGGTGGGAGTTCATAAGATGAACTTAATTATCCTGAACATAGTCAAAAGATCTTTGCAAATTATGTAAAAGCTCGCACTTTAGTTCCTTTGGTTAGATATGTTCCTAGAGAAAATATAGTTGAAAGTTGTGATGGCGATTATGCGGACAATAGAAAGCTTATGTCCTTAATGCACGCTCGGTGTGCTGAACCCCAAACGTAAATGCGTGGATGTTGCGAACATCGGACATACACGTTTTGATAACTACGTGATAGTTCAGATAAACGGTTTTAGAGTTGAGGCACCAAAGACGTTTTCAAAACGTCACGGAACATATGAGATGTTTCGAGGGCTGAAATTGGGATTTCAGGCTCGTGCCCACGTCAAGAGGTATGAGACCTCCGACGATTTTCTTAGCCTGCAAACTAAGGGAGAAAAGCTCAATCGTTGAGCTTGTGCTCAGATTGTCTGAGTGCAACAATCACTTGAATCGAGTGGGAGTTGATCTTCCAGATGAGATAGTGATGTTTCTCCAAAGTCATTGACACCGAGCTGCTAGAGCTTTGTGATGAACTATAACATATCAGGGATAGATATGATGATCCTTGAGGTATTCACGATGTTTGACACCACGAAAGTAGAAATCAAGAAGGAGCATCAATTGTTGATGGTTGGTGAAACCACTAGTTTCAAGAAGGGCAAGGGAAAGAAGGGATACTTCATGAAACGGCAAATCAACTGCTGCTCCAGTGAAGAAACCCAAGGTTGAACCCAAACCCGAGACTAAGTGCTTCTGTAATAAGGGGAACAACCACTGGAGCAGAATTACCCTAGATACTTGGTAGATGAGAAGGCTGGCAAGGTCGATAGAAGTATATTGGATATACATTATGTTAATGTGTACTTTACTAGTACTCCTAGTAGCACCAGGGTATTAGATACTGGTTCGGTTGCTAAGTGTTAGTAACTCGAAATAAAAGGCTGTGGAATAAACGGAGACTAGCTAAAGGTGAGCTGACGATATGTGTTGGAAGTGTTTCCAAATTTGATGTGATCAAACATCGCACGCTCCCTCTACCATCAAGATTAGTATTAAACCTGAATAATTGTCATTTGGTGTTTGCGTTGAGCATAGACATGATTGGATTATGTCTATCGCAATACGGTTATTCTTTTAAGGAGAATAATGGTTACTCTATTTATTTGAATAATACCTTCAATGGTCTTGCACCTAAAGGAATGATTTATTGAATCTCGATCATAGTGATACACATTTTCATGCCAAAAGATATAAGATAGTAATGATAGTACCACTTACTTGTGGCACTGCCATGTAAGTCATATTGGTATAAAACGCATGAAGAAGCTCCATGTTGATGGATCTTTGGACTCACTCGTTTTTAAAAAGTTTGAGACATGCGAACCACGTCTATTGGTGTATACGCATGAAGAAACTCCATGCAGATGGATCGTTTGGACTCACTTGATTTTGAATCACTTGAGATATGCAAATCATACCACATGGGCAAGATGACTGAAAAACCTCATTTTCAGTAAGATGGAACAAGATAGCAACTTGTTGGAAGTAACACATTTTGATGTGTGTAGTCCAATGAGTGCTGAGGCATGCAGTGAATATCGTTATGTTCTTACTTCATAGATGATTCGAGTAGATGTTGAGTATATTTACTTGATGAAACACAAGTCTGAATTATTGAATGGTTCAAGTAATTTCAGCGTGAAGTTCAAGATCATCGTGACAAGAGGATAAAATGTCTATGATATGATCATAGAAATGAGTATCTGAGTTACGAGCTTTGGCACGCATTAAGACATTGTGGAAATTGTTTCACAATTAATACCGCCTGGAACACCATAGTTTGATGTTGTGTCCGAACATCATAGTTGCACCCTATTGGATATGGTGCGTACCATGATGTCTCTTATCGAATGACCACTATTGTTTATGGGTTAGGCATTAGAAACAACCACATTCACTTTAAATAGGGCACTACGTAATTCCGTTGAGATGACACCGTATGAACTATGGTTTAGAGAAACCTAAGCTGTCATTTCTTAAAGGTTTGGGGCTGCGACGCTTATGTGAAAAAGTTTCAGGTTGATAAGCTAGAACCCAAAGCGGATAAATTGCATCTTCATAGGACACCCAAAACAGTTGGGTATACCTCCTAATTCAGATCCGAAAGCAATAGGGATTGTTTCTTGAATCGGGTCCTTTCTCGAGGAAAAGTTTGTCTCAAAAAGTTGAGTGGGAGGATGGTGGAGACTTGATATGGTTATTGAACCGTTACTACAACTAGTGTGTAGCAGGGCACAGGAAGTTGTTCCTGTGGCACCTACACCAATTAAAGAAGAAGCTTATGATAGTGATCATGAAACTTCGGATCAAGTCACTATCGTGCCTCATAGGGTGACAAGGATGCGTACTGCTTCAGAGTGGTACAGTAATCCTGTCTTGAAGGTCATGTTGCTAGACAACAATGAACCTACGAGCTATGGAGAAGCAATGGTGGGCTCAAATTCCGACAAATGGTTAGAAGCCATGAAATCCGAGATAGGATCCATGTATCAGAACAAAGCATGGACTTTGGTGGACTTTCCCGATGATCGGCAAGCCATTGAGATAAATGGATCTTTAAGAAGAAGACGGACGTGGACAGTAATGTCACCGTCTATGAAGCTCGACTTGTGGCGAAGAGTTTTTCACAAGTTCAAGGAGTTGACTACGATGAGATTTTCTCATCCGTAGCAATGCTTAAGTCCATCGGAATCATGTTAGCATTAGCTGCATTTATGAAATCTGGCGGATGTCAAAACGAGTTTCCTTACCAGTTTCGTAAGGAAAGGTTGTATGTGATAAAATCAGAAAGGTTTTGTCGATCCTAAGGATGCTAAAAGGTATGCTAGCTCCAGCAATCCTTCTAAGGACTGGAGTAAGCATCTCGGAGTTGGAATATGTACTTTGATAAGATGATCAAAGATTTTGGGTTTATACAAATTTATGAGAAACTTGTATTTCCAAAGAAGTGAGTGGGAGCACTATAGAATTTCTGATGAGTATATGTTGTTGACATATTGTTGATCAGAAATGATGTAGAATTTTCTGTAAAGCATATAGGGTTATTTGAAAAGTGTTTTTCAAGTGAAAACCTGGTTTAAGCTACTTGAACATTGAGCATCAAGATCTATGAGGATAGATCAAAGACCGCTTAATGCTACTTTCAAATGAGCATATACCTTGACATGATCTTGAAGGTGTTCAAGATGGATCAGTCAAAGAAGGAGTTCTTGCCTGAGATGTAAGGTATGAAGTCAAGACTTAAAGCTCGACCATGGCAGAAGAAAGAGGAAGGACGAAGGTCGTCCCCTATGCTTTTGTCATAGTCTCTATAGTATGCTATGTTGTGTACCGCACCAAAAGTGTGCCTTGCCATGAGTCAGTCAAGGGGAACAAGAATGATCCAGGAATGGATCATTGGACAGCGGTCAAAATTGTCCTTGGAATAAATAAGGATATGTTTCTCGATTATGGAGGTGATAAAGAGTTCGGCGTAAAGGGTTACGTCGATGCAAGCTTTAACACCTATCCGAGTGACTCTGAGTAGCAAACCAGATACGTATAGTGGAGCAAACACTTGGAATAGCTCCAAGTGGAGCGTGGAAGCAGCGTTTACAATATGACCTAGAGATTTGCGAAGTACATACGGATCTGAATGTTGCAGACCCGTTGACTAAAACCTCTTTTGCAAGCAAAACATGATCAAACCCCAGAACTCATTGAGTCCTAATCACATGATGATGTGAACTAGTTTAGTGACACTAGTAAACTCTTTGGATGTTGGTCACATGGCGATGTGACCTGTGAGTGTTAATCACATGGTGATGTGAACTAGATTATTGACTCTAGTGCAAGTGGGAGACTGTTGGAAATATGCCCTAGAGGCAATAATAAAAGTATTATTATATTTCCTTGTTCATGATAATTGTCTTTTATTCATGCTATAACTGTATTATCCGGAAATCGTAATACACGTGTGAATACATAGACCACAATATGTGAAAGCACATTTGCTCCCTGGGTGGTTTTGGTAATTAATGACAACATACTTTATGGTTGGACTAATGCTTTTATCAAGTATGTTTCAGGAAGTTCAATCACATTGGCATGGCAAAAGGACTGAAGAGGTGGACCCCTCAAATGCTAAGGCAAGCATTGGCAAAAGCTCAAGACTCCATTTTTGGTTTAGTGATCCAAGATCACATTGAGTCTATAGGAAAGCCAATACTATTAAAAGGGGATGAGGTTATGATGATGATCTGGTTGCTCAAAGTGCTTAGTGATACATCTCCTAAACTATCAGCAACTCTCACTTCCATAATACACTCATAAGTAATCTCGGTCCCACCGATTTCCTAAACTCAGTCACACCGAGACGAACCACCTCAGCCATATAGCCAAACCCTAGAAATCTCGGATTTTCGATTCGAACTCGGTCTCACGAAACTTGAGTTGCCAAGCTTCAGAACATACGTCATCAAATCGGTGTCACCGAGATGATGAAGTCGGTCCCACCGAGATTGGCAAGCTCTAGTCTTTACGAATCGGACTCACCGAGTTTGTATTTTCGGTCCCACGAAAATCCCAACGTTCACATGATTTGAACTTTCGGTCTCACCGAGTTGTCAACTTCGGTCCGACCGAGATTGGTCAAATGTGTGTAACGGTTGGATTTTGTGTGGAGGCTATAAATACCCTCCACCCCTCTTCATTCGTGAGAGAGCCATCGAAAGAACTACCACTCCTACCTTACATTTACGAGAAGAGAACTACCTACCCTTGTGTTGAGATCAAGTTGCTCCACTCCCACCATATGAAGCTTGATCTCTAGCCTTCCCAAGTTGCTTTCCACTCAATCCTTTCTTCCACCACAGCCAAATCAGTGAGGAGAGTTGAGTGTTGGGGAGATTATCATTTGAAGCACAAGAGCAAGGAGTTCATCATCATCAACACCATCTATTACCTTTTGGAGGGTGGTGCCTCCTAGATTGGTTAGGTGTCGCTTGGGAGCCTCCGTCGAGATGTGGAGTTGAACCAAGAAGTTTGTAAGGGCAAGGAGATCGCCTACTTCGTGAAGATCTACCCGAGTAAGGCTAGCCCTCCGTGGGCGTGAGCCATGATGGCATAGACAAGGTTGCTTCTTCGTGGACCCTTCGTGGGTGGAGCCCTCCGTGGACTCTCGCAGCCGTTACCCTCCGTGGGTTGAAGTCTCCATCAACGTGGAATGACGATAGCACCACCTATCGGAACCACGAGAAAAATCTCCGTGTCTCCAAATTGCGTTTGATCTTCTCCACTTCTCTTTACTACTTGTGCAATTTACTTTCCGCTGCCCATACTCTAGAATTGCATGTGCAGTATGCTACTTGACTTGTGTGATATGCAAAATCTGCCAAAAACTTGTCTTTGTCAAAAGGCATAATTTTTATCTTGTCGAGTAGTCTAATCACCCCCCCCCTCTAGACACTCTCACCTTCTTGATCCTACAATTGGTATCGAGCATTGGTCTCCATTGCTTTGGTTTACACACCATTGGAGGAAGATGGGCGTGTTCACGTTTGGGAGTGTTAGCCATAGAGTGCCTATTCTTAATGGAGTGTCCTATAACTCGTGGAGGATTGAAATGCTTATTATCTTTAAGATGTATAACTTTGCAAATATGTTGAAACCCCCTATGTGCCTCCATTTGACCCCTTGCACCCTACCATGGATGAAGAGCTTGATTTGCTTCGTAACCTTAGAACTGTAAATCTTATCATTAGAGGGTTACCCGATAATTTGCTTAAGCTTGTTACAAACTTTGAGTGCGCCTATGCTATGTGGAAGTTCTTGGAAGAACTTTATCCGGACTGCTCTTTGAGAGGTCTTGATGAAATTCTATACAAGACTATTGAATTTGACATGATGCGCCCCAATGATCCCAACTTTGATGAATGCTTCTTTGAGCTTCGTGATCTTATGAAAAAGAAGGGTGATCCTTGTCTTATTAATGCTCTAATTAGAAATGCTCTTGTATTGCATTCCGATGATTATTGTCACATTGACAAAACTAATGCAAGTTGTTGTCAAATTGACCTAGGAGTTGATGATGAACTATCTATGGGTCAATATGATGATGAGTATGAGCATGATGATGATTACTCCGATTCGGACACTGAGCTAGACAAGATCATGAAGAGTCTCAATCTCATGGCGAATCTAAGAGACTACATATCCGGTGGAAAAGAGTGGATTCTTGATAGTGGATGCACCGATCACATGACCGGAGATGAAGACATGTTTCGAGAGCTTGCAAAGAACGATGGTCCACGCAAGTATGTGACTTTTGGAGACAACTCCAAGGGTAAGGTACTTGGCCTTGGTAAGGTGGCCATATCTCATGATAGCTCTATTCAAAATGTCATGCTTGTTGAATCACTTGGATACAATTTACTCTCCGTGTCTAGATTAGCTGACTTTGGATTCAATGTGCTATTCACCGAAGTAGATTGCCAAGTCTTTCGTCGTGACAATCATAACATGGTATTTACCGGTATCCGTAGAGGTGATCTATATATTGTTGATTTCACTAAGAAAGCCCAACCTAGAACTTGCTTCATTGCTAAATCCGCTAAAGGTTGGTTATGGCATAGAAGGCTTGGACATGTTGGTATCGTAATCTAGACAAGCTAATCAAAGGTGATCATATTCTTGGTGTTAAAGATGTTTTCTTTGACAAAGATAGACTTTGTAGTGCTTGTCAGGCAGGAAAAACAAGTAGGTGGAAGTCATCCGTGAAGAACATCATGACCACAAGGAGACCGCTTGAGCTTCTTCATATGGATCTCTTCGGTCCCAATGCTTACAAAAGCCTTGGTGGTAACTCCTTTGGTCTAGTTATAGTTGATGATTATTCCAGATTTACGTGGATATTTTTCCTTGATGACAAATCGCAAGTTCAGAGAATCTTCAAAACCTTTGCCAGAAAGGCCCAAAATCAATTTGAGGTGAAGATCAAGAAAGTTCGGAGTGACAATGGAACGGACTTCAAGAACACCCATGTAGACTCTTTTCTCGATGAGGAAGGGATTCTACATGAGTTCTCAGCTACGTACACTCCTCAACAAAATGGAGTTGTTGAGAGGAAGAACCGAGCAGCTCATAGAGATGGCGAGAACGATGCTTGATGAATACAAGACACGAAGCACTTTTGGGGTGAAGCCGTCGAGACGACTTGTCATGCTATCAACAGGCTTTATCTTCATAAGCTTCTCGGCAAGACATCATCTGAGCTCCTCACCGGTAACAAACCCCAAGTGGGATACTTTCGTGTCTTTGGTTGAAATGCTATATCCTTGATAAGCATCGTCGGTCTAAATTTGCTCCTAAAACTCATGAAGGCTTTTTCCTCGGTTATGGATCAAACTCCCACACCTACCGTGTCTACAATAATTTCACCCGAAAGGTTGAAGAGGCGGTAGATGTGAGTTTGATGAATCTAATGGCTCATAAGTAGAGCAAATGCCTATTGATGTAGGAGACAAGGACCCATCGGAAGCCATCCAAGATTTATCTATTGGGAAGATCCGTCCCATGGAAGTGAAGGAGAGTACCTCATCTACATATGTGGAGCCCCCTACCTCACGGCAAGATGAACCTCAAGGCAACATGGAGGCCTCCACAAGTGGAACTCACCAAGATGAGGAAGTGCAGCAAGAAGATCCACCACAACCTCCTTCTCCACCACCTCAAGACAACACCAACAACAATGAAGAAGAAGAAGAGGAAGATGAGGATGATGAGGAAGCTCAGCCACAACCACAACAAAAGCTATCCCGAGTCCGAGCAAGAGTCAAGAAAAATCATCCCGTGGAACAAATGATGAACGACATCGACTCCGGGAGAATTACTCGCTCTAAAACTCGCTTAGCTAACTTTTGTGAGCATTACTCATTTATCTCTAGTCTTGAACCAATGAAGGTAGAAGAAGCACTTGAAGACCCGGATTGGGTGAACGCTATGCACGAAGAGCTACACAACTTCGAGAGGAACAATGTATGGACCTTGGTAGAGAAGCCCAAGGATGATCAAAACGTCATTGGAACCAAATGGGTGTTTCGGAACAAGCAAGATGAAGATGGACAAGTCATCCGCAACAAGGCTCGTCTCGTAGCTCAAGGTTACACACAAGTCGAAGGTATGGACTATGGTGAGACCTATGCCCCCGTTGCTAGACTTGAGTCCATTCGCATTCTTCTTGCTTATGCCAATCACCATGACATTACTCTCTATCAAATGGATATTAAAAGTGCTTTCCTAAATGGTGAAATTGAGGAGGAAGTATTTGTGAAACAACCTCCCGGATTTGTGAATCCTAAAAGCCTAATCATGTTTACAAACTTCACAAAGCTCTTTATGGTCTTAAACAAGCTCCTAGAGCTTGGTACAAATGCTTGACTAGCTTTCTTCTTGAAAAAGGATTTGAGATTGGAAAAATAGACTCAACGCTTTTCACGAAAAGGGTTGATGGTGAACTATTTGTGTGCCAAATATATGTTGATGATATTATCTTTGGTTCAACTAACCCTCATTTTAGCGAGAAGTTTGGAAAGCTCATGTCGGAGAAGTACGAGATGTCCATGATGAGTGAACTCAAATTCTTTCTTGGGTTGCAAATCAAGCAATCTAAGGAGGGTACCTTTGTCTCACAAACAAAGTACACCAAGGATCTCTTCAAGAAGTTCAACATGCAAGAAAGCAAAGGTATGAGAACCCCCATGCCTACAAGTGGACATAATGACTTGACAAAAGATGGAGAACCTGTTGATCAAAAGGTTTACCGATCTATGATTGGTTCTCTACTATATCTCTGTGCTTCTCGTCCTGATATAATGTTGAGTGTATGCATGTGTGCTCGATATCAAGCAGCCCCTAAGGAATGTCATCTTAAAGCTGTTAAAAGAATTGTGAGATATTTGATACACACACCAAACTTTGGCATTTGGTATCCTAAGAGGGCCTCTTTCGATCTTGTTGGCTATTCCGACTCGGACTATGCCGGTGACAGGGTTGATAGAAAGTCAACTTCGGGTACGTGTCAATTTCTTGGTCGATCCCTTGTATCTTGGTCCTCCAAGAAACAAAATTCGGTATCATTATCTACTGCCGAAGTAGAATATATTGCTGCTGGTTCATGTTGTGCTCAGTTGCTATGGATGACACAAACGCTTAAGGATTATGGGATACATGTGAGACATGTTCCTTTGCTTTGTGACAATGAGAGTGCGATTAAGATTGGACACAATCCAGTGCAACACTCTCGCACGAAACATATTGAAGTTCGTCACCATTTTATTCGTGATCACATTGCCAAGGGTGACATCAATCTTAAGCATGTTCGTACTGACAAACAACTTGCTGATATCTTTACAAAACCTCTTGATGAGAAAGTGTTTTGTCGCTTAAGGAGTGAGTTGAACATCATTGATGCTTCAAACTTGGAGTGAAAATTCCATTGATGCATGCAAGGCATGAGCCTACTTGACTAATCCTTGATATTTCTATTATGATGATGATCATATGTCTTGGACACATTTGTCTCCTTGTATTGCATCTAACTCCTTGCAGGTACTTGGATGATCTACATTCCACAAGATTACCACACACTCAAATCTTGAGTAATCTTGTCATTGACCAAGTATCTAGCCCTTTGGGATGTTGAGTTCAAGGAACAAAATTCCACATATCCTTTTTGACACCTTATACATCTAGTATTTCACTCTTGTCATCTTGGATATCCTTGAGTATTTCCTTGCTTGCCTAACCCATGTAGGAAGATGAACTACACAAGTTGAAATGGTGCTCCAACTTCACATTCAATGAGCACCTACATCAAGTTCACCTACATGAACAAAGCAACAACAAGCCCAAGGTATGTTTTTCACATCTTTAAGGAGCTTTGCTCAAAGACATGAGTACAAGCAGCTTCATAAGATGTGATCACATCAAATGCTTAATCGAAAAATGGCAACCCCATTTTGAGCTTAAACGATGAGTATGACCTATGATCAAATGTTCTCATTTGACTCCTAAGTCAAGATACTCAAACATAGGTGACTTTGTCGCCGACCCCTATCTAGATGAAGTACATATGTTTTGGAGTTTTTTTTATTTTCTCTTATGTTCTCTCATTGAGTTCTCATTTAAAAAAAAAAACTTCATCTAGGAACCTTTTCATTTCTATTCTTCTGTCTTTGTGAATATCTTTTTGGCTTTGATCAATTCCTTGAAAATCTTTTACAAATTCATTGCAAATCCTTTGGAACATTCCTTGCAAAGTGAGCTGAATTATTTCTGTATTTCCTTGGAATTAAACTCGGTGTCACCGACTTAAATATTTCGGTCTAACCGAAAAGGATCTGCCCTAAGTCCATGACTTTCGGACCCACCGATCCATCTTATTTCGGTGCCACCGATTTTTTCCTTGATATTTTCTTCTGCAGCTCCACTCAATGATTCTCTATGTATGTTTTCTTATTACCCTGTTGTGATTCTTAAGGATCCCATTTCTTTCCTTTCATCTTTCCTGACCTCCCTAGTTTGCTGTCCTTTTCGGCACTTGATGTCAAAGGGGGAGAAGATTTAGGGGGAGAAGAAGAGCAATCTTACCTTAAGGGGGAGAGAATCACATCAAAGCCTTGCCGTGTTTCACATTGGATATTACATTTGGCATCATTCTTTTGATTTTTGCTTTTTTCCTCAAAGGGAGAGGAATCTTCACAATTGATATCTTATGGAAAGCAAAATCTCTCAGAGTTCATTGAAAATCTTTTAGTTTCAGGAGACATGTTTGCTGATTCAAGCTTGTGCTCAACATGAGACACTTTTTATACATGTCATCCCTGGCTTGGTACTCTTTATGTTCTTGCAGTTGGTTGAAGAAATACTCTTGTGTTATCTAACCTTGTTTTCCCAAGTCCATTTCTTCAGGTACAATGCCAAGGAACCTCAAGGTAAGTATATGCACCTTGCAGAATGTGCATGATGGTGACTTGCTTGTGTATACCTGTTTGCAAGAAATCACCATGCACATATGCATTATCACTCACTTCTTTTCATCTGCTCTGATGCATATAGCCAAGCTGCATGTAGCACATCTTGCTTTTCTCTCTTGTGTGCTTGTGGTAGTCCAAAACCATAATTTATGAAAATCTTGCACACTTGTAGGGGAGCCTGTGTACTACATGTTTGTCAAAGCTTTGTGATATACATCTTTCTTTCAAGAAGCTTTGATGTCCCATTTTGTGTGTTGCCATCAATTACCAAAAGGGGAGATTGAAAGCACATTTGCTCCTGGGTGGTTTTGGTAATTAATGACAACATACTTTGTGGTTGGACTAATGCTTTTATCAAGTATGTTTCAGGAAGTTCAATCACATTGGCATGGCAAAAGGATCAAGAGGTGGACCCTCAAATGCTAAGGCAAGCATTGGCAAAAGCTCAAGACTCCATTTTTGGTTTAGTGATCCAAGATCACATTGAGTCTATAGGAAAGCCAATACTATTAAAAGGGATGAGGTTATGATGATGATCTGGTTGCTCAAAGTGCTTAGTGATACATCTCCTAAACTATCGGCAACTCTCACTTCCATAATACACTCATAAGTAATCTCGGTCCCACCGATTTCCTAAACTCACCACACCGAGACGAACCACCTCAGCCATATAGCCAAACCCTAGAAATCTCGGATTTTCGATTCGAACTCGGTCTCACGAAACTTGAGTTGCCAAGCTTCTGTAACCTTCGTCATCAAATCGGTGTCACCGAGATGATGAAGTCGGTCCCACCGAGATTGGCAAGCTCTAGTCTTTACACGAATCGGACTCACCGAGTTTGTATTTTCGGTCCCACCGAAAATCCCAACGTTCACATGATTTGAACTTTCGGTCTCACCGAGTTGTCAACTTCGGTCTGACCGAGATTGGTCAAATGTGTGTAACGGTTGGATTTTGTGTGGAGGCTATAAATACCCTCCACCCCTCTTCATTCGTGAAGAGAGCCATCGAAAGAACTACCACTCCTACCTTACATTTCTGAGAAGAGAACTACCTACCCTTGTGTTGAGATCAAGTTGCTCCACTCCCACCATATGAAGCTTGATCTCTAGCCTTCCCAAGTTGCTTTCCACTCAATCCTTTCTTCCACCACAGCCAAATCAGTGAGGAGAGTTGAGTGTTGGGGAGATTATCATTTGAAGCACAAGAGCAAGGAGTTCATCATCATCAACACCATCTATTACCTTTTGGAGGTGGTGCCTCCTAGATTGGTTAGGTGTCGCTTGGGAGCCTCCGTCGAGATGTGGAGTTGAACCAAGAAGTTTGTAAGGGCAAGGAGATCGCCTACTTCGTGAAGATCTACCCCGAGTAAGGCTAGCCCTCCGTGGGCGTGAGCCATGATGGCATAGACAAGGTTGCTTCTTCGTGGACCCTTCGTGGGTGGAGCCCTCCGTGGACTCTCGCAGCCGTTACCCTCCGTGGGTTGAAGTCTCCATCAACGTGGAATGACGATAGCACCACCTATCGGAACCACGAGAAAAATCTCCGTGTCTCCAAATTGCGTTTGATCTTCTCCACTTCTCTTTACTACTTGTGCAATTTACTTTCCGCTGCCCATACTCTAGAATTGCATGTGCAGTATGCTACTTGACTTGTGTTATATGCAAAATCTGCCAAAAACTTGTCTTTGTCAAAAGGCATAATTTTTATCTTGTCGAGTAGTCTAATCACCCCCCCCCCTCTAGACACTCTCACCTTCTTCGATCCTACAATATGTCCCTAGTGAGCCTCTAGTTGACTAGCTCGTTGTGATCAACAGATAGTCATGATTTCCTGGCTATGGACATTGGATGTCATTGATAACGGGATCACATCATTAGGAGAATGATGTGATGGACAAGACCCAATCCTAAGCATAGCACAAAGATCGTGTAGTTCGTTTGCTAGAGCTTTTCCAATGTCAAGTATCTCTTCCTTAGACCATGAGATCGTGTAACTCCGGATACCGTAGGAGTGCTTTGGGTGTATCAAACGTCACAACATGGCGGGTGACTATAAAGGTGCACTACTGGTATCTCGAAAGTGTCTTTTGGGTTGACACGGATCGAGATGGGATTTGTCACTCCATGTAAGCGGAGAGGTATCTACGGGCCCACTCGGTAGGACATCATCATAATGTGCACAATGTGACCAAGGGGTTGATCACGGGATGATGTGTTACGGAACGAGTAAAGAGACTTGCCGGTAACGAGATTGAACAAGGTATCGGTATACCGACGATCGAATCTCGGGCAAGTAAAATACCGCTAGACAAAGGGAAATGTATACGGGATTGATTGAGTCCTTGACACCGTGGTTCATCCGATGAGATCATCGTGGAACATGTGGGAGCCAACATGGGTATCCAGATCCCGCTGTTGGTTATTGACCGGAGAACGTCTCGGTCATGTCTACATGTCTCCCGAACCCGTAGGGTCTACACACTTAAGGTTCGATGACGCTAGGGTTATAAAGGAAGTTTATATGTGGTTACCGAATGTTGTTCGAGTCCGGATGAGATCCCGGACGTCACGAGGAGTTCGGAATGGTCCGGAGGTAAAGATTTATATATAGGAAGTCTGTTTTGGTCACAGGAAAAGTTTGGTATTTTTCGGTATTGTACCGGGAAGGTTCTAGAAGGTTCGGAGTGGGGCCCACCTGCATGGGGGACCCACATGAACGTGGGTAGTGGGGAAAGGCCCCACACCCCTGGTCAAGCGCACCAAGATCCCCCTTAGAAGGAATAAGATCATATCCGAAGGATAAGATCAAGATCCCTAAAAGGGGATAACAATCGATGGGGAAGGAAATGATGGGATTTCTTTCCTCCCACCTTGGCCAACGCCCCAATGGACTTGGAGGGCAAGAAACCAGCCCCTCCACCCCTATATAAAGTGGGAGGCGCATGGGAGCTACACACGAAGTTACGGCGCAGCCCTCCCCTCTCCCAAGTCCTCCTCCTCTCCCCGGTGCTTGGCGAAGCCTGCTGAGGATTGCCACGCCTCCACCACCACCACGCCCGTCGTGCTGCTGCTGGATGGAGTCTTCCTCAACCTCTCCCTCTCTCCTTGCTGGATCAAGGCATGGGAGACGTCACCGGGCTGTATGTGTGCTGAACGCGGAGGTGCCGTCCGTTCGGCACTAGGATCTCCGGTGATTTGGATCACGACGAGTACGACTCCTTCAACCCCGATCTCTTGAACGCTTCCGCTTAGCGATCTACAAGGGTATGTAGATGCACTCTCCTTCCCCCCGTTGCTGGTTTCTCCATAGATAGATCTTGGTGACACGTAGGAAAATTTTGAATTTCTGCTACGTTCCCCAACAGTAGTACCGCTGGGGCCGCGCATAGAGAGTAGTGAGAAGGGGCAGGAGTGAGAACGCCCTCGAGCGGCACTAGTAGCAGTGGTAGGACGATACTACCGCTTGAAAGCGGTACTACCGTGTGTAAGGGCTCATTTATCCCTAAGTGTTTTGGTGATTGATGACAATACTTGTGCGGACTAATCGTGTGCCTTGAGTCCTACAGATATTTCTTCATTAGGCACAAGGCGATTCGGTGCCCTCGGAGATTAGTGAAGCGGCGTTGTTCTCGTTTCTCTTTGGTGGAGTTGAGTCGTGAGGAGAGCCGTACTATTAAGAGGGGTCAGCGTCGGAAAGGTAGGGTGGAATCACACGTACACTTGCCCCTCCTTCCCTTGCACTTTGGAGCTGTCCATCGTTATCATGGTTGTGCGAATCGATGATCGCTGCTGTACTTGCGGTAGTACCGCAAGCACCAGCGATAATACTGCATGGCGGGACACGGTAGTACCGCCCCTCGGTATGATAGTACCGCGGTACCTTGGCCTAGTGCCGCTCAGGTAGCAGTAGTAGGGCGGATGTAATTTTACATCCGCGCCCCTCCGATAATACCGCTCCTTGGCGCTGTAGTACCGCCAAGACTCTGCCTAGTGCCGCTCGATGCAGTAGTAAGGCGGATGTAATTTTTACATCCGCGGCACCCATAGTACCGCTTCGCTCTGCTGTGTAGTACTGCTTGGGCCCACGGTAATACCGCTCCTTTGGAGCTGTAGTACCATGGCCCTTACGCCTAATACCGCGCGCCATGGTAGTAGGTGCGGATGTAATTTTTTACATCCATGCCCACCACGGTAGTACCGCGCCTTATGGGCGGTAGTACCGCGTCGAGTTTTTGCACCACCCTAATTTCTGCGGAAGTAGGCACGGATGAAATTTATTTCGTCGCGCCCTTCGGCCTTGACCCTCCTGCCTTGCGGTAGTACCGCAAGGGGAAGCGATAATACCGCGTCACTGTAGTACCGCCCTAGTTCGGCTTGGTCCGGGCTGTGGAGCTGCCACGGTAGTACCGTGGTCACGCACGGTAGTACCACAGCGTGCCGTCAGCGGTAGTACCGCTCCCCGAGCGGTAGTACCGTGAGTCATGAGCAGAATTAGTGAGTAACGGTTGGATCTTTTCCCCGACTATATAAGGAGTGTCTTCTACCTCTAGTTGATTACCTCTTCCACCTCTAAGCTCCATTGTTGCTCCAAGCTCCATTTTCGCTCGATCTCTCTCCTAGCCAATCAAACTTGTTGATTTGCTCGGGATCGGTGACAAGAGCCCGATCTACACTTCCACCAAAGGATATTTGATTCCCCACTTATCCCTTGCGGATCTTGTTACTCTTGGGTGTTGAGCACCCTAGGCGGTTGAGTCACCTCGAAGCCATACTCCATTGTGGTGAAGCTTCGTGGTGGTGTTGTTGTTGGGAGCCTCCGATTGTTGTGGAGATTGCCCCAACCTTGCTTATAAAGGTTCGTCGCCGCCTTCAAGGGCACCAATAGTGGAATCACGGCATCTCGCATCGTGTGAGGGCGTGAGGAGAATCTGATGGCCCTAGTGGCTTCTTAGGGAGCATTGTGCCTCCACACCGCTCTAACGGAGACGTACTTCCCCTCAAAAGGAAGGAACTCCGGTAACACATCCTCGTCTTCACCGTCTCCACTCTTGGTTATTTCATGCCTTTACTTTCGCAAGCTTACTTATTGTTACATCTCTTGCTTGCTTGCTTGCTAGTTGTTATTGCATCATATAGGTTGCTCACTTAGTTGCATATCTAGACAACCTATTTGTTGCAAAGTTTAATTTGGTAAAGAAAAGCTTAAAAATTGTTAGTTGCCTATTCACCCCCCTCTAGTCAACCATATCGATCCTTTCAATTGGTATCAGAGCCTCGTCTCTTTATTAAGGACTTTACCGTCCGAAGAGTATGGTTGACACCAACGATGGTGTGGAGGAACACTCCGGTGTGAATCCCATCTCATCTTCGGCCGAAGGGGGAACCTCGGTCTCTCGTGAGGAGTTCAATGTGGCTTTGGACACATTGAAAACCTCCATGACGGCCGAGGTTAAAAGCATGTTTAATGATTTCTTAGAGGGACTTAAACTATCTACCGCACCTATGAAAGTGGGTGATCCCACTAACAAGGCGACGGATGCTTTCTCCGATAAGGGGGAAGCTAGCATTGAAAAGAGTCCTTCTACTAGTGGTAGAAATGGCACCGGCATCTTTGCCCATGTGGAACCCCCGGTCTATGGAGGGCCTATCCCTCCACTCATTTAAATCATGCGGTCCACCTCCTAAGTATGAAAAAGGTGTAGATTTTGATAATTGGGTCTATCGCTTAAGCGTCATTTGAAACATGTGAACACTAACCTTTGGAGAGTCATTGAAGAAGGTTTTTATCCTCATGACCCAAGCAACTTCACCCCTCGAGAAGCCGTGGACAATCAATTCAATGAGAGTGCTCTCTTCATCATTCAAGATGCAATTCTTCCCGAAGATCTCCCTCACCTTCGACCCCACGTCGTGGCTAAAGAAGCATGGAAATGTGTTGAGGGCCTCTATCGTGGAAGTGCTAGCATTCAACGGTCCAACTATGAAGTGGTGCAAGATGAAGCCGACGAGTTTGCAATGAAAGAAGATGAAGAACCTCGTGAGCTCTTTGAAGAGTAACCAAACTCGCCGTGGCACCGAGATCATGGAAGCAAGGATACGGATGACAATTGGATCAGCGAAAGTTCCTCAAGGCCATGATGCCCTACAACAAAGCCATGTCCTCCGTCATTCGTCAACGAATCGGACTTCCACACCATGACCTCAAGTGAAGTGTTGGATGAGTTCGTTGCAATGAACATCTTGGACAAGACCGCCGAAAATGCGGTGCTCCGTTCTCAAAGAGCTAGAAGCCTAACCTTGCCTTGAAGGCCAAGGTCATTGTCGAAGAAGAGGAAGAAGTGGAAGATGAGGAAAGCAACCCCGAAGACACCAAGTTCGACTACCATGAGCACATGGCCCTTGCTTCAAGACAATTTTGGAGCAAGAAGAGCTCAAGACCCAACTTCAACAAGAATAACTCAAGTGGCGTCAAGGGCAAGCAACGAGTTAGAACTTGCTTCAACTGTGGCAATGTGAGCCATTTCGTTGTGGATTGTCCTTACGAGAAGAGGGAAGACAATGGTGGCAAGTTCATTCGAAAAGACAAAGCCAAGTCCATCCCCAACAAGAACAACTTCGCCAAGAAGACTCCCACTCGCGGGTTGGTGGTTCAAGAAGAATACCAAGAGGATGGCGATGATGATGAGAATGAAGAAGCAACGCCATGGCATCCATTGCCATTGCTACTCCTCGGGTGTCTCTCTTCGAATCACCCAACGAAAACATCACCGCTAGATGCCTCATGGCGAAAGCTTCAAACAAGGTAACCCCCAACATCACAACCACCATCATTTCTAATCCCTCCGTGGAGGATTGCATTGATGGACATGTTGAGTCTAATGAGGAAGTGAATGAGTTAGAGTCCTTCATGAGTAAGCTCAAGGGAAAGTCCAAGAAGCACTTTGTTGCTCTCTTGGAACAACTTGGTGAGGCCAATGACATGATCGAGGCTCACGAAGAAACCATCTCCAAGATGGAAGGTCATAGTCGTGATTATGCCGATGAAATATCGGACCTCTCAAATGCTCTTAAGGAACAGCGTGTGCATCGTTTGACTCTTGAGGAGTCACACAATGATGCCCATGCTAAGTTGAAGAAAGATCTTGATCATGCTCTTGTCATGTCTCGTGTGCTAACCTCCGAGAAGGCTAAACTTGGGGTTGATCATGCTAGACTCAAAGAGGAGTTTGAGATACTTGACAAGGCCCACAAGGCCTTAAAGGGTACTCATGCTACTCTCAAAGAGTCTCATGCTCAACTCCAAGTTAAGCTAATCAAAGAAAAAGCCACCTTTCCTCATATGGTATTAATTGATAATGCATGTGCTACTAACCCTTGTTGTGAGCATGTGCATCTTGTGGAAGAAAATGCTAAGTTGAAAGATCAACTTGAGAAGGGCCTTGTGACTTGCATTCAAGGTGAGAAAAACCTCAACGACCTTTTGAGCAATCAAAAGGAAGGTGTGGGCAAAGAAGGAATTGGGTTTGCACCCAAGTCCAAGAGCAAGAAGAAGAAGAACAACAAGGCCAACCGTCCTCCTCCCCTCAAACAATCTTTTGTGAAAGAGGGAGACGGAGCTTCCAAGAAGAAGAAGGACAAAGTGAAGGAAGTTGATATTCAAAAGAGCAAGAACGTTTCCTCAAACAAAGCCGGCGACTTTAACCCTTCATATGTGTTGTGCCGTGCTAGTGATGGACATGTTTATGCTAAATTTGTTGGTTCTCCTTATGAGTACATTGAATGGTCTATTTGGGTTCCCAAGGCCCTTGTTACTAACATCAAAGGACCCATTACTAAATGGGTACCTAAAACCAAGCATTGATCTCGTGTAGGTGTTTGCTTCGGTGGGGATCATGGTTGCTCGATAGTGGAGCAACAAATCATATGACCGGAGCAAGGACTTGGTGGTGGATGTGCAAGAGACTCCATCTATGCCCACCAATGTCGAGTGGGGTGATGCATCACCTTCTAAGGTATTGGGCCTCGGCAAGGTTGTCATTTCTCATGATCTAACGATCGAGAAAGTCATGCTTGTTGAGTCCCTTGCATTCAATTACTTTCCGTTCGTCAACTTGCACTCATGGGTTTTGCCACATTCTTTGATATTGATACCGTGGCCCTCTTGTGGAGCAAGACTCTTAAAGTAGCCTTTGTTGGGCATGTCGAGAACGGTCTCTATGTGGTTAACTTTTGAGCAACCCACTAAGACCGCGACATGCCTAATGGCTAAAGTTGGCGTGGGATGGCTTTGGCATCGCCGTTTGGCCCACATCAATATGAGATCTTTGCAAAGTCTCCTCAAGGGGGACCATGTTCGTGGACTAACAAATGTGAGTTTTGCCAAAGATCGTGCGTGCAGTGCTTGTATCGAAGGAAAGCTTCATGAAAAGGCTCACCCTCCCTCAACCATCATCTACTCGAAGAGACCCTTGGAGCTCCTTCACATGGATCTCTTTGGGCCTCCATCTTTTGATAGTCTTGGAGGAAGAAAGTATTGCTTGGTGATTGTGGATGATTATTCAAGATATACTTGGGTATACTTTTTCAAGAGGAAGAGTGAGACCCAACAAACCGTCATCAACTTTGCAAATGAAGCTCAACGTCAACATGATGCAAAGATCTTGACAATAAGAAGCGACAACGGCACCGAGTTCAAGAACTACACCTTGGATGAGTTTCTTAGTGATGAGGGGATCAAGCATCAATATGCGGCACCTTATACCCCTCAACAAAATGGTGTTGCGGAGAGGAAGAACCGGACGTTGATGGATGCGGCAAGGACCATGATGGCGGAGTTCAAGTCTCCATACAACTTTTGGGCCGAAGCCATCAACACAGCATGTCATGCATCCAATCGGCTCTATCTTCGCAAAGGCTTGAACAAGACTCCGTATGAGATCCTCACCGGCAACAAGCCCAACCTCAAGTACTTCCGGGTGTTCGGTTGTAAGTGTTTCATTCTCAAGAAAGGTGTTCGGTTGTCTAAATTTGAAGCTAGAGCTCATGAGGGCATATTTGTTGGTTATGCTACAAACTCTCATGCTTACCGTGTCCTCAACAAGTCCACGGACTAATTGAGGAGACGATGTAACGTGGAGTTTGACGAAAATAACGGCTCCCAAGTGGAGCAAAGTGGTACTTGTGATATAGGTGATGAAATTCCTCCCAAGCCATAAGAAGAATGGGTATTGGTCACATCCTACCCATTGAGGAACCCCTTGTGGCCGAAGGAGAAGGACAATGCTCTACTCAAGTAGAGCCATCACCTCATCAAGACCCACACGCTTCCGAAGAACAACGTGAAGGCCCTCAACCTCGTGGACAAGACCAAGGGCAAGATCTACCTCAAGGCGGTGATGAAGCACTAAATGATGCCCAAGGTCACGTTCTCCCCCTCGAGCTAGTTCAAGATCAAGATCAACCTCAAGATCAAGAACAAACTCAAGACGGCGCTCAAGATCATCAAGTCGACCCTCCTCCCTCCACACCCGAGGAGGAATTAGGCGTCGTGCGCGAAGATTGCTTCCAAACTCACCAACCAAGGCCATCTCATGGAAAATGTGGTTGGAAGCCTTCGAAAAGGGGTAAGCACTCATAGACAATTGGCAAACTATTGTGAACATCACGCGTTTGTCTCTTGTGTTGAACCCCAAAAGGTCTATGAGGCACTCGAAGACCCGGATTGGCTCAATGCCATGCATGAAGAACTCAACAACTTCGAGTACAACAAGGTGTGGAGATTGGTGCCAAGACCATCCGGGAACCACAATGTCATTGGGACCAAGTGGATCTTCAAGAATAAGCAAGATGCCCATGGGAACATCATTCGCAACAAGGCAAGATTGGTAGCACAAGGCTACTCCCAAGTCGAGGGTATCGACTACGGTGAAACCTTCGCTCCCGTTGCTCGTCTTGAATCCATTCGTTTGTTGATTGCTTATGCTTCCCATCACAACTTTAAGTTGCAACAAATGGATGTGAAAAGTGCTTTTCTTAATGGTCCCATTAATGAGTTGGTTTATGTCAAGCAACCCCCCGGGTTCGAGGACCCCTACTTTCCGGATCATGTGTATCAACTCGATAAGGCACTCTATGGCCTTAAACAAGCCCCACGTGCGTGGTATGATCACCTTACCGAGTTGCTACAAGATCGTGGGTTTGAAGTAGGGCTAATCGACCCCACTCTTTTTACTAAGAAGGTCAACGGGGAGTTGTTTGTATGCCAACTATATGTTGACGATATTATCTTTGGTTCCCTAACAAAGCTTTCAATGAAGAATTTGCCGCTCTCATGACCTCCAAGTTTAAGATGTCTTCGATGGGAGAGTTGAAGTTCTTCCTTGGTTTCGACATCAAGCAAAGAAGAGAAGGAACCTTCATCAACCAAGCCAAATATACTCAAGACATGCTTAAAAGATTCAAGCTAAGTGATGTCAAGCCGGCTACTACACCAATGCCTACCAAGTGCCAACTTGACATCGATCCCAATGGTAAGCGGTGGATCAAAAGGTATATCGCTCCATGATTGGATCCTTGCTTTACCTTTGTGCATCTAGGCGGATATCATGTTGAGTGTGGGGATGTGTGCGTTTCCAAGCCGCACCAAAGGAAAGTCACTTTGTGGCGGTCAGCGAATCTTCGATATTTGGCTCATACCCCAAACTTTGGCTTATGGTACCCAAGAGGAGCAAACTTCAAGCTTGAAGGTTTCACAGTTCGATTAGGCGGGAGACAAAGTGGATAGGAAGTCCACTTCCGGAGGGTGCCAATTTCTTGGTTGCTCTTTGGTAAGTTGGTCTTCCAAGAAGCAAAGTTGTGTGTCTCTCTCGTCCACCGAAGCGGAGTATGTGGCAGCCGGTAGTTGTTGTGCTCAACTGCTATGGATGAGGCAAACTTTAAAGGAGTATGGTGTCACTTGTGACAAAGTGCCTCTTTGGTGTGATAATGAAAGTGCCATCAAGATTTCACTCAACCCGGTGCAACACTTCAAGACGAAGCACATTGAGATTCGGTATCACTTCATTTAGGATCACATTAGGCGAGGGGAGATCGAGCTCAAGTATGTCAACACTCATGATAACCTTGCAGATATTTTCACGAAGCCATTGGATGAAGCAAGATTTCGCGAGTTAAGGCATGAGCTAAATATCATTGATTTGAGCAATGTGACTTGAACCCGTGCACCCCCCACCACACTCAACTTGTTGTCTAGTTTAGATGTAGGCATGGACATAGGGGGAGTGTTGTTCTCTCAATGAACTCTACCTCCCCCCATTATGCATAAATAGATCACCTCTTTCACATTAGCCATTTTTGATGGTACTTGTGCTTCAAAGACGAGTTTTGGTCATGGGCCCAAGGATAATTCTTCGCGGTGCCATACCATCCAACTCAAACATAGGTGGCTCCGGCCACCGCACTCTCTCTCCTCGAGAGACCTTGTTACCTAGGGTTTTGCTTTTGTTACTGTGACTTTGTGCTGCATTGAGTTGTATCTGTTTTTCAATGCAAAGGCGTGCTTTTCTCTCTTGATCGAAACCCTTGGTGGTGTGTGCTCACGGTACTACATGGTGGCCACGGTACTACATGCCTTTCACGGTACTACGCTGATGGGAGCACAGATTACCGCACCAAGCGGCAGTAATTTTTATCGCCACTGGTGGAGCGGTACTACCGCCACTGTGCTGTACTTCCGCCTGGCGGTACTACATGATGACTCGCGGTACTACTACCGTTTGGGCTCATGAGGGATAAGGTCGGGCAGGGGGAGTTCTAACTCCCCCATACCCATTCGCCCCTTCTCTCCACAACGCCTGTTCCTCTCTCAAGCCCACGAACGGAGCCGGCGTTCGTCGCCGGATCTCCTCCACCGGCTACCCTCCCGTGATTCCGTCCGGTGGGATTGTTCCCCACCATGTGCTCTTGCTATGGACCAAGGTTTTTCCCCAAATCCTTCTCCGTTTTGATTGTATTTGGTTCTTTTAGGTTTTGGGGGAGACTTGCATGTTCTTGAGATTTATAGGCTAGATCTCTGCAAGGGTAGGATGAAGGAGTGTAGTATTGCATAGGATTTATGCTTGTATTGTTGTCTTGCACTAGATCTGGTCACCGTAGCACCGCCATGGCTTCGCGGGTCTTTTCAGATTCAAATCCTGCTCGATCCAACGCGACGCGGTACTACCGCCCTTGTGGCGCGGTACTACCGCTCTCGCGGTACTACCGCCTATATGGCGCGGTACTACCGCTCCCGCGGTACTACCGCCTCTACGGCGCGGTACTACCGCGCTCCGTGCGGTACTAACGACATACTACCGCCCCAGCCACGGTACTACCGTGACCCCTCACGGTACTACCGCGTCTAGAGCAGTAGTAAGACCTTAGTATCACACCCCATGGCAGTTCTACCGTGGCTCACCTCTATCGCATGCTAACTTTCTTGTTTATCTTCTATGGGTTTCATGTGTGGTCTTTTAGCCTTTGCATTGATCCTTTTCGACTTGTTTTGGTGCTTTGCGTGTGTGCTTTAGGTGGTGGTTCTCGCCGGGCCAATCCCGTCCGTGACACTGGTTCCAAGCGTCTGCTAATCCAGCGAAGTCCCCGAGGGATCATCTGCATCGAAGCGCAATGTCAAGTCCACCGCCAGCAAGCACAAGGAGCCCGCCAAGGGCATGGATGAGATAAGCGCTCAAGAGTATGTCCGTATCAGGCAGCTTCACCCATATGCGACACCACGCTCCACTATCAGAGGATGTGAACTGTTCTGGAACAAGACTCAAACCCAGATTTACTTGGATGTCATCAAGAACAAGCAGAATACCTATGTAGAGGTGAAGTGGATTGAGATGCATCACATGCGGAAGGACAAGTTTCGTGACTACTTTGGGGAGGCTCTGGACTTGGTGGAGCAGTTTGGAATTGAGCATGTGATCTCATTCCACATGGACTATGACCACGAGATCATTTGCCGCTTATTTGCCTCCGTGTACTTCCACACCAATGATGAGAGAAGGATGGCGTGGATGACCAATGGCCGCCACCTGTATGCGCTACACGGAAGGAGTTCATGGATCTGCTACAAGTTGTCGATGATGGACTTGACACTCTGTTGGTGTTAGCCCTCACGGCAATCTTGACTCTACCGACAAGAACAAGCTTGCTCCTTTTATGGTTGAGAAGAAGCTCACCTTTGGGAAGATAGTATCGGTTCTCAACCCATTTCGGATATCATGTACCGCATCTTCCGCAACTCTCTGTTCCCACGATCGGTGACAAAGACAAGGTTCATGCCTACATGGTGGACATGATGCTTACAGGCGAGGAGGCTCGCTCTTCTCAGACTCAGCCCTTGATGTCTCTCACATCATGTGGTGCGAGCTTCGATTTGTTGTGTTCAACCGTAAGGTGCCCATTTATGGACCTTACATTTTCGCTGATTTGAAGACTTGGGAGAAGATGTACCCCACGGAGGAGTTCTGGCGCCAGATGGATTCGCCATGAGCCCATTTGTCGAGGGTCAAACCCAACTGGGCCAACACTGCTACTCGTCCGAGGCGTCTGCTGCTAGAGCTGCTCTTGTTGATGAGGATCTTCTTTGAGCCGAGGATGTGTCTGGGGCCGTTCTGCTAGGCCCTCTCAGAGTGACTCTAGGCCATCTTGGGCCAAGAGGTTGACAGATAAGATGAAGTCTCTTTTACGCATGCAAGCCAAGGGTCGATCTGACAGGCTCATGTGGAGTCCAAGGAGAGTCGTCGCCCGCACAACAAGGTCTTGAGGCTCTTTGGCGAGGAGGTGTCTGGCGGGTCGAGGAGCACATCACTCCCGAGACCGAGTGGATGGAGAAGCAAGGGTTCAAGTGGATTGATTACGAGGAGGAGGCCGAGGAGTCCATTCCAGTGCGGAGGAGTCTGACGAAGAGGTGGGACAGTTTCTGCTTGAGCCACCCCTTGTGTGTTTAGGTGTCCTCTCTGCCTTTTTGGCGTCTCGATGCCAAAGGGGGAGAGAGCGTAGGGATTTGGCTTTGCGAGTTTGTGTGTTTGCCAGTTGAACTCTTTGTTGCTTTTATCGTGAGAACCTTGATTATCTTATCTCATATGGTGTAAGACATATGCACTCTATCTATCCTAGCTAGCTTGTGTTATTCTGTGCTACCTTCATGCTATGCTAGGTTTATTATCATGTCTTGGTCTCTAAAATATAGGGGGAGTGTTGTTCCTAGGTTGTGTGCCATGCAGTCCAAAGCATTCATATATAGTGCACACATCTAGGGGGAGACTCGTCTATATTTTAGAGAAGTGGGTTTGCCTTTGCTTTAAACATATTTTATCTATGTGCAAATCCGTGTTGTCATCAATACACCAAAAAGGGGAGATTGTAAGGGCTCATTTATCCCTAAGTGTTTTGGTGATTGATGACAATACTTGTCTTGGACTAATCGTGTGCCTTGAGTCCTCACAGATATTTCTTCATTAGGCACAAGGCGATTGGTGCCCCTCGGAGATTAGTGAAGCGGCGTTGTTCTCGTTTCTCTTTGGTGGAGTTGAGTCGTAGGAGAGCCGTACTATTAAGAGGGGTCCGCGTCGGAAAGGTAGGGTGGAATCACACGTACACTTGCCCTCCTTCCCTTGCACTTTGGAGCTGTCCATCGTTATCATGGTTGTGCGAATCGACGATCGCTGCTGTACTTGCGGTAGTACCGCAAGCACCAATGATAGTACCAAGGGACACGGTAGTACCGCCCTCGGTATGATAGTACCGCGGTACCTTGGCCTAGTGCCGCCCAGTAGCGGTAGTAGGGGCGGATGTAATTTTTACATCCGCGCCCCTCACGGTAATACCGCTCCTTCGGTAGCGGTAGTACCGCAAGACTGCCTAGTGCCGCTCGATGCAGTAGTAAGGCGGATGTAATTTTTTACATCCGCGGCACCCACGGTAGTACCGCTCGCTCTGCGCGGTAGTACCGCGGGGGCCCACGGTAGTACCGCTCCTTTGGAGCTGTAGTACCATGGCCCTTCTGCCTAGTACCGTTGCGCCGCGGTAGTAGGTGCGGATGTAATTTTTTACATCCGTGCCCACCACGGTAGTACCGCGCCTTATGGGCGGTAGTACCGCGTCGGGTTTTGCACCACCCTAATTTCTGCGGAAGTAGGCACGGATGAAATTTATTTCGTCCGCGCCCTTCCGAAGCCGCGACCCTCCTGCCTTGCGGTAGTACCGCAAGGGGGAGCGGTAGTACCGCGTCAGCTGTAGTACCGCCCCTAGTTCTGGCTTGGTCCGGGCTGTGGAGCTGCCACGGTAGTACCGTGGTCACGCACGGTAGTACCGCGTGCCGTCGCGGTAGTACCGCTCCCCTGGAGCGGTAGTACCGTGAGTCGCGGGCAGAATTAGTGAGTAACGGTTGGATCTTTTCCCCGACTATATAAGGAGTGTCTTCTACCTCTAGTTGATTACCTCTTCCACCTCTAAGCTCCATTGTTGCTCCAAGCTCCATTTTCGCTCGATCTCTCTCCCTAGCCAATCAAACTTGTTGATTTGCTCGGGATTGGGTGACAAGAGCCCGATCTACACTTCCACCAAAGGATATTTGATTCCCCCCACTTATCCCTTGCGGATCTTGTTACTCTTGGGTGTTGAGCACCCTAGACGGTTGAGGTCACCTCGAAGCCATACTCCATTGTGGTGAAGCTTCGTGGTGGTGTTGTTGTTGGGAGCCTCCGATTGTTGTGGAGATTGCCCCAACCTTGCTTGTAAAGGTTGATCGCCGCCTTCAAGGGCACCAATAGTGGAATCACGGCATCTCGCATCGTGTGAGGCGTGAGGAGAATCTGATGGCCCTAGTGGCTTCTTGGGGAGCATTGTGCCTCCACACCGCTCTAACGGAGACGTACTTCCCCTCAAAAGGAAGGAACTCCGGTAACACATCCTCGTCTTCACCGTCTCCACTCTTGGTTATTTCGTGCCTTTACTTTTGCAAGCTTACTTATTGTTACATCTCTTGCTTGCTTGCTTGCTAGTTGTTATTGCATCATATAGGTTGCTCACTTAGTTGCATATCTAGACAACCTATTTGTTGCAAAGTTTAATTTGGTAAAGAAAAGCTTAAAAATTGTTAGTTGCCTATTCACCCCCCCCTCTAGTCAACCATATCGATCCTTTCACCGTGCCTACTGCCGCTCCTACTGCCACCCAACCCAACACGAGAAGCGACAGTCTCGAATCGAGGCGGTACCAGCGCAGAACTGGAGCCATAGTGCCGCTGATGGCCATGAGCGGTACTACAGCCGTGAAACAATGGTACTGCCGCTTAAGTCTATCAGCGGTACTACCGCTCCGCCCGGCGGTACTACCGCTGGCTCCTCCCATGCACCACTTCCGCGATAACAGAAAACTCCAAGGAAGAGGGAAGGAGCTAGGGGTGCAAGAAAGATGTGTACGTATTGATTCCACCCTAGCCTTTCTGATACGGACCCCCTCTTGATAGTATGGTGTCTCCTACGACTCAAGTCCGCCAAAATCGAAATGAAAGTGACTACACCGTCTTCACCTTGAGCTCCGAGGGGAAAGAATCATCTCGTGCCAATGAAGGAATATTTGAAATGCTCAATGCACACGATTATTCCGCAAATGCATTGTCATCAATCACCAAAATCACTTAGAGAGAGAGACATGCCCTAACAGTTTGATGTTAGAAGAACAATCATATCGAATCAACCCAATCTTGTCTATGATACTTTGTGATAACATTGTCTGAAATCAGTTATTATAACACGAAGTGTTAGCATGTGTTTTTAGTTCCTCATACCATGAGAGTATCTTAGTCACTTCATACTGTACGGTGGACTTTGGGGTTGCTCCAACGTCATCAGTAACATGGTGATCATAACAACAACTTACGGGTTTTCTCCTCGGACGATGGAGAGATATTCTTTGGGACCTCTCGTTGTGACAAAATCTATCATCATCTTGCCATACACAGGTGACTACGTCACGGGGATGCCGGAACATTTCAACAACAAAGAAGAACAAAATCAGCAACGAGATCAACGATATAGTGAGCATGTGCATGACTCAAGAGGATATCGATGCATCCCGGGTTTTGTAAAGTATCGCGAAGCAAAGGAACATCACATAAAAACCAAAGGTTAACTCGGATGTCATTCATGTAAACATAGGGGTTGATATGGACGTACACGGTTCCGCTATTGGTCATTGAACGAAGGGGTTTTGTTCATGTATATGATTTACCAAACCTACGGGGTGCTACCTCTTGAGCTTGCATTGGTTTTCCCTTGAAGAGGAAAGGGTGATGCAGCAAAGTAGCGTAAGTATTTCCCTCAGTTTTGAGAACCAAGGTATCAATCCAGTAGGAGACGACGCACAAGTCACCGAATACCTACACAAACAATCAAGAACTTGCAACCAACGCGATAAAGGGGTTGTCAATCCCTTCACGGTCACTCGCAAAAGTGAGATCTAATAGAGATAGATAAATGGTAAAGTAAATATTTTTGGTATTTTTGGTTGTATAGATTGGAAAGTAAAGATTGCAAAATAGTAAACGAGATTCAACAAATTGGTAAAGAAACTAAATATAATGGAAAAGAGGCCCGGGGCCATAGGTTTCACTAGTGGCTTCTCTTGAAATAGCATGTATTACGGTGGGTGAATAAATTACTGCCGAGCAACTGATAGAAAAGTGCATAATTATGATGACATCTAAGGTAATGATCATGAACATAGGCATCACGTCCATGTCAAGTAGACCGACTCTTGCCTGCATCTACTACTATTACTCCACAAATCGCCCGCTATCCGGCATGCATCTAGAGTATTAAGTTCATAAGAACAGAGTGACACATTAAGCAGGATGACATGATGTAGAGGAATAAACTCAAACAATATGATATAAATCCCATCTTTTTATCCTCGATGGCAATAATACAATACATGCCTTGCTGCCCCTACTATCACTGGGAAAGGACACCGCAAGATTGAACCCAAAGCTAAGCACTTCTCCCATGGCAAGAAAGATCAATCTAGTAGGCCAAACTAAACCGATAATTCGAAGAGACTTGCAAAGATATCAAATCATGCATATAAGAATTCAGAGAAGAACCAAATAATATTCATAGATAATCTTGATCATAAATCCACAATTCATCAGATCTCTGTAAACACACCGCAAAAAATATTACATCGAATAGATCTCCAAGAACATCGAGGAGAACTTTGTATTGAGAATCAAAGAGAGAGAAGAAGCCATCTAGCTAATAACTATGGACCCGAAGGTCTGTGCTAAACTACTCACGCTTCATCGGAGAGGTAATGGTGTTGATGTAGAAGCCCTCCATGATCGAATCCCCCTCCAGCAGATCGCCAAAAAAGGCCCCAAGATGGGATCTCACGGGTACAGAAGGTTGCGGCGGTGGAAAAGTGGTTTCGTGGCTCCCCCTGATGTTTTAGGGTACAAGAGTATATATAGGCGAAAGAACTAGGTCAGTGGAGGTACGAGGGGCCCATGAGGGTGGGGCGCGCTCACCCCCCTGGGCACGCCCTCCTGCCTCGTGGACGCCTCGTTGCATCTCTGACTTCAACTCCAAGTCTTCTGGTTTGCTTTCGGTCCAAGAAAGATCATCATGAAGGTTTCATTATGTTTGGACTCCATTTGGTATTCCTTTTCTGCAAAACTCTAAAATAGGCAAAAAAACAGAAACTGGCACTGGGCCTTTGGTTAATAGGTTAGTCCAAAAATAATATAAAAGAACATATTAAAGCCCATTAAGCATCCAAAATATAATAGCATGGAACAATAAAAAATTATAGATATGTTGGAGACGTATCACGGGGTCACAAGCTTAAGGTAATCACGATCTTCTGAGTGCTAGTAGGATGGGAGTATCGAGGATTTGATTTTGGAATTGTTTCATTAATATTCCGAATGGTTCCGAGAGTAAAGCGGAAGCATTTCAGGGTCACCGGAAGGGTTTCAGAGTTTATCGGGCAATATTGGGAATTACTGATAATTAATATATAGGTGGAAAATGTTTCTGATGATGTTAAATTATATATAATATGCTCTGGTAATTGATAGAGGGCTTTTATATTTAATTTAATATCAACGGGTCTTAAAAGGTCAAGTGGCGGAGGGAGAATTGGGCCTCCAAGGCCCAATAGGGGAGGCGCCCCTCTTTCCTCATAGGAAGGCCAAATTGGGGTGGGGGAGGGAGGGGACTCCTTCCCCCCTTGTGGTGCCTTCTCCTCCCCTCCAACATATATATACTTGAGGTATTGGGCTCTTTTAGATACACAAGTTTTGGAGCCTCCTCTAGTTCTAGTTTTGGTTGATCCTAGTCGATCAATTAGAGCTTGACCTAGATCCTATAATCCTCATAATTAGAAGCCCAATGTGGTTCTAATCCCTTCTCTCTAACTCTTCAGCAACGATTAGCTCTGGACGGTGAAGCGTTGCCGGATCGTGAAGGTCGTGCTTTCGATCTTCCTCTCGACGGATCGTCCGAGGGTGGTTGATGAGATCATCATCAACGGTTCGAGGACTCCAAGTATGATCTACACCGACTTGTCTACTTCCATTGCACTCCGGAGTCAGTAACGATCGTTGATCCAAACCCTATATGCATCTTGTTAGGACCGAGAGTATATCGACCAGAGGGGGGAGGGGTGAATGTGAGATTCAAAAATTCTTTCGAATGTTTTGAACTTATCCCAAACAGCAGCGGAATAAAAGTTCGATAGATATGAAATCAATCAAGCTTGCTATTGAGGCACAAAATCATCAAGGTAGGATGCAATAATTGTTTGGGCATATGATATGATAGGCTTGATGATGACTATGGTGATACAAAATGCCAACAGAATGAATATCATGACGGAGGGCTAAATAGAACACCGATGGATAACTGCGAGGAAAATCAATACAAAAATAAATAAACGTGGCACTGAGGAGAAGAAGTACAAGGGCAAAGAGACAGATTGATAAGGATGTAGCAAATGATGACTACTACAAAGATAGCGGAGCTGAATTATATGCAACAAAAATTAACAAATCAGACAACTATCGTCACAGAGCACATATGAAGTCTGCGAAAGTAATGTAGTGAAGTAAATTGAACTAGTGGTGCTCGATGGCGATAGAGAGATTTGGTAGACTAGTCCACCCTTCTACCAAAGGGCTACATCTGGGTGGAGGGGCTGTGACTTAACACAGAGGATAAGTCTCTTCACCCTATTCTCCTTAAACCCGAAGCCGATCAAACTTCAGTTGATTTCGCTCGTGGTAGATACTTGTCGGTGATGTCCAAACCTTCGGTCGACCTTCACAAACCACAATGACTCTTGGTTGCTGAAGATCTAGCTCGGCGAAGACAACAACTCTTCAACGCTCGAGCAGAAACCTATCCATCTAGAAAGTGCACATCTCTCAACAGTAATAGGTACACGAACTCTAACTCAAAACTACTATGATGCTAAACCACTGTCTAAGTTTAGGCTCTTGATTTTTCTCTCGGTGGATCTTAAACTCAAATCACTCGGGGAGGGGTGCTCAAATCAATCTTCTCAGAAATCTTAAGCGGAGCAGCCGCCGGACAAAGCCGGTGCGGGGTGGCTATTTATAGCCGCAGCCTTCCCTGATGGGAAAAGACCAAATTGGACATCAAAGACAGCCAGTGGCCGAACGACACGAGTCCAACGGTCGGATTTTTACCACAATGGTAACATTTCTTGCGGATTCGCTAATAAATTTCATAGGAAGAAAATGTTTAGGAAATTGTTCCTGAAGGAAATATGCCCTAGAGGCAATAATAAAGTTGTTATTTTATATTTCCTTATTCATGATAAAGGTTTATTATTCATGCTATGATTGTATTGATCGGAAACTTAAATACATGTGTGGATACATAAACAAATACCATGTCCCTAGTAAGTCTCTACTAGACTAGCTCGTTGATCAAAGATGGTTAAGGTTTCCTAACCATAGACATGTGTTGTCACTTGATAACGAGATCACATCATTAGCAGAATGGTGTGATGGACTAGACCCATCCGTTAGCTTAGCATATGATCATTCAGTTTATTGCTACTGCTTTCTTGAATGAAAAATACATGTTCCTTCAATCATGAGATCATGCAACTCCTGGATATCGGAGGAATACCTTGTGTGCTATCAAATGTCACATCATAACTGGGTGATCATAAAGATGCTCTACAGGTATCTTCGAAGGTGTCTGTTGAGTTGGCATGGATCAATATTGGGATTTGTCACTCCGAGTATCGGAGAGGTATCTCTAGGCCCTCTAGGTAATACACATCATAATAAGGTTGCAAGAAAAATGACTAAGGAGTTAGTTACGAGATGATGTATTACGAAACGAGTAAAGAGACTTGTCAGTAACGAGATTGAACTAGGTATGGAGATACCGACGATCGAATCTCGGGCAAATAACATACCGATAGACAAAGGGAATTACGTATGTTGTCATAACTGTTCTACCGATAAAGATTTTCATAGAATATGTAGGAACCAATATGGGCATCCAGGTTCCGCTATTGGTTATCGACCGGGGAGGTGTCTCAGTCATGTCTACATAGTTCTCGAGCCCATAGGGTCCGCACGCTTAACGTTCATTGACAATATAGTGTTATATGATTTGGTGACCGAGTTCGGAGTCCGAGATGAGATCATGGACATGACGAGGAGCTTCGGAATGGTCCAGAGGTAAAATATATATATATATATATATATATATATATAGAATGATGATATTCGGACACCGAAAGAGTTTCGGAGTGTGCCGGGTAGTCATCAGATCTTCGGAAGGGGTTCGGGGAAACCCCGGGAGCATGATGGGCCTAATGGGCCAGTAGAGGGGAGCACACCAGCCCATAAGGGGCTGGTGCACCTCCCTATGGCATCCGGCCTATGGGAGAAAGGAAAGGAGGGGTATTCGGCCTCCCCCTTCCTTCCCTCTCCCCATTTCCTTTCCCTCCGACACAAATATGGAAGGGGGGGCTAGGGGCAAGAGCCCAAGTGGGATTCGACGCCACTTGGGATGCCTCCTTGCTGCCTCCCCTCTCCCCCACCTATATATATGAGAGGGAGGGGGCACCACACAAACCACGACAATCTCTTAGCCGTGTGTGGTGCCCCTCTCCACAGTTTCGTCCCTTGGTCATATTTTCGTAGTGATTAGGCGAAGCCCTGTGGAGATAGCATCACCACCACCATCACCATGCTGTCGTGCTGTCAGAACTCATCCACTACTTCACCCGTCTTGCTGGATTAAGAAGGCGAGGATGTCACCGAGCTGAATGTGTGCTGAATGCGGAGGTGTCGTACGTTCGATACTTGTACGGTTGGATAGAGAAGAAGTTTGACTACCTCAACCGTGTCGTCAAACGCTTCCGCTTACGGTCTACGAGGGTACATAGACACAATCTCCCCTCTCGTTGCTATGCATCTCCATGGATAAATCTTCCGTCTGCGTAGATTTTTTTTGTTTTCCATGCAACGTTCCCCAACGGTGGCATCGGAGCCAGGTCTATGCGTAGATGATATGCATGAGTAGAACACAAAGGAGTTGTGGGCAGTGATGTTCATACTTCTTACCACCAACGTCTTATTTTGATTCGGCGGTATCGTGGGATGAAGCGGCTCGGACCAACCTTACATGTCCACACACATGAGACCGGTTCCACCGACTGGCATGCAACTTGTTTTTCATAAAGGTGGCCAGCGGGTGTCTGTGTTCTCCTACTTTAGTTGAATCGAATTTGACTATGGCCGGTCCTTGAAGAAGCTTAAAACAGCAAACTTGATAAATCACCGTTGTGGTTTTGCCATAGGTAAGAACAGTTCTTGCTAGAAGCCCGTAGCAGTCACGTAAAACTTGCAACACAAAGTAGAGGACGTCTAACTTGTTTTTGCAGGACATGTTCTGATGTGATATGGTCAGGACATGATGTGTTATACGTTGTTGTATTATATGATCATGATTTTTAATATCGATAACCGACAGGAGCCTTAGGGTTGTCTCTTAATTTTAGTATGAAATGCAAGCACCATGTAATTGCTTTACTTTATCGCTATGCGTTAGCAATAGTTGTAGAAGCAATAGTTGGTGAGACGACCCCGACGCAATGATGGAGATCAAGGTGTCGAGCTGGTGACGATGGAGATCATGATGTTGCTTTGGAGATGGAGATCAAAAGCACAATATGATGATGGCTATATCATGTCACATATTTTGATTGCATGTGATGTTTATCCTTTATGCATCTTATTTTGCTTAGAACGGTAGTAGCATTTTAAGATGATCCCTTCACCAAATTTCAAGATAAAAGTGTTCTCCCCGAGTATGCACCATTGCTAAAGTTCATCGTTTCGAAGCACCTCATGATGATTAGGTGTGATAGACTCTACGTTCACATACAACGGGTGTAAGCTAGATTTACACACGCGGAATACTTGGGTTAAACTTGACGAGCCTAGCATGTACAGACATGGTCTCGGAACACTAGAGACCGAAAGGTTGGCCGTGAGTCATATAGTAGATATGATCAACATAGAGATGTTCACCATTGATGACTACCCCATCTCACGTGATGATCGGACATGAGTTAGTTGATTTGGATCATGTATCACTTTAATAACTTGAGGGATGTTATTTTAAGTGGGAGTTCACTAGTAATTTGATTAAATTGAACTTAATTTATCATGAACTTACTCTTAATGGTTTTGCATATCTAAGTTGTAGATCAATGGCCCGTCTACCGTTCCCTTGAATTTTAATGCGTTCCTAGAGAAAGCTAAGTTGAAAGATGATGGTAGCAACTACACAGACTGGGTCTGTAACTTGAGGATTAACCTCATTGCCGCATAGAAGAATTATGTCCTTGATGCACCGCTAGGTGACAGACCTGCTGTAGGAACTACTACACATGTTATGAACGTTTGGAAGTAAGCAATCTGAACATCAACGCCCAAAACAACTTTATGTTCTACTCGTGCGTATACATTTATGCATAGACTTAGCTCATGATGCGACTGATTGGAAACGTTGCATTAAAATCAATTTTTTCCTATGAACACCCAATATCTAATCTAGGAGATGGAAAGCAATGAGAGGGGAATGTGTCTAAGTACCCCTGTAGAGCGAAAGTTAGCGTCGTAACGCGGTTGATGTAGTTGTACTCGTCGCGATCCAATCCGACCTAGTGTCAAACAGACGGCACCTCCGAGTTTAGCGAACATATGGCTCCGCGGTGTCCTCTCCTTCTTTATCCAAAAAGCGAGGGGGAGGAGGTAGATGAGATCTAAACCAACATGACGGCATGGTGGTGGTGGCAGCGGAATTTCGGCAGGGCTTCGCCAAGCGCTGACGGAACATGGAGGAGGAGTAACGGGAGGGAGACGGGGCAAGCGCCGAAGCATCATCTGCCCCTTGCGCCTCCCCACTATATATAGGGGTGAGGGAGGGGCATGGCATCCCTAGCCCCCTCCCAGGGAAGGGGAGCAGAGGCCAAGGGGGGAGGAGTGCCCTCCAAGCCAAGTGGAGGCCCTCTCCCTTAGGGTTTCCCCTCTCCATGCACATGGGCCTTGTAGGGTCTGGTGCCCCTATCCCATTAAGGCCAGGGCGCCCCCCTACATCCCATGCTACTATATGGGACGTGGTGGAACCCTCTGAGGACTTCTGGACCCCTCCGGAACCCTCTGGAACCTTTCAATGGCTTCCTAGTACAATACCGAAAAAACTGGACTTTTTCCCGGAACCACGACAACAGCTTTCCATATATAAATATTTACCTCCAGACCATTCCGGAGCTCCTCAAGATGTCCTAGATCCCTTCTGGGACTCCGAACAACCTTCGCACTTTCCGCTATTAATATCTCAATACTACACTAGCGCTACCGAACATTAAGCGTGCGACCCTACGAGTTTAAGAATCATGCAACATGACTGAGACTCCTCTCAGGTCGATAAACAATAGCGGTACCTAGATGCCCATATTAATTTCTACATATTCAACGAAGATCTTTATCAGTTGAACCACGATGTCAAGGATTCAGTCAATCACGTATGCAATTCCCTTTGTCCGGCGATATGTTACTTTCCCGAGATTCGTCGCCGGTATCTCCATACCTAGTTCAATCCCGTTATCGGCAAGTCTCTTTACTCGTTCCGTAATACATGATATCTTGACTAAACTCATTAGTCACATGAAGCTTTTTATGATGTTGTATTACCGAGAGGGCCCAGAGATATCTCTCTGTCACACGGAGTGACAAATCCCAGTCTCGATCCATGCAACCAAACAGACACCTTCGACGATACCTGTAGAGCACCTTTATGATCATCTAGTTACTAAGTGATGTTTGATAGCACACAAAGTATTCCTCTGGTATCCGGGAGTGGAATGATCTCATGGTCTACTGAACTGATACTTGACATGAAGAAAGTTGTAGCAAATAACTAAACGATCTGATGCTAAGCTTACGATTAGGTCTGTCCATTACATCATTCTCCTAATGATGTGATCCCGTTATCAAATGACAACTCATGTCTATGGTTAGGAAACCATAACCATCTTTGATCAACGAGCTAGTCTAGTAGAGGCTTACTTGGGACATGGTGTAGTTTATGTATTCACACATGAATTTAAGTTTCCGGCCAATACAATTCTAGCATGAATAATAAACATTTATCATGAACGGGAAATATGATAATAACCAATTTATTATTGCCTCTAGGGCATATTTCCAACAATTGATGGGCATATTGGCTAGATTGTCTCCTCTAAAAATAGTTGGTTGCAAGTTTGAGTCATGGGAACCTTTTTTCGGTGTTAATTTTCGAAAATATGTGTAGTATTATGGTTGGGGTTTTCAGAAAATAAAAAAAAGTGAGGGGTTTTGTGCTGCATCGCGGTGGTTGACTTTTCCCGCCAATAAAAATATATGAGGTTGTTCTGTGTAAAAATACGTCATGCCCACAGGTCGGGGTTTTCTAAAAATAAAAAAATGTGAGGGGTTCTGTGCTGCGTCGCGGTGGTTGATTTTTTCTGCAAATAAAAAATATATTAGGGTGTTTCATGTAAAACATGTCATGCCCAACACCACCACTCAATGATAGGTGGGGCCATGCACATGGATATGTCCGCATAAACATGATGTGACCGTATGTGCACGCTTGGGTCAAGTTAAGTGAGCACAAAATCATATTTTCAATGTTCTAGCACCAGACTAAACATGTGACACAAGTTATATGACTCCCGGTGATATTACCTCTTAGATTTATCTTAATCACTTCTATTGTATTTGCAGATGCCTGCATGAATGGTGTAATCATAAGGAGGTGTTTGTTCAAGTAAGAATAGTACCTTAGCTTCGGTCCAACCACATAACACTTATCAAAGCAATAAATGCTAGGTCGATGAATCGTGGTGAAAATAACTCAAGATATTCTTGTGTGTCCTCAAGAGCGTGCTTTAATCACTCTAGGAAATATCATCGGCTTGTCCTTAGGACAATTAACGATTAGGCAACTTGCTGCACCTTACTACTTTTGTTACTTGTTATTTGTTATCATCTTGTTATCAAACTATCCATCAAAACTATCTTACAACACTTGTATATAATACTTTGCTGAAAACCGCCTATCAATTCCTTTTGCTCCTCGTTGGATCCGATAGCTTTACTTATCGGAAGGACTAAGATTGATTCCCTATATTTGTGAGTCATCAATACACTTAAACTACATAATCAATCATTACACTCTAATAGGATACACATTGTCTTGTCAATTATCTACTCTAGAACACCTGCTAAGATATTTAAGTGATCCAAAATTTGATACATAGTCATGTGTATATGCACATACACACATAAACAAATAAGCAATTGAAAGACAGTAGAAGATGTCTTGTGCATTCACCATATATTCAAAACATGACACATAGTAAATAATATTGAATTCAATAATGTTAGTTCACCTAGATCGGGATTGTGCTTCTTATGATTTTTGAAATATTGAATCAAGTAAAAAGTCAATGTAAAAACCATATCACTTAACCTCTCCCATAACTTTTTTTCTTGATGCGACATTAGGGGGCGTGTTCCTTCATTCTCCAACCTAATTGTGCGATTATTTGGCTTCATGCATCATTACATAGAAAATCACTTATAATATTATCTTATTAGGTTGTTGGATACTTGAGTGCACACCTCAACAACTTATATTTTAGCCATGAACTTTGTACCCAAAGCGAGAGGCTAGTTACTGTAGGTCTACTATTTGACTGAACCCATGTTTGCACGATTGTTCTATTTCCTTGTTGTCTTTAGTTTCAATCCTTATTGTTGAGGTATATATGCAAGTTCTATGCAATATCTTTTGAATCGTACCATCGTCTAAAAATTATGCTCCTATATACATGTCCTTGTATATTAGGCAATAGTGCAAGTTTACACTATCCGTGTGCAAGTTTTTGTCATCATTTGCCTTTTTCTTATTTTCTCTCTCTCTTTTATCTTAGGATAATATCAATTTCCTTCACAAATCCTATTTCGGGATAACATATGTTTTTATTTTAGTTTACATTGTTACTAAGAAGAAATAAAGTGATTGGCATGAAAAAATAGGCAACTTGCCAACACATGATCCCATATTTGAGGTGTAGATGTGGACATAGACTTGTGGTTCAAACCGTCCCGCGTCAATGTATGAACATGCAAATTGCCTCTAAATGATAATAACAACTCTTGCAAATTCTCACACCATATTGTTGATTAATGTAAGCGTGTATATTTAATGTTTCACCTTTTTGTCCACACTAAAGCTCATGTCATGTGCCACTCACCTACAGTGATCTATGATGGTGGTTAAGACTCGACAAGAGCATATAACCAATCTTGAACTACTTATGTGGAGGACTGGTAACATGTACATAAGTTTGTACCTAGAATTTATTCTCAATGCCGGAGATTAACCCTATTGTTTCGAGTTGTTACAATTAGATTTCTTTGTCAACTCAAGAAGCGTTACTTGTTAACTCTTCCACCTGCAATCATGTGGTGTTAGTGGATAAAGTTGAATATGACAGTCATGACAATGATCCGCTCCTTTCCATATAGATTGTATTTTAGGAACAATGTATTTATAGAAAACATGTTAATGTAAGTAATGACGTGTGTCCAACCAAATGCACACCTGCATATTGTTAGATGTTGCACTGCATAGACTACAAATTTCTCAACAACTATTGTTGTCGATTTAGAAGAGAAATTGACTGGAAAGTTAAATCATGCATGTTATTTTCTCAATCAGATCATTGGATTGAACGGTTAATTACCAAAACCCACTGCGAAACATTGGAGTCAGTTGGAAGTATGAATTTAATGAGGTTATCTCTGCGAGTTATATTTCGTAGAAAACTATGCATGTTTTTATAATGAGGCGTGAAGTTGAAAATTTAATGAGGCGCGAAGTTGAAAATTTCCCTTTTTATAATCGGAAACGCTTGCCCTCACCCAGCTGATAACGAGCATGCGTGGATCACCTTTGCAGCCGTCCGATCCGATTTTGATCCTACGGCGAGCCGCACAACGCGAAGTGACCAGCTAGTTTGCAACATAGGCCTTGTTGCAAAATATGTTGTGCAACATGATGCCTGTTGTGGTCTGATCACTCGTCCAGATGCCTTGAGCGTGTGCCATGTGCCCTTCCACACAACATTGCATCGACCAGCCCAAGCCATGTTTCCTTTCCCCTCCCATATCCTTTAGAAATTTCTCAGCCATTCTTCTCGCCCCCGTCTCTCTCATGTATCTCCATCTCCACGCTCACACCGCCACCTTCCATTCACATAGTCCTTGCTGCAAATGGGGGAAACCAAGTTGGAGACACATCACAGGGCACCGCTGTTGCATGGGAAAATTGGGCGAGTACGCATGTTGCAAGGCTGCTCACCGGCGCTGGCTAGTGCTTCGTCACACCATGACCCAATGCCAATGTCGTTCTGCAACCGATGTTGTTGTGCCAGTGCTTCAATGAAACATGGATACATCCATGATTTTGGCAGCCTCCCATGATCCACAAAATCCGCGTAGATTTTGCGTCCAACGTCGCCGCTGCAAGGCGGCGCGAAGGACGATGTGCCACCGCAGGGAAAGATGCAATAGGGATTTTGTTGCGGAAGGCCGAGTGCAACAAGGCTATTGTTGAAGGGATCAGAGGAAAAAATGGTTTGAAAAAAATGGCAACAAGACTCCTGTTGCAGAGATTAGAGGAAAAAATGGTTCAGAAGAGATTGCAACACGTCTTTTGTTGCAGAAGTTCGAGCACAACAAAACTCTTTTTGTCAAAACTAGGCGACTATTTGAGTCTCCATCGAATGGGAGGTGGTGGATCTTTTCAGATTATCACCCGGCTAATCATAGCGTTGCCCTTTCATAATGGACCATCATAATTGTCATACGTGTGGCACAAACACATGGCAACTCCAGGCGTTTTGTATGGCAAGTTTAGTGACGCGAGGATGACAATTTTTTCCGGATAACAAGTTTCGGTTTTTTTTCGGATAACAACTTTAATTGTAAAAAATGTCAGGGTTGAGTGTTTCATGACATGTGTGACACTTATCATTTGGGTTTATACCCACGGAATCTTTTTTGGGATAGAAGGGAGCTCATCGTAAGGGGACAACTATTTGAATTTTTCTGTTGCGATATTCCTTCATATTCTACATCTTGTGATGAATCAAGGTGCTTTTGAAATGCCTTCTATGCCTCTTTACCTTGAAGAAAAGGAAGAACAACATTTGGACACCACATAGGTTCACGAGATACCCATCTGTTTCCGGCAACAAATTTCTTCGCGACACCACCTTGTGAGCAGAGCACCCTCCTTTCATCCTTTTCTGCTCCTACTTTACATGCAGTGATACCCTGTGATATGAGTAAATGTGAGACCTAAATGTTATTGTGAAAATGGTTAGTTCATAATCTTTACAGAAAACCTAAATATTGGCTAGACAAATTTGCAACAACAAGATCAAACAGAGTTTGTAAAAGTTTTTCTTTGTCACTTTCGGTTTGTCAACTGAATTGCTTGAGGATAAGCAATGGGTTAAGCTTGGGGGAGTTGATACGTCTCCATTGTATCTACTTTTCCAAACTCTTTTGCCCTTGTTTTGGACTATAATTTGCATGATTTGAATGAAACTAACCCGGACTGACGTTGTTTTCAGTAGAATTGCCTTTGTGTTATTTTTGTGCAGAAATCAAAGTTCTCGGATTGACCTGAAAATTTACGGAGAATTTTTATGGAATAAATGAAAAATACTAGCGCAAGAAGATACCAGAGGGGGCCACCTAGAGGCCACAAGCCCTGGGGGGCGTCCACCCCCCTAGGGCAGTGGGCCCCTAGACCGCCTCCGACCCTAATTCCAACGCTATATATTCCTATTTTGGGGAGGAAAATTTCAGAGAGAAGAGTTCATCATGTTTCACGATACGGAGCCGCCACCACCTCCTGTTCTTCCTCGGGAGAGCAGATCTAGAGTCTGGTTTGGGCTCCGGAGAGGGGAAATCAGCGTTGTCATCATCATCAATCTTCCTCCATCACCAATTTCATGATGCTCACCGCCGGGAGTGAGTAATTCCATCGTAGGCTTGCTGGATGGTGATGGGTTGAATGAGATTTGTCATGTAGTCGAGTTAGTTCTGTTAGGGCTTGGTCCCTAGATCCACTATATTCTGAGATTGATGTTGGTATGACATTTCTATGATTAATGCTTGTCACTAGGGCCCGAGTGCCATGATTTCAGATCTGAACCTATTATGTTTTCGTGAATATATGTGAGTTCTTGATCCTATCTTGCAAGTTGTAGACACCTATTACGAGTTATGATCCGCATACCCCAAGGTGGCAATAATTGGGATTCTTTCCGGTGATTACTGTAGTTTGAGGAGTTCATGTATTCACTAAGTGCTAATGCTTTGTTTCGGTTCTCTATTAAATGGAGGCCTTAATATCCCTTAGTTTCCTTATGGACCCCGCTTCCACGGGAGGGTAGGACAAAAGATGTCATGCAAGTTCTTTTCCATAAGCACGTATGACTATATACGGAATACGTGCCTACATTATATTGATAAATTGGAGCTAGTTCTGTGTTGCCCTATGTTATAATTGTTGCATGATGAATGCCATCCGACATAATTATCCATCACTGATCCAATTGCTAAGCTACTTTGCCGTTGCCACTGTTACAATCACTAGAAATTGTTATTGTTACTTTTTCCACTATTACCGTTACTTCCATACTACTTTGCTACTAAATACTTTGTTGTAGCTATTAAGTCTTTCAGGTATGGTTGAATTGACAACTCAACTTCTAATAGTCATGAATATTCTTTGTCTCCCCTTGTGTCGAACCAATAAATTTGCGTTGAATACTCTACCCTTGAAAACTATTGCGATCCCCTATACTTGTGGGTTATCACACCCATTATATGTGAACGTAGAGTCTATCACACCCGATCATCACGTGGTGCTTCGGAACGACGAACTTTCCCAATGGTGCATACTTTGGGAGAACACTTTTGTCTTGAAATTAAGTGAAGGGATCATCTTATAATGCTATCATTGTCCTAGGCAAAATAAGATGCACAAAAGATAAACATCACATGCAATCAAAAATATGTGACATGATATGGCCATTATCATCTTGTGATTTTGATCTGCATCTCCAAAGCACCAACATGATCTCCATCATCACTAACATGACACCATGATCTCCATCATCATGATCTTCATCTTCGTCACGTGGTCGTCTCACCAACTATTGCTTCTACAACTATTGCTAACGCATAGCGATAAAGTAAAGCAATTACATGGCATTATTAGTTAACACACAGTCAATAAATTAAAGACAACCCTATGGCTCCTTCCAGTTGCCGTACTCATCGACTTGCAAGTCGTGAACCTATTACAAAACATGATTATCTCATACATCAACATATACCACTTCACGTTTTGGCCATACCACATCACAACATGCCCTACAAAAACAAGTTAGACGTCCTCTACTTTGTTGTTGCAATTTTTACGTGGCTGCTACGGAAAACTAAAAGAACTGTTCTTATCTACACAAAACCACAACGGTGATATACAAGTTGCCTTTTAACCTTCTGCAAGGACCACCATTGTCAAATCAGATTCAACTAAGGTGGGAGAGACAGACACCCGCAAAGCCACTTTTATGCAATACAAGTTGCATGTCAGTCAGTGGAACCGGTCTCTTGTGCGTGGAGAAGTAAGGTTGGTCTGAGCTGCTTCATCCCACAATACCACCGAATAAAAATAATAAAAGGGAAGTAAGCAATCTGAACATCAATGCCCACAACAACTTTGTGTTCTACTCGTGCATATACATCTACGCATAGACCTAGCTCATGATGCGGCTGATGGGAAACGTTGCATCAAAATCAATTTTTTTTCCTACGAACACCCAAGATCTAATCTAGGAGATCCAAAGAAAATTGAGGGGAATGTGTCTAAGTACCCATGTAGGGCAAAAGTGTTAGCGTTGTAACGCTGTTGATGTAGTCGTACTCATCACGATCCAATCACGATCCAATCCGATCTAGTGTCAAACCGACGGCACCTCCGAGTTTAGCACACATACGGCTCGGTGGCGTCCTCTCCTTCTTTATCCAGCAAGCGAGGGAGTGGAGGTAGATGAGATCTAAACCAACACGACGGCATGGTGGTTGTGGTGGCAGCGGAATTCCGGCAGGGCTTCGCCAAGCGCTGACTGAACATGGAGGAGGAGTAATGGGAGGGAGACGGGGCAAGCACCAAAGCATCATCGGCCCCATGCGCCTCCCCACTATATATAGGGGTGAGGGAGGGGCGTGGCATCCCTAGGCCCCCTCCCAAGGCAGGGGAGCAGAGGCCAAGGGGGGAGGAGTGCCCTCCAAGCCAAGTGGAGGCCCTCCCCCTTAGGGTTTCCCCTTCCATGCACATGGGCCTTGTAGGGGCCGGTGCCCCTGTCCCATTAAGGCCAACGCGCCCCCATACATTCCATGCTACTGTATGGGACATGGTGGAACCTCTGAGGACTTCCGGACCCCTCCGGAACCCTCTAGAACCTTTCGGTGGCTTCCCAGTACAATACCGAAAAAACTGGACTTTTTCCCGGAACCCCGACAACACCTTTCCATATATAAATATTTACCTCTGGACTATTCTGGAGCTCCTCAAGATGTCCCAAATCCCATCTGGGACTCCGAACAACCTTCAGACTTTCCACTAATAATATCTCAATACTACCCTAGCGCTACCGAACGTTAAGCGTGCGACCCTACGAGTTTAAGAATCATGCAACATGACTGAGACTCCTCTCCGATCGATAAACAATAGCAGTACCTGGATGCTGATATTGATTATTACATATTCAACGAAGATCTTTATCGGTTGAACCATGATTTCAAGGATTCAGTCAATCTCGTATGCAATTCCCTTTGTCCGGCGATATGTTACTTGCCCGAGATTCATCGTCGGTATCTCCATACCTAGTTCAATCCCGTTACTGGCAAGTCTTTGCTCATTCCGTAATACATGATCTCTTGACTAAACTCATTAATCACATGAAGCTTCTTATGATGTTTTATTACCGAGAGGTCCCAGAGATATCTCTCTGTCACACGGAGTGATAAATCCCAGTCTCGATCCATGCAACCAAATAGACACCTTCGGCGATACCTGTAGAGCACCTTTATGATCACCCAGTTATGAAGTGACGTTTGATAGCACACAAAGTATTCCTCCGGTATCCAGGAGTGGCATGATCTCATGGTCTACGGAACTGATACTTGACATGAAGAAAGCTATAGCAAATAACTAAACGATCTGATGCTAAGCTTACGGTTGGATCTGTCCATCACATCATTCTCCTAATGATGTGATGCCATTATCAAATGACAACTCATGTCTATGGTTAGGAAACCATAACCATCTTTGATCAACGAGCTAGTCTAGTAGAGGCTTACATGGGACACGGTGTAGTTTATGTATTCATACATGAATTTAAGTTTTCGGTCAATACAATTCTAGCAAGAATAATAAACATTTATCATGAACGGGAAATATGATAATAACCAATTTATTATTGCCTCTAGGGCATATTTCCAACATAGTTGGTTGCAAGTTTGAGTCATGGGAACCTTTTTCGGTGTTAATTTTCGAATATATGTGTAGTACTATGGTTGGTGTTTTCAGAAAATAAAAATTTGAGGAGTTTTGTGCTGCGTCGTGGTGGTTGACTTTTCCAGCCAATAAAAAATATATGAGGGTTTTTTGTGTAAAAATAAGTCATGCCCATCCCACCACTCAGTGACAGGTCGGGGTTTTCTAAAAATAAAAAAACATGAGGGGTTCTGTGCTGCGTCGCAGTGGTTGTCCTTTCCCGCAAATAAAAAATATATTAGGGTGTTTCATGTAAAACATGTCATGCCCAACACCACCACTCAGTGATAGGTGGGGCCATGCACATGGATACGTCTGCATACACATGATGTGACCGTATGTGCACGCTTGGGTCAAGTTAGCACAAAATCATATTTTCAATGTTCTAGCACCAAACTAAACATGTGACAAAAGTTCTGTGACTCCCGGTGATATTACCTCTTAGATTAATCTTAATTTCTTCTCTTGTATTTGCGGATGCTTGCATGAATGGTGTAATCATAAGTAGGTGTTTTTTCAAGTAAGAATAGTACCTTAGCTCCAGTCCACCCACATAACACTTATCAAAGCAATAAATGCTAGGTCGATGAATCGTGGTGAAAATAACTCAAGATATTCCCGTGTGTCCTCAAAAGCACTTTAATCACTCTAGGAAATATCATCGGCTTGTCCTTAGGACAATTAACGATTAGGCAACTTCCTGCACCTGGCTACTTTTGTTACTTGTTATTTGTCATCATCTTGTTATCAAACTATCCATCGAAACTATCTTACAACACTTGTATATAATACTTTGCTGAAAACCGCCTATCAATTCCTTTTGCTCCTCGTTGGATCCGATAGCTTTACTTATCGGAAGGACTAAGATTGATTCCCTATATTTGTGAGTCATCAATACACTTAAACTACATAATCAATCATTACACTCTAATAGGATACACATTGTCTTGACAATTATCTACTCTAGAACACCTGCTAAGATATTTAAGTGATCCAAAATTTGACACATAGTCATGTGTGTACGCACATACACACATAAACAAATAAGCAATTGAAAGACAGTAGAAGATGTCTTATGCATTCACCATATATTAAAAACATGACACATAGTAAATAATATTGAATTCAATAATGTTAGTTCACCTAGATCGGGATTGTGCTTCTTATGGTTTTTGAGATTTTGAATCAAGTAAAAAGTCAATGTAAAAACCATATCACTTAACCTCTTATGGGTTTTAATTGGAAGGTAGTTTGTTACCATAACTTTTTTTCTTGATGTGAATCGACATTAGGGGGCGTGTTCCTTCATTCTCCAACCTAATTGTGTGCTTATTTGGCTTCATGCATCACTATATAGAAACTAACTTATAATAGTATCTCATTAGTTGGTTGGATGCTTGAGTGCACACCTCAACAACTTATATTTTAACCATGAACTTTGTAAGCAAAACGAGAGGCTAGTCACTGTAGGTCTACTATTTGACTGAACCCATGTTTGAACGATTTTTATATTTCTTCGTTGTCTTTAGTTTGAATCCTTATTGTTGAGGTATATATGCAAGTTCTATGCAATATGTTTGTGAATCGTACCATCGTCTAAAAATTATGCTACTATATGCTCGTCCTTGCATATTATGCAATAGTACAAGTTTACACTATCCATGTGCAAGTTTTTGTCGTCATTTGCCTTTTTCTTATTTTATCTCTCTATTATTTTAGGATAATATCAATTTCCTTCACAAATCCTATTTTGGGATAACATATTTTTTTTTAGTTTACATTGTTACTGAGAAGAAATAAACTGTTTGGCATGAAAAAAATAGGCAACTTGCCAACACATGGTCCCATATTTGAGGTGTAGATATGGACATAGACTTGTGGTTCAAACCGTCAAATTTTTTTCGGATAACAAGTTTTTTTTTGTTTTTTTCGATAACAACTTGAATTGTAAAAAACGTCAGGCTGAGTGTTTCGCGACACGTGTGACACTTATCATTTAGGTTTATACCAACGGAATCTTTTATTGGATAGAAGGGAGCTCACCGTAAGGAAACAACTATTCGAATTTTTCTGTTGCGATATTCCTTCATATTCTACATCTTGTGATGAATCAAGGGGCTTTTGAAATGCCTTCTGTTCCTCTTCACCTTGAAGAAAAGGAAGAACAACATCTGGAGACCACATAGGTTCACGAGATACCCATCTGTTTCCGGCAACAAATTTCTTCGCGACACCACCTTGTGAGCAGAGCACCCTCCTTTCATCCTTTTCTGCTCCTACTTCACATGCGGTGCTACCATGTGATCAACTTTCCTCCTGACCACAAGCAATCACGGACATCTCTTGTGCACGCGGCACGGCCCAATCAGGCCGCTTTCTCGCCTAGCGTTTGCTGTATACGAGACGCTACGTAAGTATCATCACCAGTGTAGTAGTATGTACATCCATTCTCTCATTTCCGGCCGGCGTCCCCACAGACATGGCAGACGAGGCGGGGGCTGGCGGCGAAGCCAAGTACCCGCTCAACCCAGAGTGCTACCGCCTGCTCTGCAAGATCGGGAGCGGCGTCAGCGCCGTCGTGTACAAGGCCGCGTGCCTGCCGCTCGGCTCCGTGCCGGTGGCCATCAAGGCCATCGACCTCGAGCGCTCCCGCGCCAACCTGGAGGACGTGTGGCGGGAGGCCAAGGCCATGGCGCTCCTGTCGCACGCCAACGTCCTGCGCGCGCACTGCTCCTTCACGGTGGGCAGCCACCTGTGGGTGGTCATGCCGTTCATGGCCGCCGGCTCGCTGCACTCCATCCTGGCCCACGGCTTCCCCGACGGCCTCCCGGAGCCGTGCATCGCGGTGGTGCTCAAGGAGACGCTCCGCGCGCTCTGCTACCTTCAGGAGCAGGGCCGCATCCACCGCGACATCAAGGCCGGGAACGTCCTCGTCGACTCCGACGGCTCCGTCAAGCTCGCCGACTTCGGCGTGTCCGCGTCCATATACGAGACCCCGCCGCCGGCGTCGTCCTTCTCCGGGCCCTTGACACACGCCCCTCAGGTTGTTCTCAGCTCTTCTTCCTACTTCAGCGAGATGGCAGGGACGCCGTACTGGATGGCGCCGGAGGTCATCCACTCGCACGTCGGCTACGGCATCAAGGCCGACATCTGGTCGTTCGGCATCACGGCCCTCGAGCTGGCGCACGGCCGGCCGCCCCTCTCCCACCTGCCGCCGTCCAAGTCGATGCTAATGAGGATCACGAGCCGCGTCCGGATGGAGGACGCGGAGATCTCCAAGAACAAGAAGCTCTCCAAGGCGTTCAAGGACATGGTGTCCTCCTGCCTGTGCCAAGAGCCGGCCAAGCGGCCATCGGCGGAGAAGCTTCTCCGGCACCCGTTCTTCAAAGGCTGCCGCTCCAAGGACTACCTTGTCCGCAACGTCCTCAGCATCGTGCCGAGCATCGAGGAGCGCTGCAAGGACGTCACGGGCCTCTGCGGCTGCGCCGCCGGGGGCGCGCGCTGCGTGTCGCCGTGCCACGGCCAGGCGAGCGCGAGCATCGTCAAGAACCGCCGAATGAGCGGCTGGAACTTCGGCGCGGACTGCCCGAGGAAGGAAGATGCGGACAGCTTTGAGGAGCTCGACCGGACCGAGACGGCAGCACGGCTATTCCTTCCGCTCGACGACGAGGACACCGCCCCCGAGCGGGCCTGCGAAGGCGCCGGAGAAGACGGAGATAAGGGAGTAACGGAAGGGGTGGTGGTGCCGCATCTGGTGACTATCTTGGGAAGCCTCGAGGTGCAGAAACGGATGCTGGCCCAAGAACTGGAAGGAGGCTGCTGCTATCACCACGACGGCAACTGCTGCCGCGAGACGACGGCCAGGGAGGAGATGCTACTCGCGTACGTGCGTCAGCTCGAGCAGAGGGTGGAGGTGCTGACCCTGGAGGTAGAGGAGGAAATCACCAGGAATGCCCACCTGGAGGAGCTTCTTCGTGAGAGGGCTGGTTGATATGATAAACTGGAGACATTTTGCGGGTAGCCGCACAACATCAACATGTATGCGTCCATTTCGTTTGCGGATGCGTGCTCGTGTATTTGAATTGTTCCAGATGCACAATGGCATCCACGTAGCACCCAAGAAGTACCAATATGTAGGTATATAGTACTCCTATTGAACTACTTATAGTCTTGTACCATATGTACAAATCACCAGTTCACCACGGACCACAACGACCTATTGGGGTGCGGATATGTAGGCAACAGCCGCCTCAAAAGTTATTTTGCGTAAGCCGATTTTCTGGGTCATTAGGTTAAGATCGAACGGCCGACCTACTTTCTTCTTCCTTCAGCTTTTGTTTTTCTCCAACGGCTTTCTCCTCCCACAAAATCGGCTTATCCAAATTACAAATACAGTCAACTTGCATATAGCTATTGTGAGATATGTATATGAAGCAAGTGATAGCATCTCTAGCTGATTTCTTAAAAACCTTTAGCTCCTCAAAATAAGGAGTTAACAACACCTAGCCGATCCTTCAAATGTTTAGAGGAGCAAAATTTTAACGAGTTTCCCCAAAAGGCAACCCAACTCTCTCATTTTTACTCGACCGGTGCCACCTCTCAGGATAATTTCGGCCGCTCCCCAATCTCGCCGGAGGCGCCACCTCTCACCGCCATGGCCACCCAACCTCGCCACCGCTGCCCCAGCAAGCCTTGATTTCGACTACAGTGGAACCGGAAGGCAACTCCACTACCCCCGCCGGTTCGACACTATCGGAATTGACCCGCATGCCGGCGCCCGGGCGAAGGAAGAGGTTGCGAAAGAAAAACTTGGTGCAGAGCGTCGTGTCATCAAGAAAGGTCTGCTGCAAGGCCCCAACGGCCACGAGACGCCCGATCACCCTGCCGTTGCTCCGACTGGCGGCAAGCGGGCGAGGAAGCTGTCGGAGGCGATGAAGGCGTTTAACAAGGCGGCGAAGAAGAAGAAGAAGAAGGCGCCCGGTGACCCTTTGTGATCCGGTTTTGGATTGCAGATAGTTCCTTGTCTTTTCTTAGGGAGTGACCTTGGGTATCAAACCCACGGGAGGATGTGGCTCGGACAAAGATTCAAGCAAGTTATTGTTCTCGCAAAATGTCAAGTTTTTTGGACCTTTTTAAATGACCTTTTCAGTGTAAACAATGATATGGAAATTGGTAGGGTATGATGATTTATATTACAAGCTTGTACTTGTGCATGGGATCTCATCTTGATTACAACATAGTTCTGGTAGACACCCGTTACAATGTGCTCACAACACGATGAAGTGACGGATGTGTCCAAAGTACATCACGACAGGTTCATGACCTGCATCGAGAGTTAGTTGTCCAACCGTTGGCCCTTACTGTCGCACGGGGCTACCTCGGCTATTAAGGATTTCTCCAGACAAAAGCATTGGGTGTTTAATGATTACACCTCATATATCCCCAAGGAATTGATTCGTGCTACCGTACTAATCCTTTTTGTCACTGGTTTTCAGAATAGCGTTCCACGCATCCTCGCTTCTTACCTCCTCATTGATCAATCTCCGGAATCCCAGGAACCCGCGAGGCCTTAGAATGAGAAGAAGACAGAAGACTACTCTATTGCGAATCACACATACAAATAACTTCAATTAAGAAAAGTCATCCAACTATCTCATGCACAAATACATAGGGTTGCAAGGCAATGCCTCAACCCATTGCCTTAAGGTTACTCGCACATCGCGGTCAGATTGCAAGGAGAAAACATTGTAGATTATATAAATATGAATGATCAATTGATTACTAGTCTTACCGTGTTGCCGATTGCGATGCACCGATTACAAGTATGGCTAACTCGAGGGAGAATGGATACGGTGGTGATGGAGATGAGATGGTAAATGGCGATGGCTAGGGTTTATGAACGACCTCTTGTTCCATGATGTTCCTTTGTGATCTCCTCCGTCGCAAATTAGGCATGGCTCCCTTTATAACATGTGATAGACCGGTGGTAGAAGTGACCGCGGTCGTACCAGACATCGGCAATCACTCTGTTGCCCTTGGTGTGCCCCTAGTTGACTTGGCTTGGTTCCTACACTTCGTATTTTAGTGTATATGATGATTTTCTTTCTTCTTTTGGTCCATTTTCTGTAGAAACACATTTAACAAAGGGATTTTGCAATTTCTTGCATTCATTAGTCATTACTTGCAATATCGTAGTGATCCTCTATGAAAATCTAGGATTTTTAGGTTCAAACAATAGTGGAATGATTGCAAAATTATCACTCATCAACCTCCCCTAGCTTGATCGTCGAGCAAGAAACAAAATTAACGGTAAGGAACTCATTTGTCTAAACCGAAATAACGAGAAGGTTTTGGTTCACTTACGATCGGTACGCCTGATAGCCCTCTGAATTCTTCACCTAAAAATATTGTATAGCTATAGTGGTGGCATGGTTATTTTGCAATCTTAGTTAAGACAAGGTAGTCAACACAAAATTTTCATAAGTTTAGACAAAATAATCAACTAGCATTTATTTTATTTGAATGAAGCCATGGTATCCTCCATGCGCGCCGACCCAAAGGTCCCGGAAGACCACCTCGCCTTCAAGACCGGCACGCCCGAGGAAACCCTAGTGCGGTTGAAAGCGGAGAACAAGCGCGGTCTTGAATATTTTCATCTTGCTAGGGCCGACTATGACATCGAGCTCATCGACGATGACATCTTGCAAATTGCGTTGGAATTTGTGCCCTCTGATGTCGGTTTATTCGATAGAGTCTAGCTCATGGAGAGGGGTGTGACTTTCTTGAAGGCTCGGGCCAGCTTCAGCGGCTCAAGCTACTCCGCCTTTAAGGCCACCGGCGGGGTGCACCATGCCATCGAGACCATTTTGGCTGAGTTGAAGGCAAAGTTCATTGTCGGCGCCTCTAGATCCTTGCTCGTCGAGGCAGGGCACATAAGGATGAAGAAGGCACGCACGATGTGGAGGCCTTGGGTTCTTCTCAAGGGAAGGATCTCATCATCGTCTCCGACGACAAGTAGTTAGCTCATTTTTGAAAATTTATCCGTAGTATTCTAGACAATTAGAAGGTACTTGTAGCTACTTAAGGCCTCCTTTTATGCCATATTTTGTTGATTATGCATTGCTCTCTTTAACTATAAGACCTCTATTGTCGAATCATGGATAATATGTGTTCAATGGGGCAGACAGCTCTATAAACAGTATGGATTGTCTGGTTCAATGTTCCTTCCAGCAATGCCATTATATTTGCTGTCTGATTGTAAGCATGCTGAATTGAACAAACAATGGAAATCTTAAACTATTTTGATATGCTTTATTCCATATGAACTATTTTGGTGTATTAGTTTGCTAAGTCTTCATAATGAAGATATTATTGATAGTCTACTAATTCTTGTTTCTCAACATGCATGTACTTCTTGTAGGTTCACAATGGGAGATGCTGCTCTTTACCATCGCGGTTAGCTTCATCTTTCTATGGCTTATTGTATATTATTGTACAATTTCCAGGTAGCCTTGTAATGTTTAAAATCTCGTGCATGTAGGTACATATGACATGGGTATAGTTCCACGTTTTGACCCTTTTTATGTATATGGGGCAATGAGATATTCTTGATACAGGGTCAAGTGAAGAAACTAAAAAAGATTGTTAGGATAAATAGATGGGTAATCAAAATCAAACTCTTTGTGCATTATCCAAGACAACAATGAATGTTAGGATGGTAAGAACTATAGATTTTCTCCATTCACAACGTCTCTGCAGACCACAATACTAAATATCTGAATATTCATGTTTTTAGTGGTTTTCAAAGCGGTTCAATGAGGAATACCTCTCAAACTACGTGATTCCTGATGAGGAAAGAAAATTGAAGTATCCTACCAAGACTACCATGATGAAGAACTTGATGTCTTCCTCAAGATGATGAAGGATGAGCGGGTAGTCATCACAAGGGGTTGGACTAAGGTTGTTGAATCCTTCCACATGAACAAAGGCAAAAAATAGTTATTTCTCTTCTTCAACAACTAGAACGACCCAAATGTTTTTCGCCTTGCTCTTCATCGTCCCTAAAGTTGTTGTTGCTAAGTGTTTAATGCCAAATTGGTGCTACTTGTTGTATTTTGATCCTTTCACTTAGTTTGATGCTCGTAATTATTGAGCATATGTTGTATCTTTGTTGATATATGTGAAATACATTCAGTTCTACCTGCATTCAAATTCACATGCATTTTCTGGTGTATTAGCTATTGCAGTAATTAAATTATATATAGAATCTAATACCCTAGTGTTGGACATAACATTGCATACGGTTCTTGACGAAAAGTCATCAGCCTTGAACTCTAACATCGCACATGCTTCGTTTAAAACAGCTCAACGATGATAGCCAACTTCATCGCACACATCCGTACAAAGATAATCCTGTGCTAGTGGTTTCCACATTACACACAATTAGTTTTGGAAAACTGTATTCGAACTACAACAACATCGTCGAAAATTGATACTTGATAATTGTCTGCAATGCATCATCTTTCGCAAACTATTCTATATTATGCAGCGTGTGCGAACCTCAAAGGAATCGCACATGAGTACACTTTGCGGGCCATTTGGGACCCCGCAGCAGCATCATAGACGTTTTCTCTTTGGTCAACGATCGACCCCCCCTCCCCAACCCACTCGAGCACACAGTTCTGGAAACTATGTGCGATTGGATCCAAACTGTGTGAATATCCCTAAACTGTACTAGTGATATGCAGGTACAACGTTGGTGGTTGCATGCGGTGCCTTGGGTGCTCGCTGACAGCTCAAATGGAATTTTCATCTATTGCGAGGGGAACGGTCATAGCAAGAGGGTGTTCATGGTGCTAGCAGCAACATACGACATTGATGAGTAAGGGGTGCACCAGTGGTTCCCCGCAGGCTCTAGCATTGTAGCGGCTCTAACAATATGGTGAATGATGCAATATGACCCGTGCCGGTGCGGAATGGCAGTGGTCGGTTCCACGCCAAGACATGGACGAACCCCTAAAGCCAGTGGCAATGGTCTAAGGTGGAAAGATGTCCCACCAATCTGTTTGTACCCTTTTGTTTTGGCACGGAGTGCTATATAGCGGATGCGACCATCGAACGATCTGTCGTCAATATGTTGATTAGAACACGCTTCAAGTTCAGGTGAAAACTCTTGTCTTGACCTTTATTGGTCGGGCTCAGCCGTGACGAATTTGCGTTGTTACCTTGTTGAAGATGGTGTCTACTTGCTATTGTATCGATATTCGTTGCTAGTCTCGACAACTAGGATGAGAATCTTTGTCCAGACTATGACAACGATAGCACTAAGACGCTTATCTCTTCTTGAAAGTGTTGTTCAAATCTTATATTGGTTCGCCGTGATTGACTTTATTTTATATTTTATTTGATAATTAATATAAATGGCAATGTGCATCACAATAATACAAAAGTCAGGGATTCTAACCATCTGTACAAATCCAAAAGAAGAAGAAGAAATATTGACCGGCTGCGCTAGAGAGTCTCCGGGTTTTTTCGCTCTCTCGCCGGTCGTTTTGATCGGCGTTTTTCTTTTTGGTTTTCCGACCTATGCTTGATCGGTTTGCGTCGCTCGCCGCCGCCGTCTACCACCGTGCGCCTCTACTCCAACACCGGCACGACCGGCCGGCCTCTTCACCGACCCTGCGGCCCCAGCGACAGCGGCTCCTTAGCGGCCGTCGTCCGTCGTCTGCCCGCCCGTCGCCTCGACCCGCAGCTCGCGCGACAGACGGCCCCTCACGGCCGCCGTCCATGCATAGGCCCGCTCGTCGACCTACGCCGGCCGTTACCGTCCTGTCCCCGAGTTCAGCGCGCCCCTCCACCGATCGAGAAACGGGGTGCCACTGCGTCGCCCCATCGGGCCGCAGCGCCGCCGCCCCGTGGTTCTTCCCGTGGCTGCACCGATCCGCCCCGCCGTTGCGTCGCCCCATCGAGCCGTAGCGTCGCGGCACATGGTCCCCGCCGCCGCCTTGAGGTCGTTCCCGTGGTTGCACCACCTCGCGCGTTGCCGCTGCGTCGCCCCTTCGGGCCGTAGTGCCGCGTCCCGCGGTCAACCGCCGCACCGAGGCCGTCCCCGAGGCTGCACCGACCCTCGCGCTACCGCTGCGTCGGGCCATAGCGAGCGTGGCACGTGATCCCTGCAACCGCCCTGAGGTCTTCCCCGCAGTCGCCCCGACATGCCCGCCGCCATTGCGTCGCCCCTTCGGGTCGTAACGCTGCGGCCCGCGGTCCACCGCTGTCCACGCGCGTTGACTTCCAGGTGATATGCGCTGCGCCGCCTTCCTTGGCGCGGGAACGTCACCGTCCGCGCCGGTCTTCGTCACACTGTCGGGTTCATTATCGCCTACTTCGAGCACTGTCGCCGCGCTCCTTCTCTAGCCGCCGCTGCTCTTCTTCCACGGCTCCATGGCGACTACCTCGACACCGGCGACCCCCGACTCGACACCGACCACGGCGTTCTTCGCACGGCTACCTCGACTACGGCTACACCACCTACGCTCTCGGCTACCTCGACAAACGGCACAAAGGGCTACCACCTTGCTTGAGCAACCTCGTCGATTTCCACTCCAGCCACAACTCCGCGGTGCATTGACTGTTACGACTGTGGGTGGGGGGGTGTTCGTCGGCTTCCCTTCGGATTATTCTCCAGTCTCACCGTCTGTGTTACTACCGTTGTGACTACGGGGGGATGTTGAGTATCGTGATTATTAGGAAAGCTAGGATTGCGTAGGATATTATTCTACCTTGACTTGTACTCCAAAGTGATCATGTACTACTATATATATGCTCACGAGGCTCAAGCAATACAACAACTATTCCACCAGATCCCTCTCTCCCTTCTAACAGTTGCTAGTCTCGACAACTAGGATGAGAATCTTTGTCCAGACTATGACAACGATAGCACTAAGAGCATTTCCAACAGTCGCTATATAGCGCACAAGAAAAACCTGTTAGCGCTGCAAGGCTTGGTTGGTTTTCTTGCTACATCTGCTTGTTGGCTCCAAAGGCAGCGGCGCTATAATGCATACAAGGCCGCCCAAATAGGTGCAAAAATACAGCGCAGCGCAAGACAAACCACATGTACATTTGAAAGAAGATGAGCAAAAATGATCAAACAAACAAAATAAAAATCAATAACAAATAGTTTAAAATAAATCATTACAACACAAACAAATAGTTTATCGTTCAGTACAACAACAAATAGTTCAAAATAAATTGTTACAACACAACAAATAGTTCATGAAGTTCATGCTCTTTACCGTCCATGCCATGCCCACCACTCTTCAATTAGATCATTCTGAAGTTCATTGTGCGTTGCGGGATGCCGAATGGCATGATAGGAGGCAACAAAACGGGCTACCCTTTCAGCTCTCCGCCGCACTCGCACGGGATGTCCCAAGAGCTCATACTGTGAGTAGTCTAAATCTTGGCCACGCTCATTCTCGATGATCATGTTGTGCATGATCACACAAGCGTGCATGATGTACCAAAGCATTTGTTGATCCCAAAATCTTGCCGGTCCTCTCACAATAGCAAATTGGGCTTGCAAAATCCCAAATGCTCTCTCCACATCTTTTCTAGTCATTACCGAGCATTGTGAAAATCAAGATTTTTCTTACCTTGAGTTTTTTCAACGGCTTCACGAAGGTTTGCCACTTTGGATAGATGCCATCCGCTAGATAATAGCCATAGTTATACGACGGCCATTTGCTACAAACGCACGGTGGCAACTCACCGCTTGCAATCTTATTCATCGGTGGTGACGGTTGAGAACATTGATATCATTCAAAGATCCGGGCATTCCAAAGAATGCATGCCAAATCCAAGTCTCTGATCGCCACCGCTTCAAGGATTATAGTGGAACCCTTTTTTGGCCGTGAAATTGCCCATGCCATGCCTTTGGACAATTCTTCCAACTCCAATGCATGCAATCTATTGAGCCAAGCATGCCAGAAAGCGCGCTTTGTTCATCGCCAATAGCCTTGCGGCGTCTTCAAAGACCTTGGGAGCTCTCAAATACTCCTCGCCAAACACTTGCACAATTCCCCATCGCAAAGCGCTTGACACACATGATGGCTTGGCTCTCACCCATAGCCAAATGATCATCAACTAGATCAGCCGGGATACCGTATGCCAACATACGCAAAGCGGCTGTCACCTTCAGAAAAGTTGTAGGATCGGAAGTATGTCTAGAGGGGGGGTGATTAGACTACTTGACAACTTAAAAGTTTAGCCTTTTGATTAGGACAAGTTTTTAGCAAGTTCACAATGATAACCAAGTCAAGTATCACCCTACACATGCAATTCTAGAGTAGTGGCAGCGGAAAGTAAATTGCACATGTAGTAAATAAGAGGTGGAGAAGAGCAAACGCAATTTGGAGACACGGAGATTTTTCTCGTGGTTCCGATAGGTGGTGCTATCGCCAATCCACGCTGATGGAGACTTCAACCCACGGAGGGTAACGGCTGCGAGAGTCCACGGAGGGCTCCACCCACGATGGGTCCACGAAGAAGCAACCTTGTCTATGCCATCATGGCCTACGCCCACGGAGGACTAGCCTTACTCGGGTAGATCTTCACGAAGTAGGCGATCTCCTTGCCCTTACAAACTTCTTGGTTCAACTCCACATCTTGACGGAGGCTCCCAAGCGACACCTAACCAATCTAGGAGGCACCACCCTCCAAAAGGTAATAGATGGTGTTGGTGATGATGAACTCCTTGCTCTTGTGCTTCAAATGATAATCTCCCCAACACTCAACTCTCTTCACCGATTTGGCTGTGGTGGAAGAAAGGATTGAGTGGAAAGCAACTTGGGAAGGCTAGAAATCAAGTTTCATATGGTGGGAGTGGAGCAACTTGATCTCAACACAAGGGTAGGTAGTTTTCTTCTCGAAATGTAAGGTAGGAGTGGTAGTTCTTTCGATGGCTCTTCCACGAATGAAGAGGAGGTGGAGGGTATTTATAGCCTCCACACAAAATCCAACCGCTACACACATTTGACCAATCTCGGTCGGACCGAAGTTGACAACTCGGTGAGACCGAAAGTTCAAATCTTGTGAACGTTGGGATTTTCGTGGGACCGAAAATACAATCTCGGTTAGTCCGATTCTTCCAAAGACTAGGGTTTGCCATTCTCGGTGGGACCGACTTTCTCATCTCGGTGACACCGATTTGAGTACGTATGTTCTGAAGGTTGGCAACACTAGTTTCGTAAGACCGAGTTTGGAATCGGAAAATCCGAAATTTCTAGGGTTTGGGTATATGGTGAGGTGGTTCATCTCGGTGTGACTGAGTTTATGGAATCGGTGGGACCGAGATTACTTATGAGTATATGGTGGAATGAAAGATTGCCGATAGTTTGAGAGATAAATCACTAAGCACTTTGAGCAACCAGATCATCATCATAACCTCATCCCTTTTAATAGTATTAGCTTTCCTATGGACTCAATGTGATCTTGGATCACTAAACCAAAAATAGAGTCTTGAGCATTTGCCAATGTTTTCCTTAGCATTTTGAGGGTCCACATCATCGGTCATTGCCATACCCATATCAATGAACTTTCGAAATATTCTCAAGAAACAATTAGTTCAATGATATATATGTTGTTATTAATTACCAAAACCACCCGGGGATTAGTTGCACTTTCAATCTCCCCCTTTTTGGTAATTGATGACAACATATAGATCAAAGCTTCGACAAATGATATAATCAATGAATAACATCGTCGCTTTGAGAAGTATGTGATAAGCAAGAGCTCCCCCTAAATTTGTGCATTATTTAAGATTTGCGTTTGAATGCAAATGCACAATCGATTAGGATCATGGGTCACTCTTCCATGTCACATACATCTTGGTGGAGCGCACAAAATGATAAGAATGAATAGCATGCACCCAATCACCAAGACATGAGTAAATGATCATACAAGATGTGAATAGAATATGATAAGCATTAAGCACACATTAAGCATAGTATGATCAAGCACTCGTCAAGATAGAGCAAACGTAGTATCAAACACACGAAATGTCTCAAAGAACTCAAAAGTATCTCAAGGAAAACCGCAAACGAAAGAGCAAAAACGAGCACTCTCTCTCTCTCGAAGTCCTATGATCTATACAATTTCTCCCCCTTTGGCAACAAGTTACCAAAAAGTTCGAAAGGTATAGAGCTAATCGTCACTAGGGACTGTGCTGGCGGCTCCTGTCTGCGTCGATGGAGTGGAGATAGCTGCATCTGCAAAAGCTTCTGCTGAAGTCTGTGGAGCTGGAGGAGTGGACACTGGAGCTGGAGCTGGAACCGATGGAGCTGTGGGAGGTCTTGATCGCAGTAGCTCAGGGTCATCCTTTGGAATAGCAAATGATCTGGGCTTTGTGGGCTTTGGAGCAGGCTGCTCATAGTCATCCTCCACAAGGTCATCCTGCATCTCCTTCATGAGCTCTGCCTTCTCCCTCTTGGCTTCCTCGATATCCGCCTCAAGCTTGTTGCGGTGACTGCACTTGATCGACTTGACATCCGAGCATGGAACTTGTCTTCAACTATCCTCTCAAGACTCTCCCGAGACTGCACTATGCTGGCAGGCGTAGTTCAATCCTCTGGGTAGCTTCAAGAAGTTGTTCTCCAACGCTCTTGGGCTTTTTCTTGCTTCTGCCGCTTCCTTCTCAGCTTTGGCTTGTTTGGCAGCTTCAGACTTAGCTTGTCCTTCAACAGATGTGGGATCATCCTCGGTCATTACAACTTCATTATCTTCATGTTCAGGCTGCGGTGGCAAATGGGGTCTATCCAACAAGTAGGTGCCCGTGCCAAACTTGGCATTGATGAGCATCTGAATGTGCGGGCAAACCCACATGACCTCTTCAGTCGTCTGTCATTGTCCTCTTGATAGTCTCAACTATCGTGTCCATCACCTTAAAAGGTGTCTTCGATCTAGAATGTGCAGCATGTTGATTGAATAGCCTCTTATCATGCGATGGTCTCGACTTGGGCATCAAAGTATGCCTCGTAATGGTGTTAGTGGTTGGGAGACCCACTCAAGATGATACACCGATCCGAGCTTCCATATCTCAACATCCTTGGCTGGTACCTCATTGTACATGTTCTTCATAGACTCGTGATTCTTCTTGGGGATTCCATAAACATCAACATCATCATCCCTTGATGCTGGAGCGTTGAGAGTGCAGCCCACTCTTCAACTGCTGAAGAGAATCTACGCCTTCACCATCCATACACCGCCATCTGGATAGAAGTGTGCGGTGGCATAGAATCGCATGATCATCTCATCATTCCAAGCAATCGACCGACCAACGAACTCTGCAACTCCACATGCGGTGAAGCTCTCATGCACATGTGGGAAGTAGTCTCGTGTTTTCTTCCGTCGATGTATTTCCGGTCAACGATCTCGTGTCAAGAACAATTGGCTTCTTGTCCATGAGCACTGTCTCATAGAAATCTTGTTGCTCTCGGTGTGGAACCTTGAGTCAACAGCTGTCCTTCTCCTGGTGGCATATGGATCAACTTGCCTCCATAGCACGAGACCTTTGTCCTTCCTTTCCTTCATATTTTCAGCTCGAGGATGAGCATCATTATGGACCGGCGGTTTCGTCTAAGTTTGAAGAACACATGTGCCTCTTCATCGATTCATTGGTGGCACATTGTCCTTCTTCTTCTCAAGCAGGAATATTTCTTCTGTTTTCTTGGGCTTGGCAGCAGGTTTGGCTTGGGCTGCCTTTTTGGAGCTGATGGCTTAGATTTAGTGGGTGCTCCTGCCTCGATGGCATCTCCCATCAACTTAGGCTTCGAGGAGGTGGGGTGCTTCCTCATCAGAATCATCATCAGCTTCATCATGAACTAACCTCTTCCTCTTGGAAGTTTTCTTTATCTTGCTCGAGGTTTCTTCTTCCATTCTCAGCTTCTTTGCAACTGTGGACTTCTTTGCTTTGCTGGTGCCTTTCTTGGTATGTTGCCCTTGATAGTCTTTGGCAACCACTTTCCTCTTAGGCTTGGATGTAATCTCCTCCTCAGTAACAAAGTCAGAATCCTCTTCATCAGAATCTCTCTTCTTCCTGGCCCTGGTGGCAGCAGGAGGCAATCCACTTGGGGTGCTCCTCTCACCATCATCGAAAAACTACTTGCTTGGGACTAGTGCGCCTCGAATCTCAACCGGTGATTCAGACTGCTCGCTGTCACTTGCATCGACATGACCGACAACCTGTGAATAGAATAGGTATAGGCGAATAGAAGAGTTATCACAAACTGCAGAAGTTTTTGCAAAAGAATGAGTTCAAACTTTAGTTTTAGGTTTTCACTGAATGCATTTCGGTCGACCGAGTCTAAAATTCGTGAATCCAAGTGTCTAAACAGAACCATTTACACCACTTTCGGTTGGACCGAAATGGGTTTCAGTCTAGCCGAGAACACTAGGGTTTCACTAAATCCTCATTTCGGTCTTACCGATTTGCACAACTTCGGTTGGACCGAAAAGTGCAAAGGTAATGGCCAGAGGCCAAATCGGTCGATCCGAGAATGTAGAATCGGTCACACCGAGATGTGTTCGCGGAAACCTAACCCTAAAATTTTTACTCGAATTTTGTTCTAAGAACTAATCTGCTGGATAGGAAGATTTCAAACTTGGCAAGAAGCTAGGCAAAACCTATCGTGCATTGAATCAGAGGTTGAAGCACGAGAGAGATCGAAACTCACCCAACTAGGTGGAGTTTCACTACGGCGGCAACGGCTCGATGAGATTGACCGTTGACGGCGATGGAGACCCGCGGCGAGGGCGCACAGGCGATGGCGGAGACGATCCGGAGACCACGGCGACGGCAGCGAAGGGTTTGAGGGCGAGACGTTTTGAAGGAATAATCAACGCGTGCTGCCCTTGGGTATATATACCCTTCGGCTGTCGGTGGGACCGAGTTGGAAAACTCGGTGGGACCGAGATGGTTAATCGCAAGCGATTACTCACTTCGTCACGCCGAAATCTGAACTCGGTTTCACCAAGGTGAAAACCTAGATCAATCCAAGTGATTTGGTCCGTCCGATTTGAGTATATTGGTTTGACCGAAAATACTTAGAAGGTTTTGGAATTTAAGCTTTTGACGGATCGGTGGCTCGAGTGCTCCTCACTCGGTCCGTCCAAAAAGACTTGTTCAAAGTTTGTGATATAAGCATGAATAGAGTTTGAGACAAGAAAGCATAGATAGCTAGGGAGGAACTTAGGCATTCTTGTCCATCCATTTGGTCAAAAGAAAAATCCAAAAGACCAAAGCAACAAATGGATGTCCTCGAATGGATAAAATCATGCATCCAACATGCTCACACAATAAGATAACAAATGAAACATGTGTCAAACATGCACAAACAAAACTCTAGCTACTAGCACACAATTTGGCGATGACTAGGTCATCTATATATGAGTATATTGACTTAGGAGTCAAATGAGAACATTTGATCATAGGTCATACTCATCGTTTAAGCACAAGTGGGGTTACCACTTTTACATAAAGCATTAATGTGTTCACATCATTTGAAGATGCTTTAGCTCAATTCTTAAGAGCAAAGCTCCCCCTTGATGTGAGAACCCTTTAAAGGGTCAAACTAACCTTGGGTTGTCGTAGAAGACTTCATGTAGATGTTGAAGATGTGGATGCTCAATGTTGATGAAGATCATCAAGAGTTGGGAGCAATCCTTGGATTTGGGCACTTTCAATACCTACATGGGTTAGTCCCACAAGGAACAAACAAGGATATCCATGGACATAGATTGAAGTACACAATAGATGATGTCCATGAAAGCAATGATTACCTTGTCCCTTGACTTACCAACATGAGGGTTTGTGACTCCATGAACTAGTGCAAGATGTGGAAGTTGATTGCACAAGTTCTTGCCAAAATGAATGGGAGTGAAGATTGTTGGCGGAGTCACCCTCAAGAACTCTCTAGTTCTTCTTCTTCGGGATCCACATCATCTTGATGGGAATCCTTGGGGTAGTAGTTGAGCTTGACGAAGTAGAACTTGAAGTTTCCTTAGGAACCCACTTGACCATGGCCTTGGGTGCTTCAATGAATGCATCAATCTCCTATTGAAGCTTGTCCTTGCCTTTTAGCTTGTGGTCTTGTGGTGGAAGGTCATCTTGAGCTTGTTCCACATTGGAAGAAGTAGGATCATACTTCTCCTTTTGAGAAACAAACTTTGGAGTGGGATATTGACCTTCTTCCCATTCAACACCCTCGGCGTTGAACTTTCGCTCAAAACCAATTCCTTGATTCTTCCGGTGTCTTCCTTGTTTGCGAACAATTTCCTCAAAGTTCTTGCTTCCGGCAAGACTCTTGTAGACATCTTTCTCTATAATCCCTTTCAATAAACTATTTTCTTGCTCAAGTGAAACTTGGCTTGAAACATTGTTAGTGGAATCAAGAGAACTACTAGAAGTAACAACATTGGATTTAGCATGGTTATTGTTACTACTAGATGAAGAATTTTTCTTATGCTTGTCATGCTTAGTTTTAATAGGTGGCAAGAAATTAGACAAGAGAAGTCGTTTGGCAAGATATGAAGAACTCTTCTTTCGAAGATCGTCATTGATAGCTTTTAGAAACTCATGTTCTTGCTCTAGATTGAGCTTCTCGAAGCGTAGCTTCTCATGAGATCTTAGGAGCTCTCTATGATCTTCTTGAGTTGTTTCATGAGCTAACTTAAGAGTGTTTAGTTCTTTAGTTAGGCGCTCAATCTCCTTCATAGCATTGTCATTCGACTCTTCTCGACTATAAAGACTACTAGCATGTTCATCATTACTAAGCTCACTAGATTTGTCATGTAAAAGCTCATCTTCACCAAGCAAGTCATCTTCATCACTATCAAAGTCAATGAATTCAGGGTGTGATACCTTGGGGCCTTTTGCCATGAAGCATCTTCCAATTCCCTCATTTGGTGAATCAAACAAGTCATAGGAGTTGGAGGACACGAGAGCAAGACCGGCAACACCTTCATCTTGACTGTATTCGGAGTTGGAGTGATAGCTTCTTTCGGAGTGATTGTCGGAGTCGGAGCCGGAGACCCATTCACCAACATGAGCTTGATGTTTTCTTCTTGTGTAGCTCCTTGATGACTTGTCTTTCCTTTCCGAATCCTTGCTTCTCCGAGAGGATCTTCGTTCATAACGATCATCTCTACTCCTTCTCTCTTTCCGAGGTGACTCTTCTCTTGAGCTTCTTCTTCTTGGAGATTCTTCTCTTCTCTTGTGGGGAGTCGAACACTCATTTGAGTAGTGTCCGGGTCTTCCAAAATTGTAGCAATTTCTATCACGACTAGAAGATCTCTTTTCATCATATGATCTAGACTTTGAGCTTCTTTCTTTGCTTCTACTCCTGTAGAATTTGTTGAAGTTCTTCACCATGAGACTTATCTCTTCATTGGAAACCAGCTTGTCACTTGAGGTTGTGGGAGCTTCAACTGTAGCTTTGTAAGCACCACTTGACTTGTTGTGAAGCTCTTCCTTATCTTTAAGTGTCATCTCATGAGCAACAATTCTTCCAATGACTTCGGTAGGCTTGAGATTCTTGTAGTTTGGCATCATTTGGATCAAAGTGCACACGGTGTCATACTTTCCATCCAAAGCTCGAGAATCTTCTTGATGATGAATCGGTCGGTCATTTCTTCGCTTCCTAAGCCGCAATCTCATTGGTGATGAGGGCAAGCCTAGAGTACATTTCAGCGACTCCTTCACCTTCCTTCATCTTGAACTTGTCAAGTTGACCTTGAAGAACATCTAGCTTTGATTCCTTCACGGACTCGGTACCTTCGTGCATTTCGACCAAAGTATCCCAAATCTCTTTTGCATTCTCAAGACGGCTGATCTTGTTGAACTCCTCGGGACACAAAGCATTGAAGAGAATGTCACAAGCTTGAGCATTGTTCAGAACATCCGCAACTCATCCACTTTGTAGCTTCGCGATCCGGAACTTTTCTTCCTCAAGAACTCACCTTGCAAGCCAACACAAATAATGCCCCATGCGGCGAGGTTATGTCCAAGAATATGCATTTTCATTTTATGCTTCCAACTAGCAAAATTTGAACCATCAAAGTAAGGACCTCTCTGAAAATTACCCTCACTAGACGCCATACTCTCCTAGGTTGTGAAACCAAGCTTATGGAGTCCAATGCAATGGAAACCAATCCAATGGAGACCAAAGCTCGATACCACTTGTAGGATCGGAAGTATGTCTAGAGGGGGTGATTAGACTACTTGACAACTTAAAAGTTTAGCCTTTTGATTAGGACAAGTTTTAGCAAGTTCACAATGATAACCAAGTCAAGTATCACCCTACACATGCAATTCTAGAGTAGTGGCAGCGGAAAGTAAATTGCACATGTAGTAAATAAGAGGTGGAGAAGAGCAAACGCAATTTGGAGACACGGAGATTTTTCTCGTGGTTCCGATAGGTGGTGCTATCGTCAATCCACGTTGATGGAGACTTCAACCCACGGAGGGTAACGGCTGCGAGAGTCCACGGAGGGCTCCACCCACGATGGGTCCACGAAGAAGCAACCTTGTCTATGCCATCATGGCCTACGTCCACGGAGGACTAGCCTTACTCGGGGTAGATCTTCACGAAGTAGGCGATCTCCTTGCCCTTACAAACTTCTTGGTTCAACTCCACATCTTGACGGAGGCTCCCAAGCGACACCTAACCAATCTAGGAGGCACCACCCTCCAAAAGGTAATAGATGGTGTTGGTGATGATGAACTCCTTGCTCTTGTGCTTCAAATGATAATCTCCCCAACACTCAACTCTCTTCACCGATTTGGCTGTGGTGGAAGAAAGGATTGAGTGGAAAGCAACTTGGGAAGGCTAGAAATCAAGTTTCATATGGTGGGAGTGGAGCAACTTGATCTCAACACAAGGGTAGGTAGTTTTCTTCTCGAAATGTAAGGTAGGAGTGGTAGTTCTTTTCGATGGCTCTCTCCACGAATGAAGAGGAGGTGGAGGGTATTTATAGCCTCCACACAAAATCCAACTGCTACACACATTTGACCAATCTCGGTCGGACCGAAGTTGACAACTCGGTGAGACCGAAAGTTCAAATCTTGTGAGCGTTGGGATTTTCAGTGGGACCGAAAATACAATCTCGGTTAGTCCGATTCTTCCAAAGACTAGGGTTTGCCATTCTCGGTGGGACCGACTTTCTCATCTCGGTGACACCGATTTGAGTCTGTAGGTTCTGAAGGTTGGCAACACTAGTTTCGTAAGACCGAGTTTGGAATCGGAAAATCCGAAATTTCTAGGGTTTGGGTATATGGTGAGGTGGTTCATCTCGGTGTGACTGAGTTTATGGAATCGGTGGGACCGAGATTACTTATGAGTATATGGTGGAATGAAAGATTGCCGATAGTTTGAGAGATAAATCACTAAGCACTTTGAGCAACCAGATCATCATCATAACCTCATCCCTTTTAATAGTATTGGCTTTCCTATGGACTCAATGTGATCTTGGATCACTAAACCAAAAATAGAGTCTTGAGCATTTGCCAATGTTTTCCTTAGCATTTTGAGGGGTCCACATCATCAGTCATTGCCATACCCATATCACTGAACTTTCTGAAATATTCTCAAGAAACAATTAGTTCAATGATATATATGTTGTTATTAATTACCAAAACCACCCGGGGATTAGTTGCACTTTCAAAAGTGCTATGCCCGAGCTCTCCGGCGGCATTCCTCCTTTGCTGGAAAAACCGGTCATGGCTCGCTAGTTTCTCTGCAATGCGCCTGAAATACTCGGTGCTCATCCTAAACCGGCGACGAAAATACGACTCCGGGTATGTGGGATTCTCCACGAAATAGTTCTTCATCAATCTGTTATGGGCATCAATCCTATCTCTCCAAATTTTCTCCCGACCCATAACCGAACCATCGTGCTTCGGTTTTTTATTGATATGCATAGCTACGATCATTACAAGATCCTCCTCCTCTTCCATATCAAATTCTTCTTCGGAAGAATCATACGACGAACTCATCTACAATGTTCAATACTATACTATAAAAACTACAATTCAAAACATGCACCAAATTCATGAAGTTTGAGCAATACATACCTTGTAGGCGTCTTGTCAAACACCTTGCGGGCGCGCTGGTGTGGCCTGAAGCGCCGGCGCTGTTCCTCGACGACGGAGGCGCGTGGCGCCGGCGGTACTAGGAGGATGGGCGGAAGTCTTGGGCGCTGAGGATAGGCAGGGAAGCTGAGGCAGTCGCCGGGGTCTTGTGGCGGGTGGCGTGCCGGGGTGGAGGTGGATCTTGAGAGAAGAGCGGGCGCTAAGCGCCGAGTGTGCTATGTATTTGTAGTGGGCGATCAAATACGCCGCTGGTAAGTGTTTTTGCCGCTACCAACCCTTTTTACAAGGCTTTTTTTTGCGCGCCCATTGAGCGCCTGACGCGTTACAAGGCTTAAAACGCTTATTTTTGACGCTTGGCGCTAGTTTAAGCGGCTGTTGGAGATGTTCTAAGACGCTTATCTCTTCTTGAAAGTGTTGTTCAAATCTTATAATGGTTCGCCGTGATTGACTTTATTTTATATTTTATTTGATAATTAATATAAATGGCAATGTGCATCACAATAATACAAAAGTCAGGGCTTCTAACCATCTGTACAAATCCAAAAGAAGAAGAAGAAAAACCACTTGCTCCCTCCATCCATCGTTGACGACAGGGCAGATTTCTTCTCGAGACACCATTTTCTTTGGACATCACAAATTAAGCCCTCTCATTTCAGGACTTTGAAAAGTTACTCCCTTCAATCTATATTAATTGTCGTTGATCTAGTATAAATTTGTATTAGAATTGTACTAGATCAGCGAAATTTAATATGGAACTGAAGGAGTACTAAAATTCTGTACAAGTATCGCCGTCTCTTCTTCTTCGAGTAAAAATCCCAAGACTGAACCAAGCAAAGATCCGCGGCCGTTCTCAAAACGTGCTCATATCTTCATGTTGGCGTACATGATGAGCTGGAGCTCCTTGACGCAGTCCTGCATGGCCGGCCGGCCGGCGCTCTCGAAGAAGACGCAGCGCGCGGCGAGGCCCGCGAACATGGACACCGACTCCAGCGTGTACGACCCCTTCCCCATGTCCCGGTCCACCACCTTGCGCAGCTTCTTCCGGTCGCCCACCATCTGGTGTATCTGCAGAGCACGAGCCGGGCAGACAGAATCAGCCGAGGGTCAGCAGAGTGGGGACGCCGGGGAGTGCCGGACGATGCCGGTGCGGCAGCCGGCAGCGCGGGAGAGAGGGAGTACCTTGACGATGAGGTTCTGGTCCTGAGGCCCCTGGCTGAGATCGATGGCGCGGCGGCCGGTGAGCAGCTCCAGGAGGACGACGCCGAACGCGTACACGTCGCTCTGCAGCGTCAGCTTCCCCGTCTGCATGCGAGATGGAAGAATCCTCATTAGTGCCGCCAGGAGCCCGATCAGCACGGCGAGTTCCGCAAAAATGGTGGCCATTACCAGCGCGTACTCAGGGTCGAAGTAGCCGAAGGTGCCGAGCACCCTGGTGGTGGCGTACAGGTCCAGGTCCTGCGGCATGAGCTTGGCCAGCCCGAAGTCGGAGATCTTGGCCTCGAAGTGGTCGGAGAGGAGGATGTTGCTGGACTTGAAGTCCCGGTGGACGACGGGGACGCCGACGGCGGTGGTGGAGTGCAGGTAGGCGAGCCCCCTGGCGGCGCCCAGCGCGATCCGCAGCCGCTGCCCCCACCCCATCCTCACCTCGCCGTGGATGCCATTGAGGACGTCCTGCAGGTTGCCCTTGGGCATGAACTCGTAGACCACGAACCGGTGCTTCCCGTCGGCGCAGTAGCCGATCAGCGTCACCAGGTTGGGGTGGTCCAGCCTGCTCAGGATGTCGATCTCCACCCGGAACTCCCGCTCGCCGTCGGCCTGCTTCGCCGTCGGCAGGTCCATCTTCTTGATGGCCACAATCTTCATCCATTCACAACAACAACAACAAGAACACATTACTACTTGCACTGAAAGTAGGTGCTGACAGATTTACAAACTGGAAGGGGGGAATGAAACATCGCATTCAGTACTACTAATGACATATCATTGGAATTTATTGGTGTTTGATCGTGTTAATTTGACTGGTGGTTGGCAGATGCTTTTCTTGACATGGATGCCAAGAGCAAATGTCACACCACTCTGATCTTGGCTGTCTGCCGGACGTGATTATCACGTTCAGGTCAGGCGCGTGTGTCCTACTGACAAATGCATAGAACCAAAGAGGAAGTTCTCTTCCCAACCGAATCATTGGTGCTAACACTAATATAATCTGAAAACACACACACATAAAGCTAAATGACAAAAACACCACAATCTTCTGAAATTAAGGACGTGTTTGCTTTCAAAGTGTTCAGACTCTGCCCATACTCAGTAATCTGAAAACTGTACCAAGAGACAAAACAACAACATCATCTGAAGTTGAACGTACCTGCCCATCTTTGAGCACGCCCCTGTAAACCCGGCCGAAGCCGCCCTTGCCGATGAGGTTCTTGTCGCTGAACATGCCGGTGGCCTCCTCCATCTCCTTGAGGGTGAACACCATGGAGCAGTTGCGCTTCTTCGGCGCGGGCGGCGGCAGCGGCAGCGGCTCCTTCACCTGCCACAGCTCGGCCGTCTTGTACACCCCTGCAGAAGCAAAAAATCAGATGATCAAATTCCTCATGGCAAACCTTAAATGCTGCACTGAAGAAACAGATTATCATACGGTGAAAAATGACTCTGCCGACAACAGAGCGAGACGGAAACAGAGGGCTGCACTCACAAGGATTCAACTGGTCAAGCGATTTGCTTCTCCTCCTCTTGTTCCATGTGGAGACTATGTTGTTGAACATCTTGAGATTACTGTCCGAGGCTTTCTGCGGTCTGCGCCTTCGTCGTTGTCGGCACAACTTTTTTCCTTGTAATCAGAAGTATCTAATTCCAATATACCTTTCCTTGATCAATGGACTCAAAGATATTCCTTGCTCCTGTCAGCCCAAGGCACACAGTCTCCCCTGCACCTCCTTTGTAACAAAAGGCGCATGTGCTGGAAGAATGGCTGCCACTGCAAGTATCAGAAATTCAGAATCAGAACCAGGTCAGACAAATCAATCCCAGCGCCACCTAAAAGCAAAGCACATGATGAACAGGACAAGCAGAACTCACGACACAAGGCTGCACCTGAACCGATCGAGAGAACTGAATGCACGGCGCGGCGAGGATTCGCCGGACGGCACGGAAGAGACGGAGAGGACAGGAGCAAGGAGTGCGTGCAGTACAGGCGTGTGCGAAGGGTTCAGAGATAAGAAGCTAGGAGATAGATGGGCTGATCTCTTGGGAGCTACGTAGCTAGGAGGAGACGCGCCACCTAAAGGCTCCTACTAGCGTTGGCAAAGAAGTAAAGGAATAGGCAGCGAGCATGCTTGGACTAGCAAAGCGTGTGGAGGAGGAGGGTGCTTATGTGCCAAGAAATGCCCGAATCCAAACGGATGATGGGTTGATGCAGCAGCAGCAGCAGCAGCAACAGCAGCGTGTGCTTCAGTGATCACTGGCCGATGCCGATCAGTAGTGTGAGATTGCGATCAACTTTGCCGGCGAAGGCGGAAGCCGGGGAGAGAGGGAGAGCTGGGTGTCAGTTGTTTCTTGCAGTTTGGTGGGTTGGAACTTGGAAGGAGGGTTCATTGGTTAATGGTTGGTGCATTGCAAAGAGGAAATGGTTGAGCAGAACTTGGAGGGATGGTGAGTGATTGGGACATCGGGGAGGAAGAAACGGAAGGGCCTGATGGCGACCAGGGACTGAGGAGGAGCGAGCGGTGGTAGAGGTGGCGGTGGTTGCGATGTAGCCGTTGCCAAAGAAGCTTTCTCCCTTCTGAACCCGTACAAATCTCCATTTGTGTGTGTGTATAATATTCAGCATGATCTCATAACTCATGGAAGCATTGCAACCCAAGTGGTTGTTATGCACTTTTGGGTTTCGGTTAAAGCGGAGATTAATCTGGTCTCAATCCTTGGCTTGATTTTGACGCGGTGAAACGACGGTTGGAGAGGGAGAAGTAAGTGTGCTGCTTAAGCATTTTTCATGCGCGGGTTTTGCTGATGGCAACGTGTTGTGGGGCGTTATGGGTGAGAGGTTGGTGGTTGCCTGCCGAGGCTTGAGCGACAAATCACCAAACTTGCCACTTATCAGAAAACTGCCGACGGGAAAACCAGAGGATTAGGCTAGTCAAGGTGAAACAAGTGCGGTTTGGTTGTGATGTTTGCATGGAAGTGCATAGGGCCGGAACAGCCTAGTGGCTCTGACGTACTGATCGGTTGATAAGGTTAGGTTTGGATCTACCGATCTAGCGAGATGAGTTCGAGCAACCATATATTTTAGCCACTTATCTCAATTCCGGCCTAGCCTGATGTGCATAGTTTTTTTGAACACGGTACAATTGAAGCTGTTCACATACATGAGCATGTGCTCACATTTATGAACGCACGCACGCATATCTAGCCCTATGAGCACCTCCGAGAAGCTGAGCCGACATGTCATCTTGAGATTTTACGAAGTCAGCACACGCGCCTCGCAGTCGATGAAAACGTCTCCTCCCGCAGAACAAACATCACCGGAAGTCTAAAATAAATTAGGAAATAATGTGAGCCCTGGTGGGCTGGGATACCACTATCCTCCTAGTCATCCAAACACAGGTTAGTTCGCCTGATGTGCAGAGTTAGGTACGTGTGAAGGCTACCTAGGAGAAACTATGTATCATTTTAGGGTTTTTTTGTGGAGCTAACTATTTGTATAATTAAAGAAATATAGAGAGTCGATTCCAGTTTTTATTAGATAAGGAGGTTGAACCCTGGCCTCTGCATTAAAGGATCCACAGAACTATTTTTTATTAAATAGTAATTCAACAAAGTCTTACAAATACAATATAAAACGTTGATCCATTGAAGCCATTTTACAAGTGCCGCCACACCTATAAGCTTGATGATGACGGTGACCATAATCATGGTCGCTTGTCATGACTTTACACGTAGACACATTACCTATAACCAGAGCACCGATCCAGCAGACCCTTAGCGCACATCGCATGCGCTCGCTCTAGAAGTCGCCATCGCCATCTTCCATGAACCCATCTTCACGACAGGAATTAGTGCATAGACCTTGGCAGGCCTGTTGTTGTAACGCCCCGGATTCGATGCGCCAAGTGTCCGCCAGTTATTCGCCGTCGTTGCCATGTTATTTGCTTGCGTGTTGCATTTTATCATGTCATCATGTGCATTTCATTTTGCATACGTGTTCGTTTCTTGCATCCGAGCATTTTCCCCGTTGTCCGTTTCGCAATCCGGCACTCCTATGTCCTCCGGCGTCCCCCTTTTGCCCCTTCTCTTGTGCGGGTGTTAAACGTTCTCGGAATGGCCCGAGGTTTGCCAAGCGGCCTTGGTATAGCACCGGTAGACCGCCTGTCAAGTTTCGTGCCATTTGGAGGTCGTTTGATACTCCAACGGTTAACCGGGTAACCGCAAAGGCCTCTTTTGTGTGCAGCCCAACACCCCTTCCAAAGTGGCCCAAAACCCACCTAACTCCCCTCCATGCTCTCGGTCGTTCGATCACGATCGCGTGGCCGAAAACCGCTCCTCATTTGGACTCTCCTAGCTCCCTCTACCTATAAATACACCTTCCCCTCCGAAATTCGCGGTGCAAACCCTAGCCTCTTCCACCTCCGCGCCGGACATGTCCACTCCGCCGCCGGACACGTCCAGCCGCGCGCGGACGAATCCGACGCTGCCACGCCGCCAACCCCTGCCGCCCGGTCAGCGCCCCACCGCTGGGCCCGCCAGAGACCAGATCGGGCCCCTGAAGCTTGCCGAGCCTGTCTGCCCCAGCGCCGCCCGCCCGCTCCGCCGCCGCCGTCCGCTGGGCGCCGCCGCGCCCGCCGCCGCGCCCGCGCCGCGCCCGCCTCCGTCGCCGCCGCCGCCGCCGTCCGCCCGCGCCGGCGCCCGCCGCCGCGCCAGGCCGCCGGCCGGCCGACGACCGCGCCCGCAGCCGCCTCCTCCGGCACCGCCCGTCCCTTCATAGCCTCGCCGGGCCAGCCGCCGGCCACGGCCGCTCCTCTCCGCTGAGCGCTGAGGCGCGCTGTCGCCGCCGAGCGAGCCGCCGCCGCCCTTCCCCCTGGCTGCGCCTCCCGTCCTCGCCCGGACCGGATCCGGCCGGATCCCGGCCTCCCCGGCCACCTCCCCCAGCTCCGGCCGTCTTCTTCGTCAACTCCGGCGGAACTCCGGCGATCTTCGTAAACCGTGCGGATCTGGAGGTTGCCCCGAAATGCCTAAGTCCCTGTATTTTGCAATAATCATACCATGTTCGTCATGCCATATCTCTGCATCCGTAGCTCCGTTTCGTGCGTGTAATATGTCGAATTGTTCGCCTCGACGAGTACTTCATTTCATTCCATTGCATCATTTTCATTTGAGCTCATCTTGATTCCCGAAATGCTGTTGGAAGAGTGCACGTTGATGTTAATCTGCTGAAACTGTTATAACATGCTCATTTGTCATTTTTGCCATGATTGATGTGTGCATCCTATGAGGTTGATGTCTTCATGTGTTTTGATCTATGCCATGCCATCTTTCCAGGGGTGTATGCCATGTATTTTTGTGATCAATGTGGTGACTAGCACAAGCATGCAAACTAGGCTTCGTGATATTGCTGATTTTACTCCCTGTTCTGCTGTTATTTTGATGTCATGTATACTTGATGCTACAGAGAGATCCATGCATATTTTGAGATACTTCAGTAAGGGTGTTTTGAACATAAGGTTGTTGTCTATCCATCCCTGCCCTTGGTTGCAATTGTGGAGTAGTCTATGCAATTAGTAGATTCATGCCATACCTTTGTTGTCCATGATAAGTTCCTGTAATATGTTGTTTGATAGCTCTAAACGTTGCAACCTGATGTTATTTCTGCAAAGTCTGAAACTGTTATTATAAGCAATCTTCCCATGTCTTTTTGAGCATGTTCTAGTGGTTTCTGGAGATAGCTCAGTGTTCATGTTTTGTTGTGCTTTACCTGTACTTCATGCCCATGCCTTTTGTTATTACGTTGAGATGCTGTAGCATGTTGTTTTGATGCTTGTAAGATGCCTAGTTGCTGTTATGGACAGATTGTTGTTATGACTTGTATAAAGTGTATGTGTTACACCGTTGCTCCGTTTTGAGTGTGTTCGATAAGAAACTTGCTTGATTTTGCATGTAGCTTCATATTATCATGTTGCATCCTTGTTTTGAGGTGTTTGCTTGATGTTTGGGTGCATTTTGCATCAATGCCATGTTTAACTTGTTTTGCTCATATCTTCTAGGCCGTAGCTCCGAATCTAATGAACTTTATATGTAACTTGACTAGAATTTCGTGTAGTTCCTCTTGGTGCTCTTTAACTTGCTGTTTAACAACTTCAACTTAATGTTTGTTCAGATCTGGACCAATTTTGAAATATGCATATGAGGACTTACCGGAATTGTTTTATGTTGTTTCCGGCCTCATTTAAACTTGTCTTGATGTGTTGCTCTTGTATGCATCATCTCTTGCCATGAGTAGCCTCATCTAGCTTTCTCATGAATCATGCTCGTTGTGCATCATGTCTTGTCTATGTGTGGTGTGTTTACCGTGTTGTGTGCTTCTTCTCAATAGTTCCCGTTTTCGTTGCGATCGTGAGGATTCGTTCGTCTACGCTTGGTTCGTCTTCGTGGCTTCATCTTCTTCATGGACTCGTTCTTCTTCCTTGCGGGATTTCAGGCAAGATGACCGCTACCCTGGATCTCACTACTATCATTGCTATGCTAGTTGCTTCGTTCTACCGCTATGCTGCGTTACCTATCTTTTGCTCATCAAGCCTCCCCAAATTGCCATGAACCTCTAACCTTTGACACCCTTCCTAGCAAACCGTTGTTTGGCTATGTTACCGCTTTTGCTCAGCCCCTCTTATAGCGTTGTTAGTTGCAGGTGAAGTTGAAGATTGCTCCATGGTGGACAGGATTTTGGTTGGGATATCACAATATCTCTTATATTATTAATGCATCTATATATTTGGTAAAGGGTGAAAGGCTCGGCCTTATGAATGATGTTTTGTTCCACTCTTGTCGCCCTAGTTTCCGTCATACCGGTTTTATGTTCCCGGATTTTGCGTTCCTAACGCGGTCGGGTGATTTATGGGACCCCCCTGACAGTTCGCTTTGAATAAAACTTGTCCAGCTAGGCCCAACCTTGGTTTTACCATTTGCCTCACCACCACCTACTTTTCCCTTGGGAGTCGCTCTCTCGGGGGTCATCTTTATTATAGCCCCCCCCCCCCCCGGGCCAATGCTTGTCTAAGTGTTGGTCCAAACTAAAGCACCGTGCGGGACCATCCCTTGGCAACTTGGGTTACGTTGGTACCTGTACGCTTAGCTTATCCGGTGTTGCCCTAAGAACAAGATATGTGCAGCTCCTATCGGGATTGTCGGTGCATCGGGCGGACTTGCTGGTCTTGTTTTACCATTGTTGAAATGTCTTGTAAATCGGGATTCCGAGTCTGATCGGGTCTTCCTGTGAGAAGGTCTATTCCTTCGTTGATCGCGAGAGCTTGTCATGGGCTAAGTTGGGACACCCCTGCAGGGTTTAAACTTTCGAGAGCCGTGCCCGCGGTTATGTGGCAGATGGGAATTTGTTAATGTCCGGTTGTAGATAATTTGACACCAGATCCGAAGTAAAACGCATCAACCATGTGTGTAGCCGTGATGGTCTCTTCTCGGCGGAGTCCGGGAAGTGAACACGGTCTTTGGGTTATGCTTGACGTAAGTAGGAGTTCAGGATCACTTCTTGATCATTGCTAGTTGACGACCGTTCCGCTTGTTTCTCTTCTCGCTCTCATTTGCGTATGTTAGCCACCATATCATGCTTAGTCGCTGCTGCAACCTCACCACTTTACCCCTTCCTTTCCCATTAAGCTTTGCTAGTCTTGATACCCATGGTAATGGGATTCTTTGAGTCCTCGTGGCTCACTGATTACTACAACAACGATTGCAGGTACAGGTTTATGCGATGATCTTGACGCGAGCGCGATGTTGCTTGTTTTGGAGTTTCTTCTTCTGCTTCTTCGATCAGGGGATAGGTTCCAGGTCGGCAGCCTGGGCTAGCAGGGTGGATATTGTTTGAGTTTCTCTTTATGATTCATCCGTAGTCGGATGTTGTTGTTGTATGTTGTATTGTTGTATTCATGTGACATTGTATGTATTGGATGTATCCCCACTATTATGTAATGTTGATGTAATGATATCCACCTTGCAAAAGCGTCTTCAAGATGCGCTTCTATCCTTGGTGGGACCTTCGAGTTCCTTTAGGATAGGGTCGCATCTTGGGCGTGACAGTTGTCGACACCACCATGATGCCAGACAACGCCACCGTCCTGCGCGTATCCATCAACATGAGTCCATCGCCAAGACTTCGTTGTGCCACGTCGCTTGGAACCGTCGTCTTCGACTCGGAAGAAACCACGCCGCTCCACCTCAGTACCCCTACAGCCAGCATCTGCTCCAAGAAACAATGCCATCGTTCGATCCAGAATACCCGGATTTAGGGTTTTCCCAGAACAGCCCGGGTGGGAAATCGAGAGCTACAGCAACGATGCCTTCCTCAAGGTAATGGCGCAAATACGTCGCCACCATCCGCCATGACCAAAGTCGGCATGGTTTTCACTGGCAGCCACACCTCCCAAACTCGCAGTCAGCTAGATCTCCACCAACTGTGAAGTCAATGTCGCCGCCATCATTCGGAGCATCCGTAAACGCCATAGGGTGGCGGTTCTCCCCCATCTAGCACCGAGTTGGGTATCCCATGATCCTGCAAACCCAGGCACCACCACAAGGAGCCGCCACCCGGCAGAAGGGATGTCGTCGCAGCGGTGTCAGAGCTAACGCTCTAGGGTCCTTTGCAATGTTGTTTTTCCTTTTCCTTTCCTCCAATTTGCAAATTTCTGTGAATAATTCTACAAACTAACTGAGGGATGCAACTAATAGATGAGAAGACTTGTGCAAGAGTTTATGACATGTCGCAACAGTTTATGACATGTCGCAACGTCTCGCGCAATAGATTTTCATGTAATCATCATGTTTATTTGGATTATTTGTTCCTAGACCATATGTTGCGCCTGAATTTGAATTTGAATTTTTTTAGATAATGAGTTTGAAATGTTTGTGTCATAAATATTGGGGGTTTATGTTTGCCAAAGGAAGTGAGAAATAGCAAAGTAAAACTTTCGGACACCTCCCAAAGCAAGGATCCTTTGGCAATTACATTTTGGTACATTTTTAATAATGGATCAGTGTTGACATTAGGATTTTTTTTTGCTTTTTGTGTTCATGAACCAAAACTGGATCTCACTCAATCTTTGAGGAACAAAAAATATTGTTATTTACCAAATGATTCGCAATTTGTAGTTATCTTTTTATAGGGCCGCCTATTACTATGTTGCTCTGGACTTTGTTTAAAATCAATGCATCCGAGTTTCCACATAACATGTTACAAGTTGCACACCTTTTGATGATGATGTGAATTTTAAGCCTCTTTCTTTCATAGGATTCAAAATACAGGAAAGTAACAAACCGCATAAATCAAGTGGTGTGTCCACTTGATCAATAGATTAGAACAATACATCAATTTGGATAAAAAAAGGTGCTTGACAACACAAAGAAAACAACATGATTCTACCAAGATATTTGAAAGTTTCCTTCAAAATAGAGTGGAAATAATTCATAGGGAAATTTTTCAAAGGATTGCAATTATGCGAATCAAATGACCAACCTAGGAAAAATGACCTAGATTTCAATTTTGAATCAAGGAGTACCCACGGTTGAGTTTTTCTAGATCTGAGACAAGTGAGAATTAGGAAAAAAACTGAATAGAAAAGAGAAAGGTCAAATTCATCCGATTGAAACTAGGTTTGATCTCTGAGTGTGAATAACCCTAAGTTGATCGGTAGTAGCTGAAGTAAAAACTTTGGAGGTACTAGAGCTTAGAGAAACTCACACAAACATTAGCCGGGGAGTGGATCTGGATAACTTTGGCTTAGGATCTGTTCTTGGAGTTTGAACCAAAGTATTTTCTTGTGCCCCTCTTAATAGTACGGTTGTTCTATACTCAATGTGAATCTTCGATTCACTAAAAGGCTGGGAAAATACATACTAAAACCTTGAGTAATTAAACCACTAGAATATTTGTTTGTGGGGGCACCAATGATCTTCCACTTATAACCAAACGTGATACACCCTGACATCACATGCTAAACCTAAAATAAACTCGATGAAGTTTTAGTCTTCTCAATGGTTTTGTCACAAATCATCAAAAGCAACAAGGATAAAATGAATATGCACTTTCACCATCCAATCCCTGAAATTTGAGTGGAGGAAACTTTAGTCCCAACTTTCACCACGATTCAAGGCCACTGACTGTTGCACCCCTTTCCATCCCACCCCCCCTCCCCCTCTCTTTGACTGGACGCGGCACTAACTGTCGGTGTCAAACCGGTAGATCTCGGGTAGGGGGTCCCGAACTGTGTGTTTAATGATCGAAGGTAACAGGAGGCAGGGAACACGATGTTTACCCAGGTTCGGGCCCTCTTAATGGAGGTAATACCCTACTTCCTGCTTGATTAACTTTGATGTGTATAGGGGTTACAAGAGTTGATCTACCTCGAGATCGTAATGACTAAACCCTAGATGTCTAGCCTGTATGATTATGATTGCCCCTACGGACTAAACCCTCTGGATTATATAGACACCGAAGGAGGCTACGGTTATACAAAGTTGGTTAACAGAGGAAGGAAACTACATGTCCGGTCGCCAAACTTGTCATCCACACGAAGGAGAGTCCCATCCGGACACGGTAGAAGGCCTTCTATTCTATATCTTCACGGCCCGTCAGTCTGGCCCATGTCACATAAGCCGGCTCTCCGAGGATCCCATAATCCAGGACTCCCTCACTAACGCCTTCATATCCCACTATCGAGTCGAGCCTCGAATCACCGACGAGTAGCAAACAAATAGTCCATGCTACGCCCTCGCCCTGCCTCAGAGGAATTGGTGTCGATGAAGGAAATATGCCCTAGAGGCAATAATAAAGTTATTATTTATTTCCTCATATCATGATAAATGTTTATTATTCATGCTAGAATTGTATTAACCGGAAACATGATACATGTGTGAATACATAGACAAACATAACGTCACTAGTATGTCTCTACTTGACTAGCTCATTAATCAAAGATGGTTATGTTTCCTAACCATAGACATGTGTTGTCATTTGATTAATGGGATCACATCATTAGGAGAATGATGTGATTGACATGACCCATTCCGTTAGCCTAGCACTTTACCGTTTAGTATATTGCTATTGCTTTCTTCATGACTTATACATGTTCCTGTAACTATGAGATTATGCAACTCCGTTTACGGAGGAACACTTTGGTGCTACCAAATGTCACAACGAATCGGGTGATTATAAAGGAGTACTACAGGTGTCTCCGAAGGTACATGTTGGGTTGGCGATTTGAGATTAGGTTTTGTCACTCCGATTGTCGGAGAGGTATCTCTGGGCCCTCTCGGTAATGCACATCACTATAAGCCTTGCAAGCAATGTAGCTAATAAGTTAGTTACGAATGATGCATTACATAACAAGTAAAGAGACTTGCCAAGAACGAGATTGAACTAGGTATTGGATACCGACGATCGAATCTCGGGCAAGTAACATACCGATGACAAAGGAACAACGTATGTTGTTATGCGGTTTGACCGATAAAGATCTTCGTAGAATATGTAGGAGCCAATATGGGCATCCAGGTTCCGCTATTGGTTATTGACCGAGAATAGTTCTAGGTCATGTCTACATAGTTCTCGAACCCGTAGGGTCCGCACGCTTAACGTTACAATGGCAGTTTTATTATGAGTTTATAAGTTTTGATGTACCAAAGGAGTTCGGAGTCCTAGATGAGATCAGGGACATGACGAGGAGTCTCGAAATGGTCGAGATGTAAAGATCGATATATTGGACGACTATATTCGGAGTTCAGAAAGGTTCCGAGTGATTCGGGTATTTTGGGGTACGGGGAGTTACTGGAATCTGAAGAAGAAGCAATGGGCCTCATGGGCCAAGTGGTGGAAGAGAGGAGGAGGCGTGCGGCCCCTAGCCCAAACCGACTGGACTAGGGGCGGCCCCTTCCTCCTTTCCTTCCTCTCCTTCCTTCTCCTTCTCCTTCCCTTCCTTCCCTCTCCTACTTGGACTAGGAAAGAGGGGAATCCTACTTGAGTAGGATTCTCCCCTTGGGCGCCTCCTCCCTTGGCCGCCCCTCCCCTTGCTCCTTTATATACGAGGCAGGGGGCACCCCATGACACACAAGTTGATCTACGGATCGTTCCTTAGCCATGTGCGGTGCCCCCCTCCACCATATTCCACCTCGGTCATATCGTCGCGGAGTTTAGGCGAAGCCCTGCGCCGGTAGAACATCATCATCGTCACCACGCCATCGTGCTGACGGAACTCATCCCCGACGCTTTGCTGGATCGGAGCCCGGGGATCGTCATTGAGCTAAACGTGTGCTGAACTCAGAGGTGTCGTACGTTCGGTACTTGGATCAGTCGGATCGTGAAGACGTACGACTACATCAACCGCGTTGTCATAACGCTTCCGCTTACGGTCTACGAGGGTACGTGGACAATACTCTCCCCTCTCGTTGCTATGCCATCACCATGATCTTGCGTGTGCGTAGGAATTTTTTTGAAATTACTACGTTCCCCAACAGTGGCATCCGAGCCTAGGTTTTATGCGTTGATGCTATATGCACGAGTAGAACACAAGTGAGTTGTGGGCGCTACAAGTCATACTGCTTACCAGCATGTCATACTTTGGTTCAGCGGTATTGTTGGATGAAGCGGCCCGGACCGACATTACGCGTACGCTTGCACGAGACTGGTTTTACCGCCTGTAAGTGCATCTAGTGCCACCCCTAGTTGGTTTTGGAGTATTGACGACAAAGTTGGTTGAGGGACTAATGCGTTTGTGAGAATTGCAGGATAACGCAGGTAGTGTCCCTCATCAATTCGGTTTACCTACCGGAGATGACCCCTTAAAATGTATGAAGACACTGAAGACATTGGTGGTATGAGAAGATATTCATATTGAAGACTATGACATGAGAAGACATTGCGTGAAGACTATGGGCGCGAAGGCGTTGGTTTCGTTGTTTCCTTTTCTTCTTTGTTGAGTCATAGGAACCACCGTACTATTAAGTGGGGTCCAAGTGAACTAAGTCAGAGTGACTAAAGTGATGCTCAACTCAAATCCTATGTCTTCGAGCGAAGACATTGAGAGCAAATCTTATCCAGAGCTGGATGAGTCAGCTTTGCTTGTAGCCCAAGTAAAGTTGCCGCATGTGTTTGAAATCGACCGTTGGAACACGTGTCGGTTCCTTAGTGACCTGAGGTTATTTTGGACAAATCAGGTCGGGTTGCCTAGTGGCTATAAATAGCCCACCCCTACACCATAAATTTGTGGCTGCTCGAGTTTGTGCACGGCTTTTGTCGTTTGAGAGCAACCCACCTCAAGCATTTGAGAGAGAGAGAGAAATCCTTGCGAGGACAAAGCCCAAACACCGAGAGCCAAAGAGTGTTAGGCATCATCAAGTCTTTACATGCTGTGTGACACAAGACTTATTACACTTGAGGTGTGTATCCTCCGGCCGGTTAGGCGTCGCGCTCGAGCATCCAAGAGTCATTGTGGATTGCCGTGAACGAAGTCTGTGAAGGTTTGGAAGTCTCCCTTGAAGACTTACCAGAGTGATTGGGCGAGGACTGGGTGTCCTTAGCTCAAGGGAATAAGGTGAAGACATGGTCTTCGAAGTTAAATCTCAGCCTCCCTAATCAGACGCACGAGTTGCCACAAAGAATCGAACTGGTCCAACAAATCTGTGTCTTCAACAAGCAACTGGTTCTATCCCTTCCCATCCTTACTTTAGTTTGTCTTCGTGAAGTCATTGCCTACCTGTGTATCTGTTTGACTTCATTGCTTGACTACTACTGTTGATTGGCTTCATACTATCTTCCATCATGATCCTTACTACCTAGCTGATATTAGTTCCGTGCTTTCATATCTTTGTATACTTGACTATGGCTTGATTTGGGTAGTTTATCTTCCGCTGCATTACAATTAGGTCATTTCTGTTGTTTGTCTTTGAAACTTCCAAGTTTTGAAGACTTGCATAAAAATCGCCTATTCACCCCCCCCCCTCTAGTCGATAGTAGCACTTTCAATTGGTATCAGAGCAAGGTACTCCCTTCTTCTGTGTGATTCGGTTTAACCACCTGGAGTTTCAGCTATGTCGACTGCAGGGATAATCAAAGTCTCCGCTACTTGCCCCGTGTTTGATGGAACTGAATATCCCTACTGGAAGAATAAGATGCGTACGCATCTTGAAGCCATTGATGTCGACCTCTGGTATGTCGTCAAGAATGGCGTTCCCAAAACTGGTGAAGGTGTCACCCCCACTGATGTCAAGAAGTTCATTCAACTGGACTCTACTGCAAAGAACATCATCTGTGGTCATCTGACCAAAGGACAGTATGGCCGTGTGAGTGCTCTGGAAACATCGAAGCTAGTCTGGGACTGGCTATCCAAGGTCAACGAAGGCGTCTCAACCCAGAGAGATCAAAGAATCAGTGTTCTTCGCAACCTCTTCAACCGCTTCAAGAGAAACGACAATGAAAATGTCCAGCTCACGTTTGATCGCCTCATCGATATCACAAATGAACTTCAAGCTCTTGGCGAATCGAGATTACCAAGCATGAAATCGTCAAAACACTCGCCGAGATCACTTGACACCTCCTTTGACACCCTTGCCCTCATGATACAAGAATGTCCTGACTTCAAGACACTCGATCCGTCTGATATACTTGAGAGGCTCAACACACATGAGTTCCAGCTATCTGAGAAAAGAGATATCTATGGCCCAAACTATGGCCGAACTCGTGCTTTGAAGGCAAAAGTTGTTTCCTCATCTAAAGAAGAATCATTGCAGCTCAAGATCCCAAGACATTGGAAGGGAACTTGCTATGCTTGTGAAGAAGTTCCAGGAATTCACAAAGAAGAAAGGCTTCAGAAAGTCTTCACGATCCAGCTCAACGAATGATGAAGCTTCAACCCATGATCACAATAAGAGAACCTGCCACAAGTGCAAGAAACATGGTCACTACATATCTGAGTGTCCACAGTGGGACAATGAGAAGAAGAAGAAAAGCAAGGAATATGATTCCGATGACAAGAAGAATAAGAAATCCTCAAAGTCTTCTAAATCTTCTTCCAAGTCTTCATCATACAAGAAGAGCTCATCTGGCAAGGCTCGTGCTTTTGTTGGCAAGGAAATGGATTCAGAGGAGGAGTGCGCCGGAGGAGGCGGAGGTGGAGTCCGGAGAGGAGTCGACCTGGCGTTGCAAGTCGGCTCTAGCCACGACCTATGTCGCCAAGTCCATCTTCAACATCAAGACAATGACTTCCACACCAACGCTGAAGCTAATGACGAAGACGATCCTACTCCCACCTCATCGCTTCATGGCACGTGATGCCAAGGTAAAATCACGCGATTCTTACTTTCAAACTTCAAGTGAAGATGACTCGATTGTGAATCCAAACCCAGCTACAAAACACTTGCTAAAATTGCAATCGAACAACAAAAGGCTATGGAACATACTCAAAAACTGTTAGACAAAAGCGATGACCTGTTGGACTTTGAAATGACACGTTCACAGTCCTTAGTTGATGACATAAAAATCTTCATGCTAAGTACCAAGAACTTGAAGGTCGTCATGAATCGCTCTCAACTACTTATGAAAGGATCTCCTATGATTATCTTCAAAGGAAACAAGAGCTTGAGAAATTGAGAGCAGCTCATGAAGATCTTCAAAAGGTGAATGAGTCACCAAGGCCAATGATCAGTTCCGCTCAGATGGATTTGAACCACCATGTCTAAAATGCATTGAGAGTGATAACGCTACATCATTGCTAAATGTTCCATCGCTGCTCTGTTTCATTGTCTTCACCTACCGATGTAGTTACTAACCCCTCTACGGAGGATACCCCGCTGTTGTCGATGAAAATGCTATGTTGAAGACATTGCTTGAAACAGGATGTACAAAAGTTTGAAGGACATCGACTCTCTGCGATGTCCTCAAAAGCGATTCTGAACCGAAACCCTAGGAAAGAGGGTGTTGGGTTGAAAGGAAAATGAATGTTGATGGCTCATCTTTCGAAGCTCGAGCAAGTACCCTGTCGGTGTCAAACCGGCGGATCTCGGTAGGGGTCCCAATCTGTGCGTCTAGGCGGATGGTAACAAGAGACGAGGACACAATGTTTTTACCTGTGTTGGGCCCTCTCGATGGAGGTAAAACCCACGCCCTGCTTGATTAATATTGATGATATGGGTAGTACAAGAGTAGATCTACCACGAGATCAAGGAGGCTAAACCCTAGAAGCTAGCCTATGGTATGATTGTTGAGATGTAATGTTTGTGCTATGGACTAAGGCCCTCCGGTTTATATAGACACCGGAGAGGCTAGGGTTACACAGAGTTGGTTACAATGGTAGGAGATCTACATATCCGTATTGCCAAGCTTGCCTTCCACGCCAAGGAAAGTACCTTCCGGACACGAGCCGGAGTCTTCAATCTTCTATCTTCGTAGTCCGGGAGTCCGCGGATATTGTGATCCGGTTGTCGGACACCCCTAGTCCAGACTCCTCAAGAGTCCCTGAACCAGTCTTCAATGACGATGAGTCCGGTGTGCATAATGTTCGGCATTGCAAGGCGGGTTCCTTCCTTGAATAATCTTAGAGAAGATGATGAACACCAGGATAGTGTCCGGCTCTGCAAAAATAATTTCCATGTCCCACCGTAGAGAGAATAAAACATATACACTGATTCAATCTGCTGACGTATTATGCGGTGCGTCATCACACCACTACCAAGCCCTTGTTTGAATTGTTTTTACTTATTCCACCTCAGCACGTTTAGCGAAGCGGTTTCCTTGGCACGTCTTGTCGAAGCAGAGATTGTGTCCCCTTTATTCCGGGATCCTCATCAATACGTGCGTGGGTAACCCAACCGTTCCCGTCGCCATGCCTCCTCTATCGAAGGGGGAATCCTAAACGGTCACGGAGATGGCCCTTGGTATTTCTTCCCCTTTATAAGAGGACCAAGGCCTGTCCTTGTCTTTCAACCTCGTGATCGAATCTTTCCTCCGCTCCGGTTCCAACACCTAGAGCTTCAGATTCAAGCGCCGGATCCACAACAACGTCCGGCTCCGACCTCCGGGGCGGTGGATGCCCTCCTCCGTCACGGAGGAGGACATATTGAAGTTGCGAGGCCAAGCACTGCCCACGAGGTTTCGACAGGTTGCCTGCCCTGGGCAGGCCGTGCAGCCCCGAGCCCGGCGAATACGCTGCCAGATCTCACCTCCGTCGGGATTAGGCTTCCCGCGGATCCCTTCGTGAGAGGGCTCTGTTCTACTACGGGCTGGACTTCCACGACTTGGCCCGAGTCCATCCTCCATATCTTCGCATTCATTATTGTCTGCGAAGCCTTCCTCCGCGTCATCCCCACTTCGCCTGTGGCTGAAAACATTTAAGGTGGAGCGAAGATGATCGGGCGTCAGCGGAATCTGGCGGGGCGACCATAAGCAAGAAGGTCGATGCCCTGTGGCTCGAAGGTTCCTTCCAAGAGGAACTGGGATTGTGGCAGCAGGAGTGGTTTTACATCACTGCTCCAAGGGGCAGCAAGCAAAAGCCGCCGCCCTCCTTCCGCCCGGGACCTCCACGCCAACTGATGTCGTGGGTCAACCAAGGGCTCAATTGGGGGCCGTCCAAAGACGTGCCCGCACTGCAGGGCCGGATTCGAGACCTCCAAACAAGGGAGATCAACCAGGTCAAGGTGATGCAGGTCATGCTAATCAGGCACCTCCTACCCTGCAAACGTCGTCCTCTCCGTCTATGGGAGTTCAATCCGGAGGGACCTCGTATTCTCCAGCATTTTATGGGTGCGACACCCATGGAGATGTACAAGCTGTTTTTCGGACCGCAGGTGGCGTGTTCGGATTCAGCCAAGGACGCAGGCCTAAGCCGCGATCGCCCGGATACTCGGGTAAATAGCTCAGAGCCCGGACATCCTATTTATATGCCTTTCAAAAGTTCGTCTCCTGACCCTTTGTTCTTTACAGGAATGGGTGGCGCGATCAAGGCTGATAAGGTGTCTGGCCCTTCCCAGAGACCGTGACTGGAGCCGTGGCTGGTCGAATGTTGGAGGTTGCGCCACGAGGGGGCGACGGGAAATAAAGGAGCTAATACTTCGCCCATAGGCATCAAGAGGAGGAACCAAGGATCCCCCCTTGAGAGGAAAGAGGACCGCCTCCGAGGATCCGGAGGTCAAAGCCCCTAAGCGTGGGAAGAAATCCTCACCGGGGGGTCCGGCGTCCGGAGAGAATCCGGACGCGCAATCATCGCCGAAGGACCAGCCCTCCAACGAGCCGTGAGTATGAAAGAGGAAGTTTAATAAGGAAGTATCTTCGTTTATGCTTCAGAGGTAACGGAACATTTATATCGCGATTCGGATCTGCAGCCGTCTCGAGATGAGTTCATCCTCGGGGACCTTCTTAGGAGATGATGGAGAGCGTCGCCTCCGTGTGCAGCGCCGCCAGATGAAGCGGCGAGCCGAAGTGTCGCCACGGAGGGCGCCCCGAGTCCGGAGGGGCCAGAGAGTTCGGCGCCCACCGAGTCCGCGGAGAATCAAGAGTTTGCTTGAGAGGGCGCCCATTTGAGTAAGATCACCGTGCGTTAATGCGTATGGTGATTGAAGGATTTAAATCCGAAAGCGGATTGCATGACGCCGCCATGAGCTTGTTGACGGGTTTTGAGGTATGCGAAAATAACGCACCCCTTTGTTTTTTAACAGTTGTGCATATGAAAAATGCGCCCTGTATAGATAGTAGCCCCTGAGACTCGGTAGGTTGTCAAAAACGACAGCGTGCCGAGGATCAAAAATCTCAACATCTTAGGTAATGAATGCCGCCGTTCTGATACAGGTGGCGGATAGTCCGGGGGCCAGCCGGACTAATGAGTTTGCCGAATTGAGTCGACAACTTGACGTGGCAGATGCTGACATCGCACTTGTCAATCAGCGACTTGACGAGTCGCAAGGTAAATAAATTTCTCCGCAGCCGCTTTATTTAGTGGGTCGAAGCCCGCCTCTGATAAGTTATATGCTGTTTATACAGACAGTGCTGCTGCTGTGGAGAGCCTTCGGGCCGAACTTGCTCTAGCTAAAGAGCAAGTCCGAAGGAGTGACGCGGCTGCCGCGAGGGCGACCGAAGAGTTGAAGGCCGAAAAGGCGGCGCACTGCCTAAGCAGGGCGGAGGTGGCCGAATTGGCCAAGAAATTAAAGGATGCTACCGACCGCAATGAGGCTCTTGAAAAGGAGTGCTTATCGGAGCGGGAAGACCTGAAGAAGGCCACCGCCGAAGCCAAGGATGCCCGCTCTGCAATGCGGGCTATGAAGGAGGAGCTGCGCCAAGCCGGAGAGATTGCGGCTGGCAAGCCTTTTCTCATGTGTCGCCGGTTTATGGATGCCAAGTATGCTCAATTTGAGCGGCAGTGGAGTTCGGAGGATCCGTATATGGACTTGGCTGCGAGTGCGGCTGATGTCGTTAAGCACTTCCGGAGCCAAGGGGATCACGAGGCGGAAGAGTTGTATTGGTCTCAATTCCACAGTCCGGATCGCCCTCTTCCGCTGACGGACAGGTTGGCGGAATGGGCCGAACTAAATAGACTGTCCGGACTGGCCATGACTGACATCGTGGCCCATGTCTGGCCAGAGAGGTCCAAGGCGACGAGCTACTTTGGCTTACTGCAGCAATTCCTTGGGGCGGTGCCGCATATAAAGGAAGCGGTCGGCCTGCATCGAGGGGGCGCGGATGGCTCTTGCCCATGTGAAGGTGCATTATCCCGAGATGGATGCCACCGCCGTTGCCGCCCGGGGTCCGGATGAAAGCCGACTCCCTGCCAAGCACTACTTCGGAGAAGTCATGCGCGGTGCTCGTAAAGTAGAGGCGCAGTGCTCAAAGAATGTAATGTTCAAATGAACGCAGTACCTTGTAAATCAATGATTAAAGTTTGAATGCTTTTTATACTTGTGCTTCCAAGTAGTAAAACTTCTCTGGCGGCCGCTTAAGTATACTTGTGTATAACCCGAAGATGCAGTCTTCACTTCAGCCCCCTCGCACAAGGTGCCGGGTGTTCGCAAAATAGCGTTTTCACACTTAATCCGGACGCCTCGGTCTTGTTATAAGGAGGTGGTAGCGAGCTTAACGAGGCAATCTGGACTATAGTGCTTTATCTCTTTCACTTAACCAATGGAGCTCGAGGGTGGGGCTACGATATAGCCCCGATGACACCGCACATCTCGGATTCGAGTGCGAATGTGCCGACCGAAACGGTCCTTTGTCAAAGCGGAATTCTAAACATTCCGATAGTCGATCAAGTGGTGACGGACTCTCGCTATATCATGACATGATCGGTTTTGGCTTTCATCGAGGTGCTCGCCAAATTAACTGGGCACAATCGCATAGTTCTCCGGTGCCGCGTTAGCCGGGTGATACTGAACGAAGGCAGCAAAACACGTGAGCCGCAAACCCAACATTTGACCAAAGACATGATTCGGAGCTGATGCATATAATGCCTAACTCGAGACGCCGAACACTCCCGAAGGTGTTCGGACTTTATGATAATGGGCAGAATTATGCCCTAAGCCCCTTGTGTCCGGGTACGGGCATGGTCTTCTGACGCGGCCGATGCCAAAGCGTCAGGCTCCGCTTTGGCTATAGGAAGGAGCCAAGGGAGAGTAACAACAAGAGACAGTAATAAAAAGGTCTACGCAGGGTCTTAATCTGAAAAGAATCCTTGCAACGGGTCCCTACTGCACGTCTGCGCCTGTGTCTCCGTTGCGCCGTTATCCTGGACGGGTACGCACGTTGTTCATCTATAGAAAGAGAGGAACGTTTAGTTTTAGAAACAGTTCGTGCAAAAAATATGCAAAAGAAGAAATATAAATAATTAAAGCAAGGTTTATATGAAACCGCGATCGGTTGTGCGCGCAGCCCCCTGTGGAAAGGGTATGCGGCTAGGGAGCCCCTAGCCTGCTGAGTCCGGATTCGTCTATCCGAGTCCGGGGTCTTTAAGTGACCCTCGCACTGAAATGGCGCCATGTGGACCGGGCATCTTAAGTGTAAGAGACGCGTAATGCGGTATGGCGTTGAAGCGGACAAAAGCCTTTCGTGCCAACAGTGCTTGATATTCACTTTTAAATGGGACGATATGAAAAATTAATTTTTTGCATCAAAAGTTGTTCGGCGATCCGAACTCGACTTCTAGTAATATCGAGCCTGTGCACTTGGCGTAAGGGCCTGGCGTCACACCTTTGAAGGAAGTGCGGCTATGTCGAATTTTGGTAGGGTCTATCCCCATCCGACGGATTGTGTTTGAAAGCAGGTTTAAGTCACTGCCTCCGTCCATTAGGACGTTTGTGAATTGTAGTCCGTCTATGATCGGATTCAATATCAGGGGAGTCCTTCCCGCGTTTCGGACGCTTCTGGAATAGTCCAGGTGGTCGAAAATGATTGGTTTTGATATCCAATCTCTATGGTTTCTTTGGGCTGGACCGTGCGAAGCTCTTTTTAGAAAGTGCCGCCTTGTTTTCCGTGTCCTCACACGAAGTGAGTTTATCGCTTTGACCCCTTGTGGGAAAGTCTTTTGTTTTCGGTGCCCCGTTTGGCGGGTTTATCTTCTTCGCTGACGCGCCGAGCCCCTTGTGTTCGGCGTTTAATCGGCAGGACTGTTTGAAAACCCAACAATCCCTATGGGTGTGATTTGCGGGCCTTCCGGGGGTACTGTGGATTTGACATATCCGACCCAGAATTTTATGTAGGTTAGACAATTCGTCACTGTCATCCTTTAGAGGCCGTGTTTTACTATTTGGCCGTGAGCTTTTAAATCCGGCGTTGAGTACCGTGCTCTTTGGGCTTTTCTCTTTATTCCGACGCTGCTCTTTTCTGCGCCGTGATTTTCCGTTTCCATCTCTTATCTTGGATGTACTTGGGTCGCTGGTCTCGCTTCGGCTAGCTAGCTATCCTTCCCGCACGAAGCGGGTCATGAGGCTTGTTAATGCGGTCATTGTCCTCTGTTTCTCTTGGCGAGGTGTCGGCAAGCCATTCGTCTCGGACATTGTGCTTGAAAGCTGCTAAGGCTTGACGTCCGGACGATTGACTATTTGGTTCTTTTGGTAAGAAACCTGTTCGAATTTCGCTACCGACTCTCCGGGTTGTTGAGTTATATGACTTAAATCGCTCAGATCCGGAGGACGGACATAGGTCCCTTGAAAATTTGCTCTAAATGCTTCCTCGAGCTCTTCCCAACTTCCAACAGTGTTTTCTGGGAGGCTTTTGAGCCAATGACGGGCTGGCCCTTTGAGCTTGAGGGGGAGATATTTTATGGCGTGGAGATCATCTCCTCTAGCCATGTGTATATGCAATATATAGTCTTCTATCCAGACTCCAGGGTCTGTTGTTCCATCGTAGGCTTCTATGTTTATGGGTTTAAACCCTGCTGGGAACTCATGATCCAGCACCTCGTCTGTGAAACATAGTGGGTGTGCGGCGCCCCTGTACTTGTATGTGCCGATATCGTCGGACACTTGATGTGTTGCTTTGCTTCTTGGGGCTTGTTTGGGTCCGTAGATGGACCTGGCTGGGCCGTTGGACGGTGGGGGCTCTATGGCCTCCTCGTCGAATTCGTGAAGCAGCTTGCGCTTCGGGTAGCTCTTTGATTGGTGGTCGTTGCCGTATTTATCTGCGGTTTTGAGTACTTTGCTCCATCTTGTCCGGAGCGCGTCTTCCGCTGTTTTGAGCTTCCGCTTTTCCTTCTTCAGGCTTCTTGCTGTAGCGATGACCTGTGCTTAAAAAGCTCTTGTTCGACGGGGACCTCGGGCGCGATTTAATTAAATAAATCACCGAGGCTTGCTTCGTCTCGCAGGAGGTACATAGCTTTGATCCTCAACCTTTTCTTCCGCCGCCTTTCGTGAGGGCTTGTTCGCATCCTCTGCGCTGAGTCGTCTTTGGAGGGGTTGTCTTCGGCACTCTCCGAGGTATTGTTATTTCTGTCTGGGATCTATATTCTTGTTGTGGCTGGATTTAGAGCGGCGCCACGACGCCGGGCGTTTGGGCTGCTTCTTTAGAGAATCTTCCTCCGCTGCTTTTCGCCATCCCTTCTTTTGGGGTATCCACCATGTAGACGTCGTGATGACGAGGTGGCCTTCCGAGGCCCTCGTGGGCGCTGGGTCTGATAAATCTCGGCATCGCCGTCCATAGCGCCGATGTCATCGAGTCGAAGTCTAGCATGTCGGTTAAACCTTCGACGGTGGCTATAAAGTGGGTGGTGGGTGGGCTCTGAATTTCTTCGTCGTCAGAACTCCAACCGCCCCGCCATAGTCCGCCAGATTCTCCGATAGCGAGAGATGCTTCAGAGAATTCAGGATATCGCCAAAAGGCGAAGTGCCGGAAGATGTCCGCGCGGTGAATTCCATAATGGCGCCCAATCCGGTTTAATTGGTAGGGCGCGGAGGCTCGAGTCCGGCGAGGAGTCGGCGCCTCGGGATCACGAAGTTTCGCAGGGACAAGATTGGTATTCGCCCATCGCCGTGGATGTTGAAGCCCAGTGGCGTCATCCACCGACCCTCAACATGGGCAACCGGCCCGCTAGTGGCGGAGAGGATCTGAAAGCGCCACCAAAGCACTATCCGTGGCGAGCTAGATCATGCCCATCATCACACGGTCTGGCGCGCTTGGCTGTGGCTCGGGTTCGTCGAAGATCAAGTCTCCGCGATCATCGGCCGTGAAGTTCAAGCTTCGAATCGACCGACGGCCGGGCGTGGCTTCGATCTGCTCTAGATGGCCAAGAGAATTGCCCGCATGCAAAGCCGCCGAATCTGAAGATCTGTCCGGGAGAAAAGTTTCACCGACAGCGTTGATGGTTGAAGATGCCATCGAGCCTATCGGTGGCGACACGGAGGAACTCTCAATGAAAGCACCAATGTCGGTGTCAAAACCGCGGATCTCGGTAGGGGTCCCGAATCGTGCGTCTAGGCGGATGGTAACAAGAGACGAGGGACACAATGTTTTTACCTGTGTTGGGCCCTCTCGATGGAGGTAAAACCCTACGCCCTGCTTGATTAATATTGATGATATGGGTAGTACAAGAGTAGATCTACCACGAGATCAAGGAGGCTAAACCCTAGAAGCTAGCCTATGGTATGATTGTTGAGATGTAATGTTCGTGCTATGGACTAAGGCCCTCCGGTTTATATAGACACCGGACAGGCTAGGGTTACACAGAGTCGGTTACAAAGGTAGGAGATCTACATATTCAGATTGCCAAGCTTGCCTTCCACGCCAAGGAAAGTACCTTGGGACACGAGCGAGTCTTCAATCTTCTATCTTCGTAGTCGGGAGTCCGGCGGATATTGTGATCCGGCTGTCCGGACCCCCTAGTCCAGACTCCTCAACCCCAAAACCACATGGGTTGCTGCAAAGGAATCTTGAGAGATCCATCCACCTTATCTGGCTTTACCTGTGCTAATCCTATTGTCATTGATGAATCCTTTGATGCAAACTATAAGCTGTTCAAAAATTAGAATGGTGAAGTGTTTGCCAGGTACATTGGTACTAACTGCAGGAATGGACCACCTATGAAGAAGATCTAGGTACCTAAGCAGTACATTGAGAATCTTCCTGTGAATGTTGTCATGACACCACCAAGGAAGAAGACAAACCCCAGACCTATAGCTTCATTTGGCCCAAAGGCTTCATACAGATACATGACTCACATGAGTTACCCTAATGCCAATGTTTTGCAGGTAAATCATGCTCAGACTTATGAATATGAGCGTGTATCTTCGAACCGTTATGTTCATAGGACTAAGAACTTTTCTGCTTATTCATATGAGTATCATTCATCTCCTGCAAGGCTATTTGCTAGGGCTTCAAAGCCAAAATTCTCAGATGCTGCACTTAGACTCATTGCTTCTAAGCCACCATGAAGATGTGGGTTGCAAAGAAGAACTAACTCTCTTTTGCGTAAAACGGTCTCCACCAAAGAATCAATGGCGTCCGATACTATTGTTGGGGACCTAAAACTCATTGAGGACGACGATAAAATGTCATTCTATATACTTCAGATCTGAATCTCTTATCGGTCATACTATGTCCTAACCTTGATATAAGTCTGTGATTGTCCCTATATGTGTCAAATGCTTATGCTTCACAACACTCTTGTGAAGCCTATCCTCCTAACTACATCGTAGGGTACATCACCAAAAGCTTCGAATGGATTATGGACGGTGGATGCACAAATCATATATTTGGTGATCAAGTCTTCTCATGGACTCAACCTTACGTCCATCCGACAAGAGTCACATTACATTTGCTGACACTGGTAAAAGCAAGGTATTGGGTCTAGGTAGAGTTGCAATCTCAAAGGATCAACACATGGATAAAGTGATGCTTGTTGAATCTCCTGGTTTCAACTTAATGTCTGTCTCAATGCTTTGTGACTTGAACATGATTGTGATATTTGGCAAATATCGCTACCTTGTACTAATGGAATCTGACAAATCTCTAGTCTTTGACGGGTATCGAAAAGATGATCTATACATGGTAGATTTCTCAGCAGGTCCACAGCTTGTTGTATGTCTTCTCACAAAAGCTTGAATCTGGCTCGCATCAAGGCTAGGACATCTTGGCATGAGGAACCTACACTCACTCGTCAAGAAGAAGCATGTCATTGGCATTGAGGATGTCAAGTTCAAGAAGGATCATCTGTGTGGTGCCTGTGAAGCTGGAAAGATGACAAGGGCAAAGCACCCCTCGAAGACAATCATGACAACATCTCAACCCTTCGAGCTGTTACACATGGACTTATTTGGACCTACTCACTACTCCACCCTCACAACAACTGCCTATCTCTATGGCTTCGTCATTGTTGATGACTACTCAAGATACACATGGGTTCATATAATTCTTTACAAGACTAAAGTGCAAGATGTCTTCAGGCGCTTTGCAAATTGAGCAATGAACAATTATGGCGTGAAGATCAAGCACATCAGAAGTGACAATGGCACTCAATTCAAGAACATTGGACTTGATCTCAGATCCGATACAATGGGAATCACTCATGAGTTCTCTGCTCCATACACACCTCAAAGAAATGGCATCGTTGAGCGCAAAAAAGAACCCTCATTGAGATGGCTCGAACAATGCTAGATGAGTACAAGACACCAAGAAAGTTCGCGCTGAACCTATTGATACAAAGATGTCACATCATCAACCGTGTGTACATCCATAAGCTTGAACAAAACATCTTATGAGCTACTTATCGCAAGAAGCCAAACGCCGCCATTTTGAGTATTTGGAGCTAGATCTTTGGATCAAGAATCCCCATCACAAGTCAAAATTTGCACCTAAGGCTCACGAAGGCTTCATGCTTGGCTATGGAAAGGATTCACATTCCTCTGTAGTCTTCAACCTTTATCTCTACAAAATAGTTGAAAGCTGTGGATGTGAAATTTGATGAAACCAATGGTTCACAGAGAGAGATTACGCCAAGTACACTAGATGAAGCTCCTTCAAACGAGTCTATCAAGTCGATGGGAACTGGTGAAATCATGCCCTCTAAAGCATAGCCTCAAGAGGAACTTATCATCTCGCACCAAATCAACTCAAGACAATGCTCGCATCAAGACAATCCGTCCAATGATGACAATGATCAGCCAGAGCAAAATCTTCGTCCTGTTCATCCTCGTGTTGCAAATGAAGTCCAAATAGAGAAGATAATTAACAGCATCAATGCACCTGGTCCGCTCACTCGATCAAGAGCAACACAGCTAGCAAACTTCCGTGGGCACTTTTCATTTGTGTCAATATCAGAACCCAAGAAAGTTGCTGAAGCTTTTATGGAACCTGAATGGATTCAAGCCATGCAAGAAGAACTTCAACAGTTCAAACTGAATAATGTCTGGGAACTCGTCAAGCGACCTGACCCTCATAAGCATAACATTATTGGAACAAAGTGGATATATCGAAACAAGCAAGATGAGCATGGTCAAGTCGCCGTAAACAAAGCACGCCTTATGGCTCAAGGATATACTCAAGTCAAGGAATTGACTTCGATGAAACATTTGCTCTGTTGCTAGACTTGAAGCTATTCGCATCCGCTTGCCACGCTAATCATCACAACATCTTGCTATATCAAATGGATGTAAAGAGTGCATTTCTCAATGGCAAGATTGAAGAAGAAGTATATGTCGCACAACCACCGGCTTTGAAGATCCAAAACATCCCGATATGGTGTACAAGCTAAACAAAGCATGTATGGCCTCAAACAAGCCCCTCGTGCTCGGTATGATACAATCAAAGACTTCAAGAGCAAAGGCTTCAAACTTGATCCTCGATCCCACACTCTTCACAAAGACATATGATGGTGAACTGTTTGTGTGCCAAATATATGTGGATGACATAATCTTCGGCTGCACCAACCAGAAGTATAGTGATGAGTTTGGGTACATGATGCAAGAGCAATATCAAATGTCCATGATGGGTGAGCTGAAGTTCTTCTTGGTCTTCAAATTCGTCAGAAACAAAATGGCATCTTCATATCTCAAGAAAAATACCTCAAAGATTGTCTGAAGAAGTTTGGAATGGAAGATTGCAAAGGCTACACGACGCCAATGCCAGCCAAACACCATCTTGGTCCCGACGACAATGGTAAAGAGTTTGATCAAAAGGTATACCGCTCCATGATTGGTTCTTTGCTTTATTTATGTGCATCTAGGCCAGATATTATGCTTAGTGTTTGCATGTGTGCTCGATTCCAAGCGACACCAAAGGAATCGCATCACTTAGGCGTGAAGCTTAATTCTTCGATATTTGGCTTACACCCCAACACTCGGATTATGGTATCCCAAGGGCTCAAAATTTGATTTGGTTGGATTCTCGGATGCTGATTATGCTTTGGTGACAAGGTGGATCGCAAGTCTACATCGGACACATGTCATTTTCTTGGTCGATCACTTGTCCATTGGTCGTCAAAGAAGCGTAACTGTATCACTCTCAACCGCTGAATCTGAATACATTGTTGTTGGATCTGTTGTGCTCAGCTTCTATGTATGAAGCAAACTCTAAAGGACTATGGCATCAACCTGAAACAAGTACTCTCTTCTCATGACAACGAAAGTGCCATCAAAATAGCCAACAATCCGGTCCAACACTCAAGACAAAGCACATTGAAATTCGTCATCACTTTCTCGAGATCATGTTATGAAGAAAGATATCGATATCATTCACATCAACATCAAGAGCAATCGCGATATCTTCACGAAGCCCTTGGATGAGAAAAGGTTTTGCAAGTTACAAGGTGAGCTAAATATCTTGGAATCCTCTAATGTCCTCGTGATCGTGCACACATCCTAACACTTATGCATGTTGATGACTTAGATGTGCAACACACAAAGTAATGTATATCTTCAATCAATGAAGATTTACACTCTGAGTGTGAAAACATTAACATGGAATATGACTTCGGAGCGCCACGATAATTGTGCGCCGTGTCTGGGTCTAATACTTCCTATACAGTGGGTAATGCCACCACCAACTTTCTCTGTTTGAAGTGTTTCACTCATGGCGTTATATTACAATGATTTCGCATTTGGTTTGTCTTCAGTTTCAATTTGTCTTCATAACTTTCTACACTATGATGATTTGATTGCTTTCGATATATATATATATATATATATATATATATATATATATATATATATATATATACTAGTGTTCTGTCTCTCTACAAAGATTCACTTATAGCTATGTCTTCAAGATTGGATCTTTTGACCTAAGTGAATGTGATCGGACCCTAACCTCTCTATGCTCCCTATCTCAAACTCTATCTGTCCAAATCATATGCATTCTATTGAAACTGTCAAATGTCTTCTCTGCGTCCTAGTCAGCAGAAGGCAAAGAGATAAACATTAAATCTGTTTTAAATGACTTATCTTCATTGTTGAAATCCGGAGAAGCCGGAATAACTCTCCGACATGCCTGGCGGGCGTGGGAACGTGGGACAACTCTGAGTATGTTGCATGCTTGCCACGTGCCCCTCAGATGTGAATCGCCAGGGGAACCAGAGTAATTGCGTTGTGTCTCTCGCCTACTTATAAATACTTGTCCCCTGTGGTAAAGAAATCCTTCTTCCACCTCTCCACCTCCGTCAAAACCCTAGCGCCACCGCTAGTTCGCGACGACACCGGCGACGAAGCGCTTAGCTGCCGCAACTTCTCTGACGCCGTCCTCACGCCGGCCGCGGACATCGTCCTCTCCGACGTCGCCGTAGGTGTCCTCCGTCGCCAAGTTAGGGTTCGGTGGGCTGAACTGCTTGGTCTCCTATTCTTCCCATCTAGCAGTTCTTCGTGCGGTAATTATAACTCTATTTTACCACCTTTTTGATCTTCAAGATTCATCCTGTTTACCAAAAGTAGTTTCTGCCTATTCAATGTTAGATCTATTCTGTCTGCATCTCATACTGCCTAGTCGATTCACTTAGATTTCCTTTCTAGTTTGACTCCTCACTTGTACTTATTCACGGATTGGTACAAATCTGGAACCAACTCACCTATATAAGTGAATGTCTTTGCATCATGAGATCAATGTCTTCAAACTAATTTATCTTCAAAATCTTCTGAGAGTGCATATGACCTCTTCCCCTTCCCTCGCATCTCTAATGCTGTCACAGGTACATGTCCGTGGGAGAATCCCTTGGTTCTCATAGTCTGCATTCGTTTGCAGAATACTTACAACATCATATCAATTCTCCTGAAGCCAGTTCCTGCTTGACCAGCAAGTGTAAATCTCTGAAGCCTTTGAACGTATTGAAGCCATTCAGCTTGAAGTTCATGGCTGCAGAAAAATCAGCAAGGAAGGGTGGCAGACAATGCAGAGAAGGAACATCCAAAGATCTGCCTGATGACTTAGCAGAACTATACAAGACAGATCCTGAAGAGAACTATCATCAGAGAAAGACACGAATCCAATGGATTCGATGCTATTGGGCTGAGGAGTGGTTTGTTGGAAATATGCCCTAGAGGCAATAATAAAAGTATTATTATTATATTTCCTTGTTCATGATAATTGTCTTTTATTCATGCTATAATTGTATTATCCGGAAATCGTAATACACGTGTGAATACATAGACCACAATATGTCCCTAGTGAGCCTCTAGTTGACTAGCTCACAGATCAACAGATAGTCATGGTTTCTGGCTATGGACATTGGATGTCGTTGATAACGGGATCACATCATTAGGAGAATGATGTGATGGACAAGACCCAATCCTAAGCATAGCACAAAGATCGTAGTTCGCTTGCTAGAGCTTTTCCAATGTCAAGTATCTCTTCCTTAGACCATGAGATCGTAACTCCCGGATACCATAGGAGTGCTTTGGGTGTATCAAACGTCACAACGAATCGGGTGACTATAAAGGTGCACTACTGGTATCTCCAAAAGTGTCTGTTGGGTTGACACGGATCGAGACCGGATTTGTCGCCCGTAAATGGAGAGGTATCTCTGGGCCCACTCGGTAGGACATCATCATAATGTGCACAATGTGATTAAGGGGTTGATCACGGGATGATGTGTTGCGGAACGAGTAAAGAGACTTGCCGTAACGAGATTGAACAAGGTATCGGTATACCGACGATCGAATCTCGCAAGTAAAATACCGCTAGACAAAGGGAATTGTATACGGATCGTTTGAGTCCTTGACATCGTGGTTCATCCGATGAGATCATCGTGGAACATGTGGGAGCCAACATGGGTATCCAGATCCGCTGTTGGTTATTGACCGGAGAACGCCTCGGTCATGTCTACATGTCTCCCGAACCCGTAGGGTCTACACACTTAAGGTTCGATGGACGCTTAGGGTTATAAAGGAAGCTTGTATGTGGTTACCGAATGTTGTTGAGTCCGGATGAGATCCGGGACGTCACGAGGAGTTCCGGAATGGTCCGGAGGTAAAGATTTATATATGGGAAGTCCTGTTTTGGTCACGGAAAAGTTTGGGTTTTATCGGAAGCACTGGGACCACCGGAGGGTCCCGGGTCCACCAAGTGGGGCCACCTACCCCAGAGGGCTCGTGGGCCATGTGTGGGAGGAACCAGCCCTGTGGGCTGGTGCGCCCCCAAAGGGCCCAAGGCGCAGAGAGAGGTGGGAGGGGCAAACCCTAGGCAGATGGGCCCTAAGGCCCATGCTCCTGCGCCTCCCTCTCCTCCCTCCCGCCGCCACCCCTGCATTGGATCTCGAGGCTGGCCGCACCCCTTGGGGTGGGAAACCCTAAAGGGGCGCAGCCCCTCTCCCCTATAAATAGTGAGGCATAGGGCTGCCCAGGAACACATGAATACACGTGATTCGGTCTCCGCCTTTGGTTGCAGCCTCTCCTCTCTCCCAAGTACTCCTCCTCTCCCGTGGTGCTTAGCGAAGCCTCGCTGGATTGCCACACTCCTCCATCACCACCACGCCGTTGTGCTGCTGCTGGATGGAGTCTTCTCAACCTCTCCTCTCTCCTTGCTGGATCAAGGCGGGGAGACGTCCGCCGGCTGTACGTGTGTTGAACGCGGAGGTGCCGTCTGCTCGCACTTGATCATCGGTGATTTGAATCACGACGAGTACGACTCCATCAACCCGCTCACTTGAACGCTTCCGCTTAGCGATCTACAAGGGTATGTAGATGCACTCTCTTTCTACTCGCTGCTGGTCTCTCCATAGATAGATCTTGGTGACACGAGGAAAATTTTTGAATTTTCGCCACGCTCCCCAACAAAGGGCATCATGAGCTAGGTCTATTGCGTAGATTCTTTGCACGAGTAGAACACAAAGTAGTTGTGGGCGTTGATGTTGCTCAATATGCTTACCGTTACTAGTCCAATCTTGTTTCGACGGTATTGTGGGATGAAGCGGCCGGACCGACCTTACACGCTTTCCACGTGAGACAGTTCCACTGATTGACATGCACTTCGTGCATAAGGTGGCTAGCGGGTGCCGATCTCTCCCACTTTAGTCGGAACGGATTCGATGAAAAGGGTCCTTATGAAGGGTAAATAGCAATTGGCATATCACGTTGTGGTTTTGCGAGGTAAGAAACGTTTTGCTAGAAACCCATAGCAGCCATCAGAAACATGCAAACAACAATTAGAGGACGCCTAACTTGTTTTTGCAGGTATGCTATGTGATGTGATATGGCCAAGAAGAATGTGATGAATGATATGTGATGTATGAGATTGATCATATTCTTGTAATAGGAATCACGACTTGCATGTCGATGAGTATGACAACCGGCAGGAGCCATAGGAGTTGTCTTAATTTATTGTATGACCTGCGTGTCATTGAACAACGCCATGTAATTACTTTACTTTATTGCTAACCGGTAGCCATAGTAGTAGAAGTAATAAGTTGGCGAGACGACTTCATGGAGACACGATGATGGAGATCATGATGATGGAGATCATGGTGTCATGCCGGTGACGATGATGATCATGGAGCCCCGAAGATGGAGATCAAAGGAGCAAAATGATATTGGCCATATCATGTCACTATTTGTTTGCATGTGATGTTTATCATGTTTATGCATCTTGTTTACTTAGGACGACGGTAGTAAATAAGATGATCCCTTACAAAATTTCAAGAAGTGTTCTCCCCGATCAGGCACCGCTGCTACGGTTCGTCGCTTCTAAGCACCACGTGATGATCGGTGTGATGGATTCTTACGCTCACATACAACGGTGTAAGACAGTTTTACAGCGAAAACACTTGGGGTTAACTTGACGAGCCTAGCATGTGCGGACATGGCCTCGAACACGGAGACCGAAAGGTCGAGCATGAGTCGATAGTAGATACGATCAACATGAAGATGTTCACCGATGATGACTAGTCCGCCTCACGTGATGATCGGACACGGGCTAGTTGACTTGGATCATGTAATCACTTAGATGACCAGAGGGATGTCTATCTCGAGTGGGAGTTCATAAGATGAACTTAATTATCCTGAACATAGTCAAAAGATCTTTGCAAATTATGTCGTAAGCTCGCGTTTTAGTTCCACTGCTTAGATATGTTCCTAGAGAAAATATAGTTGAAAGTTGTGAGAGCGATTATGCGGAAGAGAAAGCTTATGTCCTTAATGCACGCGCCACAGGTTGAACCCCAAACGTCGCTTGTGGATGTTGCGAACATCGGACATACACGCTTTGATAACTACGTGATAGTTCGCTTAAATGGTTTAGAGTTGAGGCACCAAAGACGTTTTCAAAACGTCATGAACATATGAGATGTTTCGAGGGCTGAAATTGAGATTTCAGGCTCGTGCCCACGCCAAGAGGTATGAGACCTCCGACGATTTTCTTAGCCTGCAAACTAAGGGAGAAAAGCTCAAATCGTTGAGCTTGTGCTCAGATTGTCTGAGTGCAACAATCACTTGAATCGAGTGGGAGTTGATCTTCCAGATGAGATAGTGATGTTTCTCCAAATTCATTGCCACCAAGCTGCTAGAGCTTCGTGATGAACTATAACATATCAGGGATTGATATGATGATCCTTGAGGTATTCACGATGTTTGACACCGCGAAAGTAGAAATCAAGAAGGAGCATCAATTGTTGATGGTTGGTGAAACCACTAGTTTCAAGAAGGGCAAGGGTAATAAGGATACTTCATGAAACGGCAAATCAGCTCGCTGCTCCAAAGAAGAAACCCAAGGTTGAACCCAAACCCGAGACTAAGTGCTTCAAATAAGGGGAACAACCATCGAGCGGAATTACCCTAGATACTTGGTAGATGAGAAGGCTGGAAAGATAGAAGTATATTGATATACATTATGTTAATGTGTACTTTACTAGTACTCCTAGTAGCACCGTGGTATTAGATACCGTTCGGTTGCTAAGTGTTAGTAACTCAAATAAAAGCTACGGAATAAACGGAGACTAGCTAAAGGTGAGCTGACGATATGTGTTGGAAGTGTTTCCAAGGTTGATGTGATCAAGCATCGCACGCTCCCTCTACCATCGAGATTTGGTGTTTGCGTTGAGCATAGACATGATTGGATTATGCCTATCGCAATGCGGTTATTCATTTAAGGAGAATAATGGTTACTCTGTTTATTTAATACCTTCAATGGTCTTGCACCTGAAATGAATGGTTTATTGAATCTCGATCGTAGTGATACACATTTTCATGCCAAAAGATATAAGATAATAATGATAGTACCACTTACTTGTGGCACCGCCATGTAAGTCATATTGGTGCAAAACGCATGAAGAAGCTCCATGTTGATGGATCTTTGGACTCACTCGTTTTGAAAAGTTTGAGACATGCGAACCATGTCTATTGGTGTATATGCATGAAGAAACTCCATGCAGATGAATCGTTTGGACTCACTTGATTTTGAATCACTTGAGATATGCAAATCATACCACATGGGCAAGATGACTATAAAGCCTCATTTTTCAGTAAAATGGAACAAGATAGCAACTTGTTGGAAGTAACACATTTTGATGTGTGCAGTCCAATGAGTGCTGAGGCATGCAGTGAATATCGTTATGTTCTTACTTCACAGATGATTCGAGTAGATGTAGAGTATATTTACTTGATGAAACACAAGTCTGAATTATTGAATGGTTCAAGTAATTTCAGAGTGAAGTTGAAGATCATCGTGACAAGAGGATGCAATGTCTATGATATGATCATAAAGATGAGTATCTGAGTTACGAGTTTGGCACACAATTAAGACATTGTGGAAATTGTTTCACAATTAATATCACCGAACACCATAGTTTGATGGTGTATCCGAACATCATAGTTGCACCCTATTGGATATGGTGCGTACCATGATGTCTCTTGTCGAATTACCACTATCGCTCATGGGTTAGGCATTAGAGACAACCACATTCACTTTAAATAGGGCACCACGTAATTCCGCTGAGATGACACCGTATGAACTATGGTTTAGAGAAACCTAAGTCGTCGTTTCTTAAAGGTTTGGGGCTGCGACGCTTATGTGAAAAAGTTTCAGGTTGATAAGCTTGAACCCAAAACGGATTAAATGCATCTTCATAGGATACCCAAAACAGTTGGGCATACCTCCTAATTCAGATCCGAAAACAATAGGGATTGTTTCTTGAATCGGGTCCTTCTCGAGGAAAAGTTTGTCTCAAAAGTTGAGTGGGAGGATGGTGGAGACTTGATGAGGTTATTGAACCGTCACTTCAACTCATGTGTAGCAGGGCATAGGAAGTTGTTCTGTGGCACCTACACCAATTGAAGTGGAAGCTATGATAGTGATCATGAAGCTTCAGATCAAGTCACTACCGTACCTCGTGAGGGTGACAAGGATGCGCATTACTTTAGAGTGGTACAAGAATCCTGTCTTGAAGGTCATGTTGCTAGACAACAATGAACCCACGAGCTATGGAGAAGCGATGGTGGGCCCATATTCAAAAATGGTTAGAAGCCATGAAATCGAGATAGGATCCATGTATCGTAACAAAGCATGGACTTTGGTGGACTTGCCCGATGATCGGCAAGCCATTGAGATAAATGGATCTTTAAGAAGAAGACGGACGTGGACGGTAATGTCACCGTCTATGAAGCTCGACTTGTGGCGTAAGAGTTTTCACAAGTTCAAGGAGTTGACTACGATGAGATTTTCTCATCCGTAGCGATGCTTAAGTCCGTCGGAATCATGTTAGCATTAGCTGCATTTATGAAATCTGGCAGATGGATGTCAAAACGAGTTTCCTTACCAATTTCGTAAGGAAAGGTTGTATGTGATACAATCCGAAAGTTTTGTCGATCCTAAGGATGCTAAAAGGTATGCTAGCTCCAGCGATCCTTCTAAGGACTGGAGTAAGCATCTCGGAGTTGGAATATGTACTTTGATGAGATGATCAAAGATTTTTTGGTTTTATACAAATTTATGAGAAACTTGTATTTCCAAAGAAGTGAGTGGGAGCACTATAGAATTTCTGATGAGTATATGTTGTCGACATATTGTTGATCAGAAATGATGTGGAATTTCTAGAAAGCATATAGGGTTATTTGAAAATTGTTTTCAATGGAAAACCTGGATTAGGTTATTTAAACAATAAGCATCAAGATCTATAAGATAGATCAAAATGCTTAATAGTACTTTCAAATGAGCACATGCCTTGACATGATCTTGAAGGTGTTCGAGATGGATCACCAAAGAAGGAGTTCTTGCACGAGTTGTAAGGTATGAAGTTAAGACTTAAAAGCTCGACCACGGCAGAATAGAGAGAAAGGGCGAAGGTCGCCCCTATGATTAAGACATAGGCTCTACAAGATGCTATGTTGTACCGACTTTGAAGTGTGCCTTGCCATGAGTCACTAGGGTACAAGAGTGATCCAAGAATGGATCACAGGACAGTGTCAAAGTTATCCTTAGTAACTAGTGTACTAAGGAATTTTCTCGATTATGGAGGTGGTAAAAGAGTTCGTCGTAAATGGTTACGCCGATGTAAGTTTACACCTATCCGGATAGCTCGAGTAGAGATACCGGATACGATAATGGAGCAATTTTAGAATAGCTCCAAGTAGAACAATCATTTGGAATAGCTCCAAATAGAGCGTGGTAGCTACATCTAGGAGATGACATAGAGATTTGTAAACACACACGGATCTGAAAGGTTCGCACCGCTGACTAAAAACTCTCTCACAAGCAACATGATCAAACCTAAAACTCATTGAGTGTTAATCACATAGTGATGTGAACTAGACTATCGACTCTAGTAAACTTGGGTGTTGGTCACATGGCGATGTGACTGTGAGTGTTAATCACATGGTGATGTGAACTAGATTATTGACTCTAGTGCAAGTGGGAGACTGTTGGAAATATGCCCTAGAGGCAATAATAAAAGTATTATTATTATATTTCCTTGTTCATGATAATTGTCTTTATTCATGCTATAATTGTATTATCCGGAAATCGTAATACACGTGTGAATACATAGACCACAATATGTCCCTAGTGAGCCTCTAGTTGACTAGCTCACAGATCAACAGATAGTCATGGTTTCTGCTATGGACATTGGATGTCGTTGATAACGGATCACATCATTAGGAGAATGATGTGATGGACAAGACCCAATCCTAAGCATAGCACAAAGATCGTAGTTCGCTTGCTAGAGCTTTTCCAATGTCAAGTATCTCTTCCTTAGACCATGAGATCGTAACTCCGGATACCGTAGGAGTGCTTTGGTGTATCAAACGTCACAACGAATCGGGTGACTATAAAGGTGCACTACATGTATCTCCAAAAGTGTCTGTTGGGTTGACACGGATCGAGACCGGATTTGTCGCCCGTAAATGGAGAGGTATCTCCGCCCACTCGGTAGGACATCATCATAATGTGCACAATGTGATTAAGGGGTTGATCACGGATGATGTGTTGCGGAACGAGTAAAGAGACTTTGCCGTAACGAGATTGAACAAGGTATCGGTATACCGACGATCGAATCTCGGCAAGTAAAATACCGCTAGACAAAGGGAATTGTATACGGATCGCTTGAGTCCTTGACATCGTGGTTCATCCGATGAGATCATCGTGGAACATGTGGGAGCCAACATGGGTATCCAGATCCCGCTGTTGGTTATTGACCGAGAACGCCTCGGTCATGTCTACATGTCTCCCGAACCCGTAGGGTCTACACACTTAAGGTTCGGCGACGCTTAGGGTTATAAAGGAAGCTTGTATGTGGTTACCGAATGTTGTTCGAGTCCGGATGAGATCCGGGACGCCACGAGGAGTTCCGGAATGGTCCGGAGGTAAAGATTTATATATGGGAAGTCCTGCTTTGGTCACCGGAAAAGTTTGGGTTTTATCGGTAGAAGCACGGACCACCGGAGGGTCCCGGGTCCACCAAGTGGGGCCACCTACCCCAGAGGGCTGCGTGGGCCATGTGTGGGAGGAACCAGCCCTGTGGGCTGGTGCGCCACAAGGGGCCCAAGGCGCAGGAGAGGGTGGGAGGGGCAAACCCTAGGCAGATGGGCCCCAAGGCCCATGCTCCCACGCCCCCCTCCTCCCTCCCGGCCGCCACCCCCCATTGGATCTCGAGGCTGGCCGCACCCCTTGGGGGTGGGAAACCCTAAGGGGGCGCAGCCCCTCTCCCCTATAAATAGTGAGGCATAGGGCTGCCCAGGAACACATGTATACACGTGATTCGGTCCCGCCTTTGGTTGCAGCCTCTCCTCTCTCCCAAGTACTCCTCCTCTCCCGTGGTGCTTAGCGAAGCCTCGCTGGATTGCCACACTCCTCCATCACCACCACGCCGCCAGTGCTGCTGCTGGATGGAGTCTTCTCAACCTCTCCTCTCTCCTTGCCGGATCAAGGCGGGAGACGCCGCCGGGCTGTACGTGTGTTGAACGCGGAGGTGCCGTCCGCTCGCACTTGATCATCGGTGATTTGAATCACAACGAGTACGACTCCATCAACCCCGTTCACTTGAACGCTTCCGCTTAGCGATCTACAAGGGTATGTAGATGCACTCTCTTTCTACTCGTTGCTGGTCTCTCCATAGATAGATCTTGGTGACACGTAGGAAAATTTTTGAATTTCTGCTACGTTCCCCAACATGGTTCAAGTACAAGTTTGTGACGAAGGAATATGCAGAGAAGAATGCCATCAAGAGACCTTGGGGTGATATCCTCTATCGAGGCCTTCAACCCAAGACCAGAGCTGAAGCCATTGACCAAGGCTTCTATCCTTGCATGGTCCGTGGACCACAGCCTGACAACGCAGATCCCACCTCACTACTATGGTGTCGTGACGACTCTCTCTTCAAGCGCAACTACCAGTTTGTTGTGGCTTCAGCCAAGAAGAACAAGAAGTCCTTGGGTTTGGACTTCAACCCAGGTCCCTCTGCTCCCCGTGCTGACGGCTCCCGTGATGCTAATCCCAATGTCATCGGCCCCTTCTCCAACCTTGACGGCCTCATCACCTACATCGTGGTCCAAGGTGCCAGAGTAGATCATTCTGACAATGATGCTGACTCCGATGAAGCCCCTGCTCCTCCTCCAAAGCCGCAGCAAAAAGAAGACAAAGGCTTCAACATCACCGCACCTCCAAGACTTCTCGCGGCGAAGCCATCGCCACCGGACTTCCGAAGCCGCAGCAGTCTCAAGATCAATCCCGTGTCTCCAAGAGAACGGAGAAGAAAAGCAACTTGTCGACCATCCGATCAAAGAGCCTTGACTCGCCGCACTCGCATGAAGAACCCATTGATCTGTCAAGTGATGAAGATCTTGCTGATGATGCCCTTGAGCAGCTGATCAAGAGCAAGGAAGAAGCAGAAATCTTCAATAACTTGCCTCTCTTTGATGTGGCCATCATCCACAATTTCATTGATGAGTGGTTCGACACCCCCAATGTCAGCTTTGAAGATTTACAGCTTCCCATCGGCCTCAGTGTCTCCTTCAATGGAGCCATTGCTTCTGAGCTAGCTCTCGCTCAGCGCATCGTTGAGCTCAAGAACAAGATTGATTATGAGAAGGCTCAATTCAAGAAGCATGTGGCCAAGGTAAGTGTTCAAGACATCCGCAACTTCAAAGTCATGCTACATGAGCTTAAAGAAGCTTTTCTAAAGAAGCGTGAAGAAGCTCAGGGCTCTCGAGAACGCATGAAGATTTTGGCTGATAAGTGTGTGCTCGCCTACAATGAGGCCGAGAAGCGCAAGTCACTTGGCCGCCTTGGCATTGACCCTGTGATGGCTGCAAAGAAGAAGAAGAAGCTTCTCACGAACAGCCTGAACCTTCAAGCCAAGAAGCCCTCGCATTATCTTCCCAAGCAAAGATGGTGGGTCGGCCAAAGGTCACCAAAACCGCTTGCAATGTAAGAAGACGAGGGCTGCCGAGGTGAAGCCGTAAAGAGAAAGAACACCGAAGCCTCCGATGCCGCTCCCTCCAAGAAGCGCAAGACCAAGAAGACTAGGGCTGCTTCCACAAAGCCCTTAGTTGTTGAACCCATTTCTGGTTCGCCCAATACGTAACATCAAGAACAAAGGATGATAGTCCATGAGCCCGCTCCTACAGAGTCTCATGAAGTGAAGATATTCCAAAGAAATGAACCCACCGCCAAGACATTGGTCATGATGACAATGTAGCTGATGATGAAGTTCTTCCTCGGATCGAACATAACGTGGTATCATCGCTGCTCATATGAACAATAACTCATCAAGATTGGTCGCCCTCTCGATGCCAATTGCTCAGATGCATCGTGGGCTGATCACCCACAACAACAAGACTCCCCAAGACTCCTCTACAACAACAACAAGTTACACCCCCTGCAAGAAGAGGATGAAGACTTTCGTGCCCAGCCAACTCCATCTCCTAAGGAGAAGCCAAGATTTCGCAGCTTCGCAAAGGACAAAGGCCTCAAGTCCTCTCGTCGAGCGCTCTGAAGGAGAAGTGCAACGCTCAATTTTGACGCCAAGTATTTTCTCAACTGCCCAACCGTGAATGTCTCCAAGTCTCAAGCACATGCTGCTGAAGACATTCCGGCTGCATCAACCGAAGAAAATCAAGAAGAAGTACGTGTACCTAGTCCCCCAGTGATTGAAGAAGAAGAAGTTCCTGATGTGAACGTGCTTGTGCCCGACCCTCCTATTCGTCAAGAGGAGGATGACAATGTTGAGGCTGCCACCGCCAACGCCAATGAAGCCAATGACGTAGTCATGGATGACGCTAATGTGGAGCCTGCACCAACTAGTATGCCTGAAGCAAATATGGCCACTGAACCTGAAACCACTGAAGCTGCTGCACCTGAAGCCGATGAGGATGCTGCACTGGCTAATATGACAATCGCTCCCGGCACTCACAGCAAACTCGACGCCTCAGCTATTGCCCCTGCTCCTATTCCGCCACCAAGGCCTCACACAATTGAGCAAGCATACAGTCATGGTCAGCTTACCACTGTCCGATGGCCCATTCTAGTGCCTCCGCCAACTGCCTCAGGACCTCAATTTGATTATCATGTTGAGCATAGGCCTCACGTCCAGAAGCCAAAGCCAAGGTTGCCAAGGTTTCCAGGTACTGCCAACTCACCCGGGTCCTTCAATGCAAATGGCTTCAAAAGCCACAATACCTTCTTTGACAAATGCAAGAACCCCTACCCAAGCCAAGGATATCATCAGATCGGTTTCGAGCTATCAGCAGAGAAGCTATTACTCCTCAGAAATTATATGATCAAGGACGATTTTCCTCATATGCGCCTTGATATCTGGGTTATTGCTGGACTGTCGTGCTTAGAAGAAGCACTTGATTGCTTCGTGATGCTGGTCTCCGCTCCACTTTGTGATGCATAAAGAACATTGGAATGAAGAGCTATTGCTTCAATTCTATGCTACTCTACACATTCGCGACTACTACAGAGACATCAAGACATGGGTTCTCGAGTGGATGACCGGAAATGTTCATCATGAAGCCAAAGCTATGGATATCATCGAGCTGGGGCTAGCCACTCCAGAGAACTATATGAACTCGATCCGCCTACACCGAATGTCAGAGAGAGTATCTTCCATAAGCCGTAACCCAATATGAGCCGATGTTGAGCATGATGAAGCCCTTGCCATCCGACGCTGAATATCCAATGATTTCTTTTGTGAAGACCTTGAGTATCTCGCTTCGCACCATATATCATATCATCAGTAACTCTATGGCCTGTCAAAGGACATTCATCACGCCAAGCTTGAAGGAGCTATGAAGACATTGGTCTTCTATATTCTCAATGGCATCGGCTTCAACACTCGTGAATTCTTCATCGTGCAACTTGTCGCTCCGCCTCGACCTATTTGGTCCAAGTTTTATGCTCCATGGGTCATTCGCCTCATCGTTTACACTCATCTCGTCAATTATCAGCCCTCCGCCGCAATCATATAATCTTTCCGCCAGAGGTTGATATGTCATTGATGCTATATACTCGACCGCCAAGATGCCTCTTTGTCTTCGTAATGTTGAGCACCAAAGCTTCACTCAACCTATTGAAGGTGTTCAAGCAGCGACACGAATCTATCCATTGGCTGGAAACACTGCCCCCTTTCATCGAGCACCCATCGAAGCCACCGAAAGCACCATTGCACAAAGGCCTCGGAAGCGTTCTCGCTCTCAATGACCGAGAACTTCTTGTGGCCCTTCATCGTAAAACAGGATAAGCATCATTTCTAGCTCAAGAGATGATGCAAAGCCTCTTGGTGGATGTCAATCGCATTCGCAACCTTGCCACCAGAATGCCTTTGTTGCTCATGAAACTTGCCGGTGATCATGGAAGAGTTTGACCGCCAAGGTCAAGCCGATCTTCAAGACGATTGCTTCAATGAAAGATTCCAGCTTGACTCCACTCCTCCACGGACCGTTGTCTTACGTCGACTCCATCTCTTGAAGACTCGAATATTCTTCTTCCGCTGCAACGGTAAATGCCAGAGTGATCGATGATGAAGATGATGCTACTTCACCACCTCCCGCCATCGCGCAAGACGACATCGCACTAAGTTCATCGCACCGCCAACCAATGACGATAACCTCGCTGCTTCACCTACTCATGATGACGAGTAGATGCTCTATGTCTTCAAACCTTTTGGTCCCCATCGACAAAAGGGGAGAAGCATATGAGTTGATAGTCTTCAAGCGGGTTCATATGGGCGGTTGCATTATATTTTGCTTCGTGCTTACAACTCTTGCCTTTGAAACGTTTGGTTCTTTGAGTTGTAACACCTAAACTTGATGGTCGTCTGCTACTTCTGCTACTTATTTGCTTTACTATGATGCGATGATAAATTCCGCATGTGCGATGATAACTTCCGCACTTAGATCATTCTGCAGACATCCATTTTTCATTATGCATGTCATTCTACTTGCTATATCATTTCATGCATGATGAGTTATCTTCATAAGTTGAAGTGGATCTCCACAAGTACAACCTGCCATGTGCATTTGCATTCCAAAAGCAAATTACTTATATGCACATCTTCAGGGGGAGCCCTTGCTACTTATGAAGACAATTCCCTATCCTTACAATTTCACATACTTTATCCCCGTTGAAAACTTCAACCAGTTTGTCATCAATCACCAAAAAGGGGGAGATTGTAAGTGCATCTAGTGCCACCCCTAGTTGGTTTAGGAGTATTGACGACAAAGTTGGTTGAGGGACTAATGCGTTTGTGAGAATTACAGGATAACGCAGGTAGTGTCCCTCATTGATTCTGTTTACCTACCGGAGATGACCCCTAAAAATGTATGAAGACATTGAAGACATTGGTGGTATGAGAAGATATTCATATTGAAGACTATGACATGAGAAGACATTGCGTGAAGACTATGGAGCGCGAAGACTGTGTGGTTTCGTTGTTTCCTTTTCTTCTTTGTTGAGTCATAGGAACCATCGTACTGTTAAGTGGGGTCCAAGTGAACTAAGTCAGAGTGACTGAAGTGATGCTCAACTCAAATCCTATGTCTTCGAACAAAGACATTGAGAGCAAATCTTATCCAGAGCTGGATGAGCTAGCTTTGCTTGTAGCCCAAGTAAAGTTGCCACGTGTGTTTGAAATCTGACCGTTGGAACACGTGTCAGTTCCTTAGTGACCAGTGGTCATTTTGGACAAATCAGGTCGGGTTGCCTAGTGGCTATAAATAGCCCACCCCTACACCATAAATTGGTGGCTGCTCAGAGTTTGTGCACGGCTTTTGTCGCTTGAGAGCAACCCACCTCAAGCATTTGAGAGAGAGAAATCCTTATGGGACAAAGCCCAAACACCCAGAGCCAAAGAGTGTTAGGAATCATTGAAGTCTTTGTCTGCATGTGACCAAGACTTATTACACTTGAGGACTGTGTATCCTCCACCGGTTAGGCGTCGCGCTCGAGCATCCAAGAGTCATTGTGGATTGCCGTGAACGAAGTCTGTGAAGGTTTGGAAGTCTCCTTGAAGACTTACCAGAGTGATTGGGCGAGGACCGGGTGTCCTTAGCTCAAGGGGAATAAGGTGAAGACACGGTCTTCGAGTTAAATCTCAGCCTCCCTAACCAGATGTACAGCTTGTCACAAAGAATCGAACTGGTCCAACAAATCCTATGTCTTCAACAAGCAACCGGTTCTATCCTTCCCATCCTTACTTTAGTTTGTCTTCGTGAAGTCATTGCCTACACCGTATCTGTTTGACTTCATTGCTTGACTACTACTGTTGATTGGCTTCATACTATCTTCCATCCTGATCGTTACTACCTAGCTGCTATTAGTCCCGTGCTTTCATATCTTTGTATACTTGACTATGGCTTGCTTTGGGTAGTTTATCTTCCGCTGCATTACAATTAGGTCATTTCTGTTGTTTGTCTTTGAAACTTCCAAGTTTTGATGACTTGCATAAAAATCGCCTATTCACCCCCCTTCTAGTCGATAGTAGCACTTTCACCGCCGTGCTTTGCACACAGGTGACTAGCGGGTGTCTGTTTATCCAACTTTAGTTGAACCGAGTGTGGCTACGCCCGGTCCTTGCGAAGGTTAAAACAGCACTAACTTGACGAACTATCATTGTGGTTTCGATGCGTAGGTAAGAACGGTTCTTGCTCAGCCCGTAGCAGCCACGTAAAACTTGCAACAACAAAGTAGAGGACGTCTAACTTGTTTTTGCAGGGCATGTTGTGATGTGATATGGTCAAGACGTGATGCTATATTTTATTGTATGAGATGATCATGTTTTGTAACCGAAGTTATCGGCAATCGCGTGAGCCATATGGTTGTCGCTTATTGTATGAAATGCAACGCTCAGTAATTGCTTTACTTTATCACTAAGCGGTAGCGATAGTCGTAGAAGCAATAGATGGCGTAACGACAACGATGCTACGATGGAGATCAAGGTGTCGCGTCGATGACAATGGTGATCACGACGGTGCTTCGGAGATGGAGATCACAAGCACAAGATGATGATGGCCATATCATATCACTTATATTGATTGCATGTGATGTCTATCCTTTATGCATCTTTTTTTGCTTAGTTTGACGGTAGCATTTTAAGATGATCTCTCACTAATTATCAAGAAGTGTTCTCCCTGAGTATGCACCGTTGCGAAAGTTCTTCGTGCTGAGACACCACGTGATGATCGGGTGTGATAGGCTCTACGCTCAAATACAACGGTGCAAAAACAGTTGCACACGCGAATACTCAAAGTTAAACTTGATGAGCCTAGCATATGAGATATGGCCTCGGAACACGGAGATCGAAAGGTCGAGCGTGAATCATATAGAAGATATGATCAACATATTGATGTTCACCGTTGAAACTACTCCATCTCACGTGATGATCGGACATGGGGTAGTTGATATGGATCACGTAATCACTTAGAGGATTAGAGGAATGTCTATCTAAGTGGGAGTTCTTAAGTAATATGATTAATTGAACTTTAATTTATCATGAACTTAGTCCTGGTAGTATTTTGCAAATTATGTTATAGATCAATAGCTCGCATTGTTGCTTTCATATGTTTATTTTGATATGTTCCTAGAGAAAATTGTGTTGAAAAATGTTAGTAGCAATGATGCGGATTGGATCCGTGATCTGAGGTTTATCCTCATTGTGCACGTAAGAATTATGTCCTTAATGCACCACTAGGTGATGACCTATTGCAGGAGCAGATGCGACGTTATGAACGCTTGTCTAAGCTCAATATGATGACTACTTGATAGTTTAGTGCACCATGCTTAACGGCTTAGAATCGGGACTTCAAGGACGTTTTGAACGTCATGGACCATATGAGATGTTCCGAAATTGAAGTTGATATTTCAAGCAAATACCGAGTTGAGAGATATGAAGTCTCCAACAAGTTCTATAGCTAAAAGATGGAGGAGAATCGCTCAACTAGTGAGCATGTGCTCGATTGTCTGTGGTACATCAATCGCTTGAATCAAGTGGGAGTTAATCTTCCGAGATAAGATAGTGATTGATGAATTCTCTAGTCACCATCACTAAGTTACTAGAACTTCATGATGAACTATAGTATGCAAGGGATGACATAAACGATTCCAGAGCTCTTCGTGATGTTGAAATCGACGAAGGTAGAAATCAAGAAAGAGCATCAAGTGTTGATGATTGACAAAGATCACTAGTTTCAAGTAAAGGGCAAAGGGAAAGAAAGGAAACTTCAAGTAGAATGGCAAACAAGTTGTCACTCCCGCGAAGAAGCTCAAAGCTGGACCAAAGCTCGAAACTAAGTGCTTACACGCAAAGGAAATGGTCACCGAAGCGGAAATGCCACGAATATTTGGTGGATAAGAAGGATGGCAAAGTGAACAAGGGTATATTTGATATACAGTGTTTGATGTGTGCCTTACTAGTGTTTATAGTAGCCCCTGAGTATTTGATACTTGTTTGGTGCTAAGATTAGTAACTCGAAACAGGAGTTACATAATAAACAGAGACTAGTTGAGGGGAAGTGACGATGAGTGTTGGAAATAGTTCCAAGATTGATATGATCATCATGACACTCCCTATATTTTCTAGATTAGTGTTAAAACTAAATAAATGTTATTTAGCATTTATGCTGAGCATGAATATGATTTAATCATGTTTATTGCGTATACGCTTATTCATTTGAAGTTAAAGAATAATTGTTATTATGTTTACATGAATAAGACCTTCGATGGTTATACACCCAATGAAAATAGTTTGTTGGATCTCGATCGTAGTGATACACATATTCATAATATTGATGCCAAAAGATGCAAAGTTAATAATGATAGTGCAACTTATTTGTGGCATCGCCGCTTGGGTCATATCGGTATAAAGCGCATGAAGAAACTCCATAAAGATGGATTTTCGTAATCACTTGGTTATGAATCATTTGATACTTATGAACCGTGCCTTTTGGGCAAGATGACTAAAACTCCGCTCTCCGGAACAATGGAACAAGCTATCGACTTATTGGAAATAATACATGCCGATGTATGCAATCCAATGAGTGTTGATGCTCGTGGCAAGTATCATTATTTTCCGACCTTCACAAGATGATTTGAGCAGATATGGGTATATCTACTTGATGAAACATAAGTCCGAAATAGTTGAAAGGTTCAAATAATTTCAGATCAAGTGGAAAACCATCATAACAAGAAAATAAAGTTTCGCGATCCGATCGCGGAGACGAATATTTGAGTTACGAGTTTGGTCTTCAATTAAAACAATGTGGAATAGTTTCACAGCTCACGCCACCTGGAACACCACAACGTTATGGTGTGTCCAAACGTTGTAACCGCACTTTATTGGATATGGTGCGATCTATGATGTCTCTTACTGATTTACCACTATTGTTTTGGGGTTATGCATTAGAGACAGCTGCATTCACGTTAAAAGGGCACCACCTAAATCCGTTGAGACAACATCATATGAAATGTGGTTTAGCAAGACACCCAAGTTGTCGTTTCTTAAAGTTTGGGGCTACGATGCTTATGTGAAAAAGTTTCATCCTGATAAGCTCAAACCCAAATCGGAGAAGTGCGTCTTCATAGAATACCCAAAGGAAACTGTTGGGTACACCTTCTATCACAGATCCGAAGGCAAGATATTCGTTGCTAAAAATGGATCCTTTCTAGAGAAGGAGTTTCTCTTGAAAGAAGTGAGTGGGAGGAAAGTAGAACTTGATGAGGTAATCGTACCTTATCCCAAATTGGAAAATAGTTCATCACCAAATCAGTTCCAAAGTGATTCCTACACCAATTAGTGAGGAAGCTAATGATGATGATCATGAAACTTCGATCAAGTTACTACGTAACCTCGAGGTCTTCCAGTACAGTCCGCACACTGAGTGGTACGGTAATCTTGTTCTGGAAGTCATGTTACTAGACCATGATGAACCTACGAACTATGAAGAAGCGATGATGAGCCCAGATTCCGCGAAATGGCTTGAGGCCATGAAATCTGAGATGGGATCCATGTATGAGAACAAAGTGTGGACTTTGGTGGAGTTGCCCGATGATCGGCAAGCCATATTGTATAAATGGATCTTCAAGAGGAAGATAGATGCTGATAGTAGTGTTACTATCTATAAAGCTCGACTTGTCGCAAAAAGGTTTTTGACAAGTTCAAGGTGTTGTACAATGAGATTTTCTCAACTGTAGCGATGCTTAAGTCTGTCCGAATCATGTTAGCAATTGCCACAATTTATGAAATCTGGCAAATGGATGTCAAAACTGCATTCCTTAATGGTTTTCTTAAAGAAGAGTTGTATATGATGCAACCGTAAGGTTTTGTCAATCCTAAAGGTGTTAACAAAATGTGCAAGCTCCAAATGATCCATCTATGGACTGGTGCAAGCATCTCGAGTTGAATATACGCTTTGATAAGTTGATCAAAGCATATAGTTTTGTATGGACTTACGGTGAAGCCTCAGATTTACAAGAAAGTGAGTGGGAGCACTACAAAGATTTCGATAAGTATATGTGAATGACATATTGTTGATCAGAAATAATGTAGAATTATTCTGCAAAGCATGAAAGGATACTTGAATAAGAGTTTTTCAAAGAAAGACCTCGGTGAAGCTGCTTACACATTGAGCATCAAGATCTATACAGATAGATCAAGACGCTTGATAAGATTTTTCAATGAATACATACCTTGATAAATTTTTGAAATAGTTCAAAATGGAACGGTCAAAGAAAGAGTTCTTGTTTGTGTTGCAAGGTGTGAAATTGAGTAAGACTCAAGACCCGACCATGGCAGAAAATAGAAAGATAATGAAAAGTGATGTGGGCATAGACACCATAGATACTTCTACAAATATTACACGAGACATTTTTCAGGTAATTTCTGTTGTTAATTCTATAATATTATATGATATTATCAGAGGCAAAAATACTACATGTTTTTATATATTTTGTAGAATTATTGAAGGCATTTATGTAAATAAATATGAAGATGAGAGATTGTGTTGAGATTACATGATGCATACAAGTGCACAATAACCAAGGTCCTACGTGCATGCATCACGAAGGAGGAGACAGCCTTGTTTGCGTCAATCACACATGTGTGTACACGAGCCGGTCCAAAGGAGCCAGCGATACAAGGATCAATTAGTGGGCTCAGACATCAAGTTGGGCCACGCCTTGTCAACCAAATCGACGTCGGGTCTTTCCGAGCAATCGATCCCGCCTCAGACGAGCCCTATGTCTGCAAGCACCAACACACAAGGCAGCCGCCGCTCTTTAATAAATAGCTAGTCTGGGTTAGGGTTTAGACTCGGGTTTTGTTTAGAGAAGTTTAGCTATATTGCTACTTTTATTTGTCTTCGCTCGTAGCGGCTAGTGCGACCGTTAAGACATCCTATCGGAACCCCATCTTGTGAGATTAATCCCATCTAGCATATTCACAATTTTGAGATTGCTTGGCTATTATTTTCTTGCATGTTCTTCGATTTGCTTGCAGGAAAAATCCTTCGTGGATAGGTCGATCGTGCCATTGGCTCGGTCGATAACGCCGTGGAGTTGGTTCAGCGATTGCCGTGGATATCAGTCGTGTACGGTTCTCCCTGTACGGTTGGTAGCCGGATCGTGAGGGTCAAGTCCCACAAAAATCGTAGTTATCTCCCTCTTATCGAAAGATCGGGTCCCCAGTTCACATCAAAAGTCATTCCCTATGCCTCAGTCATAGGTTCTATAAAGTATGCTATGTTGTGAACCAGACATATTGTATACCTTGCTCTGAGTTTGGCAAGGGAATACAATTTTGATCTAATAGTAGATCACTGGACAGCCGTCAAGAATATCCTTAGTCAGGACTAAGGAGATGTTTCTCGATTATGGAGGTGATAAAAGAGTTTGTTGTAAAAGTTACATCGGTGCAAACTTTTACACTGATCTAGATGACTCTAAGTCTCAATCTGGATACATATTGAAAGTGGGAGCAATTAGCTAGAGTAGCTCCGTGCAGAGCATTATCGACATAGAATATTTGCAAAATACATACAGCTCTGAATGTGACAGACCCGTTGACTAAACTTCTCTCACGAGCAAAACATGATCACACCTTAGTACTCTTTGGGTGTTAATCACATAAGCGATGTGAACTAGATTATTGACTCTAGTAAACCCTTTGGGTGTTGGTCACATGACGATGTGAAATATGGGTGTTAATCATATACAGATATGAATATTGGTGTTAAATCACATGGCGATGTGAACTAGATTATTAACTCTAATGCAAGTGGGAGACTGAAGGAAATATGCCCTAGAGGCAATAATAAAGTTATTATTTATTTCCTCATATCATGATAAATGTTTATTATTCATGCTAGAATTGTATTAACCGGAAACATGGTACATGTGTGAATACATAGACAAACATAACGTCACTAGTATGCCTCTACTTGACTAGCTCATTAATCAAAGATGGTTATGCTTCCTAACCATAGACATGTGTTGTCATTTGATTAATGGGATCACATCATTAGGAGAATGATGTGATTGACATGACCCATTCCGTTAGCCTAGCACTTGATCGTTTAGTATATTGCTATTGCTTTCTTCATGACTTATACATGTTCCTCGTAACTATGAGATTATGCAACTCTGCCATCAAGGAACACTTTGGTGCTACCAAACGTCACAACGAATCGGGTGATTATAAAGGAGTACTGCAGGTGTCTCCGAAGGTACATGTTGGGTTGGCGTATTTCGAGATTAGGTTTTGTCACTCCGATTGTCGGAGAGGTATCTCTGGGCCCTCTCGGTAATGCACATCACTATAAGCCTTGCAAGCAATGTAGCTAATAAGTTAGTTACGGAATGATGCATTACATAATGAGTAAAGATACTTGCCGGTAATGAGATTGAACTAGGTATTGGATACCGACGATCGAATCTCGGGCAAGTAACATACCGATGACAAAGGGAACAACGTATGTTGATATGCGGTTTGACCGATAAAGATCTTCGTAGAATATGTAGGAGCCAATATGGGCATCCAGGTTCCGCTATTGGTTATTGACCGAGAATAGTTCTAGGTCATGTCTACATAGTTCTCGAACCCGTAGGGTCCGCACGCTTAACGTTACGATGATAGTTTTATTATGAGTTTATAAGTTTTGATGTACCGAAGGAGTTCGAGTCCCGGATGAGATCGGGACATGACGAGGAGTCTCGAAATGGTCGTGACGTAAAGATCGATATATTGGACGACTATATTCGAGTTTGGAAAGGTTCCGAGTGATTCGGTATTTTCGGGGTACCGGGAGTTACGGGAATACGAGGAAGAAGCAATGGGCCTCATGGGCCAAGTGGTGGAAGAGAGGAGGCAGGCGCGGCCCCCTAGCCCAAACCGACTGGACTAGGGGCCGCCCCTTTCCTCCCTCTCCTTCCTTCTCCTTCCCTTCCTTCCTTCCTCTCCTACTTGGACTAGGAAGAGGGGAATCCTACTGGAGTAGGATTCTCCCCTTGGCGTGCCTCCTCCCTGGCCGGGCCCTCCCTTGCTCCTTTATATACGGGGCAGGGGGACCCCATGACACACAAGTTGATCTACGGATCGTTCCTTAGCCATGTGCGGTGCCCCTCCACCATATTCCACCTCGGTCATATCGTCATGAGTTTAGGCGAAGCCTGCTACCGTAGAACATCATCATCGCCACCACGCCATCGTCGTGGAACTCATCCCCGACGCTTTGCTGGATCGGAGCCCGAGGATCGCCATCGAGCTGAACGCGTGTCAACTCGGAGGTGCCGTGACGCTCGGTACTTGGATCGGTCGGATCGTGAAGACGCACGACTACATCAACCGCGTTGTCATAACGCTTCGCCACGGCTCACGAGGGTACGTGGACAATACTCTCCCCTCTCGTTGCTATGCCATCACCATGATCTTGCATGTGCGTAGGAATTTTTTTGAAATTACTACGTTCCCCAACAGTCGACCACCTCAATCGCTTCTGGGCTCCTCCATTTCCGTGATGTCCATCTCCACATCCTAACCCGAGGCGCAACAAGCTCACGTGTCACGATCAGGAGCTTCGGTTAAGGCGAAGATTGACACACGCGACCTCGAACCTCGACCCACGCCCGAACCTTCGGGGTCATGCGATTCCCACTCCCACCTACAGTCTATTCAACATAGCATCCACAGAGTAATGTTTTATTTTCCTTCTTTTTTCCTCCAATTTGTGAATTTCTATGAATAATTCTACAACCTAAGGAGTGATGCAACAGGTAGATGGGGAGACTTGTGTGAAGAGTTTATGGCATGTTGCAATGTCTTGAGCAATAGAATTTCCATGTACGATCATGTGTTTCATCATGTTTATTTGGAATATTTTCTTCATTTGGACCTCATGTTGTGTCTGAATTTGTTTTTTAAAATATTTAGTTTGAAAGGTTTGCATCATAAATATCAAGGTTTTAACTTTATGGAAAGGTAGTTGTAATGGGGTTTGTGTTTGCCAAAGGATAAGAAATGGCAAAGGAAAATTTTGGGGGAATTAAGTGTTGGGGTGGGTTTTATGACTCCCTCCCAAATCCAGGATTTTTTGGCAATTAAATTTTTGAGTGGGTTTTTGGGAATTGATTAGTGTTGTCATTAGGATCAAATTTCTTTTGTTTTTGAGTTCATGAACTAAAATTGGATCTCGCTCAATCTTGGACGAATAAAAATATATATTTATTTCATAGTTCCTTTAAAATAATAGGGTTGCCTATTAGTATGTTGCTCCGAATTTTGTTTAAAATCAATTACTCACTCCGTTCCTAAATATAAGTCTTTTTAGATATTTCAAATGGACTACAATATACGAATGCATGTATACATATTTTAAGAGTGTAGATTCACTCATTTTGCTCCGTATGTGGTCACTTGTTGGAATCTCTACAGAGACTTATATTTCAGAACGGAGGGAGTATATTTTAACTTTTAAATCATCTCATCAACTTTCAATCATTTGCACTTTCAGGTAACATGTTTACAAGTCACACACCTTTAAAGATGTAAATCTTATTTTTCTTTCTTTTTGACAATGATGTGAGTTTTAAGCCTTTTTTTTCTTAGGATTCTAAAATTACAAGAAACAAAGAAACGCATGATTCAAGTGGCGTGCCCACTTGATCCTATAGATTAGAACACTACATGAATTTGGATCAAAAGATATTTGACAACACAAAAGAAACAACGGAATTCTATTAAGAGGTTCGAAATTTTCCTTCAAAGTACAGTGGAGATCAGTCCTAAGAAAAAAAAAATCAAAGGATTTCAATCGTGCGAATCAAATGACCAACATAGAAAAAATGACCAAGGATTCCAATCCTAAAGAAAATCCTTTGAATCAAGGAGCCCCACGGTTGAGTTTTTCTAGACCCGAGATAAACGAGAATTAGCAAAAAAAAAAACGAGAATTAGCAAAAACTGAAAAGAAAAGAGAAAGGTCAAATCCCTCCGGGCTCCACCAGCTCGGTTGGCACCTCTGACACCACATACACGTTTCCCTTTTCCCGACTAACCCCAAGCAACCCGCACCCTCGGATCCCAATCGGACGGCCCTGCAACCACCCCTGACCATCCAAAGAGCGGCGGAACCCACCGGCGGCCGACTGCTCCTTCTCCTGCCTGCAAACCGCTGTTCGGAAAAGCGTCCTCCCCTTCCCCCCTTCTCCTCCTCTCCCCAGCCTCCCGGGCGACGCGAATGGAGAAGGGCTCCGCCGCCGCCGCAGGAAGCAGCGCGCGGCCACCGCCGATGCCGCAGCTGGACGAGTTCCCGTTCGAGGGGAAGAAGCCCGTCAAGAACCCCTTCGTCCCCATCGGTACGCCCCGCGCGCGTCCCTCGCTATGTTACAGAGTGGCAGGATCGTGGATCGATCGATCGCCTCGTCGTAGGTTCGGCCGGGTCACTTTCTGGGTTCGGAGTCACGGGCCAGATTTCGAGTTCCTGTTTTACGATGTTAGGACAGCGATTGTTGGGATCTTTGGGCGTGGATGGATAGTGACGAATCTATGGCTAGTGTTACCAAAGATCGTGTGTGCTATTTTAGTGGTGCTGGGGTCAAGAAAAATCTAGTTTGGGGTTCATAAAGAATAGCTGTGAAGAGTTAAATGGTGCCATGTCGTGTAAGACTGAATGATGACTGTCTTGCTAAACTGCGCTGGTAATATACAGTACTTCTGTAAATCATGATATCTAGTCAGCTTTTTGTTATTAACTGTGGACTGCCCTATGAAGCTGTGAAGAGATGGTGAAAATAGAAACTAGTTGGGATGATACTCTCAAGATCCTGCTTCAGAAGCTCTGTCGAAACCTTTATTTTCGTGACCCGTTGGAGGGCAATATCCCGTGATGTTTAAGAGTTTGACTTGAATTCGTGGTCAATTATCACATTTCCCATTCCATGGGCAACATACACACTTCAGATTTATGGTGGATTAGATAAAGGCTGGAGTATTAGAGTAACTTCGGTATCGGTGTAGCAGATTAACTTAAAAATAACAATTAGTTCTTGGTAGCTGTCTATGAATCACCGACTGATAATGGGAGTGTTGTAAATGTACAGAGTAGGATAATCATAGTTTGTCATTCTAGATGTGCATTGTGTGTATCAGCTGCTTTGTGGTGTACTATATGTTTTTTTAGAACACGACATTTATATAGATTAAGTCACAGCATTACAATCGTTTTTGGTCAGCTCCAACATGCAGGGAGGAACTGAACCAACCAACACACCAGAACTGCATTCTTTAGTACAGAACTTTGTGGTCGAATGTGCTAGCATATTGCTGTGCACGGCTCATGGGTAGTTTACCCTTATCTCAGTGAGGTAGTAGTCTAGATATGCTGAGCCCAGAGAGTCCAGCTCATCTGAACTAGCTCACTTCGGATGTGCGTCAAGAATGCTGAGAAATCAGCACAGCACATGTCCAAGAGACTCATGACCTTGATTTTTGGACGGTTCATATGCTTGTGATCTTATAAAGTTGGCTTCTCAAGTTCCTCTACATTTAATGTTCTTAATATGAGTAGCTGTGGAAGTATATTGTCACTTACTACTGTTGCCTAGGGTGTATCAGAAGAGAGGCAATGGTGTGACCATTGAACTATTTGGTGGAAATGAAATGAGATAGGTGGGATAGTCAAGGAAAATCAGGCTCACTGTGCCAAAGATAGACTATGTGAACCTCAGTCAATGTAGGACAGATGCAGTTGATATGCTGTGCTTATGGAATAAAGAATAGATGTTTAAGGGGTATTATGCATTAGAAAGGAGGATGTGCATTACCCTGTGAATCACACTCCTCTTAAGCATCATATCCTGCATTCACTTTGAAGCTGAGATGCTCTTATAAATTTAACAAAGCCTAACTGCCTGACAGTCTAAGGATTACTTTGGCTTATATATGAAGCTTGAAGCTTCTTCAAGGGGTTGTTAATTATAGAATAATAATAATATGTCAGCTATGTGTAACTGTATTGTTGTAAATGATTAGCAGCAAGTCCTAATAGCTTCCAGAACACTTTTGATCTTCTCATATCTTGCTTTGCTCAAATCTAATTCAAAATTTCAAAATCTTATGTGAAGCTGCATATGCTGGATCCTGCAATCATGTTTATTGTTTGTATGTACATGCTGAGTGCATAATGGCGTAGATTTTCCGGATTGAACATTAAGTATAATATTGCTTTATGTTTGCCCTTTGATGTGTGCTACTTATGCCAAAGCAAATGGAAACTTGGGTGGGGATAGACTACTGGGGGTGCTAATGTATCTATGTACCTTGTTTTGTTCTTGAGTGTGTAACCCTACCTTCTATTTCAGGTGCATTGGTCACTGCGGGCGTCCTGACAGCTGGCCTGGTCAGCTTCCGGTACGGGAATTCTCGGCTGGGTCAGAAGCTGATGAGGGCCCGTGTGGTTGCTCAAGGCGTTACGGTTGCTCTGATGGTCGGCAGCGCATACTACTATGGTGACCAAATCAAGCTGTTCAAGAAAGGGTCTAGCCCATGAACTTGACTGAATAGTGGTTATGGTGTACGAAATGGCATATCTTATGTACTGAAGTTTCACCTGGGGCTCTTCTGTTCGATTGCCTCTCGGTCCTGCGGATTAACTATTGTCATTCACGCTTATGTGGTTTCTAACTAGAAGTAATTTTGGCTCAATCTCCGGGCTTAAGAATAAATATTTTTCTTCGTTGACTCCGCCCATTTGTGTTACTTGTTGTGTTCTGCAGTCAGGTGTTTTTCCCTTGTTCCTCAGGGGACATCTGATAAAACTGGAATGATAGAAGATTAGCATGTTCCCTACGCAAGGATGACACACCCAAATGTTTTCCTCTTGCACCGCAGCTGAACACAATGAGATGACATTGCTGTGTTCTTTCTGTTCATTATCTCCAATTTACCCAGCCCTTAGGAATGAGCTGATGAGTAAATTGGAGATAATGATGAACGATGCATTGGTATCAGTTATATCAGCAAGAAGGAAGAAATGCATTCACCGTAAAACAGAAATTAAAATACAGACGCGACTGAGCCTTCAGTCGCGCTTCGTCATCCAAATGGTACGCCTCAACTTCAAAAGGTGCAGGCCACATCCACGCTTCATCAAAACTTTTGGTAAGTTTTTCAGTGCAGAGCAAGGGTGTAGGTTACAGTAACAATGAGCATAACAAATATCCAACTATACAACACTACAATTGCCATAATAATCTGGCAATTGCCAGCCCGACTATACAAAACACTTGACTACCAGCAAAAAGAAACCCTACCAATGGGATCTCATCAAATGTCATCTTCCAACGACAAAACAGATCCACATATATGCACAAGCCTGAAGAATGGAATCAGCTTTACATAACCCACCCATCTGTCAGTTCAGTCGTATGTCGCCCTCCCACCAGAAAGAATCATCTATAACTTGCATGACCACATGGCTCTCCATGTATACCTGCAGACGGAGTATGCAGCCCAGAACATGTGCCGCCAGACTGGAAGCCACCAGCAAAATACAGGAGATGGACTATGACCGGGTATTGACCCAGTGGACTGCTCGCCGCTCATGCGTTCTTCACAAATTATTATGAGGGGCCTGAGTATCTCAAAGATTCACTTGTGCAATTAACATCATCTGTTTTCCAAACTGGCATACAGTCTCCGGGCCTCTTCCAAAGGATCCACTTGAACTATTTCATTAACCCAGAAATTCTGCATGTTGTGCGCTGGATATACATCAGGAAGCTCGACATTTGATCCATTTATTGCATTCGCTTCAAGGGCTGATGCGATAACATTCTGCAAAGGTGTTATAACTCATTAAACGGCACTCATTCCAGCAACCCTAGAAGAGTAACAGTAGATTCACTCATTCAACACCCGAGCAACAAATGCAGCAACTTACAGTAAAAAAAAGCAACAACTTTCTAAGTTGTTAGGAAGAAAGACAGACCAGTAGACCACAACACATATAAAAGCATCTGGCATGATTGAACTAATCTTTGTATCTTTGTATATCTAAATAGCTAACCCCCACTAACATATTTCTCTCAACATGCAAGCATGCCACCTCAACATGCAAACATATATGGGAAAAGGCCCACCCCAACATGCAACCATGCATAAGAAAAAGGCCACCACAACATGCAAATATGCATGATATTTTTCATTCTATTATGCTATTTATATTTATTAAATATTTTACAATTATACGATAATCAAATACAACAAATCATGTGTTTCTTCAGTTTTCACTCAAATATATTGCAAAACATTCCCGCAACAACATGCGGGGTACATCTAGTTGATCCATAAAATTCACAACCAACAGACTGGCTACACAAACAACAGCTTCCTGTTCCTAGAGTATAATGGTCCACAGCAATGTTAGTAGTACAATGTCATTATGCCTATATATAAAGTATAATATAATTTCTTTGCTAGATAACATATGCAATTGATGAAAGCTCAACCAAAGTTCTAACGTTCACTTGATAAAAGAAACATGAACTCACCAAAGCTCCATTCCGACAGGCATTGAGGACGATAAATTTCAAAAGTTCCTCTTCCAGGCTACTTAAGACATTACCAACATCAGATAATAATTCCAAGTCTCGACAAGAGATGTCGGGAGGGATTCCATAGTTTTTCACAATGACTTTTTTGTGCTTCTTCAACATTTTTTCTAGGCAAGAACCGAGAGTCCGTTGTATTTTTGCATTGTTTCTATCTTTTGAACACTTCAAATTAACAGAAGCATCTAGAATGGCAATTTCCTGCAGCCTAAGCAAAAGTTCAGCCCTTGCATCATCAGCCCAGCAACAGCACAAAGATGTTCCATTATCTGTTAAAAAGCAGAACATGTTATGATGATGCTTAATGTATAAAAGAAAAGCAAAACATCCCTTTGGATAAAATAACAGATTTGAATTTACGATATTGTTGCAGAAATACTAGAGTTGGCCTGCTCCTCTTACCAACAATAAACCCCGCTAGTGGAACTTGTACTTTTGGTATTTTACCCTGGTTAACTGATTCCGAAATTTGAGAATCATTTAAACAACTGTCCAACACCAAGAAATGGACACTAACTACCTGTATTAACAAAAATGAGAAGTCAAGTGCGAGAATGATTGAACATGAATGTCACAAACAATATCTGAACTATATTCATTCAGTGTTTGTCAAACTTCAATGCGCCCAACAACGATTAAGAGGTGGTGCAACTGAGACCTATACATGGGCAAAATAAAAGCAGAATATAACCTACCCTGCAGTGGAATCGCATGGGCGTACAGTCTTTAAAATGCTTCTGATGTGAGAGCAGACAAAGTGAAACTGTGCTCAGTGAGCCATCCTTTAAGCCACCAGGCATGAGTGGGGAAGTGGCACGTTCTCTAGTCACTTCAATATGACCAATGGATGTAACTTCAATGTATGTTACTGGGGTTAAAAGTACTTCACGGCTGTAGCCAGAAAAAAAAATTAGACAGCAAAAAAGATGTCTTCTTAAATTTGCAGGACACAAAGTAGGTTGCGATATTTCTTAAGATTCAGTTTCAATTTAGCACAATGTGGACAGGCCATAATCTCTATTATCAGTAATAGCAAGATGAATTAACAATTATAATTATAATTCATCACATTTAACAAGAGACTTGACAAATTAACTTGATGTGTTTAGAAGAATAATGTACGAAACTATTTTAGCAGTTGTCAATAAATAGGTCTTTTACACTAAAATTCAGATCAGGCTTCACATTAGCTGCATATCAAGTTCCTGCATATAGCATTTCCCATTCTACACAGATTACTTCCCTTACAAAAATTTAAAAGTAAAATCATTGGTTATCTAATGACCACCCTCCCAAAAACCAAATAAAAGATGCATCCTTTTCTACTGGTAATAGAGCACAACATCACTCTATCAAGGACATCCTCAGCTTAACCTCTAGTAGAAATCATGCAAATGCAGAGACCCTTTTTTGTCATCCAAGTCCCAACGTCAAATATACAAGCAATAGATATAACTCTACGTAAGACATTTTGTTTACAGCTAACTTAACATGAAAATGAAATATAAGATTTAGAAAGCTTAAAATATGTCGTTTCAAATTTGCAGGACACAAGGCATGTTGTTCTTACAATCCAGTCACAATTTAACATTATGTGGACAGACCAGTACTATCAACATGATAATGAAATATAAAATTTAATGATAAACCAGTAATGAAAGGAGCACAACACACTGTGTCAAGAGGACGCGGTGGAATGTCACTGCTGCCCCTGGTCCTATGCCAATGGGATAACAATGTTTGCTTAAGTATCCAGAGAGACGCACCTGCAATGAATGCCATTAAATTGAATGCCAAACTAAGCACTAATTGAAAATTATAACCTAGTCAATTACCGTTTGATTATCATCAGCAACATGGATACACATACTTCGCTTGTCGTTACCAGGCACAAGTCTTCGCTCCTTGAAGTCATGTGAATGGATATTTTGTACTTTCCCATGTAACGATATTAAATCTCCTTGAACAAGTTTTTGACTTTGCAAGTTAGAAGAACCAAAAGACTTTTTATGCATCATAATCTCAATGCATGAAGAGACACTAATAACTTCAATTGAGTAAGAGCCCAATCCATTCAATACATAACACATGATGTCATATACTTTCATCTTTTCGCTCACTGCTTCGCAATAAAAATTCAAATGAAAATCCGAATATTGACAAAGGTCATTCCACGACTGTAGTAATTTTATCTCATTGTGGAAGGTATTTTTGGATAATGGCTCATCCACCCCCAATGAAGAAACTCCGATAGACTGCTCTACAATACCCTGCTTGACGTTCATATTGCCATTAAAGGTAATGGCAAGGCTCCAAATTTTATCTTGAGAATCCAGTGAAACTTTACCACCTTGAAAACATCCACAGCCTTTTATGGCAAACCTCAAACTATCAATGGGGCATTCGAGAAGATAGTAGCCACCAATCCGCAGAAACTGTTGTTTCATCAGGTAATTTAGTAATTGTAGCTATATATTAAGGTTAAATGTCGAAAGCAAGCTTCGTCATAAAGACTATACCTGGTACTTAAACGAACATCCGTCCTTGAACTCCAATAAGATCCTTGATGGGCAACCTCGTTCTTCACCAACTGTATCGATTAGAACAGTACCATCTGACCGACAGGGATAGCTAGACACAAGATTGCCAGAAAGACTGGTAGTTCCGAAGCTTAGGGAGCATGGAATGTGACATGGTTTCTCCATAGACAGTTTCGAATCAGAACGTGGACGAGTGCTTGCCATTTTAAAGCTCTCGGCATCTTGATCAGCAAATTTTAAATTGTATGGCACTATCACACCCTCAGCATACAGGCCAGACCCTGGCATGTTCTTATGCTGAAACTGCAATAGCAAAATGACATAATGAGAACAGAGTCAGTTAGTCACTAATTGTGGGCATGATGATGCTAAAAACGCCAAGATTATCAGCAGAATGCAAAAAAAGTTTACTCACATTATTGACTGAGGGGAAAATGTGCGACACTTTCACAAGGTGGAACAGCCTGGCGGAGTTATTAGTTTGCAAAGGAATTCGGGAGGGAGGGCCAATGTGGTTTAATTCACTCCAGTGGACTATAAGGTAGATCTTGAGATGATGCACTCTTTTTCGGTACGAGAGCTGCTGAAACACAGCCTTACAGGATAGTGGATCAGCAACACCATAATGATCTAGGTATGCCACTGGGCCTTCAAGGACTAATTTGCAATCATTTATCTGGTGGCAATAGGATAATCAGATGCTGAACATATAGCACAATAAAATGGTTGACAACAATGTTAAATTAGCTATGTAGTTTATTTAGCACAAAGCAGAACATATAAAAAGCCTAACAAGCTTAAAATGCTAATTGTGGAGGAAGACCAGTAGCACCATTTCCACTATACTTTTTCATTTCAGTTTACATAAATGTGAAAAACGTTAGTGCAGCCAACAAAAATACAGAAACTGTAAATGCTAGGAGTTACTGAGAAATTTAGTACGAGTTATTCTGCCACACTATGCAAGACTTGTAATTTATAAAATTAGATAATCTTGTGAACATGAGTTTCCCATCAAACTGTACATACTATTCATCTCAGTTTACTGGCAACACTGTACAGAAAGTTAAACCAACAAATATGTGCCAAAAAAAACTCCTAGAGCTTGAATGATTTGAGCACTTGACCTTGATTAGGCAGGTTGATGCTTCATGATTTCTAGGCAAAATCCCATAAGTTGTATTTATACGAGTTATTCTATTACAGAAAAGAATTATAAAAAAATTGAACAGAACAGAGTTTTATTCATACTATAACATGTGTCGTACTATTTCTTAACAGTAAGGTACTAAGGTCTTAGTTCTGACATTCAAGTGAGTACCATAAATGTTAATTTGATGAAGCCAATCGACAACTGACTTAAATCACGGCATGCATCACTTTTTTGTGAAATGTCGTACAGTAAGTTATGACAATCACCTCATAGATGCCATTCATGCAAACATTTGGCGGAAGATCAGGTATAATAACATCTATACATCCTGTGTCATCAACCATCTGCAGCCTCAATGGCAGTGAGGACATCTGTATGCATCAAAGACACGGTCAGCAAGTGCATCAAAATCCAAGATCTTAACATTAGGTCATGAAACCAAGTAATCTACACAACTAACTTCTGCAGTTTGTACAATTAAAAAACAACTTGTTTTTTTCCTCAAAGAAGACCCCAAGTGCATTTCATTTTGTATTAGAAGAAAGCATCAAGATGACGTGGGTCTTACAACGCAACCAAAGAAAGAAAAGGAAAGGGAAAAACAGCAACAAAAACAAGCCTAAGCTAACCAAAATGTAAAGGCAAAGGTAAGCAGAAACGGCGAAACTGTAGACCAAGAAAGTCCATCTACAAGCCACAGCTTTATTTCAGAAAGCCTTGTGGGAAGTTGAAACTGAAAGACATTTACTATCTCCCAGCCTTATACATTCAAAAGTCTAAAAACAAAATGACACTTGGCAACATGGTATCCTCAAATCAATTGACATAATATGTTTATAAATTTGTCTGCAAGCAAATTACATTCAATAATAAGCCCGCAAAAGTAAAAGCATCTGCCAACAATAATACATGGACAGTTTATGACAAGCTTCCAGGATGCCACAACAAATGCAAAATATGAGTGTTCATCTATCAAAATAAATTGATTAAGTGAGTTTTCACCTCCAATTGGTGACATGAATTTTACTTCTGGTACGTTACAATGACAGATGGACTGAATAAAAAAACGATATGATTATTTTTTAAGAAGATGCCATAAATTCTTAAAAGTGACCTTCATGCATCCCACTAATACAAGGCCCAGATCGCCAGTTGAAATTATCCTTCTGCTGGTACCAGGATGGGAAACCCCACCACATAGAAACTGGTTAGATCCCAGGTTCTTGCCCAGCTCTTCCGTGTCATTCCAAAATCTGAGCATCATTGATATCCACAATGATTCCACCTTGCAGATAAAATTGGCGAAGGGTATTGCCTAACCAAAAATAATTGGTAAGTGAATAAACAAAACCAAAACAAAATTTAGTTTCGTGCATATTGTGTACAGTAAAAGGAGAAACTATTACCAATTTACAAGCTTCCAATTTTGATCCTGTGCTTGAACCGCCACAATCATGATTGCAGAATTTCATAAGGAAATCATGCTGCGCAACCAGATTCAGGTAAGCAATCCACGCGGAAAATAGATTTTAAACAATGAGAAAGGGTTCCCGAAAGACCGTTTAGTCTACAAACATCCTTTATATATGTTTCAGGGGGAAATATTATGATGAGACTGAAAGGCTAGCAGAGCAAATATATAGTGTCTTTTGAAAGGCAATAAAAAAGTTGGACTAGTTTACTTTACACTGTGAACCAAACAGCTGTTATGTACATGCAAAACAGAGCAACACTACATTTATTTACTCGTTATTTGAAAGACATGTAGTACTAATGAGCTTGCCTGAGGTTCAAAACCCTTTGAAGAGGGAACTTTAGCAGCATAGGTGTGAACCAATCCTTGCTTCTGTTGGTACCTTGCAGTTCAAGAGATTAAATTAAATAAATTAGCAGGAAATGCAATGGGGTAATATGCTATTTACTCCAGTTAGCAAAGTTACATTTTTTGACCCCCAGATCTCTTTCTTGGAATCTAACTTGAATTTCTGTTTAAAGCATGATGTCAGAAGTAACATCCTGTAAAATGATGGAACAAAAGATGACCATACCATGAGAACAAATATGCCCCTTCTCAATCATGGTAAACATATCATGCAGAAGTAGAACTATCATAAATTCATACCAAAATTTACCGGGCAGCTCCAAAAAGTTAACAGACTTGCCCAGAAGACCATTATTCTCTGTTCTTGTATGACATCTGCAACAACAGCAAAAACTGTTGAGTGATGCCAGTAACATAAGATACTGATATGCCAAAAGTCGCATCTTACTTCGAGTCCACCACAGAGAAAGCATTTATAGTAATGCTAGTTTTACTGCATGTTCCAAGTAGAACAACTGTCGTCCAAGCAAAATTTAGGCGAACCACTCGGAATTTCTTCACAGAAATCTACAAAAGAACCAGAACAGTCACACACACTGGCAATTAAAGTGATTTAATAAAAAAATATGAAAAAAATTGCAAACGAAAGTTCAAAACTGCAAATTAGCAACATACAACAGCACCAACTCGAAGAGAATGTGACGGCACGAGCCGCTTATCATCAATTAGCAGCCACGCGATTTCATCCAGCTCAACCAACATACCCTGCATGTGGATTCCAGAGACTACCCCAATGTACACTCCACTGCACTTCCCTGGCAACTCATCCAATGGTGGAACGCCCACATAGGATGGGCACCATGACACCATTGTTGCCGTTGATGACACCAACATGGTGTACGAGCCCTTCTTCCCAACGGAGACCATTTTTTTCTTCAGCCCCGTGACAGAAACCGGCCTGCCAATCAGTCGCGCTAGCACGGGCCGCCACCTGCTTGCCGAATCCACAAAGTATACAAACTTCTCCATCTCAAACTTGTGACCGCGGTCAGATTCTGGCTGTGAGAGCTTGCACTGGCGGCACCCACAGCACATCATCTCCGCTATAAACCCGACCAAGTCACTCTTCTGTGTGGCATGCGGCACACTGAACACCACGCTCACCGACCTCACCATCCCAAAAACGCGGCCGCGGGTGGGTAAAGCAGGCTCAGCGTCCACGGAATTAAGCGGGATCGCTGCAAGGAAGCCAGGGCCGGGGACAGGGACCGGACCGGGCGCCTCTGCCAGGCGCCATCGCACTGCCTCGAGCACGCTGGCTTCGTGCTGGCGGACGGAGGGAAGGTAGTTCCAGGCGAGAACGAGGATCTCGCGACCGATGACGGCGGGGTCGAAATCGAGGAGGTAGCAGCAGACAGAGGCGGCGGATGAGGGGTCGGTGAGGGATAGGCAGTGGTTGCGGCAGGCGTCGGCGGAAGGGAGGGAGAGTGTGCCGGCGAGGAGGACGGGGTGGGGGATTGGCGCGAAGGGGGCGGTGGTAGGGGCAGGATTCGTGGCGGAGAGCTTAGGCTTTTTGCGGGGCCGTGAGGTGGAGGCGGCGGAGGAATGAGAGGGAGAGGGGGAAAGGAGGGAAGATGCACCAGTGGTGGGGTGGCGGAGGCGGAGGAGGTCGGCGACGGCGAGCCGGCGAGGGGTGGATGCCTCCGGCGGCGGCTCCATGGTTAGGGATTGGAGATTGGACTGGAGGGGTGTGGGTTTGGAAAGAAGAGAAGATGAGTAGGCGGGAAGTGAAACCGAGAACGAGGAGTCGAGTGGCGGTGTGCGGCCCACTTGATCGCGGGTTGACTGGTCAAATGAGCTGGGCCGCGCGCTTCACCGTGTTAAAAGCAACTTTTTTTTCTAAAAAAATAACTTTTTAAACCAGCATAGGCGCTCGTACATACACTTATCTTATTAACACACGCACGTACACCCTACCTCTACAAGCACTTCTGAAAGACTGAGCTAACACATCATCTTAAGATTGATAAACCCACGGACTTCTTCGTAGTCAACAAGGAACTCCACTAAACGCACATCGCTGGAAGGCCTGAAATAAATCCAAAAAAATGCGAGCACCAGTGCCAAGTCTAGGACTTGAACTTTAGTGGGTTGGGGATATCACTGTCCTCCTAATCATCCAACCACAGGGTAGTTCACGTGTGATAAGCAACTTTGATGCCAATCATAAAGAAGCGTTAGAAATCGTTTTCGCCTGCCTCCTCTCTTGGGTGGCAGGCGGCGACCAACTCCCATCCCCGATCTTCGCCGGCAAGCAGGCTGGTCCCCTCTTTGTCCACTTGCCGCTCATGCGGGTTTGAAGTAGCGCGACCTCCCACGCATGTACCACCAGTGGAGGTGTTAGAGTTAATCACCTGGCCATTAAAGAGTTAAATACACTACAGGTGCCCTAACATGTCCGATGCGATCAGTTTGGTGCCTAAACTCAAAAAATACATAAAAGTGGTGTCGTAACTTGTCTGGGCGTTCAAATATAGTGCCTCTTGACGCATGCCGCTGTATCGAGTGCCCGCGTGGCATGCAAGCATGTCGTTGGGCCACATGTCAGTGGTTGCATGTGCTAGACGCGCACTGTGAACTATGCGTGTTTTTTTACAGGAATTCCCCTGGATATTAATTAATTCTCACAAAAAATACCCCTTGGTTTTAATCAATACTCGCAAAAAATACAAGGAAGTGGCCACGGTGTGGCTTGCGCTTAATTATCAGCAAGCAGTTTATATAGATAATTGCATATATCGCTGTGCATATGCTTTTACCGGAGTAATTTTATTTTTATTTATTTCCAAGTTACTATCTTGTTTTTCTTCGAGTGAAGTTTCTGTTTAGTTTTCATGATACATAAACTTTTCCATATTAAAAAATAAAATAATTATCAATATTAAATTTTGTTTATTTTATATCTCTATTCTGTCTCCATTATTGTGTACTTTGAAGAGATAAACATGAACTTTTTTCTAAAATTGACGTGGAATTAAAAAATTGAACGTATATTAAAACACAGTGAGCATTTTTTGAAATACACGTTCACGTTCACGTTCATTTTTCATTTTCATATTATTTTAGAAAATGCTCACCACGTTTTTTGAAAATGTTTAATGTGTATTAAAATAATATTGTGTAATATTATTCTTAAATTTCTACAAACACGCTTAACCTGTTAGTACATTTCTAGAATTTATTATTGTCACACAATAATATTTTATACACGTTGAACAGTTTTCAAAATACAATAATGTCAATTTTAAATAATTGTGCATTTTAATAGAACGAAGATACACAATAATTGTTCGTGCTTATGGTCCTCAATGTGGATGCATAAATTCACACAATAATTTTTAATATATGTTCAACATTTTAAGTCCACATAAATTTTAGAAAAAAAATCATGTTTATCTCTTCAATGTACACAAATAATGAAAATAGAATAAAGATATAAAATAAACAATAATTGCATATTGATAATTATTTTATTTTTTTTCATATGGGAAAATTTATGTATCATGAAAATTATACCAAAACTTCACTCGGGAAAAAACGAAGCAGTACTTCAAAAAAAAAACTGTAGAAAACATGTGCAAAGCGATAGGTGGAATTGTGCATATAAGTTGCTAGCTAGCAGTTAAATGTAAACCAAAGTGTGGCCTCTTGATCCGCTTGTTTGTTAGGCAACCAACAGATCTGTGGTTCGAATTCCCTTCATGCCAACTTGTGTTTATATTTTTGTGAGAATTAATTAAAGTACATGCGCGTTCCCTAAAAAAAAGTGTGTGTCCAGTGCCCGTAACGATATTTTCCAAGAATTAATTAAAGTCCAAGGGTATTTCTGTAAAAAAAACTACACACACAACTTAGAACGCGCCTGCAGCCACTGACATGTGGCGCAGGGACATGCAGGATGCCACACGGGCACTTGATACGACGTCGGAGGCACTGTATTTGAACGTCTAGACAAGTTACAACATCACTTTTGTGTATTTTTCAAGTTTAGGCACCAAACTGATCGCGCCAGACAAGTTAGGGCACCTGTAGTGTATTTGATGAGGGCGCTCCCTCGGATTCCCGTGGCGGCCCGTGGGGTGGTCGTCATGCGACATCATCTCCTGGCTTGCTTGTGAGGCTAGGAGGCGTGTGAGCAGGCTCCCGCCTCCCCAGCTACCCCCTTAATGACACCTGTGATGACCTATAAAAGATCGGCATACTCCCATTTCCCCCTTATCCATTCTCCTCTCTGATGCCTCCCAACCCCCTCTCGCACGCCTCCAATCCATCACTTCCTCGTCAATACAATAGCGGAAGGAGCACACATTCAACTTCTGTTCTGGGGTTAAGGGCATGTTTGGTTCCAAATAAGTCACCAACTTATAAGTCGAAAAGTGAAAAAAGTGACTTATTTTGCCAAACGGACCCGACTTATAAGTCACCCCGACTTATAAGTCATAAGTTGATCCACCCCAACTTAAAACTTATAAGTCACCCCCTTTTACGTGGGTCCCATCACCTGCGTGATGTTGATTGGTGGGGGAAAGTGTATCAGGTGACTTATAAGTCAGGTGACAACCAAACAGACATGACTTATAAGTCACTGGTTAAGTCACCTGACTTGTAAGTCAGGTGACTTATTGGAACCAAACATGCCCTAAGCGTGAGCATAAGCAGTCGAATCCCCTGCCCCCTTTTCTGACTTATATGATGTGGCCATGGGCAAGGGTCAGAAGAAGGACGTTGAAAGGGAGCAACGGGTTTGGGACCGCACACCTGCCCTCGCAGCCACCGTCATGGGACGAGCGCATCGAGGCCCTTTTCCAGGCCATCGGGCCCGCAATGCTGTCGCCGCCGCTGACACATGGACGACCTGGGACAGATCGTCGAGGCGAGTTTCCGGTCCATCTAGGTTCGCATTGCCGCATTCGCCGCCCCCGCCGGGGAATCGAGCCGCCATCGATGCAGCCATGACCACAAGTAGTTAATTCCAGGCTAGTTATTAGTTTAATTAAGTAGTTGTGACATGAATGTAATTCGCAACACGGCTAATTCTCCGTCCTATTTAGAGGAATGAAATTGATGCTTATGGATGTGTTCTATGAATCAAAGGTGTTCTTCTGAATCGAGGATTATTAGGGAAGAATCTATGACCCAATGACAGATGGCTCCTACCTGGAAAAAAATTATGCAGGCTGCTTTTTGGCAATTATGACTTTGTCAAAGTCCGTTTCAGCCTTCGTATGTTTTGGCGATAGTTTGTATATCACCGGTGGCGATCCAAAATATGGCGACTCTACTACAGTTGTTATTAGACCGGGGAAAGCGGGAAGCCATGAACTTAATTTTCAGATCTTCTGAATTTTAATGCTACATTTGAATTCTTAGAAGAAAAAATGAAGAATTCTTAGGATTTTTAATATATGTGTTCATTGGATCTTAGAATTAGGGTTCTATTTTTCGAAATTCAATGGGTCATTTCGTTCCTCCTCGACGGTAGGATTACAATCATGAGGTTTTAGGTACATACAAATGAAATCTGGAGCAAAGTTTAGCCAGAAACTCCCATGCCCAACACTCGTAGCATTTTCAGCACATAAATGAGCTGCAGCATTCAAAGGCCTGTGCACAGAAGGAAGAGATTAAACTAGAAGTATTGAAACCCCTACTCGACTCCTTAATTTCGCCCATGATGGCCGAAATTTCGGATCGGTGAAAATATATGTCCCGCAACAGATTAGTCATCACTGGCTGGGAGTCACTCTCCACCATAATATTTTGAAGTCCAACTTCACTTGCCCTTCAGATTCCATCCTTGCAGCCGACGTCTCCATGATTAAGGCAGATGATGCTTCAGGATACAACTTTGACAAAGCCTAAAAAATAAATCCATAGTACTCCCTTTGATCTAAACGCTTTTATATTTCTTTACAGAGGAAGTAATTGTTACATGCACCTTAATGAGCACAGGCCAGGAGAGCTCCATCCGCATTAATTTTTTGGACATCAGGATCAGGAGGTTCCCATCGGGCATGCAGTTTTGGTTTGACATGTTGCATAACTTTGAGATTCAAATTCCATGTACCATGGTCAGACACATTTGGGAAAATCTGATGATGAAATATTCCCCTTTTGATTTTATCTGCCCCGAACTTCCTCGGCACTTCCATCTAGAGAGGGCTTGTAGTACTGTTAATCTATATAGGTGGTTTGATTCACTTCGTCGGCACTAACAGACAGCTGCTGAAAAAATAAGCACAATACAACAGCCAAATTCACCCGTGCGTGGAACTGTTTTAAATTCACCAAGGTAATTAAGCAAGAATCTAGACGCTGTCGTTTAAGAAAACTCTCGCCACAAGAATCTTAGCGCCCAGGTCGGGAGGCTCAGCCTGTTGCTGTTGGTTCACCAGTGTCGTTACGACAAGCCAAGGCACCAAGCTGCACTCTTGGTCCGTCAGAGAACCTTCTTGCCTGCTTAAACCACACAAGCAGCTAACACCTCACACGATTGAATCCACGGGCACGTATTAAAAATTACGGGACGCATACCCTAAAATCAACGGAGTGTAAATTATTAGGCACTGTCTTATTCGCACGACGAGGGGCCCAAGTTTGCCTGGCCGTCGCTTTCTTGTCGCACGTCGACGACATGGACAAGAACACAAGCGAGAGAGCGACGAGAAAAAAACTGCACATACTTCCTCAACAACGAAAATGATGCATATATTATGTGCTCTGGAATCTTGGTGCCTATGCATATATTTTGTTATTTAGTCCCATTTTTATATTTCGTGTATACTGACCAAAATCCTGTGCAAGAATGAAGTTTAAATCCTCTACTTGTAGGACTATATTACAAAAGATTCGCGTGTTGAAGGCTGTGATCCGTCTGTAATTTCCAGTGTAATTGGACAACCATTAGATGAACTAATATTGATTTTGTTGAATGTGCATAGGCACTCATCTGGCAAAGTCATATTAACATGCTTGTCAGAAAGGCGACATGTAATATTCCACGGTCACCAAGCTAATCTGCTTCTTTGTTTTCTACTACTTCTGAATGCTTCTTCTTGCCTCAGGAGGAACATACCAACTTGGTTACTTTCAACCGCTGAAAACCTCAGCAGGTTGAACAAAACTTAGAGTCGTAACCATGGAAAACACATGCGGATGAATGGATATACATCACCACACAACACATGCATGGCACGCCAGTTGTACTTAGAGATAAACATCCCGTTGTTAACTCTCACAGGGTCAGGAAAACAATCCAAACCAACAGGCGGAGAGTGCTTTCCTCCGTTGAACTGCTCCAATTATGCGCGTTTTACCCTCCAGAACACGTTAAGCACTTATCCACACCACACCGAAACGTGGACGGGAATATCGATCGGCGAGTGCATGGTATTGGTCATCAGGCAAGAACATTTCGCCCTCTGTGTGGCTGATGACGACCAGCCACTCACAATTCATGGATAAAACTATGATACTATAGAAGTGGGGGTATGGGCCTTGTGTCCCTGTCTCTCGAGAATCGCTGCTGTTGACAAGCATGAAAAGCCAGGCCATATCTAAATGAAAAGAGAGAGCTGGTGGCTGGCGATGCGTGACGAGTCGTTGGTGGCTTGGTGGCCGACGGAATCTTGTGTCCGAAGATGATAGGTCGCCGGGGGAATCTCTTTGATATCTCCTATAGGGGGCTCTGTTGTTTACGGCAATGGAAACTTCTAGGCCTCGGATTTTGATTTTCTGACTTTGATCGGCGACCCCGGTTGATGCCAGCCCTGATTTGACGTGATTTTGTCGTGTCTATTTGGCAGAATAACCATGGGGGGGAGGGAGATACAGAAAATCGATAATCACCAGCCGCTCGTTCTTATTTTGTTGGTGAATAAGTCAATCTTGCTTTGAGAAAAAGAGTGAAGATAGCAGGTGATCCGCATAAGAGCATTTTTTTCTTTCTTGACGGCAAGATGGACGCTGCGGCTGTAGCAGTAGCAGCTCGCCATTGCGGGGCAAAAGCCTATTTGGAGAGAGATAAATAAATGCCTTTTTTTAAGCATTGAACCCTACAACAATAGTAGGTGTAATATAAGAGTACATTAAAACAGTAAGGGAGCAAAAGAAGAAGAAAAAAAAGCTATATAGTCTAGCTACAAATAAAGAGAGGAGATCATCTTATTCTAGTTCTGGGCAACGTGTTGTCAACGCAATTCAGAACTTATAAGCTATCCAGGGCTTTGGAAGCAAGCATCGTTGCTTCTTCCTGATTCTGTGACTGAGCTGGATCAAATCTTCTTTGAGGGAGTGCCTCCATGCTTGAAAGGTTGGAGCTGCTTTTTTTTTTTGTCATTTCTTTGTAACTAAATGTTTTAGCATCCAAGAGTGATGAGGTCCAAGGTAATAGGTGATGGTAACTTCTCAGGAGCATTTGCGGATTAAGAAGTCCCGACATCATTATCATAAAATGAAATGCCTCTTCGTTTTTTAGGGATTAAGAAGTCCCGACAGGTGAGAGCAAAATCTCAATCCCAATTTGTCAAGGTTTCCTCAATAGAGAGTAGTTTTTCTACACCCCAGTTCGGTGCACCCACGGTGCATCCACGCAAGAAAATATAGCAAAATATTTTTTTTTAAAATGAAACTCTGTGCAAATGATGATCAACAAATGTTATGGGCGCTTGCAAAGTTTGGTGGTCAAATGACATTCGAGGAGCTCTGTAAAAAAGACAAAATCACTGAAAATTAGCCAAAATGTAAGTGCACTGTTTGAGCAGATTTTGTAATTTTATCTTTTCCGTATGGAGCTCCTCAAATGTCATTTGACCACCAAACTTTGCAAGCACTCATAACATTTGTTGATGATCATTCCCACAAAGTTTCAGAATTTATGGAAATGTTTTGCTATGTTTTCTTGCGTGGGTGCAACCACTACTTTCCCTTCCTCAATATTATGGTCACATAGGGTGCAGTTGTAACCGCTCATGTGGAAACCCTTTCGAGCAGAGCTTTAGTGTTTATGCTATCATGCAAAGCCAACCAGAAAAGGATTTTGTGCCTTAGTCTGTTGGCATTTCTCAAAATGTGTTGGAATATAAGTGGAGCTTGGAAGTTCTCATAAGAGCATTATACATTTCAATGGAGTAGTATTTCTTGGGATGTCTTTGCTAGATGCTTATGTGTTTTGTAGCAGAAGGTTTTGCAATTCTAGGAACCGATTGTAGGCTTGGTTTGACATAGGTCTATGTCAAGGCACGTATTATCGACCAGAGGGAGGATGGGAGGTTTTTAACAAATTCTTCAAAGGAAGCAATTTGTCGAATAAATAGAGTCTAAGCAGTATGAAGAGATACTTGCACGAAGAAAACTAAGCTAAGCATGCATGGAAACAAATATGGTAAAGTACTGCAAGATTGAAGACAAAATAAAACAATGCACAACTTCATATGAAAGTCTTCAGACAGAGAAGGAAGCAAAGACTTCACAACATGAGTACAGAAAGTAAAGAGGTGAAGAAACAAAGACAGTTGCTCGGGGAAGACAGTGGATTTGTTTGACCAGTTCAAGTTGTTGTGACAACTTTACGTCTGGTTGGAGAGGGTGAGATTTAACTCAGAAGACCAAGTCTTCACCTTATTTTCCTTGAGCTAAGGTCACTTACACCTCGCTCAATCACTCTTGGTAAGTCTTCAAGGTAGATTTCTGAAACCTTCACATACTCGTTTATCGGTGATACGTCTCCAACGTATCTATAATTTTTGATTGTTTCATGTAGCATATTATCCGTTTTGGATGTTTTATATACATTAATATGCTATTTTATATCATTTTTGGGACTAACCTATTAACCTAGTGCATAGTGCTAGTTCCTGTCTTTTTTCCTTGTTTTGGGCTTTTTCAGAAAAGGAATATCAAACGGAGTCCAAACAGAATAAAACTTTCACGATGATTTTCCTTGACCAGAAGACACCTACGAGACTTCGAGAGGAGGTTAGGAAGTCAACGAGGAGACCACAAGCCATAGGGGCGTGCCCTAGGGGGGGCCTGGGCTTGTGGGCCCCTCGAGAGTCTTCTAACCCTAATCTTCGCTCTATAAATCCTCAAATATTCTCCAAACACAAGAGGAGTCGCCAAAAATACTTTTCCGCCGCCGCAAGCCTCTGTTTATGAGAGATCCCATCTTGGGGCCTTTTCCGGCAATCTGTCGGAGGGGGATTCGATCACGGAGCGCCTCTACATCAACCTTGCTGCCCTACCGATGATGTGTGAGTAGTTTACCACAGACCTATGGGTCCATAGCCAGTAGCTAGATGGCTTCTTCTTCTCTCTCTTTGATCTTCAATACAATGTTCTCCTTGATGGTCTTGGAGATCTATCCGATGTAATCTTCTTTTGCGGTGCATTTGTCGAGATCCGATGAATTATGGATTTATTATCAGATTATCTATGAATAATATTTGAGTCTCCTCTGTATTCTTATACGCATGATTTGATAGCTTTGTATTTCTCTCCGGTCTATCGATTTGGTTTCGCCAACTAAATTGGTTTTCCTTGCAATGGGAGAGGTACTTTGGGATGGGTTCAATCTTGCGGTGTCCTCACCCAGTGACATAGTAGGGGTAGCGACGCACGTATTGTATTGTTGCCATTAAGGGTAAAAAGATGGGCTTTATATCATATTGCTTGAGTTTATCCCTCTACATCATGTCATCTTGCTTAAAGCGTTACTCTGTTCTTATGAACTTAATACTCTATATGCATGCTGGATAGCGGTCGATGTGCGGAGTAATAGTAGTAGATGCTGAATCGTTTCGGTCTACTTGTCACGGACGTGATGCCTATATTCATGATCATTGCCTTAGATATCGTCATAACTATGCGCTTTTCTATCAATTGCTCGACAGTAATTTGTTTACCCACCGTATACTTTCTTTGAGAGAGAGAAGCCTCTAGTGAAACCTATGGTCCCCGGGTCTATTTTCCATCATATATTTTCAGATCTATAAAACTAAAAACCCAAAAATACCTCGCTCAGTTTTATTTACTTTTATTTGTTTTATATCCCTCTATTAGATCTCACTCTTGCAAGTGACCGTGAAGGGATTGACAACCCCTTTTTCGCGTTGAGTGCAAGTGTTTGTTTGTTTGTGTAGGTGCATATATTTGGAGACTTGCTTGTGCTTCCTACTGGATTGATACCTTTGTTCTTAACTGAGAGAAATACTTATCTCTACTCTGTTGCATCACCCTTTCCTCTTCAAGGAAAAAAATCAATGCAAGCTCAAGAAGTACCAGGAAGAATTTCTGGCGCCATTGCCGGGGAGGTTCTACATCAAGCCTACCAAGTACCTATCATAAACTCTCATCTCTTGCATTACGTTATTTGCCATTTGCCTCTCGTTTTCCTCTCCCCCACATCTAAAACATTTTCAGAAAAACACAAAAATATTTTCCTTTTTATTTACCTTCTTTTCGTTTGCCTTTTATGTCTTACTTGGTTTGTTTGCTCGTTTGCTTGGCATAATTGTGTTTATTGCCATTCAGAAGAAAAGATATTTATGGATCCTCATCCACTTGCTAATCTTTTTAAAATGTCCAATTATGATGAACCAATTGCTAGTGAGTTGAGTGCACTAGATTATCTTTATGAAGTTTTGCTTGAAATTCGTGAATCTGAAAATTGTGATGAAGTGTTAAAAGAAGAAATTTATGAAGCAATTCATGATAGCTCTTTGAATGAAAAGCATGATTACAATGGTGTTATTATAAATTCTATTAATGTCAATTGTGCTAATAATATGCAAAACCCCAAGATTGGGGATGCTAACTTTGCTATGTCCACTACTTATAGCAATGATCATGATTGGAGTGATTCTTCTTATGATATTGAAAATTTATTTAAGCCTCATTGAGGGAGTCCTGGACTAGGGGGTGTCCGGATAGCCGGACTATCATCATCGACCGGACTCCAAGACTATGAAGATACAAGATTGAAGACTTCGTCCCGTGTCCGGATGGGACTTTCCTTGGCGTGGAAGGCAAGCTTGGCGATACGGATACGTAGATCTCCTACCATTGTAATCGACTGTAACCCTAGCCCTCTCCGGTGTCTATATAAACCGGAGGGTTTTAGTCCGTGGGACTAACAACCATTACAACAATCATACCATAGGCTAGCTTCTAGGTTTAGCCTCCTTGATCTCGTGGTAGATCCACTCGTGTACTACCCATATCATCAATATCAATCAAGCAGAGTAGGGTTTTACCTCCATCGAGAGGGCCCGAACACGGGTAAAAACATCGTGTCCCTTGTCTCCTGTTACCATCCGCCTAGACGCACGATTCGGGACCCCTACCGAGATCCGCCGGTTTTGACACCGACATTGGTGCTTTCATTGAGAGTTCCTCTGCCGCCACCGATAGGCTTGATGGCTCCTTCAATCAACAACAACGCAGTCCGTGGTGAGAATTTTCTCCCGGATAGATGTTCGTGTTCGGGCGGCTTTGCATCGCGGGCCAATTCACTTGGCCATCCGGAGCAGATCGAAGCTATGCCCGTGGCCATCAGTCGATTTGAAGCCTAAACTTCACGGCCGACATCCGCGGAGACTTGATCTTCGATGGATTCGAGCCATACCGAGCGTGCCGCGACCGTCACGATGGGCATGATTTAGCTCGCCACGGACAAGATTTTGAGGTCGACACGAATCCGCCCGACCCGTAGTTCGGAGCCGACCGTGCAGATCGAGGACCGGTGGTTGGACACCGCCTCGGTAGCTACAACTTCTACGGCGATGGAGCCGAATACCGACCTCGTCCTTTGCAAAGCTCATTACTCCGAGGTGCCGGACTCCTTGCCGGACTCCGAACCTCCTGCGCCCCTGCCAATCGAATCCGATTGGGCGCCGATCATGGAGTTGACCGCTGCGGACATCTTTCAGCATTCACCCTTTGGCGACATCCCGAATTCGCTAAAGTATCTCTCGTTATCGAGAGCCTGGCGGATCTGCGGTCGATGGTCGGATGCGACGAAGAAGAAATTCAAAGCCCACCCACCATGCACTTTGTAGCCACCGCCGACGATCTAACCGACATGCTAGACTACGACTCAAGACATCGACAAGATGGACGACGATGCCGAGACGATCAAGAACTCGCGCTACTGTGGCACTCGAAGACCACCTCGTCATACGACATATACATGGTGGACACCCCAAAGGATGGCGACGGCGAAGAAGCAGCGGAGGCAGATTCCTCTAAGAAACAGCCCAAGCGCCGACGTCAGCGGCGCCGCTCTAAATCCCGCCACAACAAGAATGGAGATTCCGCACCGGAGATAATAACACCCCGAGAGTGTCAAGACAACCCTCCAAAGAAGATTCAACACAGGAGGACGGAGAAGCCAGCCCTCAGGAGAGAGCGGCAGACAAGGAGGATGAAAATTACATGCCTCCCTCCTGAGACGAGGCAAGCCTCAATGACGACAAATTTTGTCGTGCCCGAGGATCCCGTCGAACAAGAGCGTTTTAAACGCAGGCTAATGGCCATGGCGAACTGCCTAAAGAAAAAGCAGCAACAGCTTCAAGCTGATCAAGACCTGCTGGCCGACAGATGGACCGAGGTCCTCGCGTCCAAGAGTATGAATTTGAACGCCTCCAAAAGCTACCTAAACGCAAGTTGCTCCCCGACTAGAGGAGGAGCATACAAACCTTCATCACCAGCAAGACAACACTGGCAGACCGACCACCTCGTGGTCAGCGACAGAGAGGCATCCAGGCCCTCCGCTGAACTGCATACCCGCACCGCCGAAAAGCGCCGGGCCACTGGGAATGCGCCGGACTTGCAGGATATATTGGAGGATAAGGCAAGACAATCAAGATCTATCTATGGATCACGCGGGCGCCCCACGACCCACGACGACTACCGTCACGCCGAATACAACAACTCCGGTCGGGCCGAACACAGCAGACAAAGCTCTCTTGAGTTACGTCGTGATATTGCTCAATATAGAGGCACCGCACACCCACTATGCTTCACAGATGAAGTAATGGATCATCAAATCCTCAAGGGTTTAAACCCGTGAACATTGAATCCTACGATGGCACAACAGACCCGCGGTTTGGATCAAGATTATCTCCTTCATATCCATATGGCCCGCGGTGACGATCTCCACGCCATCAAGTATCTCCCACTCAAGCTTAAAGGACCAGCTCGGCATTGGCTTAATAGCTTGCCGCCAGAGTCAATTGGTGTTGGGAGGACCCGAAGCCGCATTTCTTGACAACTTCCAGGCACATATGTGCGACCACCGACGTCGATGACCTAAGCCATATAATTCAGCAGCCAGACGAATCGCCGACATATTTCGACACGGTTCTTAACAAAGAAAAATCAAATCGCCGACTATCCGGATGCAGAGGCCCTCGCAGCCTTCAAACATAACATCCGCGACGAGTGGCTGGCCCGGCACCTAGGACAGAAAAGTCAAATCCATGGCAGCCCTCACATCACTCATGACCCGCTTCATGCGGGGAGGACAGTGGCTAGCCCTCAAGAATAATCTCAAGCAAAAATTCGCAGTCCGACAACAAGGACCGCAATGGCAGGTCGCGTCATAACAAAAACAAACGCCGCATTAATGGCGACAACACTAAGGATACGGCAGTCAATGCCGGATTCAGAGGCTCTAAACCCGGCCAGCGGAAAAAGCCATTCAAAAGAACTACTCTGGGTCCGTCCAATTTGGACCGAATACTTGATCGCTCTCGCCAGATACATGGCACCCCTGAAAATCCAGCTAACCACACCAACAGGGATTGTTGGGTATTCAAGCAGGCAGGCAAGTTAATTGCCGAAAACAATGACAAGGGGCTGCATAGCGATGACGAGGAGGAGACCCGGCCGCCGAACAATAGAGGACAGAAGGGTTTCCCCCCACAAGTGCGGACGGTAAACATGATATACACAACCCACATACCCAAGAGGGAGCGGAAGCGTGCACTTAGGGACGTATATGCAATGGAGCCAGTCGCCCCGAAGTTCAATCCATGGTCCTCTTGCCCGATCACTTTCGATCGAAGGACCACCCCACCAAGATCCACTATGGCGGATTCGCCGCATTGGTTTTAGACCCAATCGTCGATGGATTTCACCTCACTAGAGTCCCGATGGATGGCGGCAGCAACTGAACTCGCTTTATCGGGATACAAGGCGCAAGATGGGCATAGAGCCCTCAAGGATTAAACCTACAAAGACGACCTTCAAAGGCGCCATACCGTGTTGAGGCCAATTGTGCTGTGCTCACCACACCGAAGTGGTCTTCGGATCCCGGATAATTTCCGGCGAGGAGTTAATCTTCGACATAGTCCCGCTCCGATGGCTATCACGCTCTGCTTTCGGACGAACCGCGTTTGCAAAGTTCAACGCGGTGCCGCATTATGCATACCTTAAGCTCAAGATGCCAGGTCCTCGTGGAGTTATCACGGTCAACGGAAACACTGAACGCTCCCTCCGAACGGAGGAACACACAGCGGCTCTCATGGCAGAAGTACAGAGCAGCCTCTCAAGGCAATTTTCAAGTCCAGCCGTTGAACGACCGGACATGGCTAAATGCGCCCGGAGTAACATACATCAAGACCACCTGGCACGTTCCGAGCACGCGTAGCAATGCGGCCCCAACCCCAGCCCTTGCATGATTGCAAGACGAGCCCTTCGCGTACATCATTACGCTCTGGAGATACCATGGGCATAGGGGGAGGGGCACGACCACGATAGGCCCAGAGTGCGGCTCAAACCACACAGGGGCTCCCAAGTGTGTCACCTTTTTTCCTTTTTTTCTTTTTTTCCCACAGGACTCCGTTCACCATAGGCCCTGTCCGGCAGTAGATCTGCCAAACTCACGATGTAACAGCCAGGGAGGAACAATGGCTACGACGAACACTCAGGTGGTCTCCATTATGAGCATTAAATCTGTTTAATACACCATTCCGCAGCCTACCCCTGGAGGGGGACATGCCTAATAGTCCAAACCCTTGCTTACCGCACTATTTGTATCGTTCTGCGCTCATAGCAGAATTCCTTGAATAAACAATGCATCACCTTTTTGTTTATAATTGCATTCCTTTTTTTATATGTTCATTTATGACATCTTGCATCTGTACACTTTGGTACGGCCGAATACACCAGGGGCTTATTTTCCCCGCATTATGGTGTGATAAGTTCGAACACTTTCACAAGTACGTCACCCTGAACTTATAGCATTATATGCATTGGCTCCGAATCATGTCTTGGGTCAATAGTTGGGTTTGCCCGGCTCCCATGTTTTGGTACCTTATGTTCCGCTCTATCGGCTAAGGTAGCACTGGGAGAACCACTGCGATTGCGCCCCGGTTGAGCTGGGAGAGCGCCTCAGTGGAGAAAGCTAAAACTGACCGTCATGATAAGGCGAGAGCTGGTCGCTGTTTGAAAGGTCTTTTCGAGTCCCTAAAGACTTATGCCGCTTAGAGCGAGGAACCGCTTCATCCGCCTAGGCGTGATAGCGCCGAACTCGGTCTTCCGAACACTAGGGGCTTCACCGAAATTTAAAATTATAGAATTCTATGGCTAAGTGAGAGTGTTCAAGCATTATAAGTCCGGTTGCTTTGTTACGTTGTGTTGAGCGCCCCTAGATGGACCCAAAATGGGAACAAGAGCGCCAAGTATATCCCTAACACCCCAAAGACTGTGGCATGGGGGTGAAGCCGACGACTTGCCATCTCTCGATTTGATAAACGGCCGCATGTAAGGTAATATTTTAAATCAATAAGCGTTGCTTAGCGCATATGAACAAAGTTTTCAGCGCACATGATAACACATTGCGAGTCTACTAAAAAATTACATCTTTGGGGCACTCATCCGCAATCTTGCGGGCACCCTTCAGACACTCTTATAGTAAATTTCGGGTGTACGATACTCCTTGCTCGCCGGGGCGCGTCCGTCGAAGCCTCTCAAGATCCAGCCTGCCCAGTGCACCTTGGCGGGCAAGGGCCCGACGGCACCCTCAATGCAAAGTGAGCGCTTGATGACTTCCACCCAGGACACACATCCATCAGCCGCCACATGAGGTCAAGTAGCTCCTGTGCATGGTTTTCAGACGCTTCGATTCAATCGTACACTAATCATGCACGCAAATGTGTACGATCAAGATCGTGGACTCACGGAAGATATCACAACACAACTCTAAAACATAAATAAGTCATACAAGCATCATAATACAAGCCGGGGGCCTCGAGGGCTCGAATACAAGTGCTCGATCATAGACGAAGTCGTGGAAGCAACAATATCTCGAGTACGACATAAGTTAAACAAGTTTGCCTTAAGAAGGCTAGCACAAGCTGGGATACAGATCGAAGAGGCGCAGCCTCCCGCACAGGATCCTCCTAAACTACTCCTGGTCGTCTTCAGCACTCGCACGTAGTAGTAGGCACCTCCAGTAGTAGTCATCGTCGACGGTGGCGTCGGCTCTGAGCTCCAAAGATCTGGTTGTGACAACCGTAAAGAAAGGAAAGGGGAAAAGGGGAGAAGCAACCGTGAGTACTCATCCAAAGTACTGCAAGCAAGGAGCTACACTACATATGCATGGGTATATGGGTAAAGGGCCATATCGATGGATCGAATCGCAGAATGCCGTAATAAGAGGGGATAGCTAATCACAGTCAAGACTACGCTTCGCAGCCTCCGTCTTGCAAAGACGAGAAGAGAGTAGATTGAAGTCCTCCAAGTAGCATCGCTAAGTAGCATCTCCAAGTAGCATCTCCAAGAGCATCGCATAGCATAATCCTACTCGCGATCCTCTCCTCGTAGCCTCGTTAGAGAGCGATCACGGGTTGTATCCGCACTTGGAAGGGTGTGTTTTATTAAGTATCCAGTTCTAGTTGTCATAAGGTCAAGGTACAACTCCAAGTCGTCCTGTTATCAAGATCACGGCTATTCAATAGATTAACTTCCTGCAGGGTGCACCACATAACCCAACACGCTTGATCCCATTTGGCGGACACACTTTCCGGTCATGCCCGCCTCGAAGATCAACACGCCGCAGCCCCACCTAGGCACAACAGAGCGGTCAAGACGCCGGTCTAAACCTAAGCGCGACAGGGTCTGGGCCCATCGCCTTAGCACACCAAGACGTTGCTAACGCGCCGGAAGTAGAACTAGCCCCTTAATACAAGTGCAAGCTTACGTTCCAATCCGCGCGCGCCACTCGATCGCCGACGCCAAGAAGGCTTCGCCGATACCACGACGTCGGGATACCCATAACTACTCCCACGAGATGGTTAGTGCGTATAGACCAAATGGCCGACTCGGATCAAATACCCGGATCTCGTTAAGCGTGTTAAGTATCCGTGAACGCCGAACAGGCCAGCCCACTGCCTCCTAGGTGGTCTCAACCTGCCTGCCGCTCCGCCACAAAGTAATGATCGGGGCCGTCGGGAACCCAGCCCACCTCTACGGGATGGAGCCACTGTCCTTTCGGCCCCTCATCGTAATCACTTGCGGGTACTCCTCGAGTGACTCGACTTTAGTCACCATCTGTATAGTATGTATGTATGTATAGTATATACCGTGATCACCTCCCAAGTGATCACGGCCCGATAGTATAGCAAGGCGATCGACAAGAATGTAGGGCCAATGATGATAAACTAGCATCCTATACTAAGCATTTAGGATTGGGTAAGGTATCAATGATCAGAGTAACAATGACAAGCTATGCAATGTAATAGGAGTAACCGAACAAGAATATGCTACACTACTCTAATGCAAGCAGATAGAGAAGAATAGGCGATATCTGGTGATCAAGGGGGCTTGCCTGGTTGCTCTGGCAAGAGAGAGAGTCGTCAACGCCAGTAGTCGAATCGGGGGTCGCGGCGGTCCTGGGTCTAGGAAAGAAGTAACAGGGGAACACAATAAATAATAGAGCAATCAAGGTAACACGAAGCATAACATGGCAATACACGGTGCTAGGGGTGACCTAACGCGGTAGTAGGTGGTACCGGCAAAAGGGGGAAACACCCGGGAGAGTATTCCCGGTGTTTCATGTTTTCGGAGAGATGAACCGGAGGGGGAAAGTTGCGTGTTTGCTATGCTAGGGATGTGTGGCGGACGAACAGGCTGCGTATCTGTATTCGTCTCATCGTTGTGAGCAACTTTCATGTAGAAAGTATTTTTATCTGAGCTACGGTTTATTTTATATTAATTTTAAAAGATTTAAATCATTTTTTGAATTTAATTAATTATTTTAATTCAACATTATCCAGAATAGTGTGTGCTGACGTCATGATGATGTCAGCAGTCAACAGGGCGTTGACTGGGTCAAACTGACGTGAGGGTCCCGCATGTCATTGACTGATTAATTAACTAATAGTTAATTAGGTTAATTAGTGATTAGATTAATCTAATAATGATTAATTAAGTTAATTAATTCCTTAATTAATTAATTAATATTTTATTTATCATTATTAATAATAATTCCTTTTTTTAACTAAACGTTCTGGGCTGGGCCTCGTTTGTCATAGGCCCTAAGGGCTTAGCGGGTTTGCCCGCTAACGGGCACAGGGCATAGCCCGTCTGGGCGCTGGCGGGACGCCCGTCAGGGTGAACCGGGGCGAAGGACGGGGGATGGCGACGGAATCGGCCGGAGTAGGGAGGAGGCGCGGCAAGACGCTGGGTGGCCATGGGCAGCGAGCGGCAGAGCTCGATCGCCCCGTGAGGAGAGGCGAGGCGTCGAGAGGCGCAGCGGCGCGCTGGGGAGCTTGCACCGCAATGAAGTCGAGGGATGGCGAGGGTGATCGGAGGCGGCTGCAGAGGCGGCTGCGTTGAGCAAAGCAACATCGGGCTCGGCTGCTGCAGCAGCGCGACGAACTCGGGCGGGCGCGGGCGGTGGTAGAAGGGCGCGGCGACGGGCGGAAGTGGGCGCGCCGAGGCGCAGAACAGGGGAGCGGGCACGGCGTCGGCGCGGTGAGCGCAGAAGGCGTGGCGTGTGTGCGTGGTGGCGCATCGAGGGAGACAGAGAGGAGGAGAGGAGGAGAGGAGGCCGTGGCCTCACCGGCGCGCAGGAAGAAGAGGGTCGGCGAGGCTCGATGTGGTTCGGGCGGGGAGGAGGACGGGACGGGTCGGCGGCGAGGGGGCAGACCGAACCGGAGATGGGCAAGCGATCGGGGGCGGGGAGCTCCGGCGACGCGTCTCGACGGCGACGGGCGATGTCGGGTCCTCCTCTCGATCCCGATCCAGATCGGAGAGAGGAGGGGCGGCGGCGTTCTCGCCGACGGATCCGGGGCGACAAGCGGGCCTCTCCCCGATCCAGATGGGACCGAGAGGAGAGGGGGGAGTGGAGGAAGGCGAGGCGGACGTGCTCAGGGCAACGATGGACGAAGGCGAGGCGGCGACGGGGTTGGCGCCGTCAACGGCGCACGGCAACAGAGGCAAAGGGATCGGGGCGAGGAGCTCCTCTCCTGTGTGCGTGCGTGCGTGTTGTGTGGTGGCGGCGGGTGACGAGACGAGGGGAGAGGTGGGGATCGTGCGGGGAGTGGGGTGATGGGCTAGGGTTCGGTGGTGGGGAGGCCATATATGCCAGGGGCGACTGGGCCGGCTTTGACCAGCTGGGCCATTCGGTCCAGTGGAGGGGGCTTTCAATCCTTTTATTTATTTTTTTGTTTTACTTTTAGTTGCTATTTATTCTAGTGATAACAAAATACCAAAGTGGCACCTAAATTGATGTTTACTATTTATGCCACTGCCTCATAAATTTGCTAACCCAAAATAAAATAGTTTTGTAATTATTTAATATTTAAAGTATTTAAATAATAGTTTTGCTACTGTTTTATTCATCTCATAGTTTTTAAGCATTTTATAATAGTGTGGTTCCTTCGCCATAATTACCTATGCAATATTTGGCACAACCCGAACATTTTAGCTTTATTGTTTGAAAACTTTTGCTGTTTGTCTTTATTTTAAAATTTGAATTCGAACGGGATTGAGTCATCGGGAGATTAACAACAGTAACGGAGGTGACGTGGCATCATTAGGAGTGGGTTACTGTAGCTTAGTTATCCGGGCGTCACAATTCTCCTCCACTACAAGAAATCTCGTCCCGAGATTTAAGAGGGGGGCTAAGGGGGAAGGTTCTTGCTACGGAATTCTAGCGAGTGCTCCCAGTCTTGGTTGCTCTTATCGAAGAGGTTGATCCATTAAGTTGATGTCTTGGTTTCTCTGCTTCAGGTCATGATGATGAAGTCGACATCCTTTCTTCGGGAACTCCATCGTACTTACGTAAGAATAAAGGGCGGGTATTCCGGGGGAACGAACGTCTGCAAGGTTAACTATCTGGTCAATAACATCGGGGAAGGTGGTGGGAAGTAACTCTCGAATTGAAATTTAAGAAAGTATCGAGAGCAAAGTAAGGAGGTATCATGGGAAGTTTCGAGCGGGCAGGCAATCGTTTGATGCCTGTTACAAGTCGTGAAAGGGGTTCAAAGCAACGGGAATAAGTATTGTGTTTGATACCAGAATAGATCACTAGGAAGGTGGCTCGGGATCTTTCATACAAAGCCAAGCGTGAGGAATAACTTTAGGAACAGGGGGTATAGGAAAGTCAGGTTTCGATCCTGTGGAACTGTGGGTTATGGGCCCACCATGTGGGTTAAAAGTAAAAAGAGGGGTGATGTCTTGCACGATCATGTAAGCAAGGCATGTCAGAGAATAACCGGTCAGTTATGTTGGCAACAACGTTGGTACCAAGGGTGAGGGACGAAGAGAACCATTTTCCTGCTCTTTGCAACGAGGCGGACCAATAGGCAAAGTTCTCGTCCATCGGTGGTTACCAAAATGTCACCAACAATAGTAACAGGGTCTTACTGTCAGAGTTGTACCACGAGGTGCTTACCTAAGCAGGGAATTACCACTGCTCAGTTAAGTAGATTATAAGAAAGTTTGAACAAGATAACGGAAAGAAAAATGTGTTTAAACACATATTTCAAGGGTATATCCTTCCCAAGGACAAGCAGAGCATGATGTCCATGACAGGATATACTGTAGAAAACTATTTAGGTACGGTAGAGAATTTTCATGACATTACCCATACAACGGTGTTTGGATAATTGAGCAAGAAACATTTAGCATTGGGCTTCAAATGTTCTTGTTGAAAATTGGAGTACCACAGACATGCTTCGAGATAGCGTTGACATGGTCTTCAAGCAAAGGTCGGACTTTGGATACACAAAGGATCCATCAGGAACAGCTTGTACAATAAGTTTTACAATTTCCTCATGAAAGAATGGGTAACATTGCTAAAGAGAATACTATAACAATAGGTCCTCCGGTCAAGTGTGCTAGGCATGCCATCACCTTACTGGGTCATACAAGGACCAATGTTATAACTCTTAAATATATGCTCCAACCATCATATCCGACCGAGGTTCAGATCTGATAGGTGTTAGGATACCTCAGACTCAGGATGCCCGAGAAGAAAAGGTGCAAAACAAATTGTCGAGATGACATGGCAAGATTATCGGGAAATGTACAATGGAAGCGAGTTCCGAAACAAGAGTTCCTCATTAAATCAAGGAGAGGAAGAGGAGGTAGATGATGAACTCAGCGACAATTCACCGAAATTTTCAAAAGATGGATTTCCACAATTGTGTGAACAAGGAGATATCAATTGTCAGATCAAATGATATAATGATGTATGTTCGAGAAAAACATCCACAATTAAACATTGGTTCACAGGTGCACCCGAAATATGGGATGGGTTGCACGATAAATGTTTGAATGATGATTCAATAAGCCATAGACGTAGAATGAAACTATAGACCAATAACTTCAAAGCAATAGGGTTGCTAGAAGGACATAATCCAAACAGCACCGTTCACCTGTTGGTATCCCAGTTAGAACCAACACAGGGACCAAGAAAGAATGGTGATGGTGAGAAGTATTACTATATCAAGAATTAATAGTTGAGGGAATTCCCTCAACATTCTTGACATAGAAGATGGTAATACTCCAAGACAGAATCATAATATAATATAAGTTGGATAGAAAGGAAACTACACAAAACATGAACAAGTTTTGTGTCGGAGGGGATGCGAGAATGTTGTTGATGTTAATACAAATCATCGAGGGGGCAAGGATGGTATTACTCATCCTGAATTTGACACAAAACTTGGAAGAAGTCCAATGGTTGACAATGATCACGACAAATTCGTCGAGGGTTTCAAGAAGGTGTAATCGATCGGTGACGACATCAAGTCAAAGGACTGATGAAGCAAAAGATTATTGGAACCAAGGGTACGACCCAAACTTGAAATCAATCTTGTTGTTCAAGGCGAAATGATACAACGAGGAAGATCGACGTAAGATTAGTTGATCATCGTAAAGTGTGCTCTGGGAAGAAGGACCAGATAGCACAGTTAAAAAGTTGCACGATAATGATATAGCCGATAAGGCTAGGAATGACGTGATCGGGTACAAACTCGTACTTAAAGAAGATTGCTAAGAGTTGTTGAACCGTAGTGCGGACTCGGTTCAGTTATCGATGTCTTTGAGTGTTTAATAACTCAGAGCCCATGAAAAATTGTAATCAGTGAGAATGTAGTACTTGATGAAGAACTCATAAGGAGTTATGCAGTTCCAAGATAATCTCGAGATACCAGGGGGTAATACTCAACGTCAGATCAAAGTAGAGGTTGGACTGGGGTATTGCTATACAGAAGACAAGTGCTTAAACTTGCACGAGAAATGGTATTTAAAGGAGAACATGGTCGGAACCATGATTGCAAAAGATCAATTCACCGATACCAAAAGGATAATATATCAAGGAAATAGTTACAAGAAGCTTCCATGATAGGATCTACATCGTGTCCATGGGCATGAACACAAAGTTCAAGGTCGACTCCCACTTCTTCAATGTATAACCTTCCATTCACTTCTCGCTTTGATAAAGGCATTAGTGTTGAAAGTTTTACCTGGTGAAATACCAGATGAGTATGACTCGTGAAAACTTCCGAGTTCACACATAGTAAGGAAGGCATAGGTTCAACCCATCAGGGCATCTTAGGAACATATACCACAAGCTTCAAGAGTAAATATCACCAGCTCGAAAGCAGAGCATGGTTGGAAAAAGGAGAGGATACAATTTACCAAAGGCATTATGTATCAAGAAAGAACTCACAAGGTGATTAATTATGAAGGACACCATCGGATAATAATCCAACGTGGATATGGCGATCCAAAATGGAGTTGATGTGAGTATCGATACCCAATCAAAGGAAGAAAGAATGCAAATGCATCGGTTTATAGAACATCTGAATAATTCAACATTAAAATAACAAAGGAATTATGATTTTCAAATAAAGGATCGGAGCAAACACTCGATCAAGGATGGATAAGTTGAATAGACTTAGGGTACAATCGATGGCAACTGATTGGCGAGAACCACTCATGTTCGAAAAGACGTCGAGCGGAAAGATACTTTATAAGGATCAATCGATGATTGCGTGCATTCGCAACATATTGAATCAACGGACTCAAAATGACAATGACAATGGATGTCAACAAGATTACTAGACTTATGGGATTAACCATAATGCAAGCAATCAAGAATTTCGAGAGCAATAGGATGCTCAAGATTTTGGGAAGATCGAATGATATTTCGAGGATTGGTGACATACATGAATCAACTGGGGAGGAGTGGATACTCGGTAAGTACGAGAATTTATCCGTAATGGTATTCGTGTAGCAAAGAACTGCAAGGCAGTAGGCACAAAGTATTCTCGGAACATTAGAGAGAATTTCGAGGTATCTTGTAATAACAATATCGACTAGGAATAAAAGTAAGCACGACATGTGTAAGTATTTATCCATAGGGATATTTCGGTGGAAGGGAATTGCAAAAGTAACGGGCACAAGGTCTCGAGAGAAAATCGGAGAGTATCTTGAAATCTTCCGTGCAAAGAAAGGTCATCGGTAACAAGGGGCTCTCCGGAGAAAGTACTTGCGAGAACCTAAAGTTAGTTTTGTTTTTAGCAAAATCATTTAACCCGAATAGAAGAGAGCTCGAGTCCCGAGTAAAGATCAAGGAATAAAAGATCCTAATACCACCCAAATGGCGGCGTGCCCGTAAGACACACAGCCATGTTAGTAAAAGTTTTTGCAACGTCTAGACTCGACTTCGCCAAGGAGTGTGGAAGGGGATTCTACAGCGATCGGCTCGATACCAACTTCAGACGCCCCGATTCAATCGTACACTAATCATGCACGCAAATGTGTACGATCAAGATCGTGGACTCACGGAAGATATCACAACACAACTCTAAAACATAAATAAGTCATACAAGCATCATAATACAAGCCGGGGGCCTCGAGGGCTCGAATATAAGTGCTCGATCATAGACGAAGTCGTGAAGCAACAATATCTGAGTCTGAGACATAAGTTAAACAAGTTTGCCTTAAGAAGGCTAGCACAAACTGGGATCTGAGATCAAAAGAGGCGCATGCCTCCCGCTCGATCCTCCTAAACTACTCTCAGTCGTCTTCAGCACCGCACGTAGTAGTAGGCACCTCCTATGTAGTAGTCGCCGTCAGCGGTGGCGTCGCTCTGGCTCAAAGATCCGGTCGTGACAACCGTAAAGAATGGAAAGGGGAAAAGGGGAGAAGCAACCGTGAGTACTCATCCAAAGTACTGCAAGCAAGGAGCTACACTACATATGCATGGGTATATGTGTAAAGGGCCATATCGGTGGGTGAACTACGTAATGCCGTAATAAGAGAGGATAGCTAATCACGTCAAGACTACGCTCGCAGCCTCCGTCTTGCAGTGTAGAAGAGAGTAGATTGAAGTCCTCCAAGTAGCATCGCTAAGTAGCATCTCCAAGTAGCATCTCCAAGTAGCATCTCCAGTAGCATCGCATAGCATAATCCTACTCGGCGATCCTCTCCTCGTCGCCCTGTTAGAGAGCGATCACGGGTTGTATCCGCACTTGGAAGGGTGTGTTTTATTAAGTATCCGGTTCTAGTTGTCATAAGGTCAAGGTAAAACTCCAAGTCGTCACATTATCAAGATCACGGCTATTGAATAGATTAACTTCCTGCAGGGTGCACCACATAACCCAACACGCTTGATCCCATTTGGCCGGACACACTTTCTGGGTCATGCCCGCCTCGGAAGATCAACACGTCGCAGCCCCACCTAGGCACAACAGAGCGGTCAAGACGCCGGTCTAAACCTAAGCGCCTGAGGGCTGGGCCCATCGCCTTAGCACACCCGCACGCGAATCGCGACGGAAGCGAACTAGCCCCTTAATACAAGTGCGGGCTTACGTTCCAATCCGGCGCGCCACTCGATCGGACGCCAAGAAGGTTTTGGTGATACCACGACGTCGGGATACCCATAACTACTCCCACGAGATGGTTAGTGCGTATAGACCAAATGGCGGACTCAGATCAAATACCCAGATCTCGTTAAGCGTGTTAAGTATCCATGAGCGCCGAGCAGGCCAGCCCACTGTCTCCTAGGTGGTCTCAACCTGCCTGTCGCTCGCCACAAAGTAACGGTCGGGGCCGTCGGGAACCTGGCCCACCTCTACCGGGATGGAGCCACTGTCCTTTCGGCCCCCTCATCAGAATCACTTGCGGGTACTCCTCGGTGACCCGACTTTAGTCACCATCTGTATAGTATGTATGTATGTATAGTATATACCGTGATCACCTCCCAAGTGATCACGACCGATAGTATAGCAAGGCAGACTGACAAGAATGTAGGGCCAATGATGATAAACTAGCATCCTATACTAAGCATTTAGGATTGCGGGTAAGGTATCAATGACTGTAGCAACAATGACAGGCTATGCAACAGAATAGGAGTAACCGAACAGTAACATGCTACACTACTCTAATGCAAGCAGTATAGAGAAGAATAGGCGATATCTGGTGATCAAGGGGGGGCTTGCCTGGTTGCTCTGGCAAGAGAGAGGGTCGTCAACGCCGTAGTCGAACTGGGGGTCGCCGGCAGTCTCGGGGTCTACCGGAAAGAAGTAACAGGGGGAACACAATAAATAATAGAGCAATCAAGGTAACACAAAGCATAACATGGCAATACACGGTGCTAGGGGTGACCTAACGCGGTAGTAGGTGGTACCGGCGAAAGGGGGAAACACCCGGGAGAGTATTCCCGGTGTTTCGTGTTTTCGGAGAGATGAACCGGAGGGGGAAAGTTGCGTGTTTGCTATGCTAGGGATGTGTGGCAGACAAACGGGCTGCGTATCCGTATTCGTCTCATCGTTCTGAGCAACTTTCATGTAGAAAGTATTTTCATCTGAGCTACGGTTTATTTTATATTAATTTTAAAAGATTTAAATCATTTTTTGAATTTAATTAATTATTTTAATTCAACATTATCCAGAATAGTGTGTGCTGACATCATGATGATGTCGTGATCAACAAAGGCGTTGATCGGGTCAAACTGACGTGAGGGTCCCGCATGTCATTGAGTGATTAATTTACTAATAGTTAATTAGGTTAATTAGTGATTAGATTAATCTAATAATGATTAATTAAGTTAATTAATTCCTTAATTAATTAATTAATATTTTATTTATCATTATTAATAATAATTCCTTTTTTTTAACTAAACGTTCGGCTGGGCCCGTTTGTCATAGGCCCTAAGGGCTTAGCGGGTTTGCCGCTTCTTGCACCTGAGGCATAGCCCGTCTCAAGGCCGGGACGCCTGTCGTGAGTGAACCGGGCGAAGGACGGGGATGGCGGCAGAATCGGCCGAGTAGGAAGGAGGCGTGCGCAAGACGCGGGTGGCCGCGGCGAGCAGAGCGGCAGAGCTCCGACTGGCCCCGGTGAGGAGAGGCGAGGCGTCGAGAGGCGCAGGCGGCCGCGTTGGGGAGCTCGCACCGCAGCGAGTCGAGGGACGGCAGAGGGGTGATCGGAGGCGGGCTGCAGAGGCGGCTGCGTTGAGCAAAGCAACATCGGGGCTCGGCCTGCAGCAGGCGCGACGAGCCTGGCGGGCGCGGGCGGTGGTCGCGGGCGCGGCGACGGGCGGCATGGCGCGCGCAGAGGCGCAGCAACAGGGAGCGGGCACGGCGCGGGCGCGGTGAGCGAGCGCAGGAAGTATGGCGTGTGTGCACGTGGTGGCGCACCGAGGGAGACAGAGAGGAGGGAGAGGAGGAGAGGGAGGCCGTGGCCTCACCGGCGTTGCAGAGAAGAGGGTCGGCGAGGCTCGATGTGGTTCGGCGGGGAGGAGGACGGGGACGGGTCGGCGACGTAGGGGACGCAGACCGGCGATGGAGCGCGGGCGATCCGGCGGGGAGCTCCGGCGACGCTGGTCTGGCGAGCGGCGACGGGCGATGTCGGGGTCCTCTTCGATCCCGATCCAGATCGGGAGAGAGGAGGGGGGCGGCGAGGCGGCGTTCTGGCCGACGGGATCCGGGGGCGACGGGGGCGGGCCTCTCCCCGATCCAAATGGGACCGAGAGGAGAGGGGGGAGTGGAGGAAGGCGAGGCGGACGTGCTCAGGGCAACGATGGACGAAGGCGAGGCGGCGACGGGTTGGCATCCGTCACGGCGCACGCAACAGGAGGCGAAGGATCGGCGAGGAGCTCCTCTCTGTGTGCGTCGTATCGCGTGTTGTGTGGTGGCGGCGGGTGGCGAGACGAGGGAGAGGTGGGGATCGTGCGGGAGTGGGGTGATGGGCTAGGGTTCGGTGGTGGGAGGCCATATATGGGGCATCGGGCGGCTTTGACCAGTGGGCCATTCGGTCCAAATGGAGGGGCTTTCAATCCTTTTATTTATTTTTTGTTTTACTTTTAGTTGCTATTTATTCTAGTGATAACAAAATACCAAAGTGGCACCTAAATTGATGTTTACTATTTATGCCTTTGCCTCATAAATTTGCTAACCCAAAATAAAATAGTTTTGTAATTATTTAATATTTAAAGTATTTAAATAATAGTTTTGCTACTGTTTTATTCATCTCATAGTTTTAAGCATTTTATAATAGTGTGGTTCCTTCGCCATAATTACCTATGCAATATTTGGCACAACCCGAACATTTTAGCTTTATTGTTTGAAAACTTTTGTTGTTTGTTTTTATTTTAAAATTTGAATTCGAACGGGATTGAGTCATCGGGAGATTAACAACAGTAACGGAGGTGACGTGGCATCATTAGGAGTGGGTTACTGTAGCTTAGTTATCCGGGCGTCACACCTCTTCAGGCCACAGCCGGACTATGAGGCCCTTCATGGCCTGCTCGGCTACCTTGTGGAGCTCGACCAGCTGCTTCAGCTGGTCGCTAAGGAGTACCGGATGTCCGGCCTCAGCATACTGAGACCAAAAGACCTTCTCCGTTGGGCTCCCCCTCCTCGGCTCGGTAGAATGCGGCGGCATCGGACACGCTGCGAGGTAGATCTGCAAATGCTCCTGGAGAGCTCCGAATTCGGGTAAGTAACAGGTAATTCACATTCACATGCTTGCTTTGCATGAAAAATGCCTTACCCTCAGCTATTTTCTTCACCGCCTCAATCTCCTGAAGGGCCTTATGGTCCCCGGCCTTAGCGGCTTTGGCACTCTCAAGAGCCGAGGCAAGCTCGGACTCTCGAGTCTTCGAGTCGCGCTCCAAACTCTCATGCTTTTCCATGAGAGCCTGGAGCTCTTGCCGCACCTCCGCCACCCGCGCCTCCTGCTTCTCTCACTTCGCTCTTCCGCGGCCGCGCTACGTTCGGCCGCGGACACGGCCTCCTTCAGGGTCGCCACCTCGTTCGTGGCCCCTGCAGTGCGCACATTATCCTTGTTATTTCTATTGCAACCAAAATCCTTTTTTGTAAGGTACAAATTTAATACGGTGTTACTCACCTTCTTTGTCCTCGAGCTGCTTCTTGGCAAGGCCGAGCTCGTTCTCGGATCGCTCGAGGTCCTGCTTCAAAGCACCGACCTCCGCAGTCAATGCGGCAGAGGTCAGCAGCGCAACCTGCAATCCCATATTGACATAAAATTTTAGAACTCCTGCATATATCTTCTTAGATCCTCAGTCCGGCTTTTCTTTCCGAACACCGAACCGAGCATCAGAGGCTACTGTCTATGCGGTATTACATTACATATTTTAAAACTTCTTACCTCAAAGCCTGTAAGAAGGCTGCTGCAGGCTTTGGTCAGCCCGCTCTTGGCGAGCTGAACCTTCTGAATCACCGCACTCATGATAGTGCGGTGTTCTTCCTTGATGGAAGCGCCGTTGAGCGCCTCCAACAAGTTATCCGGCGCCTCCGGTTAGACGGAGGCCGCCGGTGTCACGGTCTTGCCCTTCTTACGAAGGGGCCGCCTGCCGGACTCCGGAACCACTGCGGGTTCCGGTGCGGAGTCCGGCACGAAGTCCGGGAGGTTGCCCTGTGGCACCTCCGGAGCCTCCCCCTCCTGGCGGGTCCCCTCCTGGGATCCCACCTCGGCGTCCTCAGCATCACGAGGGGTGGAGGCGGTCGGAATGGAATCCACATCCGACGGAGCCAAGGACCCGCTCGAAGAAGCGGGAAAATCGTCCTCGGCCGGACTACAGGTTGTATGCGGCATTAGAAGGACACTATGTGGCACAAAAGAGAAATTATAAATCATTCAGGAATCCGGATACTTACGATCTTGCCCGGGGCTTCGCCCTTGAGGGCCACCCCTCATCGCCGTCGCCGGCGTTGGCGGAGCTGTCCGGAGGAAGGGTCCTTCCCCTCTTGGACCCTTCGGCCTCCCCCGTTGGGAAAGCCTTCCTCTTCCGCTCTCCCCCTCCTGGGGAGAGTCCTCTTTCTCCTCCTCGTCTTCGGGGGAGGAGTCCACCTCGGAGCCATCGAACGATGAGTCCGATACCACCTGGTGCCGGGAACTCCTTCGGGTTCCCGTGGCCTTCTTCTTGGCCTTCTTCTCCGGCACCACGTAAAGGGCCGGAACCAGCAGCCCCGTCAAACGGGTGTCCGCTGGGTCTTCGGGAAGGGGAGCCGGACAGTTGACCTGTCCGGACGTCCTCTGCCAGTCCTGTTAAAGGCATTGGGAGTTTTAGATCCCACATAGAGTCAAACTATGAAAGAAATAAGTGTCCCATAAAGGATAACAAAGCTTACCTCGCCGACCGAGCGCTTGGTGCTGAATCTGCGATCTTCAGTCGCGGACGCGAGGGCTTCTCCGCCCTTGAACAACACCCTCCAGGCAGGTTCGTACGTCGTGTCGAAAAGCCCGCTCAGGGTCCGGTGCTGTGCTGGATCGACCTCCCACAAATTGAAGGCCCGCTGCTGGCAGGGGAGAATCCGCGGACGAGCATGACTGGATCACGTTGACAAGCTTAAGCTTCTTGTTCACGAGTGCAGAGCAGATTGGAGTCTGTCGGCTCCTCGAACTACCCCATAGCAAGCCCTTCTCTTCCAGGAGGTGAGCTGCATGGGGATACCAGATCTGAACTCGGGGGCCGCTGCCCATTTAGGGTCACGCGGCTCGGTGATGTAGAACCACCCTGATTGCCATCCTTTGACGGACTCCACGAATCCACCCTCGAGCCAGATGACGTTGGGCATTTTGCCCACCATGGCGCCTCCGCACTCCGCTTGGACGCCCTTCACCACCTTCGACTTGACATTGAAGGTTTTTAGCCACAAGCCGAAGTGGGGCTGGATGCAGAGGAAGGCCTCGCACACGACGATAAACGCCGAGATGTTGAGGATGAAGTTTGGCGCCAGATCGTGGAAGTCCAGGCCATAATAGTACATGAGCCCCCGGACGAAGGGATGAAGTGGGAAGCCCAGTCCGCGGAGGAAGTGGGGAAGGAATACGACCCTCTCATGAGGCACTGGGGTGGGGATGAGCTACCCCTCGTCAGGCGGCCGATCGCAATGTCATTTGGAGAGGTATCCGGCGCCGCGCAGCTTCTCGATGTGCTCCTCCGTAACGGAGGAGGCCATCCACTTGCCTCCCGCTCCGGACATGGCTGGAGAAGGTTGAGACGAGATGTGCGGACTTGGGCGCTGGAGCTCGAGTGCACGGAGATGGATAAGCAAAGGAGGAAGAAGGCGTAGGTAAAAAAGGTGGATCCTTATCCCCTTATATATGGGCGGACGAAGACTATGTGTCCCCACCGGCCTGGTAAAACTCGCTTATCTCCCAAGCGCCACCATCAATGGCGCGGTTGGGTTACCCACGTCCGTATTGATGGGAATCCCAGAATAAGGGGAACACGATCTCGCTCGACAAGGCGTGCCAAGGAAACCGCCGCTAAACGCTACTGAGGTGGTATAATAAAAACAATTCAAGTAAAGGCTTCTTTGGTGGTATAACGTCATGCCACAAAATACGTTAGCGATTGGACTTGTGTACATATTATTCTCTCTACGGTGGAATGTGGAATTTATTTTGCGAGCGGACACTATCTGGTGTTCACAATCTTCTATGAATTATTCGGAGGAGGAACCCGCCTTGCAATGCCGAACAATATCGCGCCGGACTCATCGTCATTGAAGCCTGGTTCAGCGCTCTTGAGGAGTCTGGACTAGGGGTGTCCGGATAGCGGACTATCATCATTGGCGGACTCCAAGACTATGAAGATACAAGATTGAAGACTTCGTCCCGTGTCGGGTGGGACTTTCCTTGGCGTGGAAGGCAAGCTTGGCGATCTGGATCGTAGATCTCCTACCATTGTAACCGACTCTGTGTAACCCTAGCCCTCTCCGGTGTCTATATAAACCGGAGGGTTTTAGTCTGTAGGACGAACAACCATTACAACAATCATACCATAGGCTAGCTTCTAGGGTTTAGCCTCCTTGATCTCGTGGTAGATCCACTCTTGTACTACCCATATCATCAATATCAATCAAGCAGGAGTAGGGTTTTACCTCCATCGAGAGGGCCGAACACAGGTAAAACATCGTGTCCCTTGTCTCCTGTTACCATCCACCTAGACACACAGTTCGGGACCCCCTACCCGAGATCCGCCGGTTTTGACACCGACACTCATGATGAATATGATATTGATAATAGTGTTTGCAATAATATTGAAAGTGGGTTTGGAAGAGTGTCAAATCTAGGTAATAATGATCCCACTACTTTGGAGAATTATCAATCTTATGATTTTTTTTGATAAAAGTGGGTTTGGGGAGGCCATGAGTTTATTTGATGTTAATCCCACTATTTTGGAAGAGTGTCAACTTTGCATGCATGAGGATCGTGTAGAGAATATGTTATGTGATAGCTATATTGTTGAACTTGAACATGATCCCACATGCAATTATTATGAGAGAGGAAAATATGGTTGTAGAAATTTTCATGTTACTATATTACCCTCTTCATGTTGAGATTGCTATTGTTTCTTTCTTCTTCTTTGCATATGCTAGTTTTTGCTTGCTTTGATAATTTGTTTTCTTACAAAATGCCTATGCATAGGAAGTATGTTAGACTTAAATATGTTTGTCACATATTTTATGATGCTCTCTTTGTGTTTCAATTATTATCTTTCATGTGAGCATCATTAAAATTATCAATGCCTAGCTAAAAGGCTTTAAAGAAAAGCGCTTGTTGGGAGATAACCAATTATTTTTCTTTTCTATTTTTAAATAATTTTATCATCTAGCCTCAAGTTAGATGTGTTTTTTTTGTTTTAATTTGTCGAAATCAGGGCTCCTCGGACCCAAACGAGGTTCGAACTCTGGGGCGTGTATGAAGGATCTCGCCTCACCATGACGATCTGCTCACTACACCCAAGGCTTGACCCCACTGAGTGCGCGTGATCGTAGGGAAGGGGAAAACACAAAGATTTACCAAGGTTCAGGCCATGTTGCGGTGTAAAACCCTACTCCTACTTTGTGGTGGATTGGCCTCACGAGGAGGTTGAGGATGAACTAGTACAAAGGATGAGCGGCCTCGCGAGAGCTCAAGTGGTGAGAATGAGTCCATCCCTCTCTACGGTGGAGGCTACTCTCTATTCATAGTGCCCTTGGTCCTCTTCCCTCATAGCTTAGGCGGGAAGGGATTCCACAGTAGCCAATTTTGAAAGGGGGACAGGATGCTAAACCCGTTGTTGATCACCAACGCCGGTTAAATCTGAAGATGAAAGAAGTGGTAAGAACAGAAATATTGAAACTTCTGGAAGCAGGTATAATCTATCCTATAGCTGATAGTAGATGGGTAAGTCCTGTTAATTGTGTCCCTAAGAAGGGAGGTATTACTGTTGTTCCTAATGATAAGAATGAGCTCATTCCACAAAGAATTGTCACAGGCTATAGAATGCTAATTGATTATAGAAAATTAAACAAAGCAACTAGAAAAGATCATTACCCTCTGCCTTTTATTGATCAAATGTTAGAAAGATTATCTAAGCACACACATTTTTGCTTTCTTGATGGATATTCTGTTTTTTCACAAATACCTGTTTCACAACCTGATCAAGAAAAGACCACTTTTACTTGTCCTTTTGGAACTTATGCTTGTAGACATATGCCTTTTGATTTATGTAATGCACCTGCTACCTTTCAAAGATTTATGGCCGCTATATTCTCTAATTTTTGTGAAAAGATCCTTCTAAGGACTGGAGTAAGCATCTCGGAGTTGGAATGTATGTTTTGATGAGATGATCAAAGATTTTGGGTTTATACAAAAGTTTGTGAGAAACTTGTATTTCCAAAGAAGTGAGTGGGAGCACTATAGAATTTCTGATAAGTATATGTTGTTGATCAGAAATGATGTAGAATTTCTGGAAAGCATATAGGGTTATTTGAAAAGTGTTTTTCAATGGAAAACCTAGATTAAGCTACTTGAACATTGAGCGTCAAGATCTATGAGGATAGATCAAAAACGCTAAATGGTACTTTCAAAATGAGCACATACCTTGACATGATCTTGAAGGTGTTCAAGATGGATCAATCAAAGAAGGAGTTCTTGCCTGAGTTGTAAGGTATGAAGTTAAGAGTTAAAGCTCGACCACGGCAGAAGAGAGAGAAAGGACGAATGTCGTCCTCTATGCTTCAGACGTAGGCTCTATAGTATGCTATGCTGTGTACCGCACCGGAAGTGTGCCTTGCCATGAGTTAGTCAAGGGGTACAAGAATGATCCAGGAATGGATCATTGGACAGCGGTCAAAATTGTCCTTGGAGTAAATAAGGACATGTTTCTCGATTATGGAGGTGATAAAGAGTTCGGCGTAAAGGGTTACGTCGATGCAAGCTTTAACACCTATCCGAGTGACTCTGAGTAGCAAACCGGATACGTATAGTGGAGCAACCATTTGGAATAGCTCCAAGTGGAGCGTGGAAGCAGCGTTTACAATATGACCAAGAAATTTGCAAAGCACACACAGATCTGAAAGGTTCAGACCCGTTGACTAAAACCTCTCTCACAAGCAAAACATGATCAAACCCCAGAACTCATTTGATGATGTTGGTCACATGGCGATGTGACCTGTGAGTGTTAATCACATGGCGATGTGAACTAGATTATTGACTCTAGTGCAAGTGGGAGACTGTTGGAAATATTCCCTAGAGGCAATAATAAAAGTATTATTATATTTCCTTGTTCATGATAATCGTCTTTTATTCATGCTATAACTGTATTATCCGGAAATCGTAATACACGTGTGAATACATAGACCACAATATGTCCCTAGTGAGCCTCTAGTTGACTAGCTCGTTGTGATCAGCAGATAGTCATGGTTTCTGACTATGGACATTGGATGTAGATTGATAACGGGATCACATCATTAGGAGAATGATGTGATGGGCAAGACAATCCTAAGCATAGCACAAAGATCGTGTAGTTCGTTTGCTAGAGCTTTTCCAATGTCAAGTATCTCTTCCTTAGACCATGAGATCATGTAACTCCGGATACCGTAGGAGTGCTTTGGGTGTATCAATTGTCTGGCGTGGCGGGTGACTATAAAGGTGCACTACTGGTATCTCCGAAAGTGTACATTGGGTTGACACGGATCGAGGCGGGATTTGTCACTCCGTGTAAATGGAGAGGTATCTCTGGGCCCACTCGGTAGGACATCATTATAATGTGCACAATGTGACCAAGGGGTTGATCACGGGATGATGTGTTCTGAGCGAGTAAAGAGACTTGCCGTAGCGAGATTGAACAAGGTATCGGTATCTGACGATCGAATCTCGGGCAAGTATAATACCGCTAGACAAAGGGAATTGTATACGGGATCGTGAGTCCTTGACATCGTGGTTCATCCGATGAGATCATCGTGGAACACGTGGGAGCCAACATGGGTATCAGATCCGCTGTTGGTTATTGACGGAGAACGTCTCGGTCATGTCTACATGTCTCCGAACCGTAGGGTCTACACATAAGGTTCGATGGCGCTAGGGTTATAAAGGAAGTTTGTATGTGGTTACGAATGTTGTTGAGTCCGGATGAGATCCCGGACGTCACGAGGAGTTCGGAATGGTCCGGAGGTAAAGATTTATATATGGGAAGTCTGTTTTGGTCAGGAAAAGTTTGGGTTTTATCGGTAATGTCTGGGACCAGGGAGGTCGAGGGGTCCACCAAGTGGGGCCACCGGTCCCAGAGGGCTGCATGGGCCAAGTGTGGGAGGGGACCAGCCCCAAGTGGGCTGGTGCGCCCCCCCACCAAGGCCCAAGGCGCCTAGGGTTTGGGGAGGGGGTGCTTCCACCTTGCTTGGGGGGCAAGTTTCCCCCTCTCCACCCCTTGGCCGCCCCCCCTAGATGGGATCTAGGGCTGGCCGCCGCCCCCTAGGGGTGGAAACCTAGGTGGGGGTGCAACCCCCTCTCCCCCTATATATAGTGAGGCATAGGAGCAGCCCAACACATGAGTTTCTTCTCCTCTTGGTGCAGCCCTACCTCTCTCCCTTCTCCTCATATCTCGCGGTGCTTGGCGAAGCCCTGCTGGACTACCACGCTCCTCCATCACCACCACGCCGTTGTGCTGCTGCTGGATGGAGTCTTCCTCAACCTCTCCCTCTCTCCTTGCTGGATCAAGGCGTGGGAGACGTCACCAGGCTGTATGTGTGTTGAACGCGGAGGTGCCGTCCATTCGGCACTAGGATCTCCGGTGATTTGGATCACGACGAGTACGACTCCTTCAACCCCGTTCTCTTGAACGCTTCCGCTTAGCGATCTACAAGGGTATGTAGATGCACTCTCCTTCCCCTCGTTGCTGGTTTCTCCATAGATAGATCTTGGTGACACGTAGGAAAATTTTGAATTTCTGCTACGTTCCCCAACAGTGGCATCATGAGCCAGGTCTATTGCTTAGACTCTTTGCACGAGTAGAACACAAAGTAGTTGTGGGCATTGATGTTGTTCAATATGCTTACCATTACTAGTCTAATCTTGATTCGGCGACATCGTGGGATGAAGCGGCCCGGACCGACCTTACACGTACTCTTACGTGAGACAGTTTCCACCGATTGACATGCACTTGTTGCATAAGGTGGCTAGCGGGTGCCAGTCTCTCCCACTTTAGTCGGATCGGATTCGATGAAAAGGGTCCTTATGAAGGGTAAATAGCAATTGGCATATCACGTTGTGGTTTTGCGTAGGTAAGAAACGTTCTTGCTAGAAACCCATAGCAGCCACGTAAAACATGCAAACAACAATTAGAGGGCGTCTAACTTGTTTTTGCGGGGTATGCTATGTGATGTGATATGGCCAAGAAGAATGTGATGAATGATATGTGATGTATGAGATTGATCATGTTCTTGTAATAGGAATCATGACTTGCATGTCGATGAGTATGACAACGGCGAGAGCCATAGGAGTTGTCTTTATTTATTGTATGACCTGCGTGTCATTGAACAACGCCATGTAATTACTTTACTTTATTGCTAACCGGTAGCCATTGTAGTAGAAGTAATAGTTGGCGAGACAACTTCATGAAGACACGATGATGGAGATCATGATGATGGAGATCATGGTGTCATGCCGGTGACGATGATGATCATGGAGCCCCGAAGATGGAGATCAAAAGGAGCAAAATAATATTGGCCATATCATGTCACTATTTGATTGCATGTGATGTTTATCATGTTTTTGCATCTTGTTTACTTAGAACGACGGTAGTAAATAAGATGATCCCTTAAAAAATTTCAAGAAGTGTTCTCCCCTAACTGTGCACCGTTGTTAAAGTTTGTCGCTTCTAAGCACCACGTGATGATTGGGTGTGATGGATTCTTACGTTCACATACAACGGGTGTAAGACAGATTTACACGAAAACACTTAGGGTTAACTTGCGAGCCTAGCATGTACGGACATGGCCTCGGAACACGGAGACCGAAAGGTCGAGGATGAGTCGTATAGTAGATCGATCAACATGAAGATGTTCACCGATGATGACTAGTCCGTCTCACGTGATGATCGGACACGGCCTAGTTGACTCGGATCATGTAATCACTTAGATGACCGGAGGGATGTCTATCTGAGTGGGAGTTCATAAGATGAAGTTAATTATCACGAACATAGTCAAAAGATCTTTGCAAATTATGTAAATAAGCTCGCGCTTTAGTTCCTTTGTTTAGATATGTTCCTAGAGAAAATATAGTTGAAAGTTGTGATGGCGATTATGCGGACGATGAAAGCTTATGTCCTTAATGCACGCTCGGTGTGTTGAACCCTAAATGTCGTTTGTGGATGTTGCGAACATCGGACATACATGTTTTGATAACTACATGATAGTTCGGTTAAGCGGTTTAGAGTTGAGGCACCAAAGGCGTTTTGAAGCGTCGCGAGAACATATGAGATGTTTTGAGGGCTGGAATTGGGATTTCGGGCTCGTGCCACGTCAAGAGGTATAAGATCTCCGACAATTTTCTTAGCACGCAAACTAAGGAGAAAAGCTCAATCATTGAGCTTGTGCTCGATTGTCTCGAGTGCAACAATCACTTGAATCGAGTGGGAGTTAATCTTCCGGATGAGATAGTGAAGTTTCTCCAAAGTCATTGCCACCAAGCTGCTAGAGCTTCGTGATGAACTATAACATATCGGGGATAGATATGATGATCCTTGAGGTATTCACGATGTTTGACACATGAAAGTAGAAATCAAGAAGAAGCAACAATTGTTGATGGTTGGTGAAACCACTAGTTTCAAGAAGGGCAAGGGCAAGAAGGGATACTTCATGAAGCGGCAAATCAGCTGCTGCTCGGTGAAGAAACCCAAGGTTGAACCCAAACCGAGACTAAGTGCTTACGTGATAAGGGAATAGTCACTAGGCGGAATTACCCTAGATACTTGGTAGATGAGAAGGTGGCAAGGTCGATAGAAGTATATTGGATATACATTATGTTAATGTGTACTTTACTAGTACTCCTAGTAGCACCAGGGTATTAGATACCGGTTCGGTTGCTAAGTGTTAGTAACTCGAAATAAAAGAGCTACGAATAAACGGAGACTAGCTAAAGGTGAGCTGAGGATATGTGTTGGAAGTGTTTCCAAGTTTGATGTGATCAAACATCGCGCGCTCCCTCTACCATCGAGATTTGGTGAGCATAGACATGATTGGATTATGTCTATCGCAATATGGTTATTCATTTAAGGAGAATAATGGTTACTCTATTTATTTGAATAATACCTTCAATGGTCTTGCACCTAAAGGAATGGTTTATTGAATCTCGATCGTAGTGATACACATTTTCATGCCAAAAGGTATAAGATAGTAATGATAGTACCACTTACTTGTGGCCTTGCCATGTAAGTCATATTGGTGTAAAAGCATGAAGAAGCTCCATGTTGATGGATCTTTGGACTCACTCGTTTTGAAAAGTTTGAGACATGCGAACCATGTCTATTGGTGTATACGCATGAAGAAACTCCATGCAGATGGATCGTTTGGACTCACTTGATTTTGAATCACTTGAGATATGCAAATCATACCACATGGGCAAGATGACTAAAAGCCTCGTTTTTCGATAAAATGGAACAAGATAGCAACTTGTTGGAAGTAACACATTTTGATGTGTGCGGTCCAATGAGTCTTTGAGGCATCTGATGAATATCGTTATGTTCTTACTTCACAGATGATTGAGTAGCGTAGAGTATGTTTACTTGATGAAACACAAGTCTGAATTATTGAATGGTTCAAGTAATTTCAGAGTGAAGTTGAAGATCATCGTGACAAGAGGATGAAATGTCTATGATATGATCATAGAGATGAGTATCTGAGTTCTGAGCTTTGTACATAATTAAGACATTGTGGAAATTGTTTCACAATTAATACCGCCTGGAACACCATAGTTTGATGGTGTGTCCGAACATCATAGTTGCACCCTATTGGATATGGTGCGTACCATGATGTCTCTTATCAAATTACCACTATCGTTCATGGGTTAGGCATTAGAGACAACCACATTCACTTTAAATAGGGCACCACGTAATTCCGTTGAGATGACACCGTATGAACTATGGTTTAGAGAAACCTAAGCTGTCATTTCTTAAAGGTTTGGGGCTGCGACGCTTATGTGAAAAAGTTTCAGGTTGATAAGCTCGAACCCAAAGCGGATAAGATGCATCTTCATAGGACACCCAAAACAGTTGGGTATACCTCCTAATTCAGATCCGAAAGCAATAGGGATTGTTTCTTGAATTGGGTCCTTTCTCGAGGAAAAGTTTGTCTCGAAAAGTTGAGTGGGAGGACGGTGGAGACTTGATATGGTTATTGAACCGTTACTACAACTAGTGTGTAGCAGGGCACATGAAGTTGTTCCTGTGGCGCCTACACCAATTGAAGTAGAAGCTTATGATAGTGATCATGAAGTTTCGGATCAAGTCACTACCGTACCTTGTAGGGTGACAAGGATGCGTGCTACTTTAGAGTGGTACAGTAATCCTGTCTTGAAGGTCATGTTGCTAGACAACAATGAATCTGCGAGCTATGGAGAAGCAATGGTGGGCCCAAATTCCGACAAATGGTTAGAAGCCATGAAATCCGAGATAGGATCCATGTATCAGATTAAAGCTTGGACTTTGGTGGACTTGCCCAATGATCGACAAGCCATTGAGATAAATGGATCTTTAAGAAGAAGACAGACGTGGACGGTGATGTCACCGTCTATGAAGCTCGACTTGTGGCGAAGAGTTTTTCACAAGTTCAAGGAGTTGACTACGATGAGATTTTCTCATCCGTAGCGATGCTTAAAGTCCGTCGGAATCATGTTAGCATTAGCTGAATTTATGAAATCTGGAAGATGGATGTCAAAACGAGTTTCCTTACCAGTCTTCGTAAGGAAAGGTTGTATGTGATACAATCCGAAAGTTTTTGTCGATCCTAAGGATGCTAAAAGGTATGCTGGCTCCAGCGATCCTTCTAAGGACTGGAGTAAGCATCTCGGAGTTGGAATGTATGTTTTGATGAGATGATCAAAGATTTTGGGTTTATACAAAAGTTTGTGAGAAACTTGTATTTCCAAAGAAGTGAGTGGGAGCACTATAGAATTTCTGATAAGTATATTTTGTTGATCAGAAATGATGTAGAATTTCTGGAAAGCATATAGGGTTATTTGAAAAGTGTTTTTCAATGGAAAACCTAGATTAAGCTACTTGAACATTGAGCGTCAAGATCTATGAGTTTAGATCAAAAACGCTAAATGGTACTTTCAAAATGAGCACATACCTTGACATGATCTTGAAGGTGTTCAAGATGGATCAGTCAAAGAAGGAGTTCTTGCCTGAGTTGTAAGGTATGAAGTTAAGAGTTAAAGCTCGACCACGGCAGAAGAGAGAGAAAGGACGAATGTCGTCCTCTATGCTTCAGACGTAGGCTCTATAGTATGCTATGCTGTGTACCGCACCGGAAGTGTGCCTTGCCATGAGTTAGTCAAGGGGTACAAGAATGATCCAGGAATGGATCATTGGACAGTGGTCAAAATTGTCCTTGGAGTAAATAAGGACATGTTTCTCGATTATGGAGGTGATAAAGAGTTCGGCGTAAAGGGTTACGTTGATGCAAGCTTTAACACCTATCCGAGTGACTCTGAGTAGCAAACCGGATACGTATAGTGGAGCAACCATTTGGAATAGCTCCAAGTGGAGCGTGGAAGCAGCGTTTACAATATGACCAAGAAATTTGCAAAGCACACACGGATCTGAAAGGTTCAGACCCGTTGACTAAAACCTCTCTCACAAGCAAAACATGATCAAACCCCGAACTCATTTGATGATGTTGGTCACATGGCGATGTGACTGTGAGTGTTAATCACATGGCGATGTGAACTAGATTATTGACTCTAGTGCAAGTGGGAGGCTGTTGGAAATATGCCCTAGAGGCAATAATAAAAGTATTATTATATTTCCTTGTTCATGATAATTGTCTTTTATTCATGCTATAAGCTGTATTATCTGGAAATCGTAATACGTGTGAATACATAGACCACAATATGTCCCTAGTGAGCATCTAGTTGACTAGCTCGTTGTGATCAGCAGATAGTCATGGTTTCTGACTATGGACATTGGATGTCGTTGATAACGGGATCACATCATTAGGAGAATGATGTGATGGACAAGACAATCCTAAGCATAGCACAAAGATCGTGTAGTTCGTTTGCTAGAGCTTTTCCAATGTCAAGTATATCTTCCTTAGACCATGAGATCGTGTAACTCCGGATCCGTAGGAGTGCTTTGGGTGTATCAAGCGTCTGGCGTGGCGGGTGACTATAAAGGTGCACTACGGTATCTCGAAAGTATCTGTTGGGTTGACACGGATCGAGGCGGGATTTGTCACTCCGTGTAAATGGAGAGGTATCTCTGGGCCCACTCGGTAGGACATCATTATAATGTGCACAATGTGACCAAGGCATTGATCACGGGATGATGTGTTCGGAGCGAGTAAAGAGACTTGCGATAGCGAGATTGAACAAGGTATTGGTATACCGATGATCGAATCTCGGGCAAGTATAATACCGCTAGACAAAGGGAATTGTATCTGAGGATCGGTGAGTCCTTGACATCGTGGTTCATCCGATGAGATCATCGTGGAACATGTAGGAGCCAACATGGGTATCGAGATCCGCTATTGGTTATTGGTGGAGAGCGTCTCGGTCATGTCTACATGTCTCCCGAACCCGTAGGGTCTACACATAAGGTTCGATGGCGCTAGGGTTATAAAGGAAGTTTGTATGTGGTTGCGAATGTTGTTGAGTCTGGATGAGATCTCGGACGTCACGAGGAGTTCGGAATGGTCCGGAGGTAAAGATTTATATATGGGAAGTCCTATTTTGGTCATGGGAAAAGTTTGGGTTTTATCGGTAATGTCTGGGACCAGGGAGGGTCCGGGGTCCCCAAGTGGGGCCACCGCCCCAGAGGGCTACATGGGACAAGTGTGGGAGGGGACCAGCCCTAGGTGGGCTGGTGCGCCCCCCCACCAAGGCCCAAGGCGCCTAGGGTTTGGGGAGGGGGTGCTTCCACCTTGCTTGGGGGGCAAGTTTCCCCCTCTCCACCCCTTGGCCGCCCCCCTAGATGGGATCTAGGGCTGGCCGCCGCCCCCTAGGGGTGGAAACCTAGGTGGGGGCGCAGCCCCCTCTCCCCCTATATATAGTGAGGCATAGGAGCAGCCCAACACATGAGTTTCTTCTCGTCTTGGTGCAACCCTACCTCTCTCCCTTCTCCTCATATCTCGCGGTGCTTGGCGAAGCCCTGCTGGACTACCACGCTCCTCCATCACCACCACGCCGTTGTGCTACTGCTGGATGGAGTCTTCCTCAACCTCTCCCTCTCTCCTTGCTGGATCAAGGCATGGGAGACGTCACCGGGCTGTACGTGTGTTGAACGCGGAGGTGCCGTCCATTCGGCACTAGGATCTCCGGTGATTTGGATCACGACGAGTACGACTCCTTCAACCCCGTTCTCTTGAACGCTTCCGCTTAGCGATCTACAAGGGTATATAGATGCACTCTCCTTCCCCTCGTTGCTGGTTTCTCCATAGATAGATCTTGGTGACACGTAGGAAAATTTTGAATTTCTGCTACGATCCCCAACAGAAACCTAGATTCACATACCAACAAAACAAAAAATTCTTCTATGATTTAAGACATTACTTTTGGGATGACCCACATCTTTATAAAGAAGGAGTAGATGGTATTTTTAGACGTTGTGTACCTGAGCATGAACCTGAACAAAACCTACGGAAATGTAACTCTGAAGCTTATGGAGGACATCACGCGGGAGACAGAACCGCTCATAAGGTATTGCAATCTGGTTTTTATTGGCCTACTCTCTTCAAGGATGCCCGTAAGTTTGTCTCGTCTTGTGATGAATGTCAAACAATAGGTAATATCGGTAAGCGCCAAGAAATGCCTATGAATTATTCACTTGCTATTGAACCATTTGATGTTTGGGGATTTGATTTCATCGGTAAGCTCTTCGGGAGATTCACAGCTTGAAAGATACACTCGGTGATATATTGGACAAGAAATCTTCTACTTCATCGCCACCACCTTCTTCTTCACCACCAAAAGAAAACTGAGTATCGGGTATGGGCACTCCCCTTGGCTTTTGCCAAGCTTGGGGGAGGTACCCCGGTATCGTATGATCTCCACTATCTTTTGCCTTTACTTTCTTAGTTTGATCCATGGTTGTCTTTTGCTATTAGATAAATAAAAGTTTAGTTCGATCCTTTCTTTTCGAGAGTTTGCTTAGTGATCAATCCTTGTAATAGTGTGCGAGATATATAATAAAGTTTAGTTTGAGTTTTGCCTTCTTTACTTTCTTGTTTCAATAAAAATAAAGGAAATAAATTCAAAAGATCATATGCTAATCTTATAGTAAGTGATGACATTACACAAGGAAATGTATAAGTAGAATTTTTTATTGTAGATTGACAAACATAGCATTGGTCAATGATGCAACTCATGAAAGAACTAATAAGGGAAGAGAAGATTCACATACAAATACACTATCCTGGAAATATTTTGCGATTGTGAGCATCCATCAAAATATTATATGCCAAAATTGTTGACGTTGGACAAGGAAGACAACATAATGATTTATGTTTGTTCATATTCACATAGAAGTTATTGTTGGGGAACGTAGTAATTTCAAAAAAATTCCTACGTACACGCAAGATCATGGTGATGGCATAGCAACGAGAGGGGAGAGTGTTGTCCACGTACCCTCATAGACCGTAAGCAGAAGCGTTATGACAACGCGGTTGATGTAGTCGTACGTCTTCATGATCCGACCGATCCAAGTACCGAACGTACGGCACCTCCGTGTTCAGCACACGTTCAGCTCGATGACGATCCCCGGACTACAATCCAGCAAAGTGTCGGGGATGAGTTCCGTCAGCACAACGGCGTGGTGACGATGATGATGCTCTACCGGTGCAGGGCTTCGCCTAAGCTCCGCGATGATATGACCGAGGTTGAATATGGTGGAGGAGGGTACCGCACACGGCTAAGGAATGATCCGTAGATCAACTTGTGTGTCATGGGGTGTCCCCCTGCCCCCGTATATAAAGGAGCAAGGGGGGAGGAGGCCGGCCCTAGGAGGGGGCACGCCAAGTGTGGTGTCCTACTAAGACTCCCTAGTCCTAGTAGGATTCCACCTCCCTTGTTGGAGTAGGAGAAGGGAAGAGGGGAGAGAAGAAGAAGGAAGAGGGGCTGCGCCCTTTTCCAGTCGGACCGAGAGGGCGAGGCCTCCTTCCTTTTGGCCTTTCTCCTCTATTCCCGTATGGCCCAATAAGGCCCATATACTCCCCGGCGAATTCCCGTAACTCTCTGGTACTCCGAAAAATACCCGAATCACTCGGAACCTTTCCGAACTCCGAATATAGTCGTCCAATATATCGATCTTTACGTCTCAACCATTTCGAGACTCCTCGTCATGTCCCCGATCTCATCCGGGACTCCGAACTCCTTCGGTAATCAAAACTTATAAACTCATAATAAAACTGCGATTGTAATGTTAAGCGTGCGGACCCTACGGGTTCGAGAACTATACAGACATGAGCTAGAACTATTCTCGGTCAATAACCAATAGCGGAACCTGCATGCTCATATTGGCTCCTACATATTCTACGAAGATCTTTATCGGTCAAACCGCATAACAACATACGTTGTTCCCTTTGTCATCGGTATGTTACTAGCCCGAGATTCGATCGTCGGTATCTCAATACCTAGTTCAATCTCGTTATCGGCAAGTCTCTTTACTCGTTACGTAATGCATCATTTCGTAACTAACTCATTAGCTACATTGCTTGCAAGGCTTATAGTGATGTGCATTACCGAGAGGGCCGAGAGATACCTCTCCGACAATCGGAGTGACAAAACCTAATCTCGAAATACGCCAACCCAACATGTACCTTCAGAGACTCCTGTAGTACTCCTTTATAATCACCCAGTTACATTGTGACGTTTGGTAGCACCAAAGTGTCCCTCCGATAAGCAGGAGTTGCATAATCTCATAGTTACAGGAACATGTATAAGTCATGAAGAAAGCAATAGCAACATACTAAACGATCAAGTGCTAGGCTAACGGAATGGGTCATATCAATCACATCATTCTCCTAATGATGTGATGCCATTAATCAAATGACAACACATGTCTATGGTTAGGAAACATAACCATCTTTGATTAATGAGCTAGTCAAGTAGAGGCATACTGGTGACTATATGTTTGTCTATGTATTCACACATGTATTATGTTTTCGGTTAATACAATTCTAGCATGAATAATAAACATTTATCATGAAATAAGGAAATAAATAATAACTTTATTATTGCCTCTAGGGCATATTTCCTTCAGTCTCCCACTTGCACTAGAGTCAATAATCTAGTTCATATCGCCATGTGATTTAACACCAATATTCATATCTGTATATGATTAACACCCATAGTTCACATCGTCATGTGACCAACACCCAAATGGTTTACTAGAGTCAATAATCTAGTTCACATCGCTATGTGATAAACACCCAAAGCGTACTAAGGTGTGATCATGTTTTGCTCGTGAGAGAAGCTTAGTCAACAGGTTGCATCATATTGAGCCGTATGTATTTTGCAAATATTCTATGTCTACAATGTTACTTGCGGAGCTACTCTAGCTAATTGCTCCACTTTCAATATGTATCCAGATTGAGACTTAGAGTCATCTGGATCGGTGTAAAAGCTTGCACCGATGTAACTCTTTACGATGGGCTCTTTTATCACCTCCATAATCGAGAAATATTTCCTTAATCCTCACTAAGGATATTCTTGACCAATGTCGATGATCTACTCCTAGATCACTATTGTACTCCTTTCCAAATTGAGCAAGGTATACAATAGGTGCGGTACATAGCATAGCATACTTTATAGAACCTATGGTGAGGCATAGGAATGACTTTCATTCTCTTTCTATTTTACATTGTTGTCGGGATTTGAGTCTTACTCAATTTCATACCTTTGCAACACAGGCAAGAACTCTTTCTTTGACTGTTCCATTTTGAACTATTTCAAAATCTTGACAAGGTATGTACTTATTGAAACCTTATCAAGCGTCTTGATCTATCTCAATAGATCTTGATGCTCAATATGTAAGTAGCTTTACTGAGGTCTTTCTTTTAAAGAACTCCTTTCAAATACTCCTTTATGCTTGACAGAAAAATTCTACATCATTTCTGATCAACCATATGTAACTCACATATACTTATCAGAAAGCTTGTAGTGCTCCCACTCACTTCATTGTAAATACAGGCTTCACTGCAAGTCCGTATAAAACTATATGCTTTGATCAATTTATCAAAGCGTATATTCCAACTCCGAGATGCTTGCACCAGTCCATAAATGGATCGCTGGAGCTTGCACACTTTGTTAGCACCTTTTGGATCGACAAAACCTACTGGTTGCATCATATACAACTATTCTTTTAGAAATGCAGTTTTGACATCCATTTGCCAGATTTCATAAAATGTGGCAATTGCTAACATGATTCGGACAGACTTTAAGCATCGATAGAGTGAGAAAAAACTCATCGTAGTCAACATCTTGAACTTTGTCAAAAACCTTTTTCGACAAGTCTAGATTTGTATATAGTAACACTACTATCAACGTCCGTCTTCCTCTTGAAGATCCATTTATTTTCTATGGCTTGCCGATCATCGGGCAAGTCCACCAAAGTCCACACTTTGTTCTCATACATGGATCCTATCTCAGATTTCATGGCCTCTAGCCATTTCACGGAATCTGGGCTCATCATTGCTTCCTCATAGTTCATAGGTTTATCATGGTCTAGTAACATGACTTTCAGAACAGGATTACCGTACCACTCTGGTGCGGACCGTACTCTGGAAGACCTACGAGGTTCTGTAGTAACTTGATCTGAAGTTTCATGATCATCATCATTAGTTTCCTCACTAATTGGTGTAGGAATCACTGGAACTAATTTCAGTGATGAACTATTTTCCAATTCGGGAGAAGGTACAGTTACCTCATCAAGTTCTACTTTCCTCCCACTCACTTCTTTCGAGAGAAACTCCTTCTCTAGAAAGGATCCATTTTTAACAATGAATATCTTGCCTTCGGATCTGTGATAGAAGGTGTACCCAACAGTTTCCTTTGGGTATTCTATGAAGACGCACTTCTCCGATTTGGGTTCGAGCTTATCTAGTTAAAAACCTTTTTCATATAAGCATCGCAACTCCAAACTTTAAGAAACGACAGCTTAGGTTTACTACTAAACCATAGTTCATAGAGTGTCGTCTCAACGGATTTAGATGGTGCCCTATTAAACGTGAATGCAGTTGTCTCTAATGCATAACCCCGAAACGATAATGGTAAATCAATAAGATACATCATAGATCGCACCATATCTAGTAAAGTACGATTACGACGTTCGGACACACCATAACGTTGTGGTGTTCCAGGTGGCGTGAGCTGTGAAACTATTTCAATTGTTTCAAATGAAGACCAAACTCGTAACTCAAATATTCGTCTCCACGATCAGATTGTAGAAACTTTATTTTTCTTGTTACGATGATTTTCCACTTCACTCTGAAATTCTTTGAACTTTTAAAATGTTTCAGACTTATGTTTCATCAAGTAGATATACCCATATCTGCTCAAATCATCTGTGAAGGTCAGAAAATAACGATACTTGCCACGAGCATCAACACTCATTGGATCGCATACATCGGTATGTATTATTTCCAATAAGTCAGTAGCTTGTTCCATTGTTCTGGAGAACGGAGTTTTAGTCATCTTGCCCAAAAGGCACGGTTCGCAAGCATCAAATGATTCATAACCAAGTGATTCCAAAAATCCATCTTTATGGAGTTTCTTCATGCGCTTTACACCGATATGACCCAAACAGCAGTGCCACAAATAAGATGCACTATCATTATTAACTTTTCATCTTTTGGCATCAATATTATGAATATGTGTATTACTATGATCGAGATCCAACAAACTATTTTTATTGGGTGTATGACCATTGAAGGTCTTATTCATGTAAACAGAATAACAATTTATTCTCTAACTTTAAATGAATAACCATATTGCAATAAACATGATCAAATCATATTCATGCTCAACGCAAATGCCAAATAACATTTATTTAGGTTTAACATTGATCCCGAAAGTATAGGGAGTGTGCGATGATGATCATATCTATATTGGAACTACTTCCAACACTCATCATCACTTCACCCTCAACTAGTCTCTGTTTATTCTGGAACTCCTGTTTCGAGTTATTAATCTTAGCAACCGAACAAGTATCAAATACTCAGGGGCTACTATAAACACTAGTAAGGCACACATCAAACACCTGTATATCAAATATACCCTTGTTCACTTTGCCATCCTTCTTATCCACTAAATATTTGAGGGCATTTCCGCTTCGATGATCACTTCCTTTGCGATTAAGCACTCGGTTTCAGAGCTATGGTCCAGCTTTGGGCTTCTTCGCAGGAGTGACAACTTGCTTGTCTTTCCACTTGAAGTTCCCCTTTCTTTCCCTTTGCCCTTTTCTTGAAACTAGTGATCTTGTAAACCATAAACACTTGATGCTCTTTCTTGATTTCTACTTGCGTCGATTTCAACATCACGAAGAGCTCGGGAATCGTTTTCGTCATCCCTTGCATACTATAGTTCATCACGAAGTTCTAGTAACTTAGTGATGGTGACTAGAAATTCATCAATCACTATCTTATCGGAAGATTAACTCCCACTTGATTCAAGCGATTGAAGTACCCGGACAATCTAAGCACATGCTCACTAGTTGAGCGATTCTCCTCCATCTTTTAGCTATAGAACTTGTTGGAGACTTCATATCTCTCAACTCGGTATTTGCTTGAAATATTAACTTCAATTCTGGAACATCTCATATGGTCCATGACGTTCAAAATGTCTTTGAAGTCCCGATTCTAAGCCGTTAAGCATGGTGCACTAAACTATCAAGTAGTCATCATATTGAGCTAATAGCGTTCATAATATGCATATCTGCTCACGCAATATGTTTGTCACCTAGCGGTGCATCAAGGATATAATTCTTACGTGCAGCAATGAGGATAAACCTCAGATCACGGATCCAATCCGCATCATTGCTACTAACATCTTTCAACACAATTTTCTCTAGGAACAAATCAAAATAAACATCTGAAAGCAACAACGCAAGCTATTGATCTACAACATAATTTGCAAAATACTACGGGACTAAGTTCATGATAAATTTAAGTTCAATTAATCATATTACTTAAGAACTCCCACTTAGATAGACATCCCTCTAATCCTCTAAGTGATTACGTGATCCATATCAACTACACCATGTCCGATCGTCATGTGAGATGGAGTAGTTTCAATGGTGAACATCAATATGTTGATCATATCTACTATATGATTCACGCTCGACCTTTCGGTCTCCGTGTTCCGAGGCCATATCATTATATGCTAGGCTCGTCAAGTTTAACCTGAGTATTCCGCGTGTGCAACTGTTTTGCACCCGTTGTATTTGAACGTAGGGCCTATCACACCCGATCATCACGTGGTGTCTCAGCACGAAGAACTTTCGCAATGGTGCATACTCAGGGTGAACACTTCTTGATAATTTAGTGAGAGATCATCTTAAAATGCTACCATAAATCAAAGCAAGATAAGATGCATAAAGAATAAACATCACATGCAATCAATATAAGTGATATGATATGGCCATCATCATCTTGTGCTTGTGATCTCTATCTTCGAAGCGCCATCATGATCACCATCGTCACTGGCGCGACACCTTGATCTCCATCGTAGCATCATTGTCGTTACGCCATCTATTGCTACTACGACTATCGCTACCGCTTAGTGATAAAGTAAAGCAATTACAGGGCATTTGCATTTCATACAATAAAGCGACAACCATATGGCTCCTGCCAGTTGCCGATAAATTCGGTTACAAAACATGATCATCTCATACAATAAAATATAGCATCACGTCTTGACCATATCACATAACAACATGCCCTGCAAAAACAAGTTAGACGTCCTCTACTTTGTTGTTGCAAATTTTACGTGGCTGCTACGGGCTTAGCAAGCACCGTTCTTATCTACGCATCAAAACCACAACGATAGTTCGTCAAGTTAGTGTTGTTTTAACCTTCGCAAGGACGGGCGTAGCACACTCGATTCAGCTAAAGTGAGAGAGCGAGACACCGCTTGATCACCTTTAAGCACGAGTGCTCGTAGCAGTGAAACCAGTCTCGCGTAAGCGTCTGGCGTAATGTCGGTCGGGCGCTTCATCTCACAATACCGCTGAGCCAAAGAATGACATCTTTGGTAAGCGGTATGACTTGTATCGCCCACAACTCACTTGTTTCTACTCGTGCATATGACATCTACGCATAAAACCTGGCTCGATACCCTTTGTTGGGGAGCGAGTAATTTCAAAAAATTCCTACGTACACGCAAGATCATGGTGATGGCATAGCAACGAGAGGGGAGAGTGTTGTCCACGTACCCTCGTAGACCGTAAGCGGAAGCGTTATGACAACGCGGTTGATGTAGTCATACGTCTTCACGATCCGACCGATCCAAGTACCGAACATACGGCACCTCCGAGTTCAGCACACGTTCAGCTCGATGAGGATCCCCGGACTACGATCCAGCAAAGTGTCGAGGATGAGTTCCTTCAGCACGATGGCGTGGTGACGATGATGATGCTCTACCGGCGCAGGGCTTCACCTAAGCTCCGCGACGATATGACCGAGGTGGAATATGGTGGAGGGGGGCACCGCACACGGCTAAGGAACGATCCGTAGATCAACTTGTGTGTCATGGGGTGTCCCCCTGCCCCCGTATATAAAGGAGCAAGGGGGGAGGAGGCCGGCCCTAGGAGGGGGCGCGCCAAGTGTGGAGTCCTACTAGGACTCCCTAGTCCTAGTAGGATTCCACCTCCCTTGTTGGAGTAGGAGAAGGGGAAAGGGGGAGAGGAAGAAGGAAGGGGGCTGCCCTTGTCCAGTCGGACGGAGGGGGCGCAGCCTCCTTCCTTTAGTCTTTCTCCTCTATTCCCGTATGGCCCAATAAGGCCCATATACTCCCGGCGAATTCCGTAACTCTCCGGTACTCGAAAAATACCGAATCACTCGGAACCTTTCCGAACTCGAATATAGTCATCCAATATATCGATCTTTACATCTCGACCATTTCGAGACTCCTCGTCATGTCCCCGATCTCATCCGGGACTTCGAACTCCTTCGGTACATCAAAACTTATAAACTCATAATAAAACTGTCATCGTAATGTTAAGCATGCGGACCCTACGGGTTCGAGAACTATGTAGACATGACCTAGAACTATTCTTGGTCAATAACCAATAGCGGAACCTGGATGCTCATATTGGCTCCTACATATTCTATGAAGATCTTTATCGGTCAAACCGCATAACAACATACGTTGTTCCCTTTGTCATCGGTATGTTACTTGCCCGAGATTCGATCGTCGGTATCTCAATACCTAGTTCAATCTCGTTACCGGCAAGTCTCTTTACTCGTTACGTAATGCATCATTCCGTAACTAACTCATTAGCTACATTGCTTGCAAGGCTTATAGTGATGTGCATTATCGAGAGGGCCAGAGATACCTCTCCGGCAATCGGAGTGACAAAACCTAATCTCGAAATCGCCAACCCAACATGTACCTTCGGAGACATCTGTAGTACTCCTTTATAATCACCCGATTACGTTGTGGCGTTTGGTAGCACCAAAGTGTTCCTCCGTAAGCGGAGTTGCATAATCTCATAGTTACACGACCATGTATAAGTCATGAAGAAAGCAATAGCAACATACTAAACGATCAAGTGCTAGGCTAACGGAATGGGTCATATCAATCACATCATTCTCCTAATGATGTGATCCCATTAATCAAATGACAACACATGTCTATGGTTAGGAAACATAACCATCTTTGATTAATGAGCTAGTCAAGCAGAGGCATACTAGTGACTATATGTTTGTCTATGTATTCACACATGTATTATGTTTCCGGTTAATACAATTCTAGCATGAATAATAAACATTTATCATGAAATAAGGAAATAAATAATAACTTTATTATTGCCTCTAGGGCATATTTCCTTCAGTTATATTGTCATAGATCCTTCAACATGTGGTGCTTGCCCCTATCTTTGCTAGCCAAAAACTCTACACTAAGTAGAGATACTACTTGTGCATCCAAAACACTTAACCAAAATCTTGTTTGAGAGTCCACCATACCTACCTATGGATGGAGTAAGATCCTTCAAGCAAGTTGTCATCGATGCAAAAAGGGCAATAAAAATTGCTTCTAAAAGGGTAAGATCATTTAGTGTAAGGGAAAATTGAGCGTTGTACGAACTTGTGATGGCGAAGAATAAAAGCGACAGACTACATAATAAAGGTTCCCATCACAAGCGGCAATATAACGTGACGTTCTCTTGCACTAAGGGGTTGAGCATACAAACAAAAAGCGCATGGCAACCTCTGCTTCCCTCTGCGAAGGGCCTATCTTTTACTTTCACGTATTACCTTCTTGCAAGAGTCAAAGTTTTTCTCTGTATTCCTTTTATTTTTCTCCTTTGGCAAGTATCATGTGGTGGGGAAAGATCTAGGCACATATATCCAGTTGAATGTGGGTAGCATGAGTATTTATTGTTGACATTACCCTTGAGGTGAATGCATTGAGAGCCAAAACTATAAGCCCCTATCTTTCTATGTGTCCGGTTGAAACGGTTTGCTCATGTGTACATGGTGAGTGTTAGCAATCATAGAAGACTAAATGATGGTTGAGTATGTGGACTTGCCTAAAGGCTCCAATACATGACCCTTCCTGAAAAGATGATGAATTATAGTTGCAAAGTTGACTGAGAACATAGTTTGTTGGTTTCCAATAAAGTTTATGCTTTATACTTCGATGTTGTGATGAATTGTCACTTGTTCATGAGAAGTCTATGATAAAAGTTTTATGTTAAGGTTTGTTGCTATTATAATAAGTTACATGATGCTGCTATGTCCGTATTTTTGTTTTTATCGACACCTCTCTCTCTCTAAGCATGTGGACATGTTTTTTGATTTCAGTTTTTGCTTGAGGACAAGCGAGGTCTAAGCTTGGGGGAGTGATACGTCCATTTTGCATCATGTTTTCCTACTGTTTATTTATGTTGTTTTAATGTATAATAATGATTTTTGGAGTAATTCTAATGCATTTTCTCTCATAATATGCAAGGTATACACAAAGGGGGAGAATTCTGGCAGCTGGAAATCTGGACCTGAAACAGCTACGTCAAGGTACCTATTCCGCACAACTCCAAATGAGATAAAACTTCACGAGCATTTTTAATGGAATAAATTAAAAAAGTTTGGAGTCAATAAATACCAGAGGGGCCCACCAGCTGGGCACAACCCACCTGGGCACACCAGGGAGCCCAGGTGTGCCCTAGTGGGTTGTGTCACCCAGGCCCACCTCTGGTGCCCCTCTTCTGGTATATAAGTCATTTTGTCCTAGAAAAAATCAGAGGAGGACTTTCGGGATGAAGCGCCGCTGTCTCGAGGCGGAACCTGGGTAGGAGCACTTTTGCCCTCCAGCGGAGTGATTCCGCCGGGGGAACTTCCCTCCCGGAGGGGGAAATCATCATCATCATCATCATGACCAACAACTCACCCATCTTGGGGAGAGCTATCTTCATCAACATCTTAAACAACACCAACTCCTCTCAAACCCGAGTTCATCTCTTGTGTTCAATATTTGTACCGGAACTATAGATTGGTGCTTGTGGATGACTAGTAGTGTTGGTTACATCTTATAATTGATTACTATATGGTTTATTTGGTGGAAGATTATATGTTCAAATCCATTATGATATTTAATACCCCTCTGATCTTGAGCATTATTATCATTTGTGAGTAGTTACTTTCATTCTTGAGGTCATGGGAGAAATCATGTTGCAAGTAAGCATGTGAACTTGATATGTGTTCAATACTTTGATGATATGTATGTTGTGATTCCCTTGGTGGTGTCATGTGAACGTCGACTACATGACACTTCACCCTATTTGGGCCTAAGGGAATGCATTGTGGATTAGTTATTAGATGATGGGTTGCGAGAGTGACAGAAGCTTAAACCCAAGTTTATGCACTATTCCCTAAGGGACCGATTGGATCCAAAAGTTTAATGCTATGGTTAGAATTTATTCTTAATACTTTTCTCGTAGTTGCAGATGCTTGCGCGAGGGTTAATCATAAGTAGGAGGTTTGTTCAAGTAGGAACAACACCTAAGCACCGGTCCACCCACATACCAAATTATCAAAGTAGCGAACATGAATTAAGCCAACATGATGAAAGTGACTAGATGAAATTCCCGTGTACCCTCAAAAACACCATGCTTATCATAAGAGACCGTTTTGGCCTGTCCTTTGCCTCAAAAGGATTGGGCTACCTTGCTGCACTTTTGTTACTACTATCGTTACTTGCTCGTTACAAATTATCTTGCTATCAAACTACTCCGCTACTTACAATTTTAGCACTTGCAGACATTAGCTTGCCGAAAACCACTTGTCATTTCCTTCTGCTCCTCGTTGGGTTCGACACTCTTACTTATCGAAAAGGCTACAATTGACCCCATATACTTGTGGGTCATTGTTGGGGAACATAGTAATTTCAAAAAATTCCCTACGCACACGCAAGATCATGGTGATGCATAGCAACGAGAGGGGAGAGTGTCGTCCACGTACCCTCGTAGACCGAAAGCGGAACCATTAGCATAACACGGTTGATGTAGTCGTACGTCTTCACGATCCGACCGATCAAGTATCGAACGTACGACACCTCCGAGTTCAGCACACATTCAGCTCGATGACGTCCCACGAACTCCTATCTAGCAGAGCTTTGCGGGAGAGTTCCGTCAGCACGATGGCGTGATGACGGTATTGATGATGCTACCGATGCAGGGCTTCGCCTAAGCACCGTTATGATATTACTGAGGTGGAATATGGTGGAGGGGGGGGGGCACCGCACACGGCTAAGAGATCAAGAGATCAATTGTTGTGCCTAGATGTGCCCCCTGCCCCCGTATATGAAGGAGCAAGGGGGAGGCCGGCCATCCCTTTGGGGTGCGCCAAGGAGGGGGAAGTCCTCCTAGTAGGAGTAGGACTCCCCTTTCCTAGTCCAACTAGGAAGAGGGAAGGGGGAAGGAAAGAGAGGGAAAGAGGAGAAGAAAGGGGTGCGCCCCTTCCCTAGTCCAGTCGGACCCCTCATGGGGGGCGCCACCTCTGGGTTGTTGCCCTCTCTCTCCCCTAAAGCCCACTAAGGCCCAATACTCCCCCGGGGGGTTCCGGTAACCCCTCCGGCACTCCGGTTTTCTCCGAAACTACCCGGAACACTTTCGGTGTCCGAATATAGTCGTCCAATATATCAATCTTTACTTCTCGACCATTTCGAGACTCCTCTTCATGTTCATGATCATATCCAGGACTCCGAACTATCTTCGGTACATCAAAACACAAAAACTCATAATACCGATCGTCACCGAACTTTAAGCGTGCGGACCCTAAGGGTTCGAGAACTATGTAGACATGACCGAGACACATCTACGGTCAATAACCAATAGCAGAACCTGGATGCTCATATTGGCTCCCACATATTCTTCGAAGATCTTTATCGGTCAAACCGCATAACTACATACGTTGTTCCCTTTGTCATCGGTATGTGTAGGACCTTGAGAAGAGGTGTCTAAAGGGGGGGGGGTGATTAGACACTAAGTACCAAAGTTGCAGTTTTTAATTTTCCTTAAGTTTAAGTGGAGTTTAGGCACAAGTTTAACATTCACAATACATATCAAGCAAGCATGCAAAGAGTTTATGAGCAGCGGAAAGTAAAGCATGCAACTTGCAAGAATGTAAAGGGAAGGGTTTTGGAGGATTCAAACGCAATTGGAGACACGGATGTTTTTGGCGTGGTTCCGATAGGTGGTGCTATCGTACATCCACGTTGATGGAGACTTCAACCCACGAAGGGTGACGGTTGCGCGGGTCCACGGAGGGATCCACCCACGAAGGGTCCACAAAGAAGCAACCTTGTCTATCCCACCATGGCCGTCGCCCATGAAGGACTTGCCTCACTACCGGTAGATCTTCACGAAGTAGGCGATCTCCTTGCCCTTACAAACTCCTTGGTTCAACTCCACAATCTTGTCGGAGGCTCCCAAGTGACACCTAGCCAATCTAGGAGACACCACTCTCCAAGAAGTAACAAATGGTGCGTTGATGATGAACTCCTTGCTCTTGTGCTTCAAATGATAGTCTCCCCAACACTCAACTCTCTCTCATAGGTTTTGGATCTGGTGGAAAGAATATTTGAGTGGAAAGCAACTTGGGGAAGGCTAGAGATCAAGATTCATATGGTAGGAATGGAATATCTTGGCCTCAACACATGAGTAGGTAGTTCTCTCTCAGAAAATGTATGCTGGAAGTGTAGGTTCAGTCTGATGGCTCTCTCCACGAATGAAGAGGAGGTGGAGGGGCATATATAGCCTCCACACAAAATCTAACCGTTACACACAATCTAACAAACTCGGTGGGACCGAATCAACAAACTCGGTCGGACCGATTTAGTAAACCTAGTGACCATTAGGATTTTCGGTGGGACCGACATGCAACTCGGTAGGACCGATATGGTTAGGGTTAGGGCATAACGTAATCTCGGTGAGACCGATTACACAAACTCGGTGAGACCGATTTTGGTAATTAGATAACCAGAGAGTTGGTTAGGCAAACTCGGTTGGACCGATTACACAAACTCGGTGGGACCGATTTTGGTAATGAGTCAACCAGGAAGTTTGCATTGTAATCTCGGTAGTACCGATTGCTCAAACTCGGTTAGACCGATTTTGGTAATGGACATACACAGAGAGATTACAATCCCATCTCGGTAGGACCGAGATCCCTATCGGTGAGACCGATTTGCCTAGGGTTTGTGGCAGTGGCTATGACATCCAAACTCGGTGGCGCCGGATAGAAAGGATCAGTGGGGCCGAATTTGACTTTAGGTTTAGGACATATGTGTGGAAGTGGGAAAGTAGTTGAGGGTTTTGGAGCATATCACTAAGCACTGTGGAGCAAGAAACTCATTAAGCAACTCCTCATCCCTTCTTGATAATATTGGCTTTTCCTATAGACTTAATGTGATCTTGGATCACTAAAATGTAAAATGAAGAGTCTTGAGCTTGAGCCAATCCTTTGTCCTTAGCATCTTGAAGGAGTTCCCACATCCTTTAGTCCATGCCACTCCATTGTTGAACTTATCTGAAACATACTAGATAAAAGTGCTAGTCCAACAAAAGATATATTGACATTAATTACCAAAACCACCTAGGGAGCACTTGTGCTTTCAATCTCCCCCTTCTTGGTAATTGATGGCAACATACATCAAAGCTTTAGATAAAGATATAAAGAATAGCAAGTAAAGCTTTGGTAAGACATGTGACAAGCATAGGCTCCCCCTACATGTATGCAATCATGTGAATATGGAATATAGAAGCATGTGAGAGCATAAACATGATAGAGCAGGCAATGTGTTACATGTATCTTGGTCATATGCATCCGAGCAAAGAATATTAAAGAAAATACCTTCATGCCCATGAGTCCTTCTTGCAAACAGTATGTACATCAGCAAGAATTCCTCATACACATGATTGTGATGCATATACTTACCTTGTAGTCTTGAGTAGGCTTAGGATAGAATGAACCTGCGTAAACAAGGTTAGATAACACAGATGCACCTACTAGCCAGAGCAAACAAAAGAAACTACAAGAATACCAAGACTGGGATGACATGTAGAGAGTGAGTACTAAGTACCACATTGGATTAGACATGTCCCCAAGAGTAAAGATATGCAATGAATTTAAATGATTTCTTTCCCTTAGATGTCTTGCTCCCCCTGAATCTAGCATGGGATACTGGGAGAAGATAGGGAAAAGAAAATCAGAGCTGAAAGATATGAATGATGAACAGAGCTAATGCAAGCTAATGCAAATAAGCACAACAGATCATATGAACATGTCTCTCCCCTCAAGAAGACATGTGGCATCTCTCCTCTTGAACACCAAGCATCTAGGATCCTTGAGAAATACTTTCTACTTAAGTATTCTCTCCCCCTGGAGATCTCTCTCCCTCTAAGGATCTCTCTCTCCCCAAGGAGGTGATATACTCTTTCTCTGATGTGATCTCTCTCTGAATGATAAGCTTTGATGTGATCTCTCTCTCCCCCTTTGACATCAATTTCCAAGAAGGGTCTTCTGGAATCTGTCTAATGGGTTTGGTCCTAGAGACGCAGCACAAAGCAATGATAAAAATGTGATGCTTGAAGAGGACAAGATTCATTGAGTGGAGCTGGATCAGAAGAAACATAGAATATGTGGCAAACTGTTTTTCCTGATGTGAAATCGGTGGCACCGAGTGATATGCTCCGGTTGTACCGAAAGGATTCGGTTGGAACAAAAACAACAAATCGGTGAAACCGAGTTCGTCGCAGAGAAAACACTTGTCACCTCAGCTCACTAGACTAGTAAGATCTCACAAAGATTTGCAAGGAATTTACTGAAGGATATGCAACGAATTGGAATGCATAAAAATGCAGAGCAAACAAAAGGAATCTAGATGAAGTTTGAAAGGGGAAACAAATATGCATGAGACAAATGCAAAAACACAGAAAAGAACACAAGAGAACTTCATCTAGAGATGGTCGGCGACAAAGTCACCTATGTTAGAGTATATTAACTTAGGAGTCAAGTGAGATCACTTGATCATAGGTCATACTCATCATTTAAGCTCAAAATGGGGTTACCATTTTTCGTTTAAGCATCTTGATGTATTCACATCTTGTCAAGTTGCTTTTGCTCATAACTTGGAGTAAAGCTTCTCTAAGATGGAATAGCATACCTTGGTTGGTGGTGTTGTCCATGTAGTTGAACTTGTGTGGGTTGCTCAAGGTTGATGTAGCTCATCAAGAATTTGGAGCACCACTTGGAATTTGAGTCCATCTACCTACATGGGTTAGTTCTTGCAAGGAAGAGCACTTGTGTATCCAAAAATGGCAATCATGAAGCTCAACATAGAATTTGTCAAAGGATATTTTTGAGTGGTTCCGTGATTCCTTGTCTTCAACCACCATAGTGTAGAGACTTGGTGATGTAGAGATTGTTCAAGATGTGAGTAGATTACAATCTCATGGAATTTGATTCCACCACGTACCTACATGGGTTAGATACATGCAAGATGCAAATATATCCAAGACATAAGATTTTCATCATAAGAGAAATATCAAGGATTAGTTATAAGCTCATGTCTTGCATGTATCCAATGGAGTTTCTACTCCAAGTTTGAAGCATCAATGATGTTCAATTCTCCTCTTAACCTGCAAAACACTTTCTCATCAAGAGGTTTAGTGAATATATCCGCTAATTACTTTTCGGTGCGAACATGCTTAAGATCAATGTCACCCTTAGCAACATGATCTCGAATGAAATGATGACGAACTTCAATATGCTTAGTTCGAGAATGTTGCACAGGATTATGACCAATTTTGATAGCACTTTCATTGTCACAAAGTAATGGAACATGTCTCACATATATCCCATAATCTTTAAGAGTTTGGGTCATCCAAAGTAATTGAGCACAACATGAACCAGCGGCAATGTATTCCGCTTCAGCGGTGGATAAGGATACCGAGTTTTGTTTCTTGGAGGACCAAGACACAAGAGATCTACCAAGAAATTGACAAGTACCCGAAGTGGACTTTCTATCAACCTTCTCTCCAGCATAGTCCGAGTCGGAATAGCCAACAAGATCGAAGGAGGCCCTCTTAGGATACCAAATGCCAAAATTTGGTGTATGGATTAAGTATCTCACTATCCTTTTCACGGCCTTAAGATGACATTCTTTAGGAGTAGCTTGATATCGTGCACACATGCACACGCTTAGCATGATATTGGGACGTGAAGCACATAGATATAACAATGAACCAATCATAGAGCGATAAACCTTTTGATCAACCGGTTCACTATCTTTGGTCAAGTCAAGATATCCACTAGTAGGCATGGGTGTAGTCATACCTTTGCATTCTTGCATATTGAACTTCTTGAATAAGTCCTTGGTGTACTTCGTTTGAGAAACAAAGGTACCTTCCTTAGTTTGCTTGATTTGCAACCCAAGGAAGAATTTGAGTTCACTCATCATAGACATCTCAAACTTCCCCGACATTAGCTTCCCAAACTTTTCACTAAAATGAGGGTTAGTTGAACCAAATATAATATCATCAACATAGATTTGGCACACAAATAGTTCTCCATTAACCCTTTTAGTGAAAATAGTAGAATCAATTTTCCCAATTTCAAAGCATTTTTTCAATAAGGAACTTGGTCAAGCATTTATACCATGCTCTAGGAGCTTGTTTAAGACCATAAAGAGCTTTGTGAAGTTTGTAAACATGATTGGGTTTCTTAGGATTGACAAAGCCAGGAGGTTGCTTAACATAAACTTCCTCCTCTATTTCACCATTTAGAAAAGCACTTTTAATGTCCATTTGGTACAAGGTGATATCATGATGATTATCATAGGCAAGTAAAATGCGAATGGACTCAAGTCTAGCAACGGGAGCGTAAGTCTCACCATAGTCCATACCTTCGACTTGTGTGTAGCATTGGGCGACGAGACGTGCTTTGTTGCGAACTACTTGTCCATCTTCATCTTGCTTATTGTGAAACACCCATTTGGTACGATGATGTTGTGGTTGTTGTCGGGCTTCTCAACCAATGTCCAAACTTGGTTCCTCTCAAAGTTGTGTAGCTCTTCATGCATAGCATTTATCCAATCCGGATCTTCCAATGCTTCTTCAACCTTCATAGGTTCAATGCTAGAGATGAAAGAATAGTTTTCACAAAAGTTAGCTAAACGAGTTTTAGAGCGAGTGATTCTCCCGGTTTGAATGTCATTGTAGATTTGCTCGACGGGATGATCTTTAGCAATTCTTGCTCGAACTCGTGAAAGCTTTTGCTTGGGTCTTTGTTGAACATCTTCTTCACCTTGTTCTTCTTCTTGGCCTTCTTCATTGTTGGCGTTGTCGTTCTCTTGTCGTGGTGGAGAAGGAGGTTGTTGACGTTCATCTTGATGCACTTCCTCGTTTTCTTCATCTTGGTGTGTCCCACTTGTGGATACTTCCGTATCAACTCTTGGTTCACCTTGTCGTGAACTAGAAGCTTCCACTTGGACGGACGAGGTACTCTCCTTCACCTCCGTTGGACGGACCTTGCCAATAGACAAGTCGTGGATTGCTTCCTAAGGATCTTTGTCTCCTACATCAATTGGCAATTGCTCTACTTGCGAGCCGTTAGATTCATCAAACTTCACATCTACCGTCTCTTCAACCTTTCGGGTGAAATTGTTGTAGACACGGTAAGTGTGAGAGTTTGAGCCATAACCTAGTAGGAAACCTTCATGAGACTTAGGAGCAAATTTAGAACGATGATGCTTATCAAGAATGTAGCACTTTGAGCCGAATACTCGAAAGTATCCAACTTGGGGTTTGTTATCGGTGAGGAGCTCGTATTCCGTCTTGCTGAGTAGCTTGTGAAGATACAAGCGATTTGTTGCATGACAAGCTGTCTCAACCGCTTCTGCCCAAAAGTGCTTCGGTGTCTTGTACTCATCAAGCATCATTCTCGCCATTTCGATGAGTGTCCGGTTCTTCCTCTCAACAACTCCGTTTTGTTGAGGTGTGTACGTAGCCGAGAACTCGTGTGAAATCCCTTCTTCGTCAAGAAAGGTGTCCACGTTCGCGTTCTTGAACTCCATTCCGTTGTCGCTGTGAACCTTCTTGATCATCACTTCAAATTGATTTTGGGCCTTCCTAGCAAAGTTTTTGAAGATCTTTTGGACCTGCGATTTATCATCGAGAAAGAACACCCACGTAAATCTTGAAAAATCATCAACTATAACTAGACCAAAAGAATTTCCACCGAGACTCTTGTAAGAGTTGGGACAAAAAAGATCCATGTGAAGTAGCTCGAGTGGCCTCCTTGTGGTCATGATGTTCTTCACGGGATGCCTTCCTCCAACCTGTTTACCTGCCTGACAAGCACTACAAAGTCTATCCTTATCAAATATGACATCGTTAACTCCAAGAATATGATTTCCTTTAATAAGCTTGTCAAGGTTTCGCATACCAACAGGACCTAGTTGTCTATGCCATAACCAACCCTTTTGAGGATTTAGCAATGAAGCAAGTTTTAGGTTGAACCTTTTTAGTGAAATCAACAATGTATAGATCACCTCTACGCACACCGGTAAAGACCATTTTATGATTGTCTCGACAAAACACTTGGTAATCTACTTCAGTAAATAGGACATTGAAACCGAAATCAGCAAGTCTAGATACTGAAAGTAAGTTGTATCCAAGAGATTCAACGAGCATGACATTTTATATGGAGCTATCATGTGATATGGCCACCTTACCGAGGCCAACCACCTTACCCTTTGAGTTGTCACCGAAAGTGACATACTTTCGAGGACTATTATTTTTAGCAAGCTCACGAAACATGTCTTTATCTTCGGTCATGTGATCGGTACATCCACTATCAAGAACCCATTCCTTTCCTCCTGACATGTATCCCCGAAGATTTTCCATAAGACCAAAATGTCTCATTGCATCATCAAGATCGAAGTCACTATCATCATCCTCATCATAGTATCCATGTTCAACATTGTCATGTGGTGGATCAAGTCCTAGAGAGGGTAATTCGTTAGAGTGAGTTTGACAATGATCTTGCTTATGAATTTTTATAGCTTCGGAAATAATATCACTAATAATTCCAACATCTCCTTTGGCACGCATAAGGTTAGTAAGCTCAAATAGACGATCACCAAACAAAGGATCACTAGCATTCATCTTACTCAAGGCAATAGACTTATGGAGAATTTCATCAAGATTTTTCAAGGAATAATTTGGAAACCGTTCCTCAAGAAATTTCCATATAGTGTAGGCACACTTAAGAGTAGGCAAACATCCAATCAAGTTTCTAGGCAATCCTCTAATGATAAGTTCGACAGTTCTAAGATTCCTAATCATGTCAATTGACTCATCATGGGTAGGATGAATAGGGTCAACATGAGGTGCACAAGGGCTAGCAATGTACTTGTTCAAATGATATTGATTGAAAATTACAAGCATCTCATTTTTCCACTCATGAAAATACTCTCCATCAAGAATAGGCACTCTATGTCTAAGACTCCCCAAAGTAGACTCATCCATCTTCCTCCAATGGTGATTAAACCAAGGCAATGGAGACCAAGGCTCGGATACCACTTGTAGGACCTTGAGAAGAGGTGTCTAAAGGGGGGATGATTAGACACTAAGTACCAAAGTTGCAGTTTTTAATTTTCATTAAGTTTAAGTGGAGTTTAGGCACAAGTTTAACATTCACAATACATATCAAGCAAGCATGCAAAGAGTTTATGAGCAGCGAAAAGTAAAGCATGCAACTTGCAAGAATGTAAAGGGAAGGGTTTTGGAGGATTCAAACGCAATTGGAGACACGGATGTTTTTGGCGTGGTTCCGATAGGTGGTGCTATCATACATCCATGTTGATGGAGACTTCAACCCACGAAGGGTAATGATTGCGCGAGTCCACGGAGGGCTCCACCCACGAAGGGTCCACGAAGAAGCAACCTTGTCTATCCCACCATGGCCGTCGCCCATGAAGGACTTGCCTCACTAGCGGTAGATCTTCACGAAGTAGGCGATCTCCTTGCCCTTACAAACTCCTTGGTTCAACTCCACAATCTTGTCGGAGGCTCCCAAGTGACACCTAGCCAATCTAGGAGACGCCACTCTCCAAGAAGTAACAAATGGTGCGTTGGTGATGAACTCCTTGCTCTTGTTCTTCAAATGATAGTCTCCCCAACACTCAACTCTCTCTCATAGGTTTTGGATCTGGTGGAAAGAAGATTTGAGTGGAAAGCAACTTGGGGAAGGCTAGAGATCAAGATTCATATGGTAGGAATGGAATATCTTGGCCTCAACACATGAGTAGGTAGTTCTCTCTCAGAAAATGTATGCTGGAAGTGTAGGTTCAGTCTGATGGCTCTCTCCACGAATGAAGAGGAGGTGGAGGGGCATATGTAGCCTCCACACAAAATCTAACCGTTACACACAATCTACCAAACTCGGTGGGACCGAATCAACAAACTCGGTCGGACCGATTTAGTAAACCTAGTGACCGTTAGGATTTTCGGTGGGACCGACATGCAACTCGGTAGGACCGATATGGTTAGGGTTAGGGCATAACGTAATCTCGGTGAGACCGATTACACAAACTCGGTGAGACCGATTTTGGTAATTAGCTAACCAGAGAGTTGGTCAGGCAAACTCGGTTGGACCGATTACACAAACTCGGTGGGACCGATTTTGGTAATGAGTCAACCAGGAAGTTTGCATTGTAATCTCGGTAGTACCGATTGCTCAAACTCGGTTAGACCGATTTTGGTAATGGACATACACAGAGAGATTACAATCCCATCTTGGTAGGACCGAGATCCCTATCGGTGAGACCGATTTGCCTAGGGTTTGTGGCAGTGGCTATGACATCCAAACTCGGTGGCGCCGGATAGAACGAATCAGTGAGGCCGAATTTGACTTTAGGTGTAGGACATATGTGTAGAAGTGGGAAAGTAGTTGAGGGTTTTGGAGCATATCACTAAGCACTGTGGAGCAAGAAACTCATTAAGCAACTCCTCATCCCTTCTTGATAGTATTGGCTTTTCCTATAGACTCAATGTGATCTTGGATCACTAAAATGTAAAATGAAGAGTCTTGAGCTTGAGCCAATCCTTTGTCCTTAGCATCTTGAAGGAGTTCCCACATCCTTTAGTCCATGCCACTCCATTGTTGAACTTATCTGAAACATACTAGATAAAAGTGTTAGTCCAACAAAAGATATGTTTACATTAATTACCAAAACCACATAGGGAGCACTTGTGCTTTCAGTATGTTACTTGCCCGAGATTCGATCGTCGGTATCTGAATACCTAGTTCAATCTCGTTATTGGCAAGTATCTTTACTCGTTCCATAATGCATAATCCCGCAACTAACTCATTCACATTGCTTGCAAGGCTCATAGTGATGTGCATTACCGAGAGGGCCCAGAGATACCTCTCCGACAATCGGAGTGACAAATCCTAATCTCAAAATACGCCAACTCAACATGTACCTTCGGATACACTTGTAGAGCTCCTTTATAATCACCCAGTTATGTTGTGACGTTTGGTAGCACACAAAGTGTTCCTCCGGTAAACGGGAGTTGCATAATCTCATAGTCATAGGAACATGTATAAGTCATGAAGAAAGCAATAGCAACATACTAAACGATCAAGTGCTAAGCTAACAGAATGGGTCAAGTCAATCACATCATTCTCCTAATGATGTGATCCCGTTAATCAAATGACAACTCATGTCTATGGCTAGGAAACACAACCATATTTGATCAACGAGCTAGTCAAGTAGAGGCATACTAGTGACACTATGTTTGTCTATGTATTCACACATGTATTATGTTTTCGATTAATACAATTCTAGCATGAATAATAAACATTTATCATGAAATAAGGAAATAAATAATAACTTTATTATTGCCTCTAGGGCATATTTCCTTCAGTTATCACCTCCCATATCCATCCCAAATATGGGGCGGATATGGGCCGCCCGGGCGAGCCCTGACATGCCCGCCACATCGGCCTGACGGTGTGGCCCCACACGGAAATGCCCGGCAACCCGGCGGTCCAACGGACATCGCGTCTGTCGGCGCGGTGTGAACGCCGTGTGACGCCTCTCCGCCACGCCGCCCACGGCGGAATCCGGCTTTTTAAGCCCTCCGGCGTCCCGCAACCCTAACCCATCCCCTCCTCCCCCTCTCTGTGCCGCCAGTCCAAGCCCATCCACCTCCTTCCTCTCCCGCTCCGGCGCTCTGCCCACGTTCTGGCACTCTGCCATGGTCGGGAGCAAGATCACCTACTATGCCATGCTGACGCCGAAGTGCCGCTATGAGATCCAGCAGCAGATCTGGGCAAGGAAAGCCGCGCGCACCTGCCGCATCACTGTCGGGCTGACTCTGAACTCGCCGGAGCCGGAGGAGGAGGAGGATCAGCCGGGGAAGAGGAGGAGGAAGAGATGGATCCGATGGAGGTGGACCAGCAGGTACTGGCCTTCAACATGGAGCAGGCAAAGGCGGGTTCACCATCGCCCAGTCCAACAAGATGGCCGAGCAGCAATCCATCCCGGAGTACATCCAGGATGAGGCTTATGTGTAGGCCAACCGAGCGTTTCTCTAACAGGAGCAGGAGGATATCGACGCGCTCTTCGTCGAGCTTGACATGGAGATAGAAGCAGAGGAGGCCGGAGCGGATCAGCCGGAGGAGCTGGAGCTGCAGCTGCCGCCCATGTTGCCGAAGTCGGGCACAGAGATCATCGTGATCTTCGACGAGGAGTAGCTAGGATCAACGTAGTAGGTAGGTTCTATTTCATTTTGTGTGTTTTTGTATGGATGTAAGAACCGAGTATGAGATGTCCAGATGCAACAAATAGAGGTGTGCCCGGTCACTGCCCGCGGACGCGCCCAGGCGCGTCCGTGGGCATTTGAGGGGCCGGATTTGCCATATGTGGTTGTAGATGCTCTTAGGGGATGAATACGAGAGAGTTGTATGTGGAGAAGGAAATATGAGGCGTGCCCGCTCAGTGTCCGTGGACGTGCTCGATCGTGTCCGCGGGCGTTTGAGGGGCCAGATTTGCTAGTTCGGCTATAGATGCACTTACGGTTGCACGCATGGTTCTCAAGTGTTAGAAGGGAGAGAGAGGGATTGTTGAGGAATATGATGGATGATTATTGAGCCTCGAGGGCGAGTAAATATTGAGTACAAGACATGGAAGGCAAGAAGCCTCTCCTGGAGATAAGGTAGGAGATGGAATACAAATCCTAGACTACCAAATACAAGTAACCCAAATATATCTCTAACACCCCCCCCCCATAGTCGTAGCGGTAGCGTCGCAGACAATAGGAGCGTCGCGGACGGTCAGGCTGGAGAGAATAGCAGCCGACAGGCTGACATTCCCCCGCAGTCGTAGCGGGAGCGTCATGGACGGTGTCGCGTCACGGACGCATTGACTGTAGAGGAAGCCGACGAGTTTCTCAAGGGGATGATAACCCTTTGTGCCAATGTCGAGGTAGCCGAGAGCGTAGGATGGTGTAGCCGTGGTCGAGGTAGCCGTGGGAAGAATGTTCTGGTCGATGTCGAGTCGGGGTAGCCGGTGTCTAGGGAGTTGTCATGGCGCCGCAGGCGCAAGGAGGCGCCGAGTTATTCATGGGCGTAGTGGTGTTGAGATAGTGGTGCGCCGGAAGGAGGATGGTGTTGACGAGGCATCGCGCCGGGTTTGCCAAACCCGGGGACACATCATAGACGAAGGCACGTGTCGGTGTTGCCAGCACCGGGCATGCGTAGACGGACTAAGACAAAGTTGACGAAGTGCCGCACCAGGCTTGCCAGTCCCGGGGACACATTGTGGACGAATGCACGCATCAGTGTGGCCAGCACCGGGCATGCGTAGACAGGGGACATGCACGAGCTATTGATGACCCGCAAGTATACGGGATAATTGTAGCCTCTTTCGATAAGTAAGAGTGTTGAACCCAACGAGGAGCTAAAGGTAGAACAAATACTCTCTCAAGTCCTATCTGCCACTGATACGACTCTACGCACGCTTGACGTTCGCTTTACCTAGAACAAGTATGAAACTAGAAGTACTTTGTAGGTGTTGTTGGATAGGTTTGCAAGATAATAAAAGGCACGTAAACAAAAAGTAGGGGCTGTTTAGATAAACAAGCAACAAAGTAAATATAGCGAGTGTGGAAAAGTGGTGGTAGGAGTTGTGAAATTGTCCCTAAGCAATTGACTAAGTTACTAGACCGGTAATCACTATTGCAATTCTATTTGAGGGAGATGCATAAGCTAACATACATTCTATTCTTGGATCATATGCACTTATGATTGGAACTCTAGCAAGCATCTGCAACTACTAAAGATCATTAAGGTAAAACCCAACCATAGCATTAAAGTACCAAGTCCCCTTTATCCCATACGCAAACAACCTACTTACTCGGGTCTGTGCTTCTGTCACTCACGCCACCCACCATAAGCAAATCATGAACATATAGCAAACCCTACAACGGGAATCCCTCACGCTTGTGCGACACAGGGAGCACCATAGGACAACACCAATAATAAAACATGCAACTCAAACCAATCATAGCAATTCATCAATCACCGGTAGGACAACGAAAATCTACTCAGACATCATAGGATGGCAACACATCATTGGATAATAATATGAAGCATAAAGCACCATGTTCAAGTAGAGGGTACAGTGGGTTGCGGGAGAGTGGACCGCTGAATATAGAAGGGGGAAGGTGATGGAGATGTCGGTGAAGATGGCGGAGGTGTTGGTGTAGATCGCGATGATGATGATGGCCCCCGGCGGCGTTTCGGCGCCACCGGAAGCAAGGGGAACAGAGCCCCCCTTCTTCTTCTTCTTCCTTGACCTCCTCCCTAGATGGGAGAAGGGTTTTCCCCTCTTGTCCTTGGCTCCCATGGTGTGGGAGGGGCGAGATCCCCTCCGAGATTGGATCTATCTCTCTGTCTCTCTCTGTTTCTGCGTTCTTAGATCCTTCCTTTCACCATTTCTTTTATATCCTGAGATCCGTAACTCCGATTGGGGTGAATCTTTCGCCCAGATTTTGTTGGAAATATGCCCTAGAGGCAATAATAAAATGGTTATTATTATATTTCCTCGTTCATGATAATTGTCTTTTATTCATGCCATAATTGTGTTATCCAGAAATATTAATACATGTGTGAATACATAGACCACAACATGTCCCTAGTGAGCCTCTAGTTGACTAGCTCGTTTATCAATAGATGGTCAGGTTTCCTGACCATGGACATTGGATGTCATTGATAATGGGATCACATCATTGAGAGAATGATGTGATGGACAAGACCCAACCCTAAGCATAGCACAAGATCATGTAGTTCATTTGCTACAGCTTTTCCAATGTCAAGTATTATTTCCTTAGACCATGAGATCGTGTAACTCCCGGATACCGTAGGAGTGCTTTGGGTGTACCAAACGTCACAACGTAACTGGGTGACTATAAAGGTATACTACAGGTATCTCCGAAAGTGTCTGTTGGGTTGACAGGGACCGAGACTGGGATTTGTCACTCCGTATGACAGAGAGGTATCTCTGGGCCCACTCGGTAATGCATCATCATAATGAGCTCAAAGTGACTAAGTGGTTGGTCATGGGATCATGCATTATGGTACGAGTAAAGTGACTTGCCGGTAACGAGATTGAACGAGGTATTGGGATACCAACGACCGAATCTCGGGCAAGTAACGTACCGATCGACAAAGGGAATTGTATACGGGATTACTTGAATCCTCGACATCGTGGTTCATCTGATGAGATCATCGTGGAACATGTGGGAGCTAACATGGGTATCCAGATCCCGCTGTTGGTTATTGGCCGGAGAGCCATCTCGGTCATGTCTACATGTCTCCCGAACCCGTAGGGTCTACACACTTAAGGTTCGGTGATGCTAGGGTTGTAGAGATACTAGTATGCAGTAACCCGAAAGTTGTTTGGAGTCCAGGATGAGATCCCGGACGTCACGAGGAGTTCCGGAATGGTCCGGAGGTGAAGAATTATATATGGGAAGTCCAGTTTCGGCCATCGGGAAAGTTTCGGGGGTCACCGGTATTGTATCGGGACCACCGGAGGGGTCCCGAGGGTCCATCGGGTGGGGCCACCTATCCCGGAGGGCCCCATGGCCTGAAGTGGGAGGAGAAACCAGCCCCTGGTGGGCTGGTGCGCCCCCCCTTGGCCCTCCTGCGCCTAGGGTTGGAAACCCTAGGGGTGGGGGCGCCCCACTTGGCTTGGGGGGCAAGCCACCCCCTTGGCCGCCGCCCCCCTTGAGATCCAATCTTTAGGGGGCCGGCGCCCCCAACCCCTATATAGAGAGGGGGAGGCAGCCGCACCCAAGTCCCTGGCGCCTCCCTCTCCCTCTGCAACACCTCTCCCTCTTGTAGAGCTTGGCGAAGCCCTGCCGAGATCGCTACTGCTTCCACCACCACGCCGTCGTGCTGTTGGATCTCCATCAACCTCTCCCCCCCCCATGCTGGATCAAGAAGGAGGAGACGTCTTCCCCAACCGTACGTGTGTTGAACGCGGAGGTGCCGTCCGTTCGGCACTAGGATCATCGGTGATTTGGATCACGACGAGTACGACTCCCTCAACCCGGTTCTCTTGAACACTTTTGCGCGATCTACAAGGGTATGTAGATGCACTCCTCTATATCGTTGCTAGATGACTCCATAGATTGATCTTGGTGAAGCATAGAATTTTTTTATTTTCTGCAACGTTCCCCTATAGTGGCATCATGAGCTAGGTCTATGTGTAGTTTCTATGCACGAGTAGAACACAAACTTGTTGTGGGCGTAGATGATGTCAATTTTCTTGCCACTACTAGTCTTATCTCGCTTCGGCGGCATCGTGGGATAAAGCGTCCCAGACCGACCTTACACGTACGCTTACGTGAGACAGGTTCCACTGACTGACATGCACTAGTTGCATAAGGTGGCTAGCGGGTGTCTGTCTCTCCCACTTTAGTTGGAGCGGATTCGATGAAAAGGGTCCTTATGAAGGGTAAATAGAAATTGGCATATCACGTTGTGGTTTTACGTAGGTAAGAAACGTTCTTGCTAGAAACCTATAGAAGCCACGTAAAAAACATGCAACAACAATTAGAGGGCGTCTAACTTGTTTTTGCAGCATATGCCTTGTGATGTGATATGGCCAAAAGGATGTGATGAATGATATATGTGATGTATGAGATTGATCATGTTCTTGTAATAGGAATCACGACTTGCATGTCGATGAGTATGACAACCGGCAGGAGCCATAGGAGTTGTCTTTATTTTTTGTATGACCTGCATGTCATTGAATAACGCCATGTAAATTACTTTACTTTATTGCTAAACACGTTAACCATAGAAGTAGAAGTAATCGTTGGCGTGACAACTTCATGAAGACACGATGATGGAGATCATGGTGTCATGCCGGTGACGAAGATGATCATGGCGCCTCGAAGATGGAGATCAAAGGAGCAATATGATATTGGCCATATCATGTCACTATTTGATTGCTTGTGATGTTTATCATGTTTTGCTTCTTATTTGCTTAGTTCGACGGTAGTAAATAAGATGATCCCTTATAATAATTTCAAGAAAGTGATCCCCCTAACTGTGCGCCATTGCAAAAGTTCGTTGTTTCGAAGCACCACGTGATGATCGGGTGTGATAGATTCTAACGTTCACATACAACGGGTGTAAGACAGATTTACACATGCAAACCACTTAGGTTGACTTGACGAGCCTAGCATGTACAGACATGGCCTCGGAACACAAGAGACCGAAAGGTCGAACATGAGTCGTATGGAAGATACGATCAACTTGGAGATGTTCACCGATGATGACTAATCCATCTCACGTGATGATCGGACACGGTCTAGTTGAGTCGGATCATGTATCACTTAGATGACTAGAGGGATGTCTAATCTGAGTGGGAGTTCATTAAATAATTTGATTAGATGAACTTAATTATCATGAACTTAGTCTAAAAACCTTTGCAAAATGTCTTGTAGATCAAATGGCCAACGCTCATGTCAACCTCAACTTCAACGCGTTCCTAGAAAACCAAGCTGAAAGATGATGGCAGCAACTATTGATTTGGGTTGAACACGAGGATTATCCTCATAGCTGCCAAGAAAGCATATGTCCTAGAAGGACCACTAGGTGAAGCACCCATCCCGAGAGAACCAAGGCGTTATGAACGCTTGGCGGTCACATCTTGATGATTACTCCCTCGTTCAAGGCGGCATGCTTTGACTTAGAACCGGGGCTCCAAAAGCGTTTTGAGCAACACGGAGCATATGAGATGTTCAAGAGCTGAAAATGGTTTTCCAAGCTCATGCCCGGTCGAGAGTTATGAAGTCTCCGACAAGTTCTCTGATTGTAAGATGGAGGAAAATAGTTACATCGGTGAGCACATACTCAAAATGTCTGGGTTGCACAACCGCTTGTCCCGGTGGAGATTAACCTCCGGACGAGGCGGTCATTGTGAGAATCCTTGATCGCTCCCACCTAGCTACAAGAGCTTTTGATGAACTACAATATGCAGGGATGGTGAAAACTATTCCTGAAGTATTTTCAATGCTGAAATTAGCAGAGGTGGAAATCAAAAAGGAACATCAAGTGTTGATGGTCAATAAAACCACTAGTTTCAAGAAAGGCAAGGGTAAGAAGAACTTCAAGAAGGATGGCAAGGGAGTTGCCGCGCCCGGTAAGCCAGCTGCCGGGAAGAAGCCAAAGAATGGATCTAAGCGTGAGACTGAGTGCTTTTATTGCAAGGGAAAGGGACACTGGAAGCGGAACTGCCCCAAATACTTAGCAGATAAGAAGGCCGGCAACACCAAAGGTATATGTGATATACATGTAATTGATGTGTACCTTACCAATACTCGTAGTAGCTCCTGGGTATTTGATACCGATGCCGTTGCTCATATTTGTAACTCAAAGCAGGAGCTGCGGAATAAGCGGAGACTGGCGAAGGACGAGGTGACGATGCGCGTCGGGATGGTGCCAAGGTCGATGTGATCGCCGTCGGCACGCTACCTCTACATTTACCTACGGGATTAGTTTTAAACCTCAATAATTGTTATTTAGTGCCAGCTTTGAGCATGAACATTGTATCTGGATCTCGTTTAATGCGAGATGGCTACTCTTAAATCCGAGAATAATGGTTTATTTATATGAGAGATATGTTTTATGGTCATGCCCCGCTGGTCAATGGTTTATTTTTAATGAATCTCGAACGTGATGTTACAATATTCATAGTATGAATACCAAAAGATGTAAAGTTGATAACGGTAGTCCCACATACTTGTGGCACTGCCGCCTTGGTCACATTGGTGTCAAACGCATGAAGAAGCTCCATGTTGATGGACTTTTGGAGTCTCTTGATTACGAATCATTTGACACGTATGAACCATGCCTTATGGGCAAAATGACCAAGACTTCGTTCTCCAGAACAATGGAGCGAGCAACCAACTTATTGGAAATCATACATCTTGATGTGTGCGGTCCAATGGCGTTGAGGCTCATGGAGGATATCGTTATGTTCTCACTCTCACTGACGACTTGAGTAGATATGGGTATGTCTACTTGATGAAACACAAGTCTGAGACCTTTAAAAAGTTCAAGGAATTTCAGAATGAGGTAGAGAATCAACGTGACCGAAAGATAAAGTTCTTACGATCAGATCGTGGGGGAGAATATTTAAGTCACGAATTTGATACACACTTAAGGAAATGTGGAATCGTTTCACAATTCACGCCACCTGGAACACCTCAGCGTAACGGTGTGTCCGAACGTCGTAATCGCACTCTATTGGATATGGTGCGATCTATGATGTCACTCACCGATTTACCGCTATCATTTTGGGGATACACTCTAGAGACAGCTACATTCATTCTAAATAGGGCACCGTCTAAATCCGTTGAGACGACACCATATGAATTATGGTTTGGGAAGAAACCTAAGCTGTCGTTTCTAAAAGTTTGGGGATGCGATGCTTATGTCAAGAAACTTCAACCTGAAAAGCTCAAACCCAAGTCGGAAAAGTGCGTCTTCATAGGATACCCTAAGGAAACCATTGGGTATACCTTCTACCTCAGATCCGAAGGCAAGATCTTTGTTGCCAAGAACGGGTCCTTTCTAGAGAAAGAGTTTCTCTCAAAATAAGTAAGTGGGAGGAAAGTGGAACTTGATGAAGTACTACCTCTTGAAAGTAGCGTAGCTCAGGAAGATGTTCCTGTGGTGCCTGCACTGACTAGAGAGAAAACTAATGATGCTGATCAAGGTACTTCGGATCAAGTTACTACTGAACTTCGTAGGTCCACGAGGACATGTTCCACACCAGAGTGGTATGGCAACCCTGTCACGGAAATCATGATGTTAGACAACGGTGAACCTTCGAACTATGAAGAAGCAATGGCGGGCCCAGATTCCAACAAATGGCTTGAAGCCATGCAATCCGAGATAGGATCCATGTATGAAAACAAAGTATGGACTTTGACAGACTTGCCCGATGATCGGCGAGCGATAGAAAACAAATGGATCTTTAAGAAGAAGACGGACGCGGATGGTAATGTTACCATCTATAAAGCTCGACTTGTCGCTAAGGGTCATCGACAAGTTCAAGGGGTTGACTATGATGAGACTTTCTCTCCCGTAGCGAAGCTGAAGTCCGTCTGAATCATGTTAGCGATTGCCGCATACTATGATTATGAGATATGGCAAATGGACGTCAAAACGGCATTCCTTAACGGTCATCTTAAGGAAGAATTGTATATGATGCAGCCGGAAGGTTTTGTCGATCCTAAGAATGCTAACAAGGTATGCAAGCTCCAGTGCTCCATCTATGGGCTGGTGCAAGCATCTCGGAGTTGGAACATTCAACAACAACAACAACAACAAAGCCTTTAGTCCCAAACAAGTTGGGGTAGGCTAGAGGTGAAACCCGTAAGATCTCGCAACCAACTCATGGCTCTGGCACATGGATAGCAAGCTTCCACGCACCCCTGTCCATAGCTCGCTCTTTGTCGATACTCCAATCCTTCAGGTCTCTCTTAACGGACTCCTCCCATGTCAAATTCGGTCGACCCGCCCTCTCTTGACATTCTCCATGCGCTTTAGCCGTCCGCTATGCACTGGAGCTTCTGGAGGCCTGCGCTGAATATGCCCAAACCATCTCAGACGATGTTGGACAAGCTTCTCCTCAATTGGTGCTACCCCAACTCTCAAAGCGTTTGGGTTTATGCATACTTATGGAGAAGCCTGCGTTTACAAGAAAGTGAGCGGGAGCTCTGTAGCATTTCTGATATTATATGTGGATGACATACTTTTGATGGGAAATGATATAGAACTTTTGGACAGCATTAAGGCCTACTTGAATAAGTGTTTTTCAATGAAGGACCTTGGAGAAGCTGCTTACATATTAGGCATCAAGATCTATAGAGATAGATCGAGACGCATCATAGGTCTTTCACAAAGCACATACCTTGATAAGATATTGAAGAAGTTCAATATGGATCAGTCCAAGAAGGGGTTCTTGCCTGTGTTGCAAGGTGTGAAATTGAGCTCGGCTCAATGTCCGACCACGGCAGAAGATAGAGAAAAGACGAGTGTCGTCCCCTATGCCTCAGCCATAGGGTCTATCATGTATGCCATGCTGTGTACCAGACCTGATGTAAACCTTGCCGTAAGTTTGGTAGGAAGGTACCAAAGTAATCTCGGCATGGAACACTAGACAGCGGTCAAGAATATCCTGAAATACCTGAAAAGGACTAAGGATATGTTTCGTTTATGGAGGTGACGAAGAGCTCGTCAGAAGGGTTACGTCGATGCTAGCCCGACACGATCTGATGACTCTAAGTCACAAACCGGATACGTGTATATTTTGAATGGTGGGGCGATGGTAGTGCGATTGCAAGCAAAGCGTCGTGGCGGGATCTACATGTGAAGCGGAGTACATGGCAGCCTCGGAGGCAGCGCATGAAGCAATATGGGTGAAGGAGTTCATCACAACCTAGGAGTCATACCCAATGCGTCGGGGCCGATCACACTCTTCTGTGACAACACTGGAGCTATTGCCCTTGCCAAGGAGCCTAGGTTTCACAAGAAGACCAGGCACATCAAGCGTCGCTTCAACTCCATTCGTGAAAAGGTTCAAGATGGAGACATAGATATTTGCAAAGTGCATACGGATCTGAATGTCGCAGATCCGTTGACTAAACCTCTTCCGCGAGCAAAACATGATCAACACCAGAACTCTATGGGTGTTCGATTCATCACAATGTAACTAGATTATTGACTCTAGTGCAAGTGGGAGACTATTGGAAATATGCCCTAGAGGCAATAATAAAATGGTTATTATTATATTTCCTCGTTCATGATAATTGTCTTTTATTCATGCTATAATTATGTTATCAGGAAATCGTAATACATGTGTGAATACATAGACCACCACATGTCCCTAGTGAGCCTCTAGTTGACTAGCTCGTTTATCAATAGATGGTCACGGTTTCCTGACCATGGACATTGGATGTCATTGATAACGGGATCACATCATTGAGAGAATGATGTGATGGACAAAACCCAGTCCTAAGCATAGCACAAGATCGTGTAGTTTGTTTGCTAGATCTTTTCCAATGTCAAGTATTATTTCCTTAGACCATGAGATCGTGTAACTCCCGGATACCATAGGAGTGCTTTGGGTGTACCAAATGTCACAACGTAACTGGGTGACTATAAAGGTATACTACAGGTATCTCCGAAAGTGTCTGTTGGGTTGACACGGATCGAGACTGGGATTTGTCACTCCGTATGACGGAGAGGTATCTCTGGGCCCACTTGGTAATGCATCATCATAATGAGCTCAAAGTGACTAAGTGGTTGGTCACAGGATCATGCATTACGGTACAAGTAAAGTGACTTGCCGGTAACGAGATTTAACGAGGTATTGGGATACCGACGATCGAATCTCGGGCAAGTAACGTACCGATTGATAAAGGGAATTATATACGAGATTACTTGAATCCTCGACATCGTGGTTCATCCGATGAGATCATCGTGGAACATGTGGGAGCCAACATGGGTATCCAGATCACGCTGTTGGTTATTGGCCGGAGAGCCGTCTCGGTCATGTCTGCATGTCTCCCGAACCCGTAGGGTCTACACACTTAAGGTTCGGTGACGCTAGGGTTGTAGAGATACTAGTATGCAGTAACCCGAAAGTTGTTCGGAGTCCCAGATGAGATCCCGGACATCACGAGGAGTTCCGGAATGGTCCGGAGGTGAAGAATTATATATGAGAAGTCCAGTTTCGGCCATCGAGAAAGTTTCGGGGGTCACCGGTATTGTACCAAGACCACCAGAAGGGTCCCGGGGGTCCACCGGGTGGGGCCACCTATCCCGGAGGGCCCCATGGGCTGAAGTGGGAGGGGGAACCAGCCCCTGGTGGGCTGGTGCGCCCCCCCTTGGGCCCCCTGCGCCTAGGGTCGGAAACCCTAGGGGTGGGGGCGCCCCACTTGGCTTGGGGGGCAAGCCCCCCCTTGGTCGCCAGCCCCCCTTGAGATCCAATCTCTAGGGGGCCGGTGCCCCCTGGCCCCTATATAAAGAGAGGGGGAGGGAGGGCAGCCGCACCCAAGTCCCTGGTGCCTCCCTCTCCCTCTGCAACACCTCTCCCTCTCGTAGAGCTTGGCAAAGCCCTGCCGAGATTGTTGCTGCTTCCACCACCACGCCGTCGTGCTGCTGGATCTCCATCAACCTCTCCCTTCCCCTTGCTGGATCAAGAAGGAGGAGACGTCTTCCCCAACCATACGTGTGTTGAACGCGGAGGTGCCATCCGTTCGGCACTAGGATCATCGGTGATTTGGATCACGACGAGTACGACTCCCTCAACCCGGTTCTCTTGAACGCTTCCGCATGATCTACAAGGGTATGTAGATGCACTCCTCTATCTTGTTGCTAGATGACTCCATAGATTGATCTTGGTGAAGCGTAGATTTTTTTTACTTTCTGCAACATCCCCCTACAGATTTTTCTCATAAAATTAGCTTTCTTGCGGCAAAAGAAGAGCGTCAATCACCTTACGGGGTGCCCATGAGGGTCCAAGGCGCGCCCCCTGCCTCGTGTCCCCCTCGGGCATCGTTTCGCGTTGATTTTTCTTCCCAAAAATCACAAACATTCCAAAATAATTCTCCATCCATTTTTATCCCTTTTGGACTCCGTTTGATATTGGGTTTCTGCGAAATATAAAACACGCAACAAACAGGAACTGGCACTAGGCACTGGATCAATATGTTAGTCCCAAAAAACAGTATAAAAAGTTGCCAAAAGTATATGAAAGTTGAGTAATATTGGCATGGAACAATAAAAAAATTATAGATACGACGGAGACGTATCAGCATCCCCAAGCTTAATTCTTGCTCGTCCTCGGGTAGGTAAATGATAAAGAAAATATTTTTTGATGCGGAATGCTACCTAGCATAATCTTGATCATATGTCTAATCATGGCATGAATATTAAGACACGAGTGAGTCAAAGCAATAGTCTATCATTTGACATAAAAACGATAATACTTCGAGTGTACTAATAAAGCAATCATGTCTTTTCAAAACAACATGGCCAAAGCAAGCTTATCCCTACGAAATCATATAGTTTGGCCATACTTCATTTTCGTCACACAAAATGCTCAGATCATGCACAACCCCGATGACAAGCCAAGCAATTGGTTCATACTTTTTAACGCACTTCAGCCTTTTCAACCCTCACGCAATACATGAGTGCAAGCCATGGATATAGCACTATAGGTGGAATAGAATATGATGGTGGGGTTTTATGTGGAGAAGACAAAAAGGGAGAAAGTCTTGTTGGGGAACGTAGCAGAAATTCAAAATTTTCCTACGTGTCACCAAGATCTATCTATGGAGAAACCAGCAATGAGGGGAAGGAGAGTGCATCTACATACCCTTGTAGATCGCTAAGCGGAAGCGTTCAAGAGAACAGGGTTGAAGGAGTCGTACTTGTCGTGATCCAAATCACCGGAGATCCTAGTGCCGAACGGACGGCACCTCCGCGTTCAACACACGTACAGCCCGGTGACGTCTCCCACGCCTTGATCCAGCAAGGAGAGAGGGAGAGGTTGAGGAAGACTCCATCCAGCAGCAGCACAACGGCGTGGTGGTGATGGAGGAGCGTAGTAGTCTAGCAGGGCTTCGCCAAGCACCGCGAGATATGAGGAGAAGGGAGAGAGGTAGGGCTGTGCCTAGAGGAGAAGTTCTTGTGTGTTAGGCAGCCCCAAAACCTCCACTATATATAGGGGCAAAGGGGAGGGGAGGCGCCCTAGGGTTTCCCCTAGGGGGGCGGCCAGGGCAGATGGGATCTCCCCCTTGGGTGACTTGGCCCCCAAGCCAGGAGGTGGGAACCCTAGATGGGGTGCCCCAAACCCCCTGGTCACGTGGGAATACGTGAGGGGGGCGCACAGCCCCTTAGTGGGCTGGTTTGCCCCCTTCCCTTGGCCCATGAATCCCCCCAACACTTGCCGGGGCTCCCGAAACACCTTTCGGTCATGTTGGTCATCACCCGGTACCTCCGAACACTTCCGGACTCCAAAACCCTTCGTCCAATATATCAATCTTTACCTCCGGACCATTCCGGAACTCCTCGTGACGTCCGGGATCTCATCCGTGACTCCAAACAACATTCGGTAACCACATACAAACTTCCTTTATAACCCTAGCATCATCGAACCTTAAGTGTGTAGACCCTACGGGTTCGGGAGACATGTAGACATGACCGAGACGTTCTCCGGTCAATAACCAACAGCGGGATCTGGATACCCATGTTGGCTCCCACATGTTCCACGATGATCTCATCGGATGAACCACGATGTCAAGGACTCAATCGATCCCGTATACAATTCCCTTTGTCTAGCGGTATTGTACTTGCCCGAGATTCGATCGTCGGTATACCGATACCTTGTTCAATCTCGTTATCGCAAGTCTCTTTACTCGTTCCGTAACACATCATCCCGTGATCAACCCCTTGGTCACATTGTGCACATTATGATGATGTCCTACCGAGTGGGCCCAGAGATACCTCTCCGTTTACACGGAGTGACAAATCCCAGTCTCGATCCGTGTCAACCCAACAGACACTTTCGGAGATACCTGTAGTGCACCTTTATAGTCACCCAGTTATGTTGTGACGTTTGATACACCCAAAGCACTCCTACGGTATCCGGGAGTTACACGATCTCATGGTCTAAGGAAGAGATACTTGACATTGGAAAAGCTCTAGCAAACGAACTACACGATCTTTGTGCTATGCTTAGGATTGGGTCTTGTCCATCACATCATTCTCCTAATGATGTGATCCCGTTATCAACGACATCCAATGTCCATAGCCAGGAAACCATGACTATCTGTTGATCACAACGAGCTAGTCAACTAGAGGCTTACTAGGGACATATTTGTGGTCTATGTATTCACACGTGTATTATGATTTCCGGATAATACAGTTATAGCATGAATAAAAGACAATTATCATGAACAAGGAAATATAATAATACTTTATTATTGCCTCTAGGCCATATTTCCAACAGCCTCCCACTTGCACTAGAGTCAATAATCTAGTTCACATCGCCATGTGATTAACACTGATAGGTCACATCGCCATGTGACCAACATCCAAAGAGTTTACTAGTGTCACTAAACTAGTTCACATCATCATGTGATTAAGACTCAATGAGTTCGGGGTTTGATCATGTTTTGCTTGCAGAGAGGTTTTAGTCAACGGTGCGCAACTTTCAGATCCGTATGTACTTCGCAAATCTCGGGTCATATTGTAAATGCTGCTTCCACGCTCCACTTGGATCTATTCCAAATGGTTGCTCCACTATACGTATCCGGTTTGTTACTCAGAGTCACTCGGATAGGTGTTAAAGCTTGCATCGACGTAACCCTTTACGCCGAACTCTTTATCACCTCCATAATCGAGAAACATGTCCTTATTTACTCCAAGGACAATTTTGACCGCTGTCCAATGATCCATTCCTGGATCATTCTTGTACCCCTTGACTGACTCATGGCAAGGCACACTTCCGGTGCGGTACACAACATAGCATACTATAGAGCCTATGTCTGAAACATAGGGGACGACCTTCGTCCTTTCTCTCTTTTCTACTGTGGTCGATCTTTAAGTCTTAACTTCATACCTTACAACTCAGGCAAGAACTCTTTCTTTGACTGATCCATCTTGAACACCTTCAAGATCATGTCAAGGTATGTGCTCATTTTGAAAGTACCATTAAGCGTTTTTGATCTATCATTATAGATCTTAATGCTCAATGTTCAAGTAGCTTCATCCAGGTTTTCCATTGAAAAACACTTTTCAAATAACCCTATATGCTTTCTAGAAATTCTACATCATTTCTTATCAACAATATGTCAACAACATATACTCATCAGAAATTCTATAGTGCTCCCACTCACTTCTTTGGAAATACAAGTTTCTCATAAATTTGTATAAACCCAAAATCTTTGATCATCTTATCAAAGTACATATTCCAACTCGAGATGCTTACTCCGGTCCTTAGAAGAATCATTTGGAGCCAAGATACCTTTTAGCATCCTTAGGATCGACAAAAACTTTCTGATTGTATCACATACAACCTTTCCTTACGAAAAACTGGTAAGGAAACTCGTTTTGACATCCATCTGCCAGATTTCATAAATGCAGCTAATGCCAACATGATTCCGACGGACTTAAGCATCGCTACGGATGAGAAAATCTCATCGTATTCAACTCCTTGAACTTGTGAAAAACTCTTCGCCACAAGTCGAGCTTCATAGACGGTGGCATTGCCGTCCACGTCCGTCTTCTTCTTAAAGATCCATTTATCTCAATGGCTTGCCGATCATCGGGCAAGTCCACCAAAGTCCATGCTTTGTTCTGATACATGGATCCTATCTCGGATTTCATGGCTTCTAACGATTTGTCGGAATATGGGCCCACCATTGCTTCTCCATAGCTCGTAGGTTCATTGTTATCTAGCAACATGACCTTCAAGACAGGATCACCGTACCACTCCGAAGCAGTACACGTCCTTGTCGTCCTACGAGGTTCGGTAGTGACTTGATCTGAAGCTTCATGATCAGTATCATAAGCTTCCACTTCAATTGGTGTAGGTGCCACAAGAACAACTTCCTGTGCCCTGCTACACACTATTTGAAGTGACGGTTCAATAACCTCATCAAGTCTCCACCATCCTCTCATTTTACTTTTCGAGACAAACTTTTCCTCAAGAAAGGACCCGATTCAAGAAACAATCACTATTTCTTTCGGATCTGAATTAGGAGGTATACCCAACTGTTTTGGGTGTCCTATGAAGATGCATTTTATCCGCTTTGGGTTCGATCTTATCAACCTGAAACTTTTTCACATAAGCGTCGCAGCCCCAAACTTTTAAGAAATGACAGCTTAGGTTTCTCTAAACCACAGTCCATACAGTGTCATCCCAACGGAATTACGTGGTGCCCTATTAAAGTGAGTGTGGTTGTCTCTAATGCCTAACCCATGAATGATAGTGGTAATTCGATAAGAGACATCATGGTACGCACCATATCCAATATGGTGCAACTATGATGTTCGGACACACCATCACACTATGGTGTTCCAGGCGGTATTAATTGTGAAACAATTTCCACAATGTCTTAATTGTGTGCCAAAGCTCGTAACTCAGATACTCATCTCTATGATCATATCATAGACATTTTATCCTCTTGTCACAGTGATCTTCAACTTCACTCTGAAATTACTTGAACCATTCAATAATTCAGACTTGTGTTTCATCAAGTAAATATACTCAGTATCTACTTAAATCATCCGTGAAGTAAGAACATAACGATATTCACTGCATGCCTCAGCACTCATTGGACTGCACACATCAAAGTGTGTTACTTCCAACAAGTTGCTATCTTGTTCCATCTTACTGAAAAACGAGGCTTTTCAGTCATCTTGCCCATGTGGTATGATTTGCATATCTCAAGTGATTCAAAATCAAGCGAGTCCAAACGCTCCATCTGCATGGAGTTCCTTCATGCGTATACACCAATAGACATGGTTCGCATGTCTCAAACTTTTCAAAACGAGTGAGTCCAAAGATCCATCAACATGGAGCTCCTTCATGCGTTTTATACCAAAATGACTTACATGGCAGTGCCACAAGCAAGTGGTACTATCATTACTATCTTATATCTTTTGGCATGAAAATGTGTATCACTACGATCGAGATTCAATAAACCATTCCTTTAGGTGCAAGACCATTGAAGGTATTATTCAAACAAATAGAGTAACCATTATTCTCCTTAAATGAATAACCGTATTGCGATAGACATAATCCAATCATGTCTATGCTCAACGCAAACACCAAATGACAATTATTCAGGTTTAATACTAATCTTGATGGTAGAGGGAGCGTGCGATGTTTGATCACATCAAACTTGGAATCACTTCCAACACATATCGTCAGCTCACCTTTAGCTAGTCTCCGTTTATACCGTAGCTTTTATTTTGAGTTACTAACACTTAGCAACTGAACCGGTATCTAATACCCTGGTGCTACTAGGAGTACTAGTAAAGTACACATTAACATAATGTATATCAAATATACTTCTATCGACCTTGCCAGCCTTCTCATCTACCAAGTATCTAGGGTAATTCCGATCCAGTGGTTGTTCCCTTTATTACAGAAGCACTTAGTCTCGGGTTTGGGTTCAACCTTGGGTTTCTTCACTGGAGCAGCAGCTGATTTGCCGTTTCATGAAGTATCCCTTCTTGCCCTTGCCCTTCTTGAAACTAGTGGTTTCACCAACCATCAACAATTGACGCTTCTTCTTGATTTCTACTTTCGCGGTGTCAAACATCGTGAAAACCTCAAAGATCATCACATCTATCCCTGGTATGTTATAGTTCATCACGAAGCTCTAGCAGCTTGGTGGCAATGACTTTGGAGAAACATCACTATCTCATCTGGAAGATCAACTCCCACTCGATTCAAGTGATTGTTGCACTCAGACAATCTGAGCACAAGCTCAACGATTAAGCTTTTCTCCCTTAGTTTGCAGGCTAAGAAAATCGTCGGAGGTCTTATACCTCTTGACCTGGGCACGAGCCTGAAATCCCAATTTCAGCCCTCAAAAACATCTCATACGTTCTGCGATGTTTCGAAAACCTCTTTGGTGCCTCAACTCTAAACCGTTTAACTGAACTATCACGTAGTTATCAAAGCGTGTATGTCGGATGTTCGCAACATCCACAAACGACGTTGGGGTTCAAAGACACCGAGCGTGCATTAAGGACATAAGCTTTCTCTCGTCCGCATAATCGCTCATGTCAACTTTCAACTATATTTTCACTAGGAACATATCTAAATAGTGGAACTAAAGCGTGAGCTTACGACATAATTTGCAAAGATCTTTTGACTATGTTCAGGATAATTAAGTTCATCTTATGAACTCCCACTCAGATAGACATCCCTCTGGTCATCTAAGTGATTACATGATCTGAGTCAACTAGGCCATGTCCGATCATCACGTGAGACGGACTAGTCATCATCGGTGAACATCTTCATGTTGATCGTATCTACTATACGACTCATGCTCGACCTTTCGGTCTCTGTGTTCCGAGACCATGTCTGTACATGCTAGGCTCGTCAAGTTAACCCTAAGTGTTTTGCGTGTGTAAATCTGTCTTACACCCGTTGTATGTGAACGTAAGAATCCATCACACCCGATCATCACGTGGTGCTTAGAAGCAACGAACTTTAGCAATGGTGCACAGTTAGGGGAGAACACTTCTTGAAATTTTGTAAGGGATCATCTTATTTACTACCGTCGTTCTAAGTAAACAAGATGCATAAACATGATAAACATCACATGCAATCAAATAGTGACATGATATGGCCAATATCATTTTGCTCCTTTTGATCTCCATCTTCGGGGCTCCATGATCATCATCGTCACCGTCATGACACCATGATCTCCATCATCATGATCTCCATCATCGTGTCTCCATGAAGTTGTCCCGCCAACTTATTACTTCTACTACTATGGCTAACGGTTAGCAATAAAGTAAAGTAATTACATGGCGTTGTTCAATGACATGCAGGTCATACAATAAATAAAGACAACTCCTATGGCTCCTGCCGGTTGTCATACTCATCGACATGCAAGTCGTGATTCCTATTACAAGAACATGATCAATCTCATACATCACATATCATTCATCACATTCTTCTTGGCCATATCACATCACATAGCATACCCTGCAAAAACAAGTTAGACGTCCTCTAATTGTTGTTTGCATGTTTTACGTGGCTGGTATGGGTTTCTAGCAAGAACGTTTCTTACTTATGCAAAACCACAACGTGATATGTCAATTGCTATTTACCCTTCATAAGGACCCTTTTCATCGAATCCGTTTCGACTAAAGTGGGAGAGACTGGCACCCACTAGCCACCTTATGCACCAAGTGCATGTCAATCGGTGGAACCCGTCTCATGTAAGAGTACGTGTAAGGTCGGTCCGGGCCGCTTCATCCCACAATACCGTCGAAACAAGATTGGACTAGTAACGGTAAGCATATTGAACAAAATCAACGCCCACAACTACTTTGTGTTCTACTCGTGCAAAGAATCTATGCAATAGACCTAGCTCATGATGCCACTGTTGGGGAACGTAGCAGAAATTCAAAATTTTCCTACGTGTCACCAAGATCTATCTATGGAGAAACCAGCAACGAGGGAAGGAGAGTGCATCTACATACCCTTGTAGATCGCTAAGCGGAAGCGTTCAAGAGAACGGGGTTGAAGGAGTCGACTTGTCGTGATCCAAATCACCGGAGATCCTAGTGCGAGCGGACGGCACCTCCGCGTTCAACACACGTACAGCCCGGTGGCGTCCCACGCCTTGATCCAGCAAGGAGAGAGGGAGAGGTTTAGGAAGACTCCATCCGATGGCAACTGGCGGCGTGGTGGTGATGGAGGCGTGGTAGTCTAGCAGGCCGCCAAGCACCGCGAGATATGAGGAGAAGGGAGAGAGGTAGGGTTGTGCCAAGAGGAGAAGTTCTCGTGTGTTAGGCAGCCCCAAAACCTCCACTATATATAGGGGCAAAGGGGAGGGGATGCCCCCTAGGGTTTCCCCTGGGGGGGGGGGGGCGGGCAGGGCAGATGGGATCTCCCCCTTGGGTGACTTGGCCCCCAAGCCAGGAGGTGGGAACCCTAGATGGGGCGCCCCAAACCCCCTGGTGACGTGGGAATACGTGAGGGGGGCGCACATCCCCTTAGTGGGCTGGTTTGCCCCCTTCCCTTGGCCCATGAAGCCCCCCAACACTTGCCGGGGCTCCCGAAACACCTTTCGGTCATGCTGGTCATCACCCAGTACCTCCGAACACTTCCGGACTCCAAAACCCTTCGTCCAATATATCAATCTTTACCTCCGGACCATTCCGAACTCCTCGTGACATCCGGGATCTCATCCGGACTCGAACAACATTCGGTAACCACATACAAACTTCCTTTATAACCCTAGCGCCATCGAACCTTAAGTGTGTAGACCCTATGGGTTCGGGAGACATGTAGACATGACCGAGGCGTTCTCCGGTCAATAACCAACAGCGGATCTGGATACCCATGTTGGCTCCCACATGTTCCACGATGATCTCATCGGATGAACCACGATGTCAAGGACTCAATCGATCCGTATACAATTCCCTTTGTCTAACGGTATTGTACTTGCCCGAGATTCGATCGTCGGTATACCGATACCTTGTTCAATCTCGTTACGGCAAGTCTCTTTACTCGTTCCGTAACACATCATCCCGTGATCAACCCCTTGGTCACATTGTGCACATTATGATGATGTCCTACCGAGTGGGCCCAGAGATACCTCTCCGTTACACGGAGTGACAAATCCGATCTCGATCCGTGTCAACCCAAGAGACACTTTCGGAGATACATGTAGTGCACCTTTATAGTCACCCGATTACGTTGTGACGTTTGATACACCCAAAGCACTCCTACGGTATCCGGAGTTACACGATCTCATGGTCTAAGGAAGAGATACTTGACATTGGAAAAGCTCTAGCAAACGAACTACACGATCTTTGTGCTATGCTTAGGATTGGGTCTTGTCCATCACATCATTCTCCTAATGATGTGATCCCGTTATCAACGACATCCAATGTCCATAGCCAGGAAACCATGACTATCTGTTGATCACAACGAGCTAGTCAACTAGAGGCTTACCAGGGACATATTTGTGGTCTATGTATTCACACGTGTATTATGATTTCCGGATAATACAGTTATAGCATGAATAAAAGACAATTATCATGAACAAGGAAATATAATAATACTTTATTATTGCCTCTAGGGCATATTTCCAACAAGTCTCACATCGACACGGCTAATCAACGGGCTATGGAGATGCCCATCAATTGATGTCAATGCGAGGAGTAGGGATTGCCATGCAACAGATGCACTAGAGCTATAAGTGTATGAAAGTTCAAACTGAAAACTAAGTGGGTGTGCATCCAACTTGCTTGCTCATGAAGACCTACGGCATTTGAGGAAGCCCATCGTTGAAATATACAAGCCAAGTTCTATAATGAAAGTTCCCACTAGTATATGAAAGTGACAATATAGGCGACTCTCTATATGAAGAGCATGGTGCTGCTCTGAAGCACAAGTGTGGTAAAAGGATAGTAACATTGCCCCTTTTCTTTTTATTTCCCCGCTTTTTTGAATGGGCTTCTTTGACCCCCTTTTTTTATTTAGGCTTCTTTGGCCTTTCATTTTTTTCATGGGGCAATGCTCTATAATGATGATCACCACACTTTTATTTACTTACAACTCAATATTACAACTCGATACTGGAACAAAGATATGACCCTATATGAATGCCTCCGGTGGTGTACCGGGATGTGCAACGATCTAGCGTAGCAATGGCATAAAAAAACGTACAAGCGATGAAAACATCATGCTAGCTATCTTACGATCATGCAAGGCAATATGACAATGAATGCTCAAGTCATGTATATGATGATGATGGAAGTTGCATGGCAATATATCTCGGAATGGCTATGGAAATGCCATGATAGGTAGGTATGGTGGCTGTTTTGAGGAAGATATAAGGAGGTTTATGTGTGATAGAGCCTATCCTATCACGGGGTTTGGATGTGATACGTCTCCAATGTATCTATAATTTTTTATTGCTCCATGCTACTTTATCTACTGTTTTGGACTATATTGGGCTTTATTTTCCACTTTTATATTATTTTTGGGACTAACCTATTAACCGGAGGCCCAGCCCAGAATTGCTGTTTTTTGCCTATTTCAGTATTTCGAAGAAACGGAATATCAAACGGAGTCCAAACGGAATGAAACCTTCGGGAACGTGATTTTCTCACCGAACGTGATCCAGGAGACTTGGACCCTACTCCAAGAAGCTTCGAGGAGGTCACGAGGGTGGAGGGCGCCCCCTACCTCGTGGGCCCCTCGGAGCTCCACCGACGTACTCCTTCCTCCTATATATACCTACGTATCCCGTATGATCGGGGAGGAGCCAAAACCTAATTCCACCGCCGCAACCTTCTCAGATCCACGAGATCCCATCTTGGGGCCTGTTGCGAGCTCACGAGAGGGCATCCACCACGGAGGGCTTCTACATCAACACCATAGCCCCTCCGATGAAGTGTGAGTAGTTTACTTCAGACCTTGGGTCCATAGCTAGTAGCTAGATGGCTTCTTCTCTCTTTTTGGATCTCAATACAATGTTCTCCCCCTCTCTCGTGGAGATCTATTCGATGTAATCTTCTTTTTGCGGTGTGTTTGTTGAGACCAATGAATTGTGGGTTTATGATCAAACTTATCTATGGAAAATATTTGATTCTTCTTTGAATTCTTTTATGTATGATTGAGTTATCTTTGCAAGTCTCTTCGAATTATCCGTTTGGTTTGGCTAACTAGATTGGTAGTTCTTGCAATGGGAGAAGTGCATGGCTTTGGGTTCAATCTTGCGGTGTCCTTACTCAGTGATAGAAAGAGTTGCAAGGCACGTATTGTATTGTTGCCATCGAGGATAACAAGATGGGGTATTTATCATATTGCATGAATTTATTCCTCTACATCATGTCATCTTGCTTAAGGCATTACTCTTTTTAACTTAATACTCGGATGCATTTGGATAGCGGTCGATGAGTGGAGTAATAGTAGTAGATGCAGAATTGTTTCGGTCTACTTGTCTCGGACGTGATGCCTATATACATGATCATACCTAGATAACCTCATAACTATGCTCAATTCTATCAATTGCTCAATAGTAATTTGTTCACCCACCGTAGAATACATATGCTCTTGAGAGAAGCCACTGGTGAAACCTATGGCCCCCGGGTCTATTCTCATCATATCAATCTATATCACTTTATTTACTTGCTTTGTTTTTTACTTTGCCTTTACTTTTTACTTTGCATCTTTATATCAAAAATACCATAAATATTATCTCTATCAGATCTCACTCTCGTAAGTAACCGTGAAGGGATTGACAACCCCTAAGCGTTGGTTGCGAGTTGCTATCGTGTTGTGCAGGTACGAGGGACTTGCGCGTGACCTCCTATTGGATTGATACCTTGGTTCTCAAAACTGAGGGAAATACTTACGCCTCTTGTGCTGCATCATCCTCTCCTCTTCGGGGAAAACCAACGCAAGCTCGAGACGTAGCAAGAAGAATTTCTAGCGCCAGTGCCGGGGAGGCTTACGCAAAAGTCAACATACCAAGTACCCATCGCAATCCCTATCTCTCGCATTACATTATTTGCCATTTGCCTCTCGTTTTCCTCTCCCCCACTTCACCCTTGCCGTTTTATTCGCCCTTCTTTCGTTCGATCTTATGTTTGGTTGTGCCTTCTTTTTGCTTGCATCTTTGCTTGCTAAAAGTCTATGGATCCTGATCCGCTTGCCAATCTTTTTAAGAGATCCAATTATGATGAACCAATTCCTAGTGATTTGGATGCACTAGATTATCTTTATAAGCTTTTTCCTAAAACCCGTAGATCTGAAAATTGTGATGAAGTGCTTCATGATAGATCTTTAAATAAAAAGCATGATTGGAATGGTTTTATTATAAAATCTTTTGTTGTCAATTATTCTAATAATATGCAAAACCCTAAGCTTGGGGATGCTAGTTTTGTTGTGTCCACTACTTGTGGCAATGATCATGATTGGGGTGATTTTTCTTATGATCTTGAAATTTATTTAATCCCCATGATGAATATGAGATTGATAATATTGTTTGCAATAATATAGAAAGTGGGTTTGGAAGAGTGTCAACTTTAGATCCCACATATTTGGAGAATATTCAATCTTATGAAATTTTTAATAAAAATGGGTTTGGAGAGGTCATGACTTTAGTTAATGTTAGTCCCATTATTTCGGAAGAGTGTCAACTTTGCATGCATGTGGATCGTGTTGAAAATATTTTATGTGATAACTATTTTGTTGAATTTTCTTATGATCCCACATGTAATTATTATGATACAGGAAAATATGGTCGTAGAAATTTTCATGATAATAATTTACCTCTCGTTATGTTGAGATTGCTATTGTTTCTTTCGCCTCCTTGCATATGCTGGTTTTTGCCTGCCTTGATAATTTGTTTGCCTATAAGATGCCTATGCATAGGAAGTATGTTAGACTTAGATGTGTTTATCACGTGTTTCATGATGCTCTCTTTGTGCTTTAATTCTTGTCTTTGATGTGAGCATCGTTAAAATTATCAATGCCTAGCTAGGGGCGTTAAACGATAGCGCTTGTTGGGAGGCAACCCAATTTTATTTTGTGTTTTTTGTTTTTGGTTATGTTTAGGAATAAATAATCCATCTACCTTCTGTTTGGATGTGGTTTTATGTTTTAATTAGTGTTTGTGCCAAGTAAGACCTATAGGATAACCTACGATGATAGTTGATTTGATTCTGCTGAAAAACAGAAACTTTGCGCGCACGAATTTAGTTTTGATAAATCACAGGAACGTGATTTTGTGTTGATTCTTTTTTCGGCTGATCAATAAACAAATTGTACAGGACTTCCTATTTTGGTAGAATTTTTAGAGTTCCAGAAGTTTGCATTAGCTACAGATTACTACAGACTGTTCTGTTTTTGACAGATTCTGTTTTTCGTGTGTTGTTTGCTTATTTTGATGAATCTATGGCTAGTAAATTAGTTTATAAACCATAGAGAAGTTGGAATATAGTAGGTTTAACAATAATATAAATAAAGAATGAGTTCATTACAGTACCTTGAAGTAGTCTTTTGTTTTCTTTCTCTAACGGAGCTCACGAGATTTCTGTTGAGTTTTGTGTTGTGAAGTTTTCAAGTTTTGGGTGAATTCTTTTGATGGATTATGGAACAAGGAGTGGCAAGAGCCTAAGCTCGGGGATGCCCATGGAACCCCCAAGATAATCCAAGGACACCAAAAAGTCAAAGCTTGGGGATGCCCCGGAAGGCATCCCTCTTTAAATCCACTTCCATCGGTAATTTACTTGGAGCTATATTTTTATTCACCAACATGATATGTGTTTTGCTTGGAGCGTCTTGTATTATTTGTGTCTTTGCTTGTTAGTTTACCACAATCATCCTTGATGTACACACCTTTTGAGAGAGCCATACATGATTTGGAATTTGTTAGAATACTCTATGTGCTTCACTTATACCTTTTGAGCTTGATAGCTTTGCTCTATGTGCTTCACTTATATCTTTAGAGCGTGATAATTTTTGCTCTAGTGCTTCACTTAGATCTTTTAGAGCACGGTGGTGGATTTGTTTTAAAGAAACTTGATCTCTCATGCTTCACTTAGATTATTTTGAGAGTCATTAATAGCATAGTAATTTGCTTAATGTTAATATACTTGGTATTCAAGATTTGTGAAACTTTCTTTTTTGAGTGAATTAAATTAAGTTTGATGCTTGATAATTGTTTTGAGATATGGAGGTGATAACATCAAAGTCGGTCTATTTGAATAGTTGTGAATTTGAGAAATACTTGTGTTGAAGTTAGCAAATCCCGTAGCATGCACGTATGGTTAAAGTTGTGTAACAAATTTGAAACATGAAGTGTACCTGGCTTGTGCATCCTTATGAGTGGCGGTCGGGGACGAGCGATGGTCTTTTCCTACCAATCTATCCCCCTAGGAGCATGCGCGTAGTATTTGAATTTTTGATGACTTCTAAATTTTTGCAATAAGTATATGAGTTCTTTTGACTAATATTGAGTCCATGGATTATACGCACTCTCACCTTTCTGCCTTTGCTAGCCTCTTCGGTACCGTGCATTGCCCTTTCTCACCTTGAGAGTTGGTGCAAACCTCCCCGGTGCGTCCGAACCCCGTGATACGATACGCTCTATCACACAAAAACCTCCTTTTATCTTCCTCAAAAGAGCCACCATGCCTACCTATCATGGCATTTCCATAGCCATTCCGAGATATATTGCCATGCAATTTCCACCATCATCATCGTGACATACATTACTTTTGTCATATTGCCATTGCATGATCTTGTAGTTGACATCGTATTTGTGGCAAAGCCACCATGCATTATTTTCCATACATGTCACTCTTGATTCATTGCACCATCCCGGTACACCGCCGGAGGCATTCATATATAGTCATATCTTCTTCTAGTTTCGAGTTGTAATCCTTATGTTGTAATCAATAAAAGTGTGATGATCATCATTATTAGAGCATTGCCCTAGTGAGGAAAAGGATGATGGAGAATATGATTCCCCCACAAGTCGGGATGAGACTCCGGACGAAATAAAAAAAGAAAAAAAGAAAGGCCAATAAAAAAAAGAAAGGCCAATAAAAAAATAAAAAAAATGAGAGAAAAAGAGAGAAGGGGCAATGTTACTATCCTTTTACCACACTCGTGCTTCAAAATACCACCTTGTTCTTCATGTAGTGAGTCTCATGTATTTGTTCTTCAAAGTAGCACCATGTTTTTCATATAGTGAGTCTCATAAATTGTTTTGTTTATACTAGTGGGAATTTTTCATTATAGAACTTGGCTTGTATATTCCAATGATGGGCTTCCTCAAAATGCCCTAGGTCTTCGTGAGCAAGCAAGTTGGATGCACACCCACTAGTTTTCTTTTGTTGAGCATTCATAGCTCTAGTGCATCCGTTGCATGGCAATCCCTACTCCTCATGTTGACATCAATTGATGGGTATCTCCATAGCCCGTTGATTATCCTCATCAATATGAGACTTTCTCTTTTTTTTGTCTTCTCCACACAATCCCCATCATCATATTCTATTCCACCCATAGTGCTATATCCATGGCTCGCGCTCATGTATTGCGTGAAGGTTGAAAGAGTTTGAGATTATTTGAGTATGAAACAATTGCTTGGCTTTTCATCGGGGGTATAGAAGTTGGGAACATTTTTGTGTGACGAAAATGAAGCATAGCCTAACTATATGATTTTGTAGGGATGAACTTTCTTTAGCCATGTTATTTTGAGATGACATAATTGTTTGATTAGTATGCTTGAAGTATTATTATTTTTATGTCAATATGAACTTTTATCTTGAATCTTTCGGATCTAAATATTCATGCCATGATTAAGAAGATTTACATTGAAATTATGCCAAAGTATCACTCCGCATCAAAAATTCTTTTTTATCATTTACCTACTCGAGGACGAGCAGGAATTAAGCTTGGGGATGCTTGATACGTCTCCAACGTATCTATAATTTTTGATTGCTCCATGCTACTTTATCTACTGTTTTGGACTATATTGGGCTTTATTTTCCACTTCTATATTATTTTGGCACTAACCTATTAACCGGAGGCCCACCCGTAATTGCTTGTTTTTGCCTATTTCAGATTTTGAAGAAAGCGGAATATCAAGCGAGTCCAAACGGAATGAAACCTTCGGGAGCGTGATTTTCTCACGAGCGTGATCCAGAGACTTGGACCCTACTCCAAGAAGCTTCCGAGGAGGTCACGAGGGTGGAGGGCGCGCGCGCCCTACCTCGTGGGCCCCTCGGAGCTCCACCGACGTACTCCTTCCTCCTATATATACCTACGTATCCCCGTATGATCAGGGGAGGAGCCAAAAAACCCAATTCCACCGCCGCAACCTTCTATATCCACGAGATCCCATCTTGGGGCCTGTTCCGGAGCTCCGCCGGAGAGGGCATCCACCACGGAGGGCTTCTACATCAACACCATAGCCCCTCCGATGAAGTGTGAGTAGTTTACTTCAGACCTTCGGGTCCATAGCTAGTAGCTAGATGGCTTCTTCTCTCTTTTTGGATCTCAACACAATGTTCTCCCCCTCTCTCGTGGAGATCTATTCGATGTAATCTTCTTTTTGCAGTGTGTTTGTTTAGACCGATGAATTGTGGGTTTATGATCCAACTTATCTATGGAAAATATTTGATTCTTCTCTGAATTCTTTTATGTATGATTGAGTTATCTTTGCAAGTCTCTTCGAATTATCCATTTGGTTTGGCCAACTAGATTGGTAGTTCTTGCAATGGGAGAAGTGCATGGCTTTGGGTTCAATCTTGCGGTGTCCTTACTCAAATGATGAAAGAGTTGCAAGGCACGTATTGTATTGTTGCCATCGAGGATAACAAGATGGGGTATTTATCATATTGCATGAATTTATTCCTCTACATCATGTCATCTTGCTTAAGGCGTTACTCTGCTTTTTAACTTAATACTCTAGATGCATCTTTGGATAGCGGTCGATGAGTGGAGTAATAGTAGTAGATGCGAATTGTTTGATCTACTTGTCTCGGACGTGATGCCTATATACATGATCATACCTAGATAACCTCATAACTATGCTCAATTCTATCAATTGCTCAACAGTAATTTGTTCACCCACCGTAGAATACTTATGCTCTTGAGAGAAGCCACTAGTGAAACCTATGGCCCCCGGGTCTATTCTCATCATATCAATCTATATCACTTTATTTACTTGCTTTGTTTTTACTTTGCCTTTACTTTTTACTTTGCATCTTTATATCAAAAATACCAAAAATATTATCTCTATCAGATCTCACTCTCATAAGTAACCGTGAAGGGATTGACAACCCCTAAGCGTTGGTTGCGAGTTGCTATCGTGTTGTGCAGGTACGAGGGACTTGCGCATGACCTCCTACCGGATTGATACCTTGGTCCTCAAAAACTGAGCGAAATACTTATGCTACTATGCTGCATCATCCTCTCCTCTTCGGGGAAAACCAACGCAAGCTCAAGACGTAGCAGGATGCACCTGCGAAGTTTGCACCAACTCTCGAGGTGAGAAAGGGCAATGCACGGTACCGAAGAGGCTAGCAATGATGGAAAGGTAAAAGTGTGTATAATCCATGGACTCACATTAGTATACTTATTGCAAAACTTTATTAGCCCTCGAAGCAAAGCACTACTACGCATGCCCCTAGGGGGATAGATTGGTAGGGAAAGACCATCGCTCATCCCCGACCTCCACTCATAAGGAAGACAATCAAAGAAACACCCCATGCTTCAAATTTGTCACGCAACGGTTACCATATGTGCATGCTACGGGACTTGCAGACCTCAACACAAGTGTCTCTACAATCCACAACCACCCACTAGCATGACTCTAATATCACCATCTTTATATCGCAAAACTATTGCAAGGAATCAAACATATCATATTCAGCGATCTACAAGTTTATGTAGGATTTTATGACTAACCATGTGAATGACCAATTCCTGTCATCTCTCTAAATAGATATAAGTGAAGCAAGAGAGTTTAATTCTTTCTACAAAATATATGCCCATGCTCTAACAAATATAAGTGAAGAAAAAGAGCATTCTACGAATGGCGGTTTTCTATGTGAAGAGAAACAGGCAATCCAAACTTCAAATGATATAAGCGAAGCACATGAAGCATTCTATAAAGCCATACTCAAAAGATTTAAGTGAAGTGCAATGAGCATTGTATAAATCAACCAAGGACTATCTCATATCAGCATGGTGCATAAAATAAAAATGAAAACTAAATGCAAAAGACGCTCCAAGACTTGCACATATCGCATGAACGAAACGAATGCGAAAACATACCGATACTTGTTGAAGAAAGAGGGGATGCCTTCCGGGGCATCCCCAAGCTTAGACGCTTGAGTCTCCTTGAATATTTACTTGGGGTGCCTTGGGCATCCCCAAGCTTGAGCTCTTGCCTCTCTTCCTTTTCCTCATATCGGGACCTCCTCGATCAAACACTTCATCCACACAAAACTTCAACAGAAAACTCGGTAAGATCTGTTAGTATAATAAAGCAAATCACCACTCTAAGTACTGTTGCAAGCCAATTCATATTTTATTTTTGCATTGTGTCTGCTGTAATATACCTTTTTCATGGCTTAATCCACTGATATAAATTGATAGATTCATCAAAACAAGCAAACTATGCATCAAAAACAGAATCTTTCAAAAACAGAACAGTCTGTAGCAATCTGAACATTCACCATACTTATGATACTCCAAAATTTTTGCCAAAATTTGGAAAAAAACAATTTGTACAGCAAGACAATGCAAAAGGAATCAGAACCATTTGACGTTCCAGTTAAAAATGTAAAATCGTGCACTACAGCCAAAGTTTCTGTCCTGCACCGTACAAACCAACAAGCATTGTAAACATCCTAAAGGCAAACCTTGGCACATTATTTTTATAATACAATGGAATTGTACAAGGGGATAATTATTTTTGTTGAAAAGTTTCTGTAATCAAGATTCAGAAAGTTTCCGTGAGCATGAACAAAGTTCAAGGCTAGCTCCCACTTCAACAATGCTTGTCTTTCTCACTTTCACTTTCCTTTTTGAAAAAGTTTAGGTTCCCGTCTTTAATTTTTTGTTTTTAAACTATATAAAAGCACGCAACAGAAATAAATGACTCTCTGAAACTTCCGGGCTGTCTCCCTGGCAGCGCTTTCTTTAAAGCCATTAAGCTAGGCATATAGTGCTCAAGTAATGAATCCACCCGGATCCCAAGGTATAGCAAAGCCATTTTTAATTAAAAATGATTTGTAATTTAGTAGTGAGCACAAAGTAACATATATCAAGCAATGACGAAGTCTAACTCTCTTTCTATGCATCAGCATGTCATAAAAGAACAATTCATGCACACATAGTAAAGGCCAATGCATAATATAAGCAGTTTCTTGCAATTTTATCATATTGGAAAGATAGAGAGGTGGGGATATAGTTCCTCTCTCATAATAATTGCAAGCAGGAGCAGCAAGCACATGCATATTATATTTATCAAAATTATCATGTGCAACGGTAAAAGGCAACCCATCAATATAATCCTTAATAAGCACAAACTTCTCCGATATAGTGTAGTTTGGAGAATTCAAAAAGATAATAAGACTATCATGCGTGGGTGCAATAGCAACAATTTCATGTTTAACATAAGGAACTATAGCAAGTTCATCTCCATAAGCATAATTCATATTGGCATCTTGGCCACAAGCATAGCAAGCATCATCAAAAAGGGATATTTCGAGAGAAGCGATGGGATCATAACAATCATCATAGCAATCATCCTTCGGTAAGCACGAAGGGGAATTAAACAATGTATGAGTTGAAGAGTTACTCTCATTAGAAGGTGGGCATGGGTAGCTAATCCGCTCTTCCTCCTTTTGTTCTTCGCTCTCCTCATCATCTTTTTCATCCAATGAGCTCACAGTTTCATCAATTCCTTATTCCATAGACTCCTGCAAAATATTAGTCTCGTCTTGGACAGCGGAGGAGTCCTCAATATATGGTTTAACATAGGCAATAGAAGCATAATTATCATAACAATATGAAGTATGGCAACTTTTTCAGATTTGCAAAGAGTAGCACCATACTTTTCAATCAAAGAAGCAATTTCATAAGCACCCTAAAAAGCAACAAATTCTTCAATTTGTTGAACATCATAGTAATTGTACACACCCTTAGCATACAAATATACTATTCCATTATCACTAAACTCACATTGGTAGGGAAGGTGTTTCTTAGGGTTTTCAGACCAACAAGTAAAATCATATATTTCACATAAATTCCAAGCATAGCATTTCAAACGATGAATTTGATCTAGTAAAAGTTTCCCTTTTTCAGATATACGGTGTCGCACATAACAATCATGCTCATCTAAAGATTTGCCCTCAACTAAGCTAGTGGGGGTTTCAGCACGAGCACATAAGGATCGAAGATGATCCAAGTAAAAAGCTTTAGGAGTGTGATAGATTTTGAGTGGTGCTTCAACCATTGGTTCAGTAGGTACAACTATTTTTTTGGTATTTTGCATTTCCTACCCATAACTAAAGATAGAGAACAACTTAGAACAACAAATAAAAATTACTTAGTAATAAAGCAAACAAGCACACACGAGAATATTCACCCCACGCTATGACTCCCGACAACGGCGCCAGAAAAAGGTCTTGATAACCCACAAGTGTAGGGGATAATTGTAGCCTATTTCGATAAGTAAGAGTGTCGAACCCAACGAGGAGCTAAAGGTAGAACAAATATTCTCTCAAGCCCTATCTGCCACTGATACGACTCTATGCACGCTTAGTGTTCGCCTTACCTAGAACAAGTATGAAACTAGAAGTACTTTGTAGGTGTTGTTGGATAGGTTCGCAAGATAATAAAGAGCACGTAAATAAAAAGTAGGGGCTGTTTAGATAAAGAAGCAATAAAGTAAATATAGCAAGTGTGGAAAAGTGGTGGTAGGAGTTGTGAAATTGTCCCTAAGCAATTGACTAAGTTACTAGACCGGTAATCACTATTGCAATTCTATTTGAGGGAGAGGCATAAGCTAACATACTTTCTCTTCTTGGATCATATGCACTTATGATGGGAACTCTAGCAAGCATCCGCAACTACTAAAGATCATTAAGATAAACCCAACCATAGCATTACAGTATCAAGTCCCCTTTATCCCATACGCAAACAACCTACTTACTCAGGTCTGTGCTTCTGTCACTCACGCCACCCACCATAAGCAAATCATGAACATATTGCAAACCCTACAGCGGAAATCCCTCACGCTTGCGCGACACGGAGAGCACCATAGGACAGCACCAATAATAAAACATGCAACTCAAACCAATCATAGCAATTCATCAATCACCGGTAGGACAACGAAAATCTACTCAGACATCATAGGATGGCAACACATCATTGGATAATAATATGAAGCATAAAGCACCATGATCAAGTAGAGGGTACAGCGGTTTGAGGGAGAGTGGACCGCTGAATATACAAGAGGGAAGGTGATGGAGATGTTGGTGAAGATGGCGGAGGTGTTGGTGTAGATCGCGGTGATGATGATGGCCCCCCGGCGGCGTTTCGGCGCCACCGGAAGCAAGGGGGAGAGAGCCCCCTTCTTCTTCTTCTTCTTCCGTGACCTCCTCCCTAGATGGGAGAAGGGTTTCCCCTCTGGTCCTTGGCTCCCATGGCATGGGAGGGGCGAGAGCCCCTCCGAGATTGGATCTATCTCTCTGTCTCTCTCTGTTTCTGCGTTCTCAGATCCTTCCCTTTCACCGTTTCTTTTAGGGACAATTGCATTTTTGCCCCTAGTTGGAACCTACCCACGGGTTTTGCCCTTACTTTTCGACTCTGCTCAGTTTTGCCGTTAGATTTTCCCCCGAGGTCACCCGAATGCCCTTTGACCGTTTGACCAATACTTTGAAAATTCATAACAAATTCATATGAACTCAGAAAAATGCAAATAAGATGTCAAAATGTTTAGACAAACATTACCTTTACGTGCATATCATTTGAATATCGTTTAAACTACCAAAGGTTATTAATGATATTAGCATTATTAAAAATAAAGAGGGTATAAAAATAATTTTTTTCAAGAATAAAAATTACATGCAAATGTAGGTGATGTTTTCTAAACATCCTGATATCTTGTTTGCATTTTTCTGAGTTCATGCCAACTTTTTATGAATGTTCAAACAACTTTGACCATTATTTTGAAACTTCATAACAAGTTGATATGAACTCGGAAAAATGCAAATAAGATATCAGGATGTTTAGAAAACGTCACCTACATTTGCATGTAATTTTTATTCCTGAAAAAAGTGTTATTTATAACTTTTTATTTTCCATAATGTTAAAAACATTAACAAACTTTGGTAGTTTAAATGGTATTTTTTTCCTGGATGCAAATGAAATACACATAAAGGTAATGCTTATCTCAACATTTTGATATCTTATTTGCATTTTTCTGAGTTCATATCAATCTGTTATGAATTTTCCAAGTATTGGTCAAATAGTCAAAGGGTATTCGTGCGACTTCGGAGGAAAATCTAAGGGCAAAACTGAGCAGAGTCAAAAAGTAAGGGCAAAACCCGTGGATAGGTTCCAACTAGGGGCATAAATGCATTTGTCCCTTTCTTTTATGGGCCATTTGCATTTCTGTCCCTAACTCGAACCACCTAATCAGATATACCCCTAATTCCAAAGCCTGCTCAAAAATGCCCCTCCGCCGTTATGTGCCCTTACAGAAATGCCCCTCCGTGCCGTTTCCGTCAGGTCAAAGGCCTTTGACCATTTTCCTCACGTTTTCTCGACATTTTTGCCCCTCTGTGCACATCCCAGTTACACGTGGCACCTACCTAGGAAAAGAAAAGAAAAAAAACTCCCTCTCTCTCATCCCATCTTTGACTTACACGTGGAGCCCACCTATATTAAAAAAATTTCTCTACCTCTCTCATAACCCCCCTCTCTCTCTCTCTCTCCCTGACATGTGGGCCATTGGACCCACTGTCAGGGTCAACTCTTGTTTGCTCATGGTCACGGCGAGGCTTGGCGGATCGGCCGGTGGTCGCCGCCGGCGAAGGATAGCGCGCCTGCGTGTGAGGGCCATGGTGGGAGGCTCGGGGTCGTCCGACCGAGGGGTGGAGCCGCCGCACAGGTAGGTAGGTGGGCGCGTGCACACGACCGAGCCAGTCGAGGTCGGTCATGGCGGTCGGCTTCGGGCAGGGCGCTCTGGGAACAGAATCGAGCGGGGGAAGAGAGGAGTAGGGCCGCGTGATTTCAGGGACAATGACACGGAGGTCGAGAAGGTCAATGGTGGCTCGGGGCAGTCGGATTTAGGAGGCCAAGGGCGCATCTGTGGCGGAGATCGGAGTCTCTACCATCGTCTACACGCGGCCATAGGCCTGATTCACCGTGCTGGGCAGAGGCGAGGCGTCCAGAAGGGTTCAAGGGCTTGCTCTTTGGTCTCGATCTAGCCTCTGACCACGATGGCGGCGACGGCGTCCTCCGCAGAATGTCTCAGGCGCTCCCCGTGCATTCCGTCGCTGCCCGCCGACATCCACCTTGACCACCACCTGCAAATCCTTCGACAGACCACCCGGAGCCCGTCCCCTTGGTCTTCACTTGCAGGCGCGCCGCCTCTCGCCGGCGACGGCCACTGGCTGATCCACGCGAGCCAAGCCTAGCCTCGCTTCAGAGCGTGTTGACCATGCAAGTGGGTCTCTGGCCCACATGTCAAGAAGTGAGAGAGTTTTTTTAGTAAGTGAGAGAGAGGGGATAAGCCAGAGTTTTTTTCCTAGGGTAGGGCCCATGTGTAAGTGACAAGTGAATAGAGGGGCAAAATGTCCAGTAAACGTCCCGTAAACGGTCAAACCCCTTTGACCAGACGGAAACAGAGCAGAAGGATATTTCTATAAGGGCACCTAACGGTGGAGGGGCATTTTTGAGAAGGCTTTCGAATTAGGGGCAAATGTGGGTAGTGGGTTCGAGTTAGGGACACAGATGTAAAAGACCCTTCTTTTATATCTGGAGATCCGTAACTCCGATTGGAGTGAATCTTTCGCCCAGATTTTTCTCATAAAATTAGCTTTCTTGCGGCAAAAGAAGAGCGTCAACCGCCTTACGTGAGGGTTCAGGGCGCGTCTGCCCCCCTGCGGCGTGCCCCCTGCCTCGTGGCCCCCTCGGGCATCGTTTCGCGTTGATTTTTCTTCCCAAAATCACAAATATTCCAAAATAATTCTTCGTCCGTTTTTATCCCGCTTGAACTCCGTTTGATATTGGGTTTCTGCGAAACATAAAACATGCAACAAACAGGAACTGGCACTGGGCACTGGATCAATATGTTAGTCCCAAAAAATAGTAATAAAAAGTTGCCAAAAGTATATGAAAGTTGAATAATATTGGCATGGAACAATCAAAAATTATAGATACGACGGAGACATATCAGCTGTACGCCATGTCGAGGGAGACTAGCAAAGGACTCAACGACGGTTGCAGCGCCAGTCGACGTGGGGTAGAAGGTGCCGATGTCGACCGCGGATGTCGGAGTGGATGAAGTGGTCGAGGAAGATGACGATGAGCTGGTGCTGGACGAAGACAAAGGGGGTGGACGGGCGGCGTGACTCGGGTGAACGAGCGGCAACGGCACCGAAGAAGAGCGGCGACCGCGATCTAACGGCGGCGGCGGCTGGGTTAGGAGCGCGGCGACGATGCTCAAAGTAGGCGACGAAGAACCCGACAACGTGACGAAGACTGGCGCGGACGATGGCGTTCCCACGGCAAGGGAGGCGACGCGGCGCAAACCACGGGAAGCCACACACGCGGGGACGGCGGAGTGGACCGTGTCCGCGGCGCTATGGCCCGAAGGGGCGACGCAGTGGCAACAGGCGGCTCGGGGCGACGGCAGGGACACCTTGAGGTGGCGGGGGGACCGCGGACCGCAGCGCTACATCCTAACACTACTAGGAAAAGGGCTATAGATGAAATTGACAATAATGGTGCACCAGAGAAGTAGTGCGCCACTACTATATACTAATGGTGCACCATTTGGTGATGCTCCATTAGTGTGGAAGACACTAATGGCGCACCAGACACAAGGTGCGCCACTAGTAACAATTTTTTTTCATTTTTCCATACATACTAATGGCGCATCCTAGCTAAGTGCGCCATTACTAGTTCTAACTAGTAATGGCGCACCAGCCACAGAGTGCGCCAGTACTATATTCTTTTTTTTTGCAAAACTACTAATGGTGCACCGTGTCATAGTGCGCCATTACTAGTTTAAACTAGTAATGGTGCACTATGCCACGGTGCGCCATTAGTATTTTTTTTACTTTTTTGCAAAACTACTAATGGCGCACCACCTGCATGTGCGCCATTAGTAACCAGGGTTACTAATGGCGCATTTGCGGTGGTGCGCTCATTAGTAACCTAGGACCAACAAGATATTTTGGACAGCCACACCTACCCACTCACTTTCCCCACTTCATTCCCTCCACCTCCTTCTCCAAGCTTGTCGGCTGCCTCCTCCTCCTCACCTCATTTGCACCATAGATTCATCAAAATTAAGTGGTGAAATTACCTTTTTGATAGGTAAGTAAGGGAAAGCTATCTTCATGTTGTAGATCTACTTTTTTCTCCCTAGCTCGCTCCAACAACGTGCACATGCACTTTTGTGGCCTAGCTAGATCTATGTATGTTTGTGGTGTTGCATATGTTTGTGGTGTTGCATATATGTTTGTGTTTGCAGTGCCGGTATTTGAAATGCGATAGTTGCCAATATTTTGCGGAATGTTGATTCTTTTCCGTTCAAGAGAATTTTGTCACTATGCATTCTTTTTGGTCCTATTTTTAGGGAAGGTCATGCCAAATTTTTCTTGGTTCTAAAATATCGTTTTGCTCGCTTCGCATGATGACCATAGTCCGCACGATGACCGAAGGCATCGTGAATAGGTTTCGAGCTCCGCGAAGGCCGAGATGCTTCAAAAGAACGAGGCGGAGATAAGATGTCCGTGTCGAAGATGCAAGTGAAGAGCCTTCTGCGAACCGGATTCGGGCAGGTGCGGAACCACTGCTCTTGCATGGTTTCATGGATGGCTATCGGTGGCAAGGTGATGAAGATGACTATGAAGTCGTCCATGGGGGCGGGCAAGAAATGAGGAAGGAAACAAGACAACCACCATGGCGAGGGCGGGCGAGAAGACAAAGAATCTCCGGGACATGATCACGACGGTGATGTTGTACACGATCATCATGTAGAAGATGCCGTACATGATGATGAGGAAGATCAAGGCGAAGGGCATGATCATGAAGATGAAGATGCGGAGCGCAGACGGCGATGGAGGCTGGGTGCAGGACCCTCGTATTCAAGAGCTGCTTCTCAAGCGCACGGATAACGCAAGAGCTGCCTGCCGAGAGAAAGCCAAGCTGGATCAATTGGAGATAGACGCGGTTAATCCATTGTATGAAGGATGCAGGCCGAGGATACCGCTTTGAAAGTAATGCTCATGGCTCACGGAGATGAAGGTAAAACACAAAATGACCGACGATGCTTCGACGAGAACATGTCATTCGCACGAACGTCTTCCCAAGGGGAACAAGTGCCCGACCAGTTTCGAGGAGGCGAAGAAAATCGTGTGTCCTCTGGATTTACCGCGACGTGAAATACCATGTGTGCATGAACAATTGCATCATTTATCGGGACGAGCACGCGGAGTCTACCATATGTCGGTGTCTTGGCGTCACTCGATACAAGAAGAGGAAGAAAGCTCCTTGAAAATTGGTGTGGTACTTTCCAATCACTCCTCGTCTGCAGCGGTATTTTGCGGACCCTAAGGTAGCAAAGCTCCTGCGTTGGCACGCGGATAGGGAGGAGAAGAAGTGGGAAGATGACGGAAATGATCCGGAGATAAATAAAAAGACAAGATGCTAAGTCACCCTAAGGATGCGAGCGGTGTAGCGTTGAACGAATACCCGAATTTGGGAAGGATCCAAGGAACATCGTCTTTGGGTGCGAGCATCGACAGAGTCAATCCGTTTGGCAGCAGAGAAGCACACATAGCTTTTGGCTTTGTGTTTGTGTGGATGTACAACCTTCCCCTGGTTGTGCATGAAGAGGAAGTACATTCACATGAGTATGCTAATTGAAGGGCGAAACAACCAGGAGCGACATCAATCAGTATTTGGGGCTCTTTGAAAGAGGTGCGAGACACGCTGTGGAAAACGCCGCCAATCGTGGGACGCCACGGAGAAAGAATATTTCCCTATGAGAGCCGTGACCGCACACGACGGTGCATGACTATCTCGGTTACGGATATCTCGCGGGGCAGGTAGTCCACGGATTTTCTTGCTGCGTAAGGTGCATGGATGACACAGCGTATCGCCAGCTAGATAGAGATCCCGGGTCTTTGAAAACCGTGTTCATGGGACATCAAAGGTGGCTTCGCGATGATGACCCGTGGAGGAAACGCAAGGATCTGTTCGATGGTGAAACTGAACCCCGAAGACGCCCGCGTACGAGGAGGGGCAAGGAAATAGACGAGCTGTTGAAAAATTGGAAAGATTGCCCACTGCCAGGAAAGAAGCAAAAGGCGCCAGAGCCGGGAAATAAGAGAAAGGCGCCAGAGCCGCTGCTGAAGGTATGGAAAGCGAGGTTTTACGGGACTTGTCATCTTGGAAGATCCACCGTGTGCCTCACAGCCTTGATGCCATGCATATCACGAAGAACGTGCGAGAGTCTACTTGGTACCCTGCTCAACATGCCAGAGAGGACCAAAGATGGGCGAAAGCAAGGGCGACTTGAAATCAATGGGTATCAGGTAGGAGCTTCACGCTAATGATGATGATGATGATGATGATGATGATGATGATGATGATGAGGCGAAGCAGGACACAGAAAGTCGTCGCAAAGGCAAAAAGGCCAAGAAGACCGGAAATGACTACCCTCCCGCGTGCTTCACTCTAAGTCGGGAGGAGATCGAGCAGTTTTCACCGCCTCGAGGAGTAAAACTTCCTACGATTCTGCTGGGAAGATAAGCAGATACCTAGACCCAAAAGCGAAGTTCAGCGGGATGAAGTCTCATGATCACGTCGTCGATGACGCAGATACTTCGATTGCAATCCGTGGGATCATGGGCCGCGCACATCCGTGAAATGCTATTTGGCCTATGCAACTTTTGACGTCATCTCTCGAAGTCGATTGGCGTGAGGCAACTCGAAGGCTACGAGGAAGAGATCGTGGTGATACTATGCGAGCTTGAGATGTACTTCCCACCCGCATTCTTCGACGTTATGGTGCATCTGCTGGTCCATATCATGGAGGATATCATCCAACTCGGGCGGCGTTCTGCACAAAGATGATGCCGTTCGAAAGGATGAATGGTGTCATCAAAGGATACATTCGCAACATGTCATGTGCGAGAGGGAAGTATAGCGGGGCTTTTCGACGAAGAGTGCATCTCCTCTCGCATGAATTATCTAGGCATCGAGAACCCCGTTGGTCTGCCCGTCAATAGGCACCTCGGCAGGCTCGCTGGATGGGGTCACCGTGAGGGTCGCCGCGAAATGCATGTCGACTTCGAGGGTCGACTCACCGACTTTGAAATAGCAAACCTAGTCGCGCTACAACACATAGACGTGGTCGATCCTTGGGTGGTAGAGCACAAAACCTTTATGGAGAAGACGTACAATGACCGAGTCCAACAGAGGACGGGCGGAGATATAATCAAAGAGCACAACTCATGTTTCACGCATTGGTTCAAGCAGAAGCTTCTGTCGTACCCTTTACATGAGGATTCTTCCGCGGAAGAACAACTCATATTTGCCTCGTCACAGGGCGCCGAGCACAACCTGATGACCTATGAGGCGTACGATATCAACGGCTACACATTCTACACCGAGAACAAGGACATGAAGAGCGATGGTTATCAGAACTCCGGGGTAACGATGGAATCCTACACCGGTAACGACAAGGACAGATACTATGGAAGGATCGAGGAGATCTGGGAGCTTAGCTACGCTGGAGAGAAGGTCCCGATGTTCCGTGTCAAATGGGACAAGAGCGTCCTAAAAGAAGACCGGTATTTCACCACCATGGTTATACCCGAAGCCAAATCCAAGACCGCGGGTGCAAACGTCACCGCGAAAAATGAGCCATGGGTACTGGCTTCCCAAGTGGACCAATGCTTCTTCATTACCGACCCGTCAAAGCCCAGTCGTGTTGTCGTGAGGAGAGGCAAAAGGAAGATCATCGGAATGTATGGAGTAGCCAATGAGCAAGACTTCGACAAGTACGGTGACCCGAAGATCAAACATGACGACGACGATGAAGTACCAGCACACACCACAAGAAGAAGCAGGACCACCCTACCTAAAGGACGTCTGTTCCACAAAAGAACTCCATTTGCGAAAAAGAAAGGCAAGAAGATTGTGAACAGATAGCTAGCTAAGATTGATTGTATTTAAACCGTAGTCTTTATTTCTCGATTGTATTTCATGGGCACTTTTTGATATCATGAATATTTTTAAATTTCATCGGCACTTTTTGAACATGACGATCCCCGTCCATCTCGATCGCTACCCCCCTCCATCTCGATCTCGATCCCACCCGCACCCTCCCCCGCTAGCTCCACCACCGCCGACGACCCACCGCACCCTCCCCCGCTCCACCGCCGCCGACAAGCACCCGGCCCCCCGCACCCTCCCTCGCTCCACCGCCGCCAACGAGCACCCCTCGCACCCTCCCCCGCTCCACCGCCGCTGCCGATGATATTTTCAAGTAACAAATTTGATGATATTTTTTAAAAAATTATTACTGTTTTTATAAAAAATTATTACTGTTTCATATTCATATTCATTTTCTAAAAAACAATAATAAAAAAGTGTAGACTACAATTGTTGTTAAACAACAATTATTACTGTTTTTATAAAAAAAATATTACTGTTTCATATTCATATTCATTTAAAAAAACATACTAATGGCGCACCCCGTCGGTGCGCCATTGCTATCTAAAAAAAGATTTCTAATGGCGCACCGACGGGGGGTGCGCCATTGCTATTAAAAAAAGATTTCTAATGGCGACCGGCGGGTGGTGCGCCATTAGAAAGCTTCCCTAGCTAATTCCTCCTCTCCTCGCCAGATCCTTCAACCTCTCTCCCGCGCCACAGATCCACCTTGCGCTGCCCCAACCCAGCGCCGCCGCCCGACCCTCGCGGACTCCACCCCCCGCCCGCCCGCGCTCCCACCTCGCTGCCCGACCCTCGCGGACTCCACCCCGCCGCCCCGCCCCCCCCCCGCCCGACCCTCGCGGACTCCACCCCCCGCCCCCCGCGCCCGCCCCCCGCCGCCCCCCCCCACGGACTCCACCCCGCCTTCCTCCCTCGCCGTCGGCGCCAGTATGACGCAACACCGTCGCCCCAACCCTCCTCCTCCCCTTGCCCCTCCTCCTCCTCCCCTTGCCCCCCGCATGCGCAGCTGACGACCCCTTCTCTGTCTCGCAGGGCAAGGTCTCCGGCGCCTCTACGACACCGACGCCTCCACCGTCTACGGCGTCTGCGCCTTCTTCCACCTCCGGCCACCGTGGCCTCATCGTCGATCCACGTCACCTCGTCAACCCCGACCCCGCACGAGCTCGCCATCGTCTTCCTCTCAGTGAGCTCCCCTCGGCCCCTGGCCGCGCCCTGGCCCCGCCCAGGCGCGCTCACCGCATCGTGACCGCATCGGGTCTTAGAGGCCATTGGGCCGTAGTCATGTAGATCATCAGTCAGGAGGAAAAAATTGAACGCGAAAATCCGATTAGGTCTCAGAGTTCTTAGCATTGCTGACTTTTTTCTAGTCTGGCAAGTACTATGGCAAGTACCGTGTCAAGTACTCCATGTGTTTTTGTTGGCAGTTTATCATGAAATTGTGTTTATGGTCATTTAGTAATTCAGTCAAATATTGTCTCAAATCTGTGGAGTACTAGAACTGGGACTAGTAGTATTGTGTCATTCTCTTCTCTTCTCTGAAACTGTAGCATTTCAGTTTAACAGTGGATCTCTGTGGAACTGTGTAGCATTTCAGTTTAATAGTGGATCTAAAAATTGGATGCTACCGACGTGCCAGCAGCGGAGTGGCTCCAGACCTAGGTGTTGGAGGTGCAGCATATGTGCAATTTTGGCCACTAACTATAACAAATTGTTTGAAATATAGACCACTATGTGGAGGAATAACTCTAGTGAGTGATTCTTGCTATGGGGAGGGACAGTGATAACATATTAAATAGATTGATTGTTCTTACATTTTAGTGATAACATATTAACATTCTTTCTATGGGGAGGGACAGTGATAACATTTTAGCTATATGCACATTTGGTCTGCTTCTGCTAGTTTTGATGTTTCCCGTCTTCCGTTTACGACAAGAGATTTTGTCTGTAGAAAAGCATATTGGCAACTGTTCATGTATTGTTTAGACTAAAGAATCCTCAAGTCCTCCGGATATATGTTTGGATGCTAGATGGTTCATGCATATTTCCGTCTACTTCCTCTAGAATTAGATGGATGTATATGTCTGTCTACTTCTTCTAGAACTAGTGTATTACCAAGATTCCAACACTATTTATGCAGTATCCAGATTGAAAATACCAAGTAGCATTTTGCATTCTTTTTCAGATTCAATGTGACTAGAATTCACTTGTTCTTATATGGGTGAAACTTCACTTGTTTTTAGGCTAGTGTAGGGTGTTTGCTTTATTCTGTCATCATTTGTAACTATGTCACAAATAAATTGTTCCTTCTTCTGCATTTGACAAGTAATGACTGTTGATAAGCTGAGGCATGGATTAAGTTGTTTCTTTGCTCTGAATTACTTGTGATGCCTCTGAATTACTTGTGATCACATTGAGAAAGACTTGTAAAGATGATGATCATCTTTTATAGAAAACAATTTGTGATCATCTTGCTAGTTTGTTGGGTTTTGTCTCCGACCATTGTGTCATGATAATATTGCAGGTACCCCGAGAGGCCCTTGAGTTTGCCAAAATGTCGACTAACTTCCGTTCCGTCAAATTCTGGTACTCCATATGTCCTATTTTCAGCAAAGGTCATGCTGAAATTTTCCGTGAATTTTAGCATGACTTTTCTAAAAATAGGACATATGGGGTACTTTTGACTAATGCATGGGCCGGGGTATCTTAGTACTTAGTTAAGTAGGATCAACTGCCCCGCCATTCTTGCTGCATTAAACCATAGGTGGAAATAGAGCCAAGTGATTAGGCCCAACTTAGAATTCTCCTTAGCATCGATAAACCCTAGATGATAAACTGAACATAGCAGGTGGCAATAGAGCCAAGTGATTAGTGCCAAGTGATTAGGCCCAACCTAGGGTGCCTCGGCATCGGTAAAACCTAAATGATGAAAACTTAACTTGGCTGCCTCGGATGCCTCGATGTCGATGAGAACCTAAATGATGTACGCTTAGGCTTTTAGGGTGCCTCGGCGTCGATAAACCCTAAATGATTAAAGCTTAGCTTTTAGGATGCCTCGGTGTCGACAAACCCTAAATGATGAGACCATGATCTTGTTCCTTGACAATAACCAACTTTTTTACCAAACTTTTTTCCTATTTAGAGCGAAACATGGCCCCAACGATGAGGCCGGCGGTTGAGCGACAAGCAATTCAGGAGCTGTCCCGGAGTTGGATAAAGAACATCACCGCTATGAGGGCGCCGCGGAAGACACCGATCTCGACTACACAACACCTAGTGGCGTCGGGGATGACACCACTGATGGCGCCGCCGAGGATGCCACCACTGATGATGGCGGCGCACACACAGATGGCAGCCAACCAAAGAGGCAACGGAAGGATCGGCGCCCGAGCGTGCTCGACACCGTCAGGGAGGAATTTACTGAAGTGGACTCTGATGGCGCCCAAACAAGTAGTCAAGGGGTACTCGGTTCAGCTCGGGTGCATTCTCCGGAGCACCGTCTCGATCAACACCGAGAACCTAAGGCATAAGGACCACAGGAATTTGCGCAGCCTCCTCTTCACGAAGCTGCACGAACGATACAAGTTCCACGCTGAGTTTGCAAACACACGCTTCTCAGGGAATAAAGTGAACAGTACTGCCCTCACGAGGATGAGCACCGCCGTGTCTACTTGGAGAAGCACGGTGAAGGCAATGATTGACAAAGGTGGTAGTTATGACAAGATCAAGGCGAAATATCCTTTGATGTGCGAAGATGAGTACAAGGAGTTCAAGATCAAGTGCGAGAGCAGCGCAACCTCCGAATCAAGTCAGTGGGGGAAAGAAATGCGGAAGTTGAACTTAGGGGTCCACCAACTCGGTCCCGGCGGTTACAGAGTGGCGGAGCCTATATGGGACAAGGAGGACGCGGAGCAAGGCCTACGGCCCCGCTTTGAGAAATACCGTGGCAAGCAGACTAGGAACTTTCTCAGGGCCCGGTACAAGGAGGACCCGGTAACAAAGGAGCTTACCACGGATCCGAAGATCAGGGTGCTCGAGCTTGTTATGGTCAGGAATACACCCCCGCGTAATTAGCTCCATATGGTTGCATTCTAATTAATCCCCAATATTTATAAATGGTTCACGTTCCTTCCGCAGACTTTGAAAGCGATGGCTGGGTCGTCTCGAGCTCCCCTTCGACACCCCTTGAAATAGGGCGTTGAGCGTAATGAAAAACAAGGATAAGCTCGAAGAAGTCGGCGTCGGTGGTCGTGTGGCGGCAAAGGCTTGTCCACAAAATGGTTGTCATACTATACCGCTGGTGGGCGAAAGGAGAAAAGACCAGCTCGGAAAGCCCGGTCGCGCGAGGTTGAAGCACTCAAGGCACAAGTGGCGCGGATTCCGGAGCTTGTCCAAGAGCAAGTGGAACAACAAGCGGGAGCGAAGCTCAACGCCATGGTGCCTACGTTGATTCATGGGCTGACGGCGTGGATTGCGGGCGGCAGCGAGGCCTCCCGGTTCCCGGCTTCACGGCCGACCTTTCGCCGGTAGCGTGGCGGCGCCATTGGTGTCTCCGGCGAGGCGGTATTCATGTCTCCGGCGCCGCACGGCATTGGAGCTTAATGCACCGGGTGTCGCCGACCGGCACCTCGCCAGCAAGCGGCCCCTCCGTCAGTTGCACGCCCGCCGTTGGCGGTGGCTCGACATTAGCCGAGCTCGACGGCATCACGGTAACTAAGCCTCTCGGTCGATGACTTCATCTCCTTGCCTTTGACTGGGCATCCCTGACGCCCTACATGTTTTCGCAGGGCGCCGCCGACGTTCCTTGCACTCTTCTGCACTTCGTGGGCGGCGAGTTGGTCGATGTCGCCAAGGGCATAATCGTTCAACCGGGCAACCCCATGTTCCACGGTAATCCGATGCCACCCACAGTGTTGAAGTGGTTCGGGTGCTGCCAGGCTGCGACGAGCTGTTACCTCCGATTCGACCCGCTAGGGCCGACGAAGAAGATGAGATGACCCTCAGCGCCTGCGTAAGCTGGCCCTGCTGGCGAAGAGTCGATTCGTTTGGGGCGGGGACACCATCCACGAACAAGACCGCCAGTCGTGCCGGCGCCAAGCCATGGCAAGAACGCCGCAACGCTACCGGACCTGCCGGACATCCCTATGCCGGACATCCCTATGGCACAGGATCCGGACATGCATATGGCACAGGATCCGGACGACGACGACAACGACGACGGTACATTTACCAACGTCGATAAGTACTTTGCCGAACATGGGTACGCTGACGAGTTCTGCGGGCCTCTTTCTCAAGAACCCAACCAAGACGACCGCGATCTAGCTGGTACGGCGGAGAAATCAATTGCAATAGGCGTAAATGCGGTGTTCGGGTTCTCGAGACGCCTCCAGCTCCCACCTTCACCGAGCCTCAGATAGCTGAGGTGCGAAATATTATCAGCCCCAACACGCTCAAGAAGGCGGTCTGTGAGCAGAACTCGGTCCCATTATAGGAGATCAAGAAGAAGGGACGGAAACGAAAGACTAACAAGGGCGCCGGTGCGAGCCAGCCGGCACCGAGTTTGATCTGTGCTCAGGACGGGTGAAAGCACATTTGCTCCCTAGGTGGTTTTGGTAATTAATGACAACATACTCTGTGGTTGGACTAATGCTTTTAACAAGTATGTTTCAGGAAAGTCAACCACTCTGGCATGGCAAAAGGACTAGAGAGGTGAACCCCTAAGATGCTAAGGAAAACATTGGCAAAAGCTCAAGACTCCATTTTTGGTTTAGTGATCCAAGATCACATTGAGTCCATAGGAAAGCCAATACTATTAAAAGGGGATGAGGTTATGATGATGATCTGGTTGCTCTAAAGTGCTTAGTGATTTATCTCTCAAACAATCAGCAATCTTTCATTCCAACATAAACCCATAAGTAATCTCGGTCCCACCGATTCCAAACTCAGTCACACCGAGATGAACCACCTCAGCCATATAGCCAAAACCCTAGAATCTCGGATTTTCCGATTCCAAACTCGGTCATTCCGAAATTGGTGTTGCCAAGCTTCTGTAACCCTCTGTACTCAAATCGGTGTCACCGAGATGAGAAAGTCGGTCCCACCGAGATTGGCAAACCCTAGACTTTGGAAGAATCGGTCTAACCGAGATTGTATTTTCGGTCCCACCGAAAAGCCCAACGTTCACAAGATTTGAACTTTCGGTCCCACCGAGTTGTCAACTTCGGTCTGACCGAGATTGCTCAAATGTGTGTAACGGTTGGATTTTGTGTGGAGGCTATAAATACCCCTCCACCTCCTCTTCATTCGTGGAGAGAGCCATCAGAAAGAACTACCACTCCTACCTTACATTTCTGAGAAGAAAACTACCTACCCTTGTGTTGAGATCAAGTTGCTCCACTCCCACCATATGAAACTTGATTTCTAGTCTTTCCAAGTTGCTTTCCACTCAATCCCTTCCTCCACCACAGCCAAATCAGTGAGGAGAGTTGAGTGTTGGGGAGATTATCATTTGAAGCACAAGAGCAAGGAGTTCATCATCACCAACCCCATCTATTACCTTTTGGAGGTGGTGCCTCCTAGATTAGTTAGGTGTCGCTTGGGAGCCTCCGTCATGATGTGGAGTTGAACCAAGGAGTTTGTAAGGGCAAGGAGATCGCCTACTCGTGAAGATCTACCCCGAGTAAGGCTAGTCCTCCGTGGGCGTAAGCCATGATGGCATAGACAAGGTTGCTTCTTCGTGGACCCTTCGTGGGTGGAGCCCTCCGTGGACTCATGGCCGTTACCCTCCGTGGGTTGAAGTCTCCATCAACGTGGATTGACGATAGCACCACCTATCGGAACCACGAGAAAAATCTCCGTGTCTCCAATTGCGTTTGCTCTCCACAATCTCTCCTTACTATTCATGCAATTTACTTTCCGCTGCCCTATACTCTAGAATTGCATGTTTAGTATGTTGCTCGACTTGTATGCATGATGCTTGACTTGTTCTTCATTGAGAATGTACTATGAACTTATGCTAATCAAAAGGCACAATCTTTTATCTTGTCGAGTTGTCTAATCACCCCCTCTAGACACTCTTGCCTTCAACGATCCTACAATTGGTATCGAGCATTGGTCTCCATTGCTTTGGTTTGCACACCATTGGAGGAAGATGGACGTGTCACGTTTGGGAGTGTTAGTCATAGAGTGCCTATTCTTGATGGAGTGTCCTATAACTCGTGGAGGATTGAAATGCTTGCTATCTTTAAGATATACAACTTATGCAAATATGTTGAAACCCCATATGTACCACCATTTGATCCCTTGCACCCCTCTGTAGATGAAGAGCTTGATTTGCTTCAGTAACCTTAGAACATCAATCTTATCATTAGAGGGTTGCCTGATAACTTGCTTGAGCTTGTCACGAACTTTGAGTGCGCCCATGCTATGTGGAAGTTCTTGGAAGAACTTTATCCGGACTACTCGTTGAGAGGTCTTGATGAAATTCTATACAAGACTGTTGAATTTGATATGTTGCGCCCCAAAGATCCTAACTTTGATAAATGCTTCTTTGAGCTGCGTGATCTTATGAAAAAGAAGGGTGATCCCGGTTTTATCAATGTTCGAATAAGAAATGCTCTTGTTTTGCATTCCGATGACTACTATCACGTTGATAAAACTGATGCAAGTCATTGTCAAATTGACCTAGGTATTGATGATGAATTATCTATGGGTCAATATGATGATGAGCATGAGCATGATGACGATTCGGACACCGAGCTAGACAAGATCATGAAGAGTCTCAATCTAATGGCAAATATGAGAGACTACATATCCGTGGCAAAGAATGGATTCTCGATAGTGGATGCACCGATCACATGACCGGAGATGAAGACATGTTTCGAGAGCTTGCAAAGAACGATGGTCCACGCAAGTATGTGACTTTTGGAGACAACTCCAAGGGTAAGGTACTTGGCCTTGGTAAGGTGTCCATATCTCATGATAGCTCCATTAAAATGTCATGCTTGTTGAATCACTTGGATACAATTTACTTTCCGTGTCTAGATTAGCTGACTTTGGATACAATGTGCTATTCACCAAAGTAGATTGCCAAGTTTTTCGTAGTGACAATCATAACATGGTCTTCTTGGCATTCGTAGAGGTGACCTATACATTGTCGATTTCACTAAGAAAGCTCAACCTAGAACTTGCTTTATTGCTAAATCTGCAAAAGGTTGGCTTTGGCATAGAAGGCTTGGACATGTTGGTATGCGAAATTTAGATAAGCTAATCAAAGGTGATCACATTCTTGGTGTTAAAGATGTTTTCTTTGACAAAGATAGACTCTGCAGTGCATGTCAAGCAGGAAAACAGGTTGGAGGAAGTCATCCCGTGAAGAATATCATGACCACAAGGAGACCGCTTGAGCTTCTTCATATGGATCTCTTCGGTCCCAATGCTTACAAAAGCCTTGGTGGTAACTCCTTTGGTCTAGTTATTGTTGATGATTTTTCCAGATTTACGTGGGTATTTCTACTTGATGACAAATCGCAGGTTCAGAAAATCTTCAAAACCTTTGCTAGAAAGGCTCAGAATCAATTTGAGGTGAAGATCAAGAAGGTTCGGAGTGACAACGGAACGGAGTTCAAGAACGCCCATGTAGACTCCTTTCTCGATGAGGAAGGAATCCTACATGAGTTCTCACTACGTACACACCTCAACAAAACGGAGTTGTTGAGAGGAAGAACCGAGCAGCTCATTGAGATGGCGAGGACAATGCTTGCGAATACAAGACACCAAAACACTTTTGGGGTGAAGCCGTTGAGACACTTGTCATGCCATCAACAGACTTTATCTTCACAAGCTTCTCGGCAAGACTTCATACGAGCTCCTTACGGGTAACAAACCCCAAGTGGGATATTTTCGTGTCTTTGGTTCAAAATGCTATATTCTTGATAAGCATCGTCGGTCTAAATTTGCTCCTAAAACTCATGAAGGCTTTTCCTCGGTTATGGATCAAACTCTCACACTTACCGTGTCTACAATAATTTCACCCGAAAGGTTGAAGAGATGGTAGATGTGAAGTTTGATGAATCTAATGGCTCATAAGTAGAGCAAATGCCTATTGATGTAGGAGATAAGGACCCATCGGAAGCCATTCAAGATCTATCCATTGGAAAGATTAGTCCTATGGAAGTGAAGGAGAGTACCTCATCTACATATGTGGAGCCCCTACCTCACGGCAAGGTGAACCTCAAGGCAATATGGAGGCTTCCACAAGTGGAACTCACCAAGATGAGGAAGTGCGACAAGAAGATCCACCACAACCTCCTTCTCCACCACCTCAAGACAACACCAACAACACAGATGAAGAAGAAGATGAGGATGATGAGGAAGCTCAGCCACGGTCACGACAAAAGCTATCCCGAGTTCGAGAAAGAGTCAAGAAGGACCATCCGTGGAACAAATGATGAATGACATCGACTCCGGGAGAATCACTCGCTCTAAAACTCGTTTAGCTAACTTTTGTGAGCATTACTCATTCATCTCAAGTCTTGAACCTATGAAGGTAGAAGAAGCGCTTGAAGACCCGGATTGGGTGAATGCTATGCATGAAGAGCTGCACAACCGAGAGGAACAACGTTTGGTCATTGGTAGAGAAGCCCAATGATGACCAAAACGTCATTGGAACCAAATGGGTGTTTCGGAACAAGCAAGATGAAGATGGACAAGTCATCCGCAACAAGGCTCGTCTCGTAGCACAAGGTTACACACAAGTCGAAGGTATGGACTATGGTGAGACCTACGCCCCCGTTGCTAGACTTGAGTCCATTCGCATTCTTCTTGCTTATGCCAACCACCATAACATTACTCTCTATCAAATGGACATTAAAAGTGCTTTCCTAAATGGTGAAATTGAGGAGGAAGTATTTGTGAAACAACCTCCCGGATTTGTGAATCCTAAAAATCCTAATCATGTTTACAAATTGCACAAAGCTCTTTACGGTCTTAAACAAGCCCCTAGAGCTTGGTACAAATGCTTGACTAGCTTTCTTCTTGAAAAAGGATTTGAGATTGGTAAAATTGACTCAACGCTATTCACAAAAAGGGTTGACGGAGAACTATTTGTGTGCCAAATATATGTCGATGATATTATCTTTGGATCAACTAACCCCGATTTCAAGTGAGAAGTTTGGGAAGCTTATGTCGAGAAGTATGAGATGTCCATGATGAGTGAACTTAAGTTCTTCCTTGGGTTGCAAATCAAGCAATCTAAGGAGGGTACTTTTGTCTCACAAACCAAGTACACAAAGGATCTCTTCAAGAAGTTCAACATGCAAGAGAGCAAAGGTATGAGAACCCCATGCCTACCAATGGGCATAATGACTTGACTAAAGATGGAGAACACTGTTGATCAAAAGGTATATCGATCCATGATTGGTTCTCTACTATATCTCTGTGCTTCTCGTCCCGATATAATCTTGAGTGTATGCATGTGTGCTCGATATCAAGCTGCTCCTAAAGAATGTCATCTTAAAGCTGTTAAAAGAATTGTGAGATATTTGATACACACACCTAACTTTGGCATTTGGTATCCTAAGAGGGCCTCTTTCGATCTTGTTGGCTACTCCGACTCGGACTATGCGGAGACAAGATAGATAGAAAGTCAACTTCGGTACATGTCAATTTCTTGGTCGATCCCTTGTGTCTTGGTCATCCAAGAAACAAAACTCGATATCATTATCATTGCGAAGCGAGAATATATTGCTGCTGGTTAGTGTTGTGCTTTCGATTGCTATGGATGAAACAAATGCTTAAGGACTATGGGATACATGCTAAACATGTTCCTTTGCTTTGTGACAACGAGAGTGCAATTAAGATTGGACACAATCCAGTGCAACACTCTCGCACAAAACACATTGAAGTTCGTCACCATTTTATTCGTGATCATATTGCTAAGGGTGACATTGATCTTAAGCATGTTCGCACTGACAAACAGCTTGCAGATATCTTCACAAAACCACTTGATGAGAAAGTATTTTGTCGCTTGAGGAGTGAGTTGAACATCATTGATGCTTCAAACTTGGAGTGAAAACTCCATTGATGCATGCAAGGCATGAGCCTAATTGACTAATCCTTGATACCTCTCTTATGATGATGATCATATATCTTGGATACATTTGCCCCTTGCATTGCATCTAACTCCTTGCGGTACTTGGATGGTCTACATTCTACAAGATTATCACACTCACTCAAATCATGAGTAATCTTGTCATTAACCAAGTATCTAGCTCTTTGGGATGTTGAGTTCAAGGAACAAAATTCCACATATCCTTTTGACACCATATACTTCTAGTACTTCACTCATGTCATATTGGATATTCTTGAGTATTTCCTTGCTTGCCTAACCCATGTAGGAAGATGAACTACACACTTGAAAAATGATGCTCCAACTTCACATCCTATGAGCATCAACATCAAGTTCACCTACATGAGAACAAGCAACAACAAGCCCAAGGTATGTCTTTCACATCTTGAAGAAGCTTTGCTCAAAGACATGAGAACAAGCAGCTTCAAAAGATGTGATCACATCAAATGCTTAATCGAAAAATGGTAACCCCATTTTGAGCTTAAACGATGAGTATGACCTATGATCAAATGTTCTCATTTGACTCCTAAGTCAATATACTCAAACATAGGTGACTTTGTCGCCGACCCCTATCTAGATGAAGTACATATGTTTTGGAGTTTACTGTTTTTCTCTTATGCTCTCTCATTGAGTTTCCTTGCTTTTTTTTTTAAAAAAAAAAAAAAACTTCATCTAGCAACCTTTTCATTTCTGTTTCTTCTGTTCTTGTGTATATCCTTTAGCTCTGATAAATTCCCTGAAAATCTTTTACAAATTCATTGCAAATCTTCTGAAACATTTCTTGCAAAGTGAGCTGAATTACTTCTACATTTCCTTGGAATTAAACTCGGCGTCACCGATTCAATCTTTTGATTCGACCGAAAAGGGATCAGGCCTAAGTCTCTGACTTTCGGCCTCACCGATCCATATCAATTCGGTGTCACCGATTTACATTCATCAGGATATCATCATCTACAGCTCATCTGAATGATTTACATGCTTTATATCTAAATTTGCTCAGATGTGATTCTTAATGAACCCATTTCTTTCCTTCCATCTTTCCTGCCCCTTCTGGTTTATTGTCCTTTTGGCACTTGATGTCAAGGGGAGAAGATTTAGGGGAGCTGGGGGAGCTGGGGAACTTAAGGGAGAAAAGATATCTTAAAGGAAGAAAAACATCCTTACCTTAAGGGGGAGAGGATCACATCAAAGCTTTGCCATATACTTCACTGTGATAATACCTTCTCTTGGCATTATTCTTCTAATTTTGTTTTCTTGCTCTCACCATTGGTATTTTCTGAAAAATACAATTGGTATCCTATGAAACGCATAAAATCTCTCAGAGCTCATTGAAAATCTTTTAGTCTTGGGAGACATGTTGGCTGATTCAAGCTAATGCTCAACATGAGACACTCTTTATACATGTCATCCTGGCTGGTACTCTTGATGTTCTTCTTGCTGGTTGAAGAACTACTCTTGTGTTATCTAACCGTGTTTTCCCAAGTTTATTTCTTCAGAACATCACCAAGGAACTTCAAGGTAAGTATATGCATCTTGCAGGATGTGCATGATGGTAGCTTGCTTGTGAATACTTGTTTGCAAGAAATCACCATGCACATATGCATCATATCTCATTTACCTTATCTGCTCGATGCATATAGCCAAGCTGCATGTAGCACACCTTGCTTTTCTCTCATGTGTGCTTGTGGTAGTCCAAAACCAAAATCTAAAATCTTGCACACTTGTAGGGGAGCTTGTGTACTACATGTGCATCAAAGCTTTAATGTTAATCATGTCTTTCTTTTAGTAAGCTTTGATATCCTTTTACGTGTGTTGCCATCAATTACCAAAAGGGGAGATTGAAAGCACATTTGCTCCCTAGGTGGTTTTGGTAATTAATGACAACATACTACGTGGTTGGACTAATGCTTTTAACAAGTATGTTTCAGGAAAGTCAACCACTCGGCATGGCAAAAGGACTAGAGAGGTGAACCCCTAAGATGCTAAGGAAAACATTGGCAAAAGCTCAAGACTCCATTTTTGGTTTAGTGATCCAAGATCACATTGAGTCCATAGGAAAGCCAATACTATTAAAAGGGATGAGGTTATGATGATGATCTTGTTGCTCTAAAGTGCTTAGTGATTTATCTCTCAAACAATCAGCAATCTTTCATTCCAACATAAACCCATAAGTAATCTCGGTCCCACCGATTCCAAACTCACCACACCGAGATGAACCACCTCGACCATATAGCCAAAACCCTAGAATCTCGGATTTTCCGATTCCAAACTCGGTCATTCCGAAATTGGTGTTGCCAAGCTTCTGTAACCCTCTGTACTCAAATCGGTGTCACCGAGATGAGAAAGTCGGTCCCACCGAGATTGGCAAACCCTAGACTTTGGAAGAATCGGTCTAACCGAGATTGTATTTTCGGTCCCACCGAAAAGCCCAACGTTCACAAGATTTGAACTTTCGGTCCCACCGAGTTGTCAACTTCGGTCGACCGAGATTGCTCAAATGTGTGTAACGGTTGGATTTTGTGTGGAGGCTATAAATACCCTCCACCTCCTCTTCATTCGTGGAGAGAGCCATCGAAAGAACTACCACTCCTACCTTACATTTCGAGAAGAAAACTACCTACCCTTGTGTTGAGATCAAGTTGCTCCACTCCCACCATATGAAACTTGATTTCTAGTCTTTCCAAGTTGCTTTCCACTCAATCCCTTCCTCCACCACAGCCAAATCGGTGAGGAGAGTTGAGTGTTGGGGAGATTATCATTTGAAGCACAAGAGCAAGGAGTTCATCATCACCAACCCCATCTATTACCTTTTGGAGGTGGTGCCTCCTAGATTGGTTAGGTGTCGCTTGGGAGCCTCCGTCATGATGTGGAGTTGAACCAAGGAGTTTGTAAGGGCAAGGAGATCGCCTACTTCGTGAAGATCTACCCGAGTAAGGCTAGTCCTCCGTGGGCGTAAGCCATGATGGCATAGACAAGGTTGCTTCTTCGTGGACCCTTCGTGGGTGGAGCCCTCCGTGGACTCATGCGGCCGTTACCCTCCGTGGGTTGAAGTCTCCATCAGCGTGGATTGACGATAGCACCACCTATCGGAACCACGAGAAAAATCTCCGTGTCTCCAATTGCGTTTGCTCTCCACAATCTCTCCCTTACTATTCATGCAATTTACTTTCCGCTGCACTATACTCTAGAATTGCATGTTTAGTATGTTGCTCGACTTGTATGCATGATGCTTGACTTGTTCTTCATTGAGAATGTACTATGAACTTATGCTAATCAAAAGGCACAATCTTTTATCTTGTCGAGTTGTCTAATCACCCCCCCTCTAGACACTCTTGCCTTCAACGATCCTACAACGGGCCACCTTCACCCAAGGATATCTCGAGGAGGGTGCATGTGGCGGGTAGGGCAATGCTATCGACAAATATGCTCAATGCTGCAACAGGTGCTATGCGGAGTCTGCACGACAGTGTTCTTTCTTTGGAGAAGCGGCGTCTCAGAGAGAATGATGTGGCATACCCGGTTTTTGTGGCCAAGGTGCCAGAGGGCAAGGGCTTTGTGGATGGCGACATCGGGGGTTCGATCGTCCTGCGGTTTGATGACATCTTTGCTATGTTTAACCTTCATCCGCTGCACTACACCTTCGTTCAACTGTTTTCGCTGAGTATGGAGATGCGGATCATTAGAGACAAGACCCCATACATCGTGATAGTCAACCCCTTCTACATGCGTGCCAAGCACTTGAGCAGCGCTGGGGACCGCCAAGTCGCGAGTTCACACATCGAAGGCGTCATTCTGGCAAACCCAGATAAGGATAACTTCCTTGTGGCTTACTTTCCCGAGTAAGCCATCCCTTAACCGCCCCGTAACATATGATTTCTTAGATTTCGATCGTTCTTGTTTTTTCTAACATTCCGTGTTCTGTGCAGTGACACACATTGCACACTCATCCTCTTAAGCCCAAAATATTCCATGGCCACGTATTTCGACCCGAACCGTAACTCCAAGATAGACTACACAAATATCAAGAAAGTTCTTGATGATGTTCTCCCCGGCTACGCCAAATCTGGAGGCACCTTCACCAGGGCAGTTCGTATGTACGGCAAGCACATGTTCTCCCACAATACAAAGTTCTACTGCGTCAAGCAGTCGCCTAGCGGTCAGAAGGATGCCTACTACGCCCTCCATCACATTCGGGCGATCGTAAGGGACCATCATCACCTTTTGCTACCAGATAATCTCAAAGATTGGGCCACGAGCTTGTCGACATCCAGGACGCGGACCTCAGACAAGAATTCTTTCGCATCCAGTCGGAGTTTGCGGACATCATCCATCAAGATGTCCTTCATACATCGGGGCAATTCTTCCTCAGATATCAACCGTCCAACAATGAGATAGACAGAACGCTACAAATGCAGGCTAACAACGACCGCGATTTCATGACCATTACGACAGACGGCGGCTCCATCCACGCTCCTGTCCGATGAGTCGAGTCGAAAGTAGTGATGTGTAGTTCTAAAACATTGATTGGCTCATGTTGTAATTAAACTTTAATGAATTCGTATGTCTCTTTGGTTTGGACAATCGTTCAACTTAGATGTGTCGATGCTATTTATTAGTAGGACCATGAATCGTGCTATTAATGTCTTGCTTTTCTCTTCCGATCCTTTTGTTGCATACTTACATATTGCTTATGTATTGTCATTGTTTGGCTTGTGCATAGAGATGCCGTCGTATGTCGTGTACAAGGGTAAGGTTCGAGTCTACGACGATCGGGAAGAGTGTTGGAGACAGGTTCACCGTTTTAGCGATATGATTACAAAGGGTACACCACTAGGGCGGAGGCGAATCTAGATCGCCCGCTATCTAGCGGAGAGAGGAGGGGCGTTGGAGGAACCGGATGAAGACCGGTTTGATCGCGATGATGCTCATCGTGATGACCGCATCTCTCTTCTATGTGATGGTAGTTTAGATGATCGATATCGACTTGTAATGTGAAGACAAACTCGATACTCGCGATCTGAGACTTGTAATGTTTTATCTTTGTTCGGTCTTTTGAATTCGATGACTAATATGATGAATTGTATTGGAGACTAATCTTCTATTGTATTCGATGAATCTGTTGTGCGTGTGTCTTTGCTGTCTATATTATGTCCAATAATATATTTTGTAACCTGTGCAAAAATCAGTAAAGTAAAAAAAACCTAATATTCATACTAATGGCGCATCACCTCAAGGTGCACCATTAGTATGCCAAAGGATACTAATGGCGCATCACTACAGAGTGCGCCATTAGTGTGACAAAGCACATGGTTACGTATGCCCCCCTGAGAGGCATACTAATGGCGCATTTTATTCCATACTAATGGCGCACTTCTGGTGCGCCATTAGTATACCAGATACTAATGACGCACCAGTGATGCGCCATTAGTAAAAAATACTAGTGGCGTGATACTAATGGCGCACCAGCAGTGCGCCATTAGTAGGGAAAACTGGTGCGCCATTAGTAGCCCTTTTCCTAGTAGTGTAAAGGGGCGACACAGCGGTGGCGCGAGAGTCAGTGCAGTCACGAGGACGGCCGCAGGCAGCGGCGGAGACCATGTGCCACGCTCGCTACGGCCCGATGAGGCAACACAGCGGCAGCCGGCAGCGCCAGGGTCGGTGAAGCCACGGAGACGACTGGATAGGACGGCCTTGGGGCAGCAGTAGACTGCGGGCCGTGACATTACGACCCAAAGGGGCGACGCAATGGCAGCACGTGGGTCTGTGCATCCGCAGGAAGAATCACGGGTCGGCGACGCTGCGGCCCGACGGGACGACGCAGCGGCAGCCCGATGCTTGATCGGTGTAGGGATGCGCTGTACTTGATGACAATCTTCACGGGACGTACGAAGGGACGTGCAACCAACTGATGAAGTCGGTCGTGCTGCGGATGAAGCGGATGGCGTACGCTCGGATGATCAGTCCAAACGTCCGCGAAGTCGAGGTAGCTGCTCGGAGTAGGGCACACCTCTAAGACGTGACAGAAGCTGAGCCACCGGATACACGCGCAGCACACAGATACTGATCGCACGTGCTAGTGCCACGAACCAAGCACTAGGTGCAACCGGGTGCACCAAGTACCAATGGCCAGCACGGGGTGCCGTGCACCCATATGAGCGATGGAGCTCCACACCACACGAGTGCAGCACTAGCCCACGACAGATGAGGTGGCGACGCCGCGCGGAACCATGGCCAACGCACTGCACCAGCAGAACGCGCCGTGCAGCAGCGTTATGCAACCGAGCTGTATGGATACGGTCAGTGGAGTAGTCCGGATCAGATCAAAGCGATGACAGACGGCACAGAACAACGGGCGGACGGATGCGCAGTCGATGGCCGCTACAGATCGCCGCATCTCGCAAGGCCGCCGTGTCGGAGAAGAGGCCGGTGTAGTCGATGCCTGAGTCGGAGTAGAAGCGCCCGAGGGTCGACGGCGACGGCGGGCGACGCAAACCGATATTAGATCGGAAAACCAAAACGTAAACGCCGATCATACCTGGCCATACCTCGGGCCGGGCCTAGCCAAGCCTGACGAGAAAACCCAGGCCCGAGCCCGGCCCGGCCCGGTCATCGGGCCTGTTTTCTGGGCCCGAGCCCGGCCCGAACACGTAAAAGCCCGTCGGGCTCCGGCCTGGCCCGACCCGACCTTCAGAGAAATGCAAAAACGACGGGCCCGGACCGGAACTAGGCCCGAGCCCGGCCCGGGGGCAATGTCGGGCCGGGCCGGGTCGGGTTTTTTCGGGCCAGGCTTCCCATGGCCAGGTATACTATAACGCCAATCAAAATGATCGGCGCAAGAGAAAACCCCGATCAAGGGATCGGGAAAACGACTCTCTAGGGCAGCCGGTCAATGCAACCGACGGACGAACCCGGTACGGGCGGCGCGCGGGCGGAAGCGTCGGGTGACGGCTAGGGTTTGGATCTGTTAGGCTAATACCATGTTAGAAGGGAGAAAAAGAGGGATTGTTGCGGAATATAATGAATGAATATTGAGCCTTGAGGGCGAGTATATATTGAGTACAAGACTTGAAAGGCAAAAAGGCTCTCTTGAAGATAAGGTAGGAGATGAAATACAAATCCTAGACCATCAAATACAAGTAACCCAAATATATGTCTAACATAAGCATGATATGGAAGACCATGCTCTCCAAGGACATTTCAATACATTACCATCAACCCTCAACCGGATATAAAATCATGCTGCCGACATACGAAGTTTAGAGAATTACGCCACACATCGACATGTGCTACACACTTGCCTGGGCCGTTCACAAGAAATACACTAACCGGCAAGATATACGTAATACTCCTATCTATACTTCTTAACCAAATCATCAACCTCCTCAACGTGAACTTGATTCCCATCCCAATAATAGTCTCCGCTACAGCAATACGTACGTGTAACCATTCCAGGTACATTCACGCGGCTTTCACCGATGGCGACGTGAAACCCATCCACATGCATCCGTGGAGCAGGATTCACCAGGACGCGAAGCGAGACCAAACGGAAAACCCCAGCCGGCGACAAGTGTCCGGGGAGCCCACGAAAGCGACAACTTGCGCCTCACGAACCCCCCGCCCGGGACACGTCATGGCGCCGCGGTGCGCGGCGATTGGCCCGCCAGACGGGCGGTCAGGATCCGACTCACACGTCGCGCGGGCGCCATCTGGGCCGTCCGTCGCGAGGCGAGCGGATTATATATGTCCCGTGGCCACACGCTCTCTCGTCGGAGGAGTGGTGGTTGCTCCGAGTCGCGGACTTCTTTATTAATCACAATCTGGATCCGGGCACGGGGAGCGATTGACTGATCGACGAGACTCGAGAGCCTGGAGAGCCGGGGGTTTCGCTTCTCGTTGCGTTTGGAGTCTTGCCGGGTCTCGGTTCTCGAGCAGGCAAGAATTTCCTTTCAATTTTGGGTGATTTTTTTGCCCGTGCTAAGATTTTGGATCATCACCCCCTCCCCAGTGTTGATCCTGTTGATTTAGCGCCTGGATTGGAGTTTTTGTTTTGGACGGGTTACCTTTAATGGGGCTTCTCCCTTCCCGTCGTCGCGAATCAGTGGACTAGAACAAGAAACCTTCCCAATTGGAGCGGATTTTCTGTCGCCGCGCTTAGTTTCGAAAGGCGGCACCTTTATTTGCTACCACGCTTTGCTGTGGCCGGAAAGTTACCCATTGTGTCTGTTTCAAGAAATAGATTGGGTTTTCTTTTTTCTGAGGTGTTTGTTTTAACTTGGCAGATCCAGGGAACACCGATTTTCGTTTGATTTTGCCGAAATTTTTGATCTGATCGGAGCGATCCCGGAGCTTCGCAAGGAGCAAGGCATTTTTCTGGGGGGCCATGGCCATGGGGCTCGGCCGATTCACACACTGGCTCTGGCCGGGTAACGCCGCGCGAGTTGGCAACCACGAGCTCCCCGGCATCGCCTTGACGGGCGCCTCCTTCCCGGAGTTCCCCTCCGGGTTCCGTGAGGCGGACGCTATCGCCTTCTCCAGTGCCGCCGCCGGCCGCCGCACGCGGCCGAGGAGGGTCAAGAACCAGCGGCGCAGTCGCGGGGAGCCCAGAATCGACAGGGAGTACGACATGGTCATCGTGCCGTCCGACGGCGGCGGCTGCCTTTCCGGGTCCGAGTCCGACGACTCCGACTGGTCCATCGGCTGGCTGGAGCCGCAGGCGCCGGAGATGCAGACGGACGGTGACCAGGAGACCTCCTTCGCGGTCCTCGTGCCCTGCTATCGCCGCGGCCGCGCCGAGCAGCCCATGATGCCCCAGGGACGGTTCCTTGGCGCTGGCCCTCTCGCCGATGGCGGCCCCTCTGGTGAGTGGTTTGCTGGAAGATCTACCAAGTTCTTGTGTTTACATTTGCGGGGAGAATTGGGAAAAAAACATGCCATGTTTGATTTGTTTATTAAAGCATTAAGTCCTGTGTGATAGTAAAAAGAATCATTTGCTCTTGTTCATAATAATATACTAGCAACAGTTCATTCACTTTGTGAAGTCAATTTTTGACAAGTCTGGCACCTTTTCAGTTATTAGTTATCCATTGATGGTTTGGGAATAAATTCAGCTTGTGTTAAGCTTGCAGAACTCAGCCTATAACAGGATAAGCCGATAAGATTCGTTCTTCGTGTCTCTTGCTGTTGTACTAGCATTTATGGGCACAACTACTACTGGTCATATGCTATTTTCATGTTTGGAGCTGTTGATTGGTGGGTTTGGTGGCTTGCTTTATATACTTTGGGCTTGAAGATATTTGTTTGTGATTCCTATGCTCAACAGTAGATATGCAATACTTAATATGGTTGTTTTATCACTAAAAACCCTTTACTATTTCACCAGATAATCCTAGAGCCATGGATGTAGGAGTATGATAGAATCCGTTGACTAAATTTTTCTTCAAAATTTGGCAATCTATAACTTACTCTATTAGACCTCTTCAGTTGTTAAACTTGTAGCCATACCACTTGCTTTGGTTGGCTTCTGCCACTTTGTGTGCTGTAGTTGAGGTTTGAGCTTGCTGTGTCAAAATGTGCTACTTCGACTTGTGAATTGATTCTATAACTTTCATTCTTCTGTCAGCATCATGTTTTATATTTATGTTGATCAAACAAGGCATCAAATATCCCCGCAAGAAAAACAAGGCATCGAACATATTACTTTATTACACCCGCATCACAGGAAGCTGATGGCTTCCTGTCATTGGTTCTCTTATTTAGTCAATTCACACCAGCACTGTATTTGTTACAATGATAGTATACGGTCTTTGCCGAATAATAGCACTGCAATTGCTTACCATGTTTCTGATTTGCCATTTACTCCAGTCGACTTCTGCATTTTATTGGTTCTAGAGTGCTAGGTGTGATTGGTGTTGAACATGATAAAGCCACTTCATTGCCTGCTTGTGGCATTTTGATTATCTACGATTGTATTGGATTGTGTGGAAGGTCTTTCATCGTAATTCATTTATCTTAAAAGAGTTTTAGTTGCTAGCAATGTTTACTCATGTGCATAGTCTTAGACTCTTAGTGTTACTCTATCTATTTCATCATTACAGCTTCTGATATTTTTCTGACACTCTTCTTTCCTTTTTCCGCTCCGCAGATGGAAAGAATTTTGTAGAACAGTGGCTTTCTTCGCTCCAGAACTGATATCTGGAATCTCCGTTAGCTACGTTGTATATATTATTGCTCAGTATCATTATCGATGAAGGAAGACATCAAAACCCAAAAAAAATGAGAAAATGCAAAAAGAACAAAAAGAGAAGCAGCGGAATTTTGAAGCAGCACTGAACGGGTTTGTCCTTCCGGAGGTTTCAAGGCTAATTGTACTCATTGCAATGCAAAGCAAGGCCAATGCTGAACAAGACCAGCTGCGCTGCGCGTCGTAGAAGATTTATTCCTTCTTATTAACCAACCTACGACAACATTTGTAGATATAATTTTCTATCGCATCGTTCATTTTATCCCACTTGATTCTGGACCTCGACCCTGCTCCTGGCATATGTATATATGGTGGCATTTGCTGTGTATATATAAGCTGCAGATGTGCAGCTCTTCAGTGTGCGTGTGTGTTGATGTAGATTGGAACAGGATTGCTCCTTGTGAAATTCAGATGTATATAAGCTTTGCTGTTTTTGTGGAACTGTCTCTTGGCTCAAGTTTCTGATCTTTTGTTGTTGTTGAGGAAACCTGTGGGGCTATTTCTGTCGCTGCTGATCGTGTTGATTCTTACTACTGAGGCATACCTGCTCCCGGCACAGTCGGAAGGGAGAAGGTGATTCTGCAGTGACCTTGCAAATGTGGTTCCTGAAAGTCCGAGACTGGACTGGAGATTGAAAGTACGGCCTTGCAAATGTGTTTGGACCTGTTGATCACTTCTCAACGAAATGGTCAACTTCATTGTTTTTTTTGCATGAAAGAAGGCATGCATTCTTTTTAAATGCTGAGAACTTTGCGGTGGTGATTATGGAAAGAATTTGGGGCTCGGGACTTCTGTGTGAGGAGACAGAAGTCGAGTTTTTGGGCGCATCACCACATTAAAAAAAAAAAGAGGAACTGCAGGAGGTGTACGCCGTTTCTTTATTTTGAGATGAACGCCGTTTCTTTATTTCATTTGAATAGGTTCAAAGGTAGACAATGATTTGCAGGAGGTGTAGTGAGCCACACATGATGCCCCACCTCTAAGGACGTAGCCAATCTCGCTAAATCTCTGTCCATTACTACACCCACTCCGTTCACGACATATATCACATGCCGAAAAAGAAGTTTTTCCGTTCCTTGATATCCTTCATGATCATACAATGGACGCCGGAGTTTGGTGTCGCCTGCAACTCTCTGATGCCTCTCGGACAGGTGATATCTGAAGTTTCTCTAGGTGCAGATCATGGCCAAGCGCTAGTGCTTCTCTACATGCCACGCCTCCAACGTCTCTGGTTCTGTGATGCCCTCAAAAATCACCAACGAAGCGCCCTGATCGTCGCAACAAACAACACGCACCGCTCCTCTACTCGATGCTTTTGTTACGGCCGCGTCAACATTTATTTTGCAGAAACCACTCGGTCGCGGAGTCCACCGACCAGCCCCCCTGAAGACTAAACCCTTAGGACAAGTCGGTGAGCGTTCGACATTGATCTCCTCCAAGTATCACATGATGAACAGGTGGGTGGAAAGGGTACTCTGGTATTCCCATTCATGTATAACAGCCGTCGCGCATACCAGATCGCCCACAAAGTGACGAGGACCTCAATGAACTACTGTTGTGTCGGGGTCTTGCAAAGAGAAAACAACCGCAACTTAGGGTCTGTTGTCTCGTCTTCGTAGAGCGGTAAGATAGCATCAACATCTCTCAAAGACCAGACACTCTTCGCCATGTTGCACTCAAATAGGGAATGTCTCCACGAGTCAATACCTGCATTATAGGCCGAACACACAACAGAAGTCGCCATGTGCCTCATCGCTCTTTCTATCCTGGTCGGCAGCGAAGCTCATGGTAGCCGCCACGCCAAAGTCCTGAGCTTGGGGGGTACCTTTACTTGCCAAAGCTTCTTCCAACTCTACTCCTCCTGTACACATGAGTTTTCAGGTTCTCCACTGAGCCACGCCTCTCGTTGCCGTTTTGTCTCCGCAAGCAGTTTATGACACGATCGAACAGAGAACCGGTCTTCTCATAGTGTCAAGCCCAGAAGTCCGGTTGAACGCCATAGATGATGGGAATTTGCTTTATTGTTTCAACATCAAAATGTAGGAAATGTTCGCTCAGCTGGTCATTCTTCCATGTGCGACAGACCAAACAAATTAAATCTGAAACCATCTTCGGTGTATTTGTTGACATAGTGCATCTCGATCGTAGTATGAAATCCCAACCCTTGCTCGTGGGCACGGCCCATTTATGTATTTCCTTCGTTAGTTGTATGCCGTAACACTAAAAAAAGAAACACAACGCGAACCAGGTTTTCACGAGCGCGGTTGCTTTTTTGTTTTGTTTGGCCCGTTTGTCTTTTCTTTTTTTCCTTATTTATTTTTCTTTTTTCTTGTTCCTTCTCTCTTTTTTTCATTTCCCTTTTTGTATTTTTTTCCTTAAATCGCAAACATTTTTTAACTTCACAAACTTTTTTAAATTCATGAACTTTTTCAAATCCATAAACCATTTTCCAATTCATGACTTTTTTTGAAGCTGTGACTTTTTTTCAAATTCGTATTTTTCTTTTGAGTTTGTGCACATTTCTTGAATTCGTGAACTTTTGTGAAATTTGTGAACTTAGCTCATTTATTGCAAAAATATTTTTGAAGCCGTGATTCGAAAAAATCAATTTTTTTGAATACACACACTTTTTTTGAGTTCATGAATATTTTTTAAATTCAAGAACTTTTTTTGAGTTCACACGCATTCTTAAAATATTGGTGATTTTTTTGAAGCTACAAACTTTTAAAAATTCATGCATTTTTTAAACTCACGAACATTTGTTTAGTTTTATTAAATAATTCTTGAACTTTCTCTAAAAGTAACCAGGCGAGCGAGTGATCAATCAATAGTCAACTAGTCCAACGGTTGAACCAGGCGAGCGAGCGCGTGAAGGTATAGTTGGGCTGGCCAATGACGCGCCTGCATGAGCAGCAGTTGGAGTTTGCGGCGCGACAAGCGTTGTATAGAAGCACTCTAAGAAACTAGCATCACCACCCCAAATCGTATTTGGTGCCCTTAGTGCCAGTTATTGGCATTGCTGGAAAGTGGCACACACACCATCCCTCCATCTTGGGCTCGGCCCAATAGATTTTTTATTTACTTCTCGACAGCGCACACATCACAATGGGCAAAGTTGCCTTTTGTTTTTTCCTTAAACATTGCCAGCCGGTTTTGCAAAGCTTCCAGCTAGTTTTGGTGCGATAGGTTTTTTTTTATTTTCCATCTGATTTTTTTTGGTTTGTTCTTTATTTCGTTTTTCCATTTTCTTTGTTTCACAATTTTTTCCCCAATGTGTGAACTTTTGTCAAATTCATGAAACTACTTAAAATCCAACAAAATTTTCAAATGCGCAGACCCGATGAAAATTTTATGAATGTGTGAACTTTCTCCAATTTGTGAACTTTTTTAAAATCCATGAAATTTTTTCAAATGCACAAATGGTTTTTCAAATCCATGAATTTTCTTCAATTCCAAGATTATTTTTTGAATGTATGATACTTTTTACAAAATGCAAAATTTATTCAAATCCATGAACTTTTTTGAACTTATGAACTGTTTTGAGTTTGGGATTTTTTTTCAAATTATGAACTATTTCAAGTTTTGTGAACATTTTCTTGAATTCCTATTTTCATTTGTTTTTGCATTTTCTTGGAAAGTCAACGACCAACGCCAAATAGTTCATCGCCGAATCGAGCGGCCACTGAACACGGTGAACCCGTGTCATGAGCAAGCACTCGCCTTGTTTTTAGGTTGGCCCATAGAGTAGGGGTTCGTGAGCGCTAGTTCCTCTACCTGGCGCTTAAGGCGCTGCCAAGGAGGTCTCCATCCCCAGAGGAGCCATTCAATGAAAACGCCTTGGTGCGATTGTTCACACGCCAACTTACATAGTGTGTTCAACACAAGGTTGTCAGAACCGCGATTCCATTGTATGATTCTACGACTTTACGATCCAAACTAATCCCTTTGATTCTACGACTTTGGTTAATAGAATCTATGGTTTTATGATTATGATAGTCAAGATTTTACGATTTGCCATCCTACCATTGGAGTTCTGATCCCATTCACAATCACGAGTCTGACAACCTTGGTTCAGCCTATCGACTGAACACGCTTTCTAGTGGGCGAAGACATCTTATAACGGCAATCCTGGTGAGGGCATTCCCTTTCGAGTACCAACTGGATGGACGCGGCTATGTGCCGCTTGCTGCGAGGCACACCACTGCCTCACCTAAAGGGTGAGGTGGTGGGCCGATCTAGTAGGATGTGGCTCGTCAGACTGACATCACTCTGACGTCATTGAAATATTTTAATTCCTTATTTATATTCTAAATGCATATAGTTTAGAAACCTAAATTTACTGAAGGAAATTTAAAACTAGAATTTGGAAAAAAAATATTAACCTAGTATTAAAAAAATTGCAAGCATAGTTTTAAAAAATGATGATAAATTAAAAAGAAAACATCCTCGTGGCAACATAAAAAAGTTCTAGTGTTTAAAAAATTCATGCAACTTTCAAAAATTTGTGTGTAAAATGTAAAAAATATATTTGTCCAACATAAATGAAAGAATTTCATGCAATTAAAAAAATATACATGACATTTTATTGAAAATACTCCCGTGCTTCAAAAATAGATCAGGACATATTTTTTTTCATATACTACAATGTAAAAAGTAATCATTTGTTTAAGCTAAAAAGTTAATTTAGAAATTGTCGACGGACATTTTAAAGAAGTAATCATGTTTTTACCGAAAATGTTCATAATTTTTTTTGAAAAGGTTTATACAATGCAAACAATTATTTGCGAAGTTTCGGAAATATATATTGCTAACATTCATTCAAAAAGTGTTCAAAGCATGTATTTAGAACATGTACATCATGTATTTAGAAAATGTCCAGTGGGTACCAAAAATGTTTCATGTGTGCTTTAAAAATGTATATTGTGTACTGAGAAAAAAAGTAAACATGTGTTAAAAAATACAAAACCGATACAGACCTACAAAGAACCAAAAGGAAAAGAAAAAAACAATGAAATCGAAAAAACCAAAAAAGAAATAAAATAAAACCAAAGTGTAATAACGAAAGAAAGAAAAATAAAAAATACCAGATAGAAAACAAAAGAAAAATGACGAAGAAAGCCAAAGAAAGTAGGTTAAAAAACAATTAAGCCTAAAGAAAAATGAAATAAAAAAAGACCTCTGGAAAACCCAGAGACCTCCTCGCCAACGCTCTCGGCGCCCGATCGTGTTGTTGGGCGCCTACACGCATGAACAATTGGACCTGCACATTAAAAAATCACAGCATCGATCGCGCACTGTACCTTCGCTCTCGATCGAGCTCCCTCAAAAAGTTTATTTTGGGAAACTCCCACAAAAAAGTATACCAAATTTGGAGAAAAATCACAAATATAAAAAAAGTTCATTGATTTTTGAAAGAAAAAGATTATCGATTTGAAAAAAAGTTCATCCATTTTGAAAAGAAACTTGTCGATTTTGAAAGCAAATCATGGTTTCGAAAAAATGTTCATTGATTTTGAAAGATTTCATCGAATTGGAAAAAAGTTCATCGAATTTGAAAAAAATTTCACCGAGTTTAATAAAAGTTCATCAAGTTTGAAAAAAAAAGTTCATCAATTTGAAAATAAGTTCATTGAATTTTAAAAATGTCATCAACTTTGAAAAAAAGTTTATCGAGTTTGAAAAAAAGTCATCGAGTTTAAGAAAAGCTCATGAAATTTGAAAAAGTTCATCGATTTGAAAAAATTCATCGAATTCATTAAAATTCATCAAATTCAAAAAATATCAATTTGGAAAAAAGTTCATCGAATTTGAAAAAAGTTCATTTAATTAAAAACTTTGACTAATTTTACAAAACAACTGTCGCCTTTGGAAAAGTTCAGGAATTTAAGGGGGAAAAGGATAGAAAAAAAGAAAAGGAAACAGGGAAAACAGCTGCCATTTTTGCGTTTATATAAAGAAAAAAAAAGATAGTAGCTTATGGGGTCATCCTATCCAACTGGTTCTTGCGTTCGCTACCTGAACGAACCTACAGAATAGTGCGAGCAATCTGTGTTATTGGGCTGGCCCACTAGGCCCATAATAGGAATCGGTACGGGTAGCCCTGGAGCAACTGGACTTTGCCTGAAAAACAAAGTCCCAACTGGACAGCCCATAAGGCGGCAGTTGCAGTCTATTGTGGCATTTTTCCATGTCTTTTCCCCACCTGTTTCGGCAAGATACTGTAATATTCAATGGACTTTTTTGTGTTTACTTTTGTTTGGTTTTTTATTTTTGTTTTTGTCACTTTTAAATTCCCAAAATTTTGAAATATATTTTTAAATTCAGAAAGTTATTAAAATTCAATTATTAAATTGAGACTATTCTTTGGATTCATGAATAATTTTTTACAATTTGGGAACATTTTTAACTTCATGTAAACAATTTAACATTTGTGAACGGTTTTTAAATAGGCAAAAATTGAAACGTGGGAACATTTGAAGTTCGAAACATATTTTATGATTTGAAAGAATTTTTTATAATTTCTGAAATTTTTGAAGTTCAAGTTTTTTTCGGAAATTTCATGAAAAAATAATTTATTTTTATAGTCTTTGAACATTTTAAAAAATTTGGGACATTTATAATAACTCGGAGCCTAAAAACTATCTTTTTTGTAAATTCTAAAACATTTTTTTATTTGGTAACATTTTTTGTAATCAGGCAGTGGCCAGTTTAGTGAAAAGAATAACCAACTTGTAATAGTTTGCCGGCCATATTCTAAAATAGTCGGGAGTGAATAAAATGAACAAAGTGGGTCGGCCCTGTATGCGCGTGAGGATCCCAACCTGCGTGTTTTGCTTGCCTTCGGACATACTTTGCGCGGACTAGTAGCACTCAATTGGACAAGGTGGGCAAATTTGAGATGATGTGGGAGAGTCATAAAGAATCTTTCCCCATGTTGGACAGGGTTTGGAAGGAGTAGGAACAAGTTGGCTCAGTTTCAGTGGTAAAGCATAAGCTCGGGAGGCTGGGTGGGGGAGGTAGGGCACCTTACATAGCTAAAGTGTGGACTAAAAAAAATCTTCACTTGGATCCAACCAGATGGGACCATTATAGAAGGAAAAAGTGGAAGCCAGAATAGCCGAACTAAATTACAGAGAAGACATCGTGCAGAAGCAACTATCACAATTCAAAGTTTAGCCACGCGAGAAGGTAAGACGTTTTTGCACCAAAAAACCATTTAGAGACATTACAACTGTGCACTCTCCGAGCCCTCTCAGACCATCACCATTCACGGCCGTCGTTTTTTGTCGTTTCAGCCGTCCGATCAAACTCTAGCGCGACACTTCTCGCGACTCGAGTGGGCACGTGCTCCTGCAGCAAAATTGGGCGTGGTTAATTAAGACAACACTCTCACATGAAGCCCATTTAAATATCATCATGATGGAAGGAAACATCGAATGCCACCCCTTCCCCTTTGTTCGACAACCTCACCACGCCACCAAACTTCCTTTGCTACTACGTAGAGATATGTGTCGCGGTCGATCTCCCTCCAAGCCCTTTCAAGCTACCACTCCATCCAGCAGAAAAGGAGGAATACTTTGTGAACATTAAGATCCTTCGCTGGTACATCTGTTCCTGTCTCGGCTGTCTCATCACCAGATCCATCCACAAGACATAATCTTGGTTTTCACCTTAAAGAATAAGCCTAAGCATATCCGAGCAATCCTTCAACAATGTAACAACGTAATAAAATACATCGCCATTGTGAGGTATAAGCACTCGGGTCTGGCCCATGTTTTTGCTTACGCACCTTTTTTGGTCTTTAAAAACAGGAAAAGAAGGACAGTAAAAGGAAGTGAGCCGGCCCGCTATAAAACCAAGTGTAAGCGGGGTGTGCGCCCGGTACCAAATTACCTATATTCGGTGCTTAAGGCGCCGAATAGGATTTGACGAAAAGCAGACTTGAACCAACCTACAGCACAGAGCGAGCAATCTGTGTTACTAGGCAGGCCCGCTAGACCTGTATTAGGAATCGCTACGGGTGACATATTATAGCCCTGGCGCATCTGGACTTTGCCTGAAAAACAAAGTCCCAACTTAACAGCCCGTAAGGTGGCAGTTGTAGTCTATTGTGGCATTTTTCTATGTCTTTTCCCCACTTGTTTCGGCAAGGTTCTGTAACCTTCAATGGACCTTTTTTGTGTTTATTTTTGTTTCATTTTTTATTTTTGTTGTTGTCACTTTTAAATTGACAAACATTTAAAATTCTTTTTAATTCAAAATTCATTAAAATTCAATTGTTAATTTGAGACTATCTTCGTATTCATGAATATTTTTTTCAAATTTGGGAACATTTTTTAATTTCATGTAAACAATTTTTAAATAGGCAAAAATTGAAACCGGGAGCATTTGAAATACAAAACATATTTTAAAATTTGCATTTTTTTAATAATTTCTGAAATTTTAAATTTCATGTTTTTTTGGAAAGTTCATGAAAAATCAATTCATTTTTTATAGTCCTTGAACATTTAAAAAATTTGGGACATTTATAATAACCCGGAGCCTACAACTAATATTTTTTGTAAATTCTAAAGCATTTTTCTAACTTGTTCACATTTTTTTTTAATTTCGGCAGTGGCCAGTTTTGGGAAAAGAATAACCAACTTGTAATAGTTTGCTAGCCATATTCTGAAATAGTCGAGAGTGAATAAAATGAACAAAGTGGGTCGGCCCAGTACGCGAGCGAGGATCCCGACCTGCGTGTTCGCTTGCCTTCGGACATGCTTTGCGACTAGTAGCACTCAATTGAACAAGGCGGGCAAATTTCAGATGATGTGGGAGAGTCATAAAGAATCTTTCCCATGTTGGAGAGGGTTTGGAAGGAGTGGGAACAAGTTGGCTTAGTTTCAATGATCTTAGTTTCAGTGGTAAAGCGTAAGCTCGGGAGGTTGGGTTGGGGGGAGGTAGGGCACCTTAGATAGCTAAAGTGCGGGCTAAAGAAATTTTCACTTGGATCCAACCAGATGGGACCATCATAGAAGGAAAAAGTTGAACCCAGAATAGCCGAACTAAACTATAGAGAAGAGATCATGTAGAAGCAACTATCACAATTCAAAGTTTAGCCAAGGGAGAAGGTAAAATGCTTTCGCACCAAAAAAACCATTTAGAGACATTACAACTGTGCACTCTTCGAGCCCTCTCAGACCATCAACATTCACGGCCATCATTTTTTGTCGTTTCGGCCGTACGATCAAATTCTAGTGTGGTATTTCTCACGATTCGAGTGGGCAGGTGCTCCCGTGGCAAAATTGGGCGTGGTTAATTAAGACAACACTCTCACATGAAGCCCATTTAAACATCATCATGATGGAAGGAAACATCGAATGGCACCCCTTCCCCTTTGTTCGACACCCTCTGCACGCCACCAGGCTTCCTTTGCTACAACCTAGAGATATGCGTGGAGGTCGAGCTCCCTTCCAGCCCTTTCAAGCTACCACTCCATTCGGCAGAAAAGGAGGAATACTTGGTGAACATGAAGATCCTTCGCTGGTAGATCCGTTCCTGTCTTGGCTGTCTCATCACCAGATCCAACCACAAGACATAATCTAGGTTTTGACCCAAAAGAATAAGTCTGAGTATATCCGAGAATTTCCTTAAACATTGTAACGACGTAAGAAAAATCATTGCCATTGTCAGGTATAACCACTCGGGTGTGACCGAGGTTTTTGCGTACGCACCATTTTTTGGTCTTTAAAAATAGGAAAAGCAGAACTATATATGGAAGTGGGCCGGCCTGATATAAAACCGAGTGTACAGGGGGTGTGCACCCCATACCAAATGACCTATATTCGGCGCTTAAGGCACGGAATAGGATTTGGCGAAAACCAGACCTGAACGAACCTACAACACAGAGCGAGCAATCGGTGTTATTGGGCTGGCCCGCTAGATCTGTATTAGGAATCAGTACGGGCGACATATTATAGCCCTGGCGCAACTGGACTTTGCGTGAAAAACAAAGTCCCAACTGGACAGCCCATAAGGCGATAGTTGCAGTCTATTGTGGCATTTTTCCATGTCCTTTCCCCACCTGTTTCAGCAAGGTTCTGTAACCTTCAATGGACCATTTTTGTGTTTCTTTTTGTTTGGTTTTTTAATTTTTTTTGTCACTTTTAAATTCACAAACATTTTAAAATCATTTATTAAATTTAGAACATTGTTAAAATTCAATTGATAATTTGAGACTATTCTTCTAATTCATGAATATATTTTAAAATTTTGGGAACATTTTTTAAACTTCATGTAAACAATTTAACATTTGTGACCTGTTTTTAAATAGGCAAAAGAGAAACGTGAGAACATTTGAAATTCAAAACATATTTTAAATTTTTCAAAGTTTTTTTATAATTTCTGAAAATTTTAAGTTCACTTTTTTTGTAAATTCCATGAAAAAATAATTCATTTTTTATAGTCCTTGAGCATTTTTAAAAATTTGGAAATTCTATAATAACTCGGGGCCTAAAAATTATCTTTTTTGTCAACTCTGAAACATTTTTTATAATTTCGGCAGTGGCCAGTTTTGGGAAAAGAATAACCAACTTGTAATAGTTTGTCGACCATATTCTGAAATAGTCGAGAGTGAATAAAATGAACAAAGTGGGTCGGCCTAGTGCGCGCGTGAGGATCCTGACCTGCGTGTGTGCTTGCCTTCAGACATGCTTTGCGCGGAGAGGGTTTGGAAGGAGTAGGAACAAGTCGGCTTAGTTTTAGTGGTAAAGCGTAAGCTCAGGAGGCTGGTGAAGGAAATATGCCATAGAGGCAATAATAAAGTTGTTATTTTATATTTCCATATTTTATGATAAATGTTTATTATTCATGTTAGAATTGCATTATCCGGAAACTTGATACATGTGTGGACACATAGACAAAACACCGTGTCCCTAGTAAGCCTCTACTAGACTAGCTCGTTGATCAAAGATTGTTAAGTTTCCTAACCATAGACATGGATTGTCATTTGATAGATGGGATCACATCATTAGGAGAATGATATGACGGACAAGACCCATTCGTCAGCTTAGCATTATGATCGTTCAGTTTTATTGCTATTGCTTTCTTCATGTCAAATACATACTCCTCCGACTATGAGATTATGCAACTCCCGGATATCGGAGGAATGCCTTTTGTGTATCAAACGTCACAACGTAACTGGGTGATTATAAAGATGCTCTAAAGGTATCTCTGAAGGTGTTTGTTGGGTTGGCATAGATCGAAATTAGGATTTATCACTCCGAGTATCGGAGAGGTATCTCTGGGCCCTCTCGGTAATACACATCATAAGAAGCCTTGCAAGCAAAGTGACTAATGAGTTAGTTGCAGGTTGATGTATTACAAAACGAGTAAAGAGACTTGCTAGTAATGAGATTGAACTAGGTATGAAGATACCGACAATTGAATCTCGAGCAAGTAACATACCGATGACAAAGGGAATAACGTATGTTGTCATAACAGTTCGACCGATAAAGATCTTTGTAGAATATGTGGGAGCCAATATGAGCATTCAGGTTCCGCTATTGGTTATTGACCAGAGAGGTGTCTCGGTCATGTCTACATAGTTCTCAAACCCGTAGGGTCCGCACGCTTAACATTCGATGACGATATTATATTATATGTGCTATGTGATTTGGTGACTGAATGTGTTCAGTGTCCCGGATGAGATCGCGGACATGACGAGATGTCTCGAAATGGTCGAGAGGTAAAGATTGATATATAGGACGATAGTATTCGGACACCGGAAGTGTTCCGGAAGGTACCGGGTACATATCGGAGTACCGGAGGGGTTACCGAATACCCCGGGAGAAAGATATGGGCCATACGAGGGGAGCACACCAGCCCACAAGGGGTGGCACCCCCCCAAGGAAGGAGGTCGAGTGGGAGAAGGGAAAGAGGGGATTCACACCCCCTTCCTTCTCTCCTTTCTCTTCCCTTTTCCCCCTCTGGCAATTATGGAAGGGGAGGCCAAATTGGGGAGGACCCCAAGTAGGATTCAGCCTACTTGGGGCGCCCCCTTGGCTGCCTCTCCTCCCCTCCAACCTATATATATGTGGGGAAGGGGGCGCCTACAACACACAACATCAACTGTTAGCCGTATGCGGCGCCCCCCTCCACAGTTTACACCCCCGGTCATATTGTCGCGGTGCTTAGGTGAAGCCCTGCGCGGGTCACTTCACTATCACCATCACCACGCCGCCGTGCTGACAAAACTCATCTACTTTCTCTACACCTTGCTGGATCAAGAGGGCGAGGAACGTCATCGAGCTGAACGTGTGTAGAACTCGGAGGTGCCGTACGTTCGGTACTTGATCGGTCGGAGCTAGAAGAAGTTCGACTACATCAACCGCGTTATCAAATGCTTCCGCTTCGGTCTACGAGGGTATGTAGGCACACACTCCCCCTCTTGTTGCTATGCATCTCCTAGATAGATCTTGCGTGAGCGTAGGATTTTTTTTTTAAATTGCATGCTACGTTCCTCAATGGTGGCATCAGAGCCAGGTCTATGCGTAGATGATATGCACGATTAGAACACAAAGAGTTGTGGGCGGTGATCGTCATACTGCTTACCACCAATGTCTTATTTTGATTCGGCGTTATTGTTGGATGAAGTGGCCCGGACCAACCTTACATGACCATGTTCATGAGACCGGTTCCACCGACAGACATGCAGCTAGTTTTGCATAAAGGTGGCTAGCGGGTGTCTGTTTCTCCTACTTTAGTTGAATCGAACTTGACTGCGGCCGGTCCTTGTTGAAGGTTAAAACAACAAACTTGATAAATCACCGTTGTGGTTTTTGTGCCGTAGGTAAGAACGGTTCTTGCTCGAAGCCCGTAGCAGCCACGTAAAACTTGCAACAACAAAGTAGAGGACGTCTAACTTGTTTTTGCAGGGCATGCTTATGATGTGATATGGTCAAGACATGATGTGATATACGTTATTGTATGAGATGATCATGTTTTGTAAAAGTTATCGGCAACCGGCAGGAGCCTTATGGTTGTCTCTTTATTGTATTAAATGCAAAGGCCATGTAATTGCTTTACTTTATCACTAAGCGGTAACAATAGTTGTAGAAGCAATAGTTGGCAAGACGACCACGACGCAACGATGGAGATCAAGGTGTCGAGTTGGTGACAATGGAGATCATGACGATATGCTTTGGAGATGGAGATCAAAAGCACAAGATGATGATGGCCATATCATGTCACATTTTTTGATTGCATGTGATGTTTAACTTTATGCATCTTATTTTGCTTAGTACGGCGGTAGCATTATAAGATGATCCATTAACTAAAATTTCGACACATACAACGGGTGAAACGGGCCTGAGTATGCACCGTTGCGATAGATCTTCGTGCTAAGTGTAACATCCCAATTTTCCTAAATTAGGATGTTATTAGATCATACATATGCATATCATATTTTCCATGCATTATTTGCTTTTCGGCAATATTCTTTTCATTATGCAACTAAAGGCAATTTATTGGAGTGGAGATAACATGACTTCTCCCCTGTTTAAAAATGTTCATAATGTCAAGAATATTATTTCCAGTTCATCTGTTATGTTCTGGTATTTTTATTAGTCTCCAAAGTATTTTATTTGAGTGTTTTGTTGCTGTTTGTGTGGCCTATTGCATAAAAATGAATTTCTAAAATTGCATTAGGTGAGGAACTATTGTTCCTGTAGTTTATATTAGTAGTATATATTTTACTGTGTGTCTAGGTATTTTTCCTAGATTTTATTCTGGTGTTTTTATTTTAGTTTTTGGTTCTGTAGTTTTGTTTGTTTGTTTTAAAAAAAAAACAGCCAGCCGGCCAGCCAGCTACCCAGCCAGCCAGCCCGTACGCCAGCTGCAGCCCACCTAACCTTACCTTGCTGCTGGCCCATCCCCAGCGCCGCTAGCCCAGCCAACCGCCCGCCCAGCAGCTGCTCTTTCGCGATCATGGCAATGCGTGCCGTGCGCCGCCGCTTCGCCCGACCCACACCCGACCCGCACCGCTATCCCGTGCCCTGCTCGTCCCCTCCACCGAGTCGGACACCGTGCGCCGTACGCGCGCACGCACGCCGAGGCCGAGCCGGATCGCCCAGCGCCCCTGGTTCACCTCGAGCGCGCCCGACCTGCCGTACGCGAAGCAAAACCCCTAGGGGAGACCCCACAGCTCTTGTCCCGATCCTCTTCGTTGTCGCACACGCTGTTGGGCGAAAACGGATCTCGCCGTCGAGCTCCGAGGCCGCCGTCGTTCACCGTCCGTACCCGCCACCGTAAGGACGCCCCTGCCGCTCCACTTCTCACCCTTGAACCCCCACTCGACGCCGCCCTATCCTGATACGCCCTTGTGGCTGAAATCGCAGCGGAGAGAGAGGAACGAGCCCATCCGCCGTCGCCGAGCACGCCGGAGTTAACGTCTTCGCTGTCGCCTACAGAGGTCGCCCCGTCGCCGTTTGACATCACCGACGTCTCTGCCGCTCGACACCGCACCCGCCCGTCACCTCTCCTTCGCCGGAGACCCACCGGAGGAGCGCCGCCGCCAACGCCCGAGACCGCCGCCGCCGTCCTCTGCTTCTGGTGAGCACGCACGCGCACAGGAGCCTTTGGCCAATCACAAACTGCCACGTGGCATACTGCTATAGGCGCAGCTATAGTGCCGCACAGGAACCAGGAGATTTCTGTTTCTTTTGTTTTCACAGATTTTCATCCAAAATTCAACTAGCTATATCTTTTATTATATAAGTCCAATTTAGGTAATTATTTTTCCTATGATCTCACAAAAATCAGCACAATATCACAGTACCAACTTTGCACATGTTTGCTCTGTTCAAATTTGAATTCGTTTGAATTTGAATTAAACCTTCCGAAGGCCATAACTCTCAAACCGTTTATCGGATTCGAGTGATTCTTTTTGCTTTGTGACCGTAGTGCAATTTAGGTGCTGTTAAGCTTCTGTTGTTGTGTTTTTGAAATAATTTTCTTGCTGTTGGTTTTATTTTGGTTCGATTCGTGTTCCGATGATTGATTTGTTGAATTGTGTGAAACGTGTAGATTGTCCGGTCTGCGACGCGAACTATTGTCGAGTGTGACTTTCTGAACCAGAACCAAGGCAAGTTACATGTTGATCATCCTTTACCTATTGTTTCCTATGCATGTAGTTATATCACACTATGAATATATGCATGTATATGATTACTATATTATTTTGCTATATGTTGTTGAGCTATCTTCCCGTCTTTGCAAATCGTGGTAGTTGTAGGTTGCTATGCTTTGTAGACGGGGGTGGTTCGTGTATACATTGAGTTTATGTGAGGATTATATATATATAACAATTGAGTAGTAACTCAGGATTTAACTCACCTCTGGGCGGAAGTGGTATTGCTTGGTGTTGAGGGAAGGCATCATGGGGTCTTGCACCTTTTCTAAGGCCATGCGCTCATGAGAGTGCACCCTAAGTGGAATGCCGCCTGTGTTCAAAAAGATCGAGACAGACTTAGTGACTAGTAGCTTCCATGTGCGGCCTTGGCTATATGGGCTCGCTTAGTTGATCGGTTGTTGGAACCTCGCCTGCATAAAGGTGTCGATGATGTAGCTTATGTAGGTGGGATGTGGCGTCGGTGGTTAAGGGAACCTCTTCAAAGACTTTGTCTCAATCTTTGGATTGGGTCCGATGGGTAAAGCGTACAAAACTCTGCAGAGTATTAAAACTAATCATGATTAGCCGTGCCCCCGGTTATGGGTAAATTTGAGCCACTATGCCATTACAGTTGTTGGATGATCTTGACAGATGTGACACTTAATAATATTTGTGGGCAACTTAATAAAGGGTAGGTTGGAGTTGATTTTGCCAACTCAACCTTGTGTATTTAATTGTAGTAATAAAAGAACTGAATAAAAATTTGACTATTAGGTAGTTATTAGGATAAAATCAGCTTTATGCAAAAATAAATCCTCAAGCCTTCTTTTGTTGTACTATGCATATACATGTAGGTCTGCTATATTATTACTCCTGTGTAACTTGCCAATACATTCAAAGTATTGACCTATATGGCTGCAACGTCTCATGTTGCAGGATATTCAGACGAAGAGTAAGGTACCGTTAGGGTCGCGAGTCTGCACTCAGCATCGCTAGTGGGCTATGATGGGACTCATCGTTGTTTTTTTGCCACTTTCCGCTGTTTGATTGAATAAAGCTAGCCAAGTGCTATGCAGATTGTTTTATTTTATACATTCTGGATCATACGTTGTAATAAATGATGCACTTTCTATTCTGGTATTCATCTATACTGTGTGTGCTAGCGAGTTCGATCCAGGGACTAGCACGGTAAGCACAGAGACTCAAATCCTTCGGGATTTGGTCGTTACACTAAGACACCACATGATGATCGGGTGTGATAGACTCTACGTTCACATACAACGGGTGCAAGACAGTTTTGCACATGCGGAATACTTGGTTTAAACTTGACAAGCTTAGCATGTACATACATGGCCTTGGAACACTTGAGACCAAAAGGTCAAACGTGAATCATATAGTAGATATAATCAACATAAAGATGTTCACCATTGGTGACTACTCCATCTCACGTGATGATCGGACATGGTTTAGTTGATTTGGATCACGTATCATTGAGATGACTCGAGGGATGTCTATCTAAGTGGGAGTTCTTAAGTAATTTGACTTCTTAAGTAATTTGGTTAACTGAGCTTAATTTTTCATGAACTTAGTCCTGATAGTATTTGCATATCTATGTTGTAGATCAATGGCCCGTGATACCATTCCCTTGAATTTTAATGAGTTCCTAGAGAAAGCTAATTTTAAACATGATGGTAGCAACTACACGGACTGGGTCCGTAACTTGAGAATTATCCTCATTGCGGCATAGAATAATTATGTCCTTGACCACCGCTAGGTGTGCCACCCCCTCCAGCAACTGCGGACGTTGTGGACGCCTGGCAGTCGCTTGTTGATGACTACTCGATAGTTCAATGTGCCATGCTTTATAGCTTAGAATCGGGACTTCAAAGACGTTTTGAACGTCATGGAGCATATGAGATGTTCCAAGAGTTGAAGTTGATATTTCAAGCAAATGCCCGAGTTGAGAGATATGAAGTCTCCAACAAGTTCTATAGCTGCAAGATGGAAGAGAACAGTTGTTAGTGAACACATACTTAGAATGTCTGGATATCATAATCACTTGACTTAGCTAGGAGTTAATCTTCCAGATGATAGTGTCATTGATAGAGTTCTCCAATCACTGCCACCAAGCTACAAAGGCTTCATGATGAACTATAATATGCAAGGGATGGAGAAGACAATTCCCGAGCTCTTCGCAATGCTCAAAGATGAAGGAAATATGCCCTAGAGGCAATAATAAGTTGTTATTTATATTTCCTTATATCATGATAAATGTTTATCATTCATGCTAGAATTGTATTAACCGAAAACTTAGTACATGTGTGAATACATAGACAAAACAGAGTGTCCCTACCATGCTTCTACTTGACTAGCTCGTTAATCAAAGATGGTTATGTTTCCTAACCATAGACATGTGTTCTTATTTGATGAACGAGATCACATCATTAGAGAATGATTTGATGGACAAGACCCATTCATTAGCTTAGCATTATGATCGTTACTGTTTTATTGCTACTGCTTTCTTCATGACTTATACATGTTCCTCAGACTATGCGATTATGCAACTCCCGAATCCGAAGGAACACCTTGTGTTCTATCAAACATCACAACGTAACTGGGTGATTATAAAGATGCTCTACAGGTGTCTCCGAAGGTGTTTGTTGAGTTGGCATAGATCAAGATTAGGATTTGTCACTCCATGTATCGGAGAGGTATCTCTAGGCCCTCTCGGTAATGCTCATCACTATAAGCCTTGTAAGCAATGTGAATAATGAGTTAGTTACGGGATGAAGCATTATGAAACGAGTAAAGGGACTTGCCGGTAACGAGATTGAACTAGGTATGATGATACCGACGATCTAATCTCGGGCAAGTAACATACCGATGACAAAGGAAACAACGTATGTTGTTGTGCGGTTTGACCGATAAAGATCTTCGTAGAATATGTAGGAGCCAATATGAGTATCCAGGTTCCTCTTTTGGTTATTGATCAAAGTTGTGTCTCGACCATGTCTACATAGTTCTCGAACCCATAGGGTCCGCACGCTTAACGTTCGATGACGATTTGTATTATGAGTTATGTGATTTGATGACTGAAGTTTGTTTGGAGTCCTAGATGAGATCAAGGACATGACGAGGAGTCTCGAAATGGTCGAGACATAAAGATTCATATATTTGACGATGTTATTCGGACACCAGAAGAGTTCTGAGAGGTACCGGGTAAAAACAGAGTGTAGGAGGGGTTACCGGAACCCCCCGGGGAAGCAATGGGCCAACATGGGCCACAGGGGAGAGAGAGGACATCCCACAAGGGGGTGGCATGCGCCCCTCCCATGGGGAGTCTGATTAGGACTAGGGGAGGGGGTGCGGCCCCCCTTTCCCTCTCCCACTCCCTCTCCCTTCCTTCTTCCCCCTTCCACCAAGTGGAATCCTACTAGGACTTGGAGTCCTAGTAGGACTCCTCCCTCTTGGCGCGCCCTACAAAGACCGGCATGCCTCCCCATCTCCTCCTTTATATATGAGGGCAGGGGCAACCCAAAGAACAACAAACAATCTCTTAGCCGTGTACGGTGCCCCCTCCATAGTTTAACACCTCGGTCATATCATCATAGTGCTTAGGCGAAGCCCTGCGCCGTTAACTTCACCATCACCGTCACCATGCCGTCATGCTGACGGAACTCTCCCTCGTCCTCAATTGGATCAAGAGCACGAGGGACGTCATCATGCTGAACGTGTGCTGAACACGGAGGTGTCGTACGTTCGGTACTTGGATCAGTTGGATCGTGAAGACGTTCGACTACATCAACACTAAATGCTTCCGCTTTCGGTCTATGAGGGTACATGGACACACTCTCCCGTCTCGTTGCTATGCATCTCCTAGATAGATCTTGCGTGATCGTAGGATTTTTTTTGAATTACTACGTTCCCAATAGTGGCATCCGAGCCAGGTCTATGTATAGATGATATATGCACGAATAGAACACAAAGAGTTGTGGGCGATAATAGTCATACTGCTTACCACCAACGCCTTACTTTGATTCGGAGGTATTGTTGGATGAAGCGGCCCGAACCGACATTACATGACCGCGTTCATGAGACTGGTTTCTCCAACTTTAGTTGAATCGAGTTTGACTACGGCCGATCCTTGTTGAAGGTTAAAACAACAAACTTGATGAAAAATCGCTGTGGTTTTGATGCGTAGGTAAGAACGATTCTTGCTAGAAGCCCGTAGCATCCACGTAAAACTTGCAACAACAAAGTAGAGGGCGTCTAACTTGTTTTTGCAGGGCTTGTTGTGATGCGATATGGTCAAGGCATGATGAGATATAAATTGTTGTATGAGATGATCAAGTTTTGTAATAGAGTTATAGGCAACTGGCAAGAGCCGTATGGTTGTCGCTTTATTGTATGAAATGCAATCGCCATGTAATTGCTTTACTTTATCACTGAATGGTAGTGATAGTCGTAGTAGCAATAGTTGGCGAGATGACAATGATGCTACGATGGACATCAAGGTGTCAAGCCAGTAACGATGGAGGTCATGACGATGCTTCGGTGACGGAGATCATGAGCACAGGATGATGACGGCCATATCATGCCACATATTTTGATTGCATGTTATGTTTATCTTTTATGCATCTTATTTTGCTTAGTATGGCGGTAGCATTGCAAGATGATCCCTTACTAAATTTCAAGGTATAAGTGTTTTCCCTGAGTATGCACCATTGCTACAATTCGTCGTGCCGAGACACTACGTGATGATTGGGTGCGATAAGCTCTACATTCACATACAATGGGTGCAAGCCAGTTTTGCACGTGTAAAATACTCGGGTTAAACTTGACGAGTCTAGCATATGCAGATATGGCCTCGGAACACTGAGACCGAAAGGTCGAATGTGAATCATATAGTAGATATGATCAACATAGTGATGTTCACCATTGAAAACTACTCCATCTCACATGATGATCAGACATGGTTTAGTTGATTTGGGTCACGTGATCATTTAGATGACTAGAGGGATGTCTATCTAGGTGGGAGTTCTTAAGTAATATGATTAATTGAACTTTAATTTATCATGATCTTAGTCCAGATAGTATTTCCATGTCTATGTTGTTGTAGATCAATGGCCCGTGCTACCGTTCCCTTGAATTTTACTGCATTCCTACAGAAAGCTAAGTTGAAAGATGATGGTAGCAATTACACGGACTGGGTCCGTAACTTGAGGATTATCCTCATTGCAGCACAAAAGAATTACGTCCTGGAAGCACTGCTAGGTGCAAGGTCTGCTACAGGAGCAACTGCGGACGTTGTAAACGTCTGGCAGAGCAAAGCTGATGACTACTCGATAGTTCAGTGTGCCATGCTTTACGGCTTAGAATCGGGACTTCAAAGACGTTTTGAATGTCATGGAGCATATGAGATGTTCCAAGAGTTGAAATTAATATTTCAAGCAAATGCCCGAGTTTAGAGATATGAAGTCTCCAACAAGTTCTATAGCTGCAAAATGGAGGAGAATAGTTCTCTCAGTGAACCCATACTCAGAATGTCTAGGTACCATAACCACTTGACTCGGCTGGGAGTTAATCTTCCTGATGATAGTGTCATTGACAGAGTTCTTCAATCACTGCCACCAAGCTATAAAGTCTTCGTGATGAACTATAATATGCAAGGGATGACGAAAACAATTCCCGAGCTCTTCACAATGCTAAAGGCCGCGGAGATAGAAATCAAGAAGGAGCATCAAGTGTTGATGGTTAACAAAACCACTAGTTTCAAGAAAAAGAGCAAAGGTAAGAAGGGGAACTTCAAGAAGAATAGCAAGCAAGTTGCTACTCCCGGGAAGAAGCCCAAGTCTGAACCTAAACCTAAAACTGAGTGCTTCTACTGCAAAGGGACTGGTCACTAGAAGCGGAACTGCCCCAAGTATTTGGCGGATAAGAAGGATGGCAAAGTGAAAGGTATATTTGATATACATGTTGAAGGAAATATGCCCTAGAGGCAATAATAAAGTTGTTATTTATATATTTCCTTACATCATGATAAATGTTTATTATTCTTGCTAGAATTGTATTAACCGGAAACTTAGTACATGTGTGAATACATAGACAAACCAGAGTGTCACTAGTATGCCTCTACTTGACTAGCTCGTTAATCAAAGATGGTTAAGTTTCCTAGCCATAGACATGAGTTGTCATTTGATAAACGGGATCACATCATTAGAGAATGATGTGATTGACTTGACCCATTCTGTTAGCTTAGCACTTGATCGTTTAGTATGTTGCTATTGCTTTCTTCATGACTTATACATGTTCCTATGACTATGAGATTATGCAACTCCCGAATACTGGAGGAACACTTTGTGTGCTACCAAATGTCACAACGTAACTGAGTGATTATAAAGGTGCTCTATAGGTGTCTCCGATGGTGTTTGTTGAGTTGGCTTAGATCGAGATTAGGATTTGTCACTACGATTGTCGTAGAGGTATCTCTGGGCCCTCTCGGTAATGCACATCACTACAAGCCTTGCAAGCAATGTGACTAATGAGTTAGTTGTAGGATGATGTACTACGAAACAAGTAAAGAGACTTGCCGGTAATGAGATTGAACTAGGTATTGAGATACCGACGATCGGATCTCGAGCAAGTAACATACCGATGGCAAAGGGAACAACGTATAATGTATGCGTTTGACCAATAAAGATCTTCATAGAATATGTGGGAGCCAATATGAGCATCCAGGTTCCGCCATTGGTTATTGGCCGGAGACATGTCTCGGTCATTTCTACATAGTTCTCGAACCCATAGAGTCCACACGCTTAACATGCGGTGACGATCTGTATTATGAGTTTATGTGTTTTGATGTATCGAAGGAAGTTCGGAGTCCCGGATATGATCACAGACATGCCGAGGAGTCTCGAAATGGTCGAGACATAAAGATTGATATATTGGATGGCTATGTTTGGACATCAGAATGGTTCCAAGTGAGTTCGGGAATTTACCGGAGTACCGGGAGGTTTACGGAACCTCCCGGGGAGTCAATAGGCCTTATTGGGCCTTAGTGGAATGGAGGAGGAGGCGGCCAAGGTGGGGGCGCGCCACCCCAAGCCCAATCCGAATTGGGAGGGGGGGTCGGGCCCCCTTTCCTTCTCTCCTTCTCCCCCTTCCTTCCCTCTCCTACTCCAATTAGGGAAAGGGGAATCCTACTCCCACCGGGAGTAGGACTCCCCCCTTGGGCGCGCCTAGGAGGCCGGCCCTCTCCCCTCCTCCACACCTTTATATATGGGGGAGGGGGCACGCCATAGACACACAAGTTGATCATTGATCTCTTAGCCGTGTGCGGTGCCCCCCTCCACCATAATCCACCTCGGTCATATCGTCGTAGTGCTTAGGCGAAGTCCTGCGTCGTTAGCATCATCATCACCATCATCACGCCGTCGTGCTGATGAAGCTCTCCCTTGACACTCTGCTGGATCGTGAGTTCATGAGACGTCACTGAGCTGAACGTGTGCAGATCGCGGAGGTGCCATACGTTCGGTACTAGGATCGGTCGATCGTGAAGACGTAGGACTACATCAACCACGTTGTCATAACGCTTCCGCTTTCGGTCTACGAGGGTACGTGGAAAACACTCTCCCCTCTCGTTGCTATGCATCACCATGATTTTGCGTGTGAGTAGGAAATATTTGAAATTACCACGTTTCTCAACAGTGGCATCCGAGCCAGGTTTTGTAACATCCCAAAATTCTAAATTTTGGAATGTTATATTAAATAGATAATTTTTGATTGCTTGTGTGATGTGTTGTGTCAAACTGAGTGAAATTTGAAACTTTATGAAAGTTAAATGAGAGGGAATAAAAGGACTTTCCCAAACTTTCATTTTGCATTTATGTTCTCCATGAATTCAAATTCTTTTCAAATACAAAACTCTACAGAGAAGATGATATGACTTCTTCCATTTAATTAAATAAAAAGGGTTTTGAAAAGATTTGAATTTCATTTGGAAATATTTTCAATTTAGAAACTTTAAGCAACTCAATGATTTTCATTAGAGAAGATAAAATTACTTCTTCAAAACATATGAAATATGAGTTGGAAGTTTCAAAGAATTCAAATTTAAAGTCCTTTTGGAAATTATTTTCAAATTGGAGTTATTTGGGTTTTATTCAAATTATTTTTCTCCAAAAAGAAAATATATGGAAATTAGGGTTTGATTCCTACATAAGAAAAATGGAGAGAAATAAATTTGAAATCATTTTGGTATTTTTAAAATGTTTTTATTGGATTTTATTGCCTTGAGAGCGATCTTTGCTTTATTTAAATTTTTGAGGATTTTATTTGATGCTAGAAAAATGTTCATGTTGTAGAAAATATTGTTCTAAAGATTTTGATATATAATATGCCTAGGTTGCATTTTATTTTATTCGGTTTTATTATATTTCTGTTGTGTTTGTTAAAAATAACACATCTTCGAACAGTGCCAGGCCGAAGCCCAGCAAGCCGAATCGGCCCATGGCCTCTCTCCCTCGAGCGAACCGCCTCCGACCCGGGCGCCCGTTCCCTCCCTATCTCTCCCGTGGACACCGACAGGCGGGCCCCACGTCTTCTTCCTCCTCCCGCAAGGCAGCAGGAGTCCTGCTCCTGTATGCCAACGCCGGCCGACGCCGAGTCCGCCCTGGACTCTCCTCTTCGCCTTGCCCCTCGCCCACACCTCGTCCCCTTTATAAACCCTCGACCCCGGCCCTGTTTTCCTTCTCAAACCGCAGCCACCACCGCCCCTATGCCGCGCAAAACCTTGCCGGAGTTGCGAGCTCCGCCGAGATCAGCCGCCGTTGCCCCGCGCTCCACCGCTGCCTATGCCCGACGCCGCCACCACCATTGGAGTCCCCTCGTCACGTCGTGCCTCCCCGTGGTTTCACCTGGCTGGAGGACCACCGGAGAGCCCACCCCGACAACCCCGACGCCACTGCCATCTCCTTCTCCGGCGATGTCGACACCCACCACCGCGGTAAGCCGTCGTTCCCTCTCGTCCGTCCGATCCTAGATCTAGGGCTGCCATTAGATCTAGTTGTTTTTTTATTCTTGAACCGGTATGCGCTAAGTAGCGGACGTTTTCTCTATTAGACCCGCAGTGAACGGTTTTTCAGCCTGTCGTTTTGTGACACGTGTCCAGGGACCTAGTTGTAGTTTTTTTTTTCCAGTTTAGCCCTTGGTTTTCGAACCTTCACTACTTTTTACTCGTTTATCCAAACGAAACCAATTCTCACTCCTTCGTTATGATCCGCTCTATCTAGTAAAACAACTTAAACATATTTTTGAAAGTTTTAAAATTTGAATTCAAACAGATTTGTATTTGAACTTCGTTTGATCGCAACTTGAGTTTTATAACTCCGTTTGAGTTGATTCTTTTTGCAAATCGAAGATCTTGACCTAAAATTTCTGACAAGGCCAAATCCACATAATTTTGGTACTGTTAGGAATTGTTTTATGTTGCAAGAGTTATTTGATTGGTTTTGATGTTTTCTGAATTGTCTTCTTCGTTCTTTCCGATCTTTTGAATGATTGCTTATGTGTGGTTACTATTGCTTGCTCATGATAGATTGACCGGAGTGTGACGAGTAGAACTATCAGGAGTTATGAGTGCAAATCATCTTCGTCAACAGTACAGGCAAGTTCACACTTTGATCATATTTTTCATACCCAGTTTTTATGCATTAGTTTCAACCCTCAAACATTGCATGAGTAGGATTGATATCATGTGGGTATTGGGAAGTAGTTCATGAGGTAGGAACCTATTGTCTTGCTTTCAGCCCCTGGGTATTACTACGTTATGCTTACTGCTATGCTATGCTCGTAGACGTGGTTTGGTTTTGAGAGAATTCATGAAAGATGTGAGAGTTATTGTTAACTAAGGTTTAACTTAAGGTGGATACTTTAATACACATCTGGGTGGTTTGGTTGGGGCACCCTGGAGCACCCAGTGGTTGTTCGGGCACCTGGAGAACCCAGTGCTTGCCCAAGGGGATCCCGGAGTACCCGTGTGATCACCCTATGGAATGCCACCCAGGCTCAAAGGGATCATAAGATTATTCATGCTAGAAACTTCCGTGTGCAGCCACAAGCCATTATGGGCTCTGGCATAATTGAGTAAGTTGTGTGAGCTCTCGAAGAGGTGGACTAGCAGATGTAGGGGGATTGTAGGTGTACTGGTACGCCCGGAGTAGAGAGTTAATGTTTCTGAAAGACTGTGTCTCAGTCATCCATTTGTCAAACACCATGTAGTGTGAGAAATCCAATGGAGGAGATCGAGTCTTGTGGGGAAAAGTGCACAAACCTCTGCAGAGTGTACAAACTAATCATGATTAGTCATGTCCTTGGTTATGGACATCTTGAGTATCTGGTACTTGAATTATTGATTTGATCTCATCACTCTATTTAATGAAATTGTTGGGTTATAATTATTACTTTGGGATTGAGTTGGAGGAACCTTCTCAATATTTTCAACCAACTTGGTAGTTAAATAAAATATATTCCTTTGTTGTAGGAAAAAATTGGCTTTATGCAAAAATAAACTTAGAGCCTCCACCAGCCAAATATGCATGTAGTGATAGCTATTATTTCATCATTTCTCTATGGTGTGAATTTGCCAGTACATTCAATGTACTGACCTACATGGCTGCAACGTCTTATGTTGAAGGTATCTTACGACGAGTAAGTGCTACATTAGGGTTACAATTTCTACACTCAGCTTTGCCATTAGTGTTGATGGGAATCCACAACCTTGTTTCTTCCGCTTTATGGATTGAGGTAATAGTATTTACGTTACTTTATACATGTGATTTACCTCTGTCATAAATCCTTGAGTACTGTGTGTCAGCATACCAATCCAGGGATGACACTTAAGCACAGAGACTTGATCGTCTGAGGTCGAGTCGCTACAAGATGCTATCAGAGCACATGTTGACTGTAGGACACGACCCTAGAGACTGGCAAGCCCATAGGAAATATTTTCTCTAAAAACTTTATTTTCAAACAGATCTTTTACCTCTCTTCTTTTCTGAGCTTATTCAAATATTTCCTTTTAGTTAGACCATACCCCCTATCCCCTTTTGACCATACGAAGATACGACTGATGAGACCACTCCAAGAAGTACAAGATATCGGACAACTAAGGCCACTTTGGAATAAAGAGGATTTTTACTGTGCATTACAATGATGGAAAATGCAACGGTTGAAGACTCTGAAAACTAGGAGACTTTGAAGGTTCTAAAGAATTCCCAGATTAGTATGACCTAGGAAGGCTACCCTTATGGAACTTGGCAGACTATGGAAGCTGTCCATACCCGAGATCAAGGTGTGTCGGAGAAAGACTAGAACATGGAGCATTAAAACTCAAAGTTTTTTGTCAAGAAAACCCTAAGACAGGAGATATCAACTATGGAATGAAAGATCATGGCAGTAACATGGGCATAGACACGGCTAACCATGGTGTTATTGCCCGCTTGTGCTATTGCCACCATGCTGAGTTAAGTATGCATTTCTTCGGAAGGATTGGATGGTAGAAGGCTGATGGAGCACCTGTCAGCAAAAGATGAAGTTTTAACCTTAGTTGGTGTATCACCAGGATCTGGAGTATTACATTAAGAAGTTTAGGGTGGAACTTTAGGAAGCCGTATTTGACAAGGGAGCATTTCGTGAAGAACTTAAGCTGAAAGTAGCCAAGCTGGAGGAGCAAAACCTCGAGATATCAGAGATTCGTCAGGAACTGAAGGACAGTAGGACCATGGTTCATGCCAAGGATGTTGAAACCCAGAAGTTTGGAACGCAACTCCAGAAATATTAAAGGACGTCACGAGAGACTTCGTGTCAATAGAGATGGCCTGATAGAAGAACTTGAGAAGGACAAGCACGATCGGAAGAAGCCATCGGAGACATGAACAAGACTGGAAAAGTTTGGCGACTTTGAAGATTTATTGACCTTTAGAAGACCAAACCCATGTTATATACTTACGTTAGATGCGACGATTGTGAGCTGTCTTTTGTTTGATGTTTTTCCGACAACCACAAAATAAAATGCCCTTTTCAAAACTATTGTTTGTATTGTGTGTGTCCCTCTCTATCTCTCTATTCTCACCCAAACCCTTTGAACCACTTGAGGATGAATGGAGATGAACTCTGGACTGATGAGTCAATTGGAGATGGACAGATGGATTCAGAACATGGAGGATCACATGAAGAATAACCCTATAGCCTGAAAAGATATGGCCCAACATGCTCTTCAGTGCTTTGAAAGAGGTGCTGCTACTTGGTGGAGGATGTACCAAACCATCAACGGATGGCCTAGAGTAACCACTTGGGAAGAATTTAAGTTGACTCTGCTAAAGTCTCGGCTTGTGTCCCAGAAGATGAAGCCTTATGGAAATGATATGAAGAAACCTTGTGCATGCAAGCTCTATGGAGAAATAGGACACAACCATAAGGAGCACAAGGATGAATGCCCTCATTGTGAAGAAAGTCACCCAGCTGAAGAATGCCCAACTAGGAAGATTACTTGTTTCTTGTGTGAAGGGGCTACCCACTACCCTGCTAAGTGTCACATTTACCCCATGATACAAAGAACCATCCAACAGAAGAAAGAAGCAATGAAAGGAGCCCTCATAATTTTAGAAGAACCTGTGATGAAGGAAGAGGTGGAAGACACACCCGAAGGAGACCAAATAAAACCCTACACTAAGTCTTGTTATTCATGTGGAGAATAAGGACCCATCTCCCAGAATTGTCTGAAGGGGGATCTAGTAGAATTCCCGACAGAGGAAGTAGAGTATGACCCATAGGAAATATTGGAATGGAAAAGTCCAGGAAGAGAAGTAGATTGGATACCAAGAAGGACCTGAGTCATATCACCTGTTTCAGGTGCAAGGAGTCAGGGCACTACTTCAGCAATCGCCCAAAAAGGAAGCCGGGGACCGAAGGAGGCTATGTAATCATGAGGAAACCTCGAGATTTGTCAAAAGTAATGTGTTTCTGCTGTAATGAAGCAGGGCACTTTGCTAGGGATTGTCCCAAAGAGAAGGAGGCTTGTGCGAAATAGTTGAGTTTGCGACAAAAGAAATGTAGTAATAGTAATGAGAGCATTTCTTCTATATTGAGATGTTAAGTTGAGGCATGTAATGGAAATGCAGGAGATTGTAATAATTTGGGAATCAATGAAGTTAGCAGTGATTTGGATTTTATGAGTTGTTACTCTATGAAGAAAGATTTTGACCATTTTCGAGGATATGAGAAATATGGTCTATGGATGAATTTGTGCAATTCCAAGGGTGGTAGTACCCTATGAGGACCCTTGACCCCTGGAAAAGCTAATGATATTCCACAAAGTGGACTACGGACAAAATAAGTATGAGTTTTATCTCAATAAGGGGGAATACCCCAAGAGTATGAAGGGATGAAGTACTATTTGATATAAAGGAGGTATAATGTTGGTAATATGGAGCAACTGTAACTCCATGATGAGTCTGAGTAATCACGTCTTAGCTTGGTACAAATAGAAGGAAGGGAGACAGTACCATTGGATGGATTTAAGAATGCTAGGAATGTGGAGGTTGGAATAATGATCAGTTGCCCCGAGGATGAGTTCAAGGTTTACAAGTGATGAGATGGGCCATAACCCACAGGCCCCAGGACCTGCCAAGAAGCAAGCACACTCTTGCTGAAGGAAAAAACCCTGGAAGAGGATATGCCTTTATCAACCGATGATTTTATAGGAGCAACGCAAAACCTGAGAGACGTGAAGGAACGGTAGATGTTTGTTTGGCTTGCAGAATCAATGGATTTATCCGAACTTGGTTCGTCAACAAGAGAAATTCTACAATGCTTGTGAGGATGACAGAGTGTTAGAATGTGAGATTTGCTAAACCATATACAAGGTAATGATTTGGGTGCGGGATGGATTGATCACCATACTGACTTACTCTTATTATTTGTCTTGCTATATGGGATGGTAGAACTGAGTGACTTACCCATAGTAGAGCAACGACGATCAAAACCTTGTTTGAACCTTAGAATGGTATGACAATTTTTCCCCTTGTACAAGGCAGCTGTTGCCAAACGTAGGTCATACAGTGAGAATGAAGCCAGACCCATTTCCTGCAGGAGAAACCATAAATTGTTTACCACCATGAGATGTCGATAGTTGTTTAGTATTGGCGCCAGACCCGTCAGCTAAGAAGACCCAGTCATGGAAAAACCTTACCAAGATAAAAGGATAGAAGAATTGAGGAAAAAGTTTATGCCGCTATTGGAACAACCCAGAGGAGGAATTAATCCTGAAGATTTGAGAAGATCGACACTGTCAACAATAAGGATGGAGTATATGAGTTTTGATGGGACCGTAACAATGTTTCTAAGGGTGGTAGCACCCCAGACCCCCTGTGACGATCAATGGATTTTGAGAAGACCCCAACCTAACCTAATTCTTTCTAGCCTCTCCGAATCTCGAGGATGAGATTCATTTTAAGGGTGGTAGGTTTGTAACATCCCAAAATTCTAAATTTTGGAATGTTATATTAAATAGATAGTTTTTGATTGCTTGTGTGATGTGCTATGTGAAACTGAGTGAAATTTGAAACTTTATGAAAGTTAAATGAGAGGGAATAAGAGGACTTTCCCAAACTTTCATTTTGCATTTATGTTCTCGATGAATTCAAATTCTTTTCAAATACAAAACTCTAGAGAGAAGATGATATGACTTCTTCCATTTAATTAAATGAAAAAGGGTTTTGAAAAGATTTGAATTTCATTTGGAAATATTTTCAATTCAGAAACTTTAAGCAACTCAATGATTTTCATGAGAGAAGATAAAATGACTTCTTCAAAACATATGAAATATGAGTTGGAAGTTTCAAATAATTCAAATTTAAAGTCCTTTTGGAAATTATTTTCAAATTGGAGTTATTTGGGTTTTGTTCAAATTATTTTTCTCCAAAAATAAAATATATGGAATTAGGGTAAAATGATTCCCTACATAAAAAATGGAGAGAAATAAATTTGAAATCATTTTGGTATTTTAAAAATGTTTCTATTGGATTTTATTGCAACAGTAGCACTCTTTGCTTTATTTAAATTTTTGAGGATTTTATTTGATGCTAGAAAATATTGTAGAAAATATTGTTCTGAAATTTTTTGGTATATAATATGCCTAGGTTGCATTTTATTTTATTCGGTTTTATTATATTTCTGTTGTGTCTGTTAAAAAAACATCTTCAAACAGTGCCAGGCCGAAGCCTAGCCCTCCTCTCTCTCTCTCTCCGCCCCACGGCCCAGCAAGCCGGATCGGCCCATGGCCTCTCTCCTCGCTGAACCGCCCCGCCTGGCCGCCTGCTCCTCCTGCTCTCCCGCGGACACTGACAGGCGGGCCCCACGTCTTCTTCCTCCTCCTGCAAGGCAGCAGGAGTCCTGCTCCTGTACGCCGACGCCGGCCGACGCTGAGTCCGCCCTGGACTCTCCTCTTCGCCTTGCCCCTCGGCCACGCCTCGTCCCCTTTATAAACCCTCGACCCCGGCCCTGTTTTCCTTCTCAAACCGCAGCCACCACCGCCCCTATGCCGCGCAAAACCTCGCCAGAGTTGCGAGCTCCGCCGAGATCTGCCGCTGTTGCCCCGCGCTCCACCGCCGCCTATGCCCGACGCCGCCACCACCATCGGAGTCCCCTTGTCGCGCCGCGCCTCCCTGTAGCTTCACCTGAGCTGGAGGACCACCGGAGAGCCCACCCCGACAACCCCGACGCCACTGCCATCTCCTTCTCCGGCGACGTCGACACCCACCACCGCGGTAAGCCGTTGTTCCCTCTCGTCCGTCCGATCCTAGATCTAGGGCTGCGATTAGGGTTATGATTTCTACACTCAACTTTGCTGTTGGTGTTGATGGGAATCCACAACCTTGTTGTTTCTTCCATTTTATGGATTGAGGTAATAGTATTTACGTTACTTTATACATGTGATTTACCTCTGTTATAAATCCTCGAATACTATGTGTGTCAGCATACCGATCCAAGGATGACACTTAAGCACAGAGACTTGACCGTCTGAGGTCGGGTCGTTATAGGTTTATGCGTAGACCTTATATGCACGAGTAGAACACAAGTGAGTTGTGGGCGATAATAGTCATACTGCTTACCAGCATGCCATACTTTGATTCGGCGGTATTGTTGGATGAAGCGGTCTGGACCGACATTACGTGTACGCTTATGCGAGACCGGTTCTACCGACGTGCTTCGCACACAGGTGGCTGGCGGGTGTCAGTTTCTCGAACTTTAGTTGAATCGAGTGTGGCTACGCCCGGTCCTTGTTGAAGGTTAAACCAACACATACTTGAAAAAAATCATTGTGGTTTTGATGCGTAGGTAAGAATGGTTCTTGCTCAGCCCGTAGCAGCCATGTAAAACTTGCAACAACAAAGTAGAGGACGTCTAACTTGTTTTTACAGGGCATGTTGTGATGTGATATGGTCAAGACATGATGCTAAATTTTATTGTATGAGATGATCATGTTTTGTAACAAAGTTATCGGCAACTGGCAGGAGCCATCTGGATGTCGCTTTATTGTATGCAATGCAATCGCCCTGTAATTGTTTTTACTTTATCACTAAGCGGTAGCGATAGTCCTAGAAACAATAGTTGGCGAGACGACAATGATGCTATGATGGAGATCAAGGTGTCGCGCCGGTGACAATGGTGATCATGAAGGTGCTTTGGAGATGGAGATCAAAGGCATAAGATGATGATGGCCATATCATATCACTTATATTGATTACATGTGATGTTTATCTTTTATGCATCTTATTTTACTTAGTTCGACGGTAACATTATAAGATGATCACTCACTAAATTTCAAGGTACAAGTGTTCTCCCTGACTATGCACCATTGTGAAAGTTCGTCGTGCCGAGACACCACGTGATGATCGGGTGTGATAAGCTCTACGTTCACATACAACGGGTGCAAGCCAGTTTTGCACACGCAAAATACTCGGGTTAAACTTGACGAGCCTAGCATATGCAGATATGGCCTCGGAACATTGAGACCGAAAGGTCGAGCGTGAATCATATAGTAGATATGATCAACATAGTGATGTTCACCATTGAAAACTACTCCATCTCACGTGATGATCGGACATGGTTTACTTGATTTGGATCACGTGATCACTTAGATGATTAGAGGGATGTCTATCTAAGTGGGAGTTCTTAAGTAATATGATTAATTGAACTTTAATTTATCATGAACTTAGTACCTGATAGTTTTTTGCATGTCTATGTTGTTGTAGATAGATGGCCCGTGCTGTTGTTTCGTTGAATTTTAATGCATTCCTAGAGAAAGCTAAGTTGACAGATGATGGTAGCAATTACACGGACTAGGTCTATAACTTGAGGATTATCCTCATTGCTGCACAGAAGAATTATGTCCTGGAAGCACCGCTAGGTGCAAGACCCGCTGCAGGAGCAACACCAGACATTGTGAACGTCTGGCAGAGCAAAGCTGATGACTACTCGATAGTTCAGTGTGCCATGCTTTACGGATTAGAACCGGGACTTCAACGACATTTTGAACGTCATGGAGCCTATGAGATGTTCCAGGAGTTTAAGTTAATATTTCAAGCAAATGCCCAGATCGAGAGATATGAAGTCTCCAATAAGTTCTATAGCTGCAAGATGGAGGAGAATAGTTCTGTTAGTGAACATAGACTCAAAATTTCTGGGCATAACAATCACTTGATTCAGCTGGGAGTTAATCTTTCTGATGATAGTGTCATTGACAGAATTCTTCAATCACTGCCACCAAGCTACAAGAGCTTCGTGATGAACTATAATATGCAAGGGATGAACAAGACAATTCCCGAGCTCTTTGCAGTGCTAAAGGCTGCGAAGGTAGAAATAAAGAAGGAGCATCAAGTGTTGATGGTCAACAAGACCACCAGTTTCAAGAAAAAGTAAAGGGAAGAAGGGGAACTTCAAGAAGAACGGTAAGCAAGTTGCTGCTCAAGTGAAGAAACCTAGGTCTGGACCTAAGCCTGAGACTGAGTGCTTCTACTGCAAAGGGACTGGTCACTGGAAGCGGAACTGCCCCAAGTATTTAGCGGATAAGAAGGATGACAAAGTGAACAAAGGTATATTTGATATACATGTTATTGATGTGTACCTTACTAATGCTCGTAGTAGTACTGGTATTTGATATCGGTTCATTGCTAATATTTGCAACTCAAACAGGACTACGGATTAGCTTAAGATTGGCTAAGGACGAGGTGACGATGCGCGTGGGAAATGGTTCCAAAGTCGATCTGATCGCGGTCGGCACGCTACCTCTACATCTACCTTTGGGATTAGTTTTAGACCTGAATAATTCTTATTTGGTGCCAACGTTGAGCATGAACATTATATCTGGATCTTGTTTGATGCGAGACGGTTATTTATTTAAATCTGAGAATAATGGTTGTTTTATTTATATGAGTAATATCTTTTATGGTCATGCACCCTTGAAGAGTGGTCTATTTTTAATGAATCTCGATAGTAGTGACACATATATTCATAATATAGAAGCCAAAAGATGCAGAGTTGATAATGATAGTGAAACTTATTTGTGGCACTGCCGTTTGGGTCATATTAGTGTAAAGCGCATGAAGAAACTCCATTCGGATGGACTTTTGGAATCACTTGGTACTTGTGAACCATGTCTCATAGGCAAGATGACTAAAACTCCATTCTTCGGAACAATGGAGCGAGCAGCAGATTTGTTGGAAATCATACATACTGATGTATGTGGTCCGATGAATATTGAGGCTCGCGGCGGGTATCGTTATTTTCTCACCTTCACAGATGATTTGAGCAGATATGGGTATATCTACTTGATGAGACATAAGTCTGAAACATTTGAAAAGTTCAAAGAAATTCAGAGTGAAGTGGAAAATCATTGTAACAAGAAAATAAAGTTTCTACGATCTGATCGTGGAGGAGAATATTTGAGTTACGAGTTTGGTCTTCATTTGAAACAATGCAGAATAGTTTCGCAACTCACGCCACCTGGAACACCACAGCGTAATGGTGTGTCCGAACATCGTAACCGCACTCTATTAGATATGGTGCGATCTACGATGTCTCTTTCTGATTTACCGCTATCATTTTGGGGTTATGCTTTAGAGACGGCTGCATTCACGTTAAATATGGTACCATCTAAATCCGTTGAGACGACGTCGTATGAACTATGGTTTGGCAAGAAACCAAAGTTGTCATTTCTGAAAGTTTGGGGCTGCGATGGTTATGTGAAAAAGCTTCAACCTGATAAGCTCGAACCCAAATCGGAGAAATGTGTCTTCATAGGATACCCAAAGGAAACTGTTAGATCCGAAGGCAAGACATTCGTTACATACCTTGATAAAGTTTTGAAGAAGTTCAAAATGGATCAAGCAAATAAAGGGTTCTTGCCTGTGTTACAAGGTGTGAAGTTGAGTCAGACTCAATGCCCGACCACTTCAGATGATAGAGAGAAAATGAAAGATGTTCCCTATGCTTCAGCCATAGGCTCTATCATGTATGCAATGCTGTGTACCAGACCTGATGTGTGCCTTGCTATTAGTTTAGCAGGGAGGTACCAAAGTAATCCAGGAGTGGATCACTGGACAACGGTCAAGAACATCCTGAAATACCTGAAAAGAACTAAGGATATGTTTCTTGTTTATGGAGGTGACAAAGAGCTTGTCGTAAATGGTTACGTTGATGCAAGCTTTGACACTGATCCGGATGACTCTAAGTCACAAACAGGATACATATTTATATTGAACGGTGAAGCTGTAAGTTGGTGCAGTTCTAAGCAAAGCATCGTGGCGGGATCTACGTGTGAAGCGGAGTACATAGCTGCTTCGGAAGCAGCAAATGAAGGAGTCTAGATGAAGGAGTTCATATCCGATCTAGGTGTCATACCTAGTGCATCGGGCCCAATGAAAATCTTTTGTGACAATACTGGAGCCATTGCCTTGGCGAAGGAATCCAGGTTTCACAAGAGAACCAATCACATCAAGAGACGCTTCAATTCCATCCGTCATCAAGTGTCGGAAGGGGACATAGAGATTTGCAAGATACATACGGATCTGAAATTTGCAGACCCATTGACTAAGCCTCTCTCACGAGCAAAACATGATCAGCACCAAGACTCCATGGGTGTTAGAATCATCACAATGTAATCTAGATTATTGACACTAGTGCAAGTGGGAGACTGAAGGAAATATGCCCTAGAGGCAATAATAAAGTTGTTATTTATATATTTCCTTACATCATGATAAATGTTTATTATTCATGCTAGAATTGTATTGACCGGAAACTTAGTACATGTGTGAATACATAGACAAAACAAAGTGTCACTAGTATGCCTCTACTTGACAAGCTCGTTAATCAAAGATGGTTAAGTTTCCTAGCCATAGACATGAGTTGTCATTTGATAAATAGGATCACATCATTAGATAATGATGTGATTGACTTGACCCATTCCATTAGCTTAGCACTTCATCGTTTAGTATGTTGCTATTGCTTTCTTCATGACTTATACATGTTCCTATGACTATGAGGTTATGCAACTCCCGAATACCGGAGGAACACTTTGTGTGCTACCAAACATCACAACATAACTGGGTGATTATAAAGGTGCTCTACAGGTGTCTCTGATGGTGTTTTTTGAGTTGGCATAGATCGATATTAGGATTTGTCACTACGATTGTCGTAGAGGTATCTCTAGGCCCTCTTGGTAATGCACATCACTATAAGCCTTGCAAGCAATGTGACTAATGAGATAGTTGCGGGATGATGTTTTACGGAACGAGTAAAGATACTTGCCGGTAACGAGATTGAACTAGGTATTGAGATACCGAGGATCGAATCTCGGACAAGTAACATACCGATGACAAAGGGAACAACATATGTTGTTATGCGGTTTGACCGATAAAGATCTTCGTAGAATATGTGGGAGCCAATATGAGCATCCAGGTTCCTCTATTGGTTATTGGCCGGAGACATGTCTCGGTCATGTCTACATAGTTCTCGAACCCGTAGGGTCCGCACGCTTAATGTTTGATGACGATCGGTATTATGAGTTTATGTGTTTTGATGTACCAAAGGTAGTTCGGAGTCCCGGATATGATCACGGAGACAACGAGGAGTATCGAAATGGTCAAGACATAAAGATCGATATATTGGATGGCTATGTTTGGACATCAGAATGGTTTTGGGTGTGTTCGGGCATTTACCATAGTACCGGGTGGTTACCGGAACCTCCCGGCGAGTCAATGGGCCTTATTGGGCCTTAGTGGAAAGGAGGAGGAGGCGGCCAAGGTGGGGGCCCCCAAGCCCAATCCGAATTGGGAGGGGGCCGGCCCCCCTTTCCTTCTCTCCTTCTCCCCCTTCCTTCCCTCTCCTACTCCAATTAGGGAAGGGGGTATCCTACTCCCACCGGGAGTAGGACTCCCCCCTTGGGCGCGCCTAGGAGGCCGACCCTCTCCCCCTCCTCCACTCCTTTATATTAAGGGGAGGGGGGCACCCCATAGACACACAAGCTGATCATTGATCTCTTAGCCGTGTGCGGTGCCCCCCTCCACCATAATCCATCTCGGTCATATCGTCGTAGTGCTTAGGCGTAGCCCTGCGTCGGTAGCATCATCATCATCGTCATCACGCAGTCGTGCTGACGAAGCTCTCCCTCGACACTCTGCTGGATCGTGAGTTCGTGAGACGTCACTGAGCTGAACGTGTGCAGATCGCAGAGGTGCCGTATGTTCGGTACTAGGACCGGTCGATCGTGAAGACGTACGACTACATCAACTGCGTTGTCATAATGTTTCCGCTTTTGGTCTACGAGGGTACATGGACAACACTCTCCCCTCTCATTGCTTTGCATCACCATGATCTTGCGTGTGCGTAGGAAATTTTTGAAATTACCACGTTTCCCAACACATGTTATTGATGTGTACCTTACTAATGCTTGTAGTAGCGCCTGGGTATTTGATACTGGTTCTATTGCTCATATTTGCAACTCAAAACAAGGGCTAAAGATTATATGAAGATTGGCTAAGGACAAGGTGACGATGCGCGTCGAAAATGGTTCCAAGGTCGATATGATCGCCGTCGGCACGCTACCTCTACATCTACCTTCGGGATTAGTTTTAGACCCGAATAATTGTTATTTGGTGCTAGCGTTGAGCATGAATGTTATATCTGGATCTTGTTTGATGTGAGATGGTTATTCATTTAAATTAGAGAATAATGGTCGTTCTATTTATATGAGTAATATCTTTTATGGTCATGCACCCTTGTTGAGTCGTCTATTTTTGTTGAATCTCGATCATGGTGATACACATGTTCATAATATTGAAGCCAAAAGATGCAAAGTTGATAATGATAGTGCAACTTATTTGTGGCATTGCCGTTTAGGTCATATTGGTGTAAAGCGCATGAAGAAACTCCGTGCTGATGGGCTTTTGGAATCACTTGCTTATGAATCACTTGGTGCTTGCGAACCGTGCCTCATGGGCAAGATGACTAAAACTCCGTTCTCCGGAACAATGGAACCAGCTACTGACTTATTGGAAATAATACATACCGATGTATGCAGACCAATGAGTGTTGAGGCTCGTGGCGGGTATCGTTATTTTCTGACCTTCATAGATGATTTCAGCAGATATGGGTATATCTACTTAATGAAACATAAGTCTGAAACATTTGAAAAGTTCAAAGAATTTCAGAGAGAAGTGGAAAATCATCATAACAAGAAAATAAAGTTTCTACGATCTGATCGTGGAGGCGAATATTTGAGTAATGAGTTCGGCCTTTATTTAAAACCATGTGGAACAGTTTCACAACTCACGCCACCCGAAACACCACAGCGTAATGGTGTGTCCAAACATTGTAACCGTACTTTATTGGATATGGTGGGATCTATGATGTCTCTTACTGATTTACTGCTATCGTTTTGGGGTTATGCTTTAGAGACGACTACATTCACGTTAAATAGGGCACCATCAAAATCCATTGAGACAACACCATATGAACTGTAGTTTGGCAAGAAACCCAAGTTGTCATTTCTTAAAGTTTGGGGCTGCGATGCTTATGTAAAAAAGCTTCAACTTGATAAGCTCGAACCCAAATCGGAGAAGTGCGTCTTCATAGGATACCCAAAGGAAACTGTTGGGTACACCTTCTATCATAGATCCGAAGGCAAGATATTCGTTGCTAAGAATGGATCCTTTCTAGAGAAGGAGTTTCTCTTGAAAGAAGTGAGTGGGAGGAAAGTAGAACTTGATGAGGTAATAGTACCTTCTCCCAAATTGGAAAGTAGTTCATCACAGAAATCAGTTCCAGTGATTCCTACACACATTAGTGAGGAAGCTAATGATGATGATCATGAAGCTTCAGATCAAGTTACTACCGGACCTCGTAGGTCATCCAGAGTACGGTCCGCACCAGAGTGGTACGGTAATCCTATTCTGGAAGTCATGTTACTAGACCATGATGAACCTACGAACTATGAGGAAGCGATGATGAGCCCAGATTCCACAAAATGGCTTGAGGCCATGAAATCTGAGATGAGATCCATGTATGAGAACAAAGTGTGGACTTTGGTGGACTTGCCCGATGATCGGCAAGCCATGGAAAATAAATGTATCTTCAAGAAGAAGACTGACATTGACGGTAATGTTACTGTCTACAAAGCTCGACTTGTTGCGTAAGGTTTTTGACAAGTTCAAGGAGTTGACTACTATGAGACCTTCTCACCATTAGTGATGCTTAAGTCTATCCAAATCATGTTAGCAATTGCCACATTTTATGATTATGAAATTTGGCAAATGGATGAATGTCAAAACTGCATTCGTTAATGTATTTCTTAAAGAAGAGTTGTATATGATGCAACCAGAAGGTTTTGTCGATCCAAAAGGTGCCAACAAAGTGTGCAAGCTCTAGCAATCCATTTATGGACTAGTGCAAGCCTCTCGGAGTTGGAATGTACGTTTTGATAGTGTGATCAAAGCATATGGTTTACGCGGACTTTTGGCGAAGCCTGTATTTACAAGAAAGTGAGTGGGAGCTCTGTAGCATTTCTAATATTATATGTAGATGACATATTGTTGATTGGAAATAATATAGAATTTCTGGATAGCATAAAAGGATACTTGAATAAGAAAGACCTCGGTGAAGCTGCTTACATATTGGGCATCAAGACCTATAAAGATAGATCAAGATGCTTAATTGGACTTTCACAAAGCACATACCTTGATAAAGTTTTGAAGAAGTTCCAAATGGATCAGTCAAAGAAAGGGTTCTTGCCTATGTTGCAGGGTGTGAAGTTGAGTCAGACTCAATGCCCAACCACTGCAGAAGATAGAGAGAAAATGAAAGTCATTCCCTATGCTTCATCCATAGGTTCTATCATGTATGCAATGTTGTGTACTAGACCTGATGTGTGCCTTGCTATAAGTATAGCAGGGAGGTACCAAAGTAATCCAGGAGTGAAGCACTGGACAACGGTCAAGAACATCCTGAAATACCTGAAAAGGACTAAGGATATGTTTCTCGTTTATGGAGGTGACAAAGAGCTTACCGTAAATGATTACGTCGATGCAAGCTTTGACACTGATCCGGATGACTCTAAGTCACAATCCGGATATTTATATTGAATGGTGGAGCTGCCAGTTGGTGCAGTTCCAAGCAGAGTGTCGTGGTGGTATCTACGTGTGAAGCGGAGTACATAGCTACTTAGGAAGCAGCAAATGAAGGAGTCTAGATGAAGGACTTCATATCCGATCTAGGTGTAACACCTAGTGCATCAGGTCCAATGAAAATCTTTTGTGACAATACTAGTGCAATTGCCTTGGCAAAGGAATACATATTTCACAAAAGAACCAAACACATCAAGAGATGCTTCAATTCCATCTGGCATCAAGTCACGGAGGGATACATAGAGATTTGCAAAATACATATGAATCTGAATGTTGCAGACCCGTTGACTAAGCCTCTTCCACGAGCAAAACATGATCAACACCAAGACTCCATGGGTGTTAGAATCATTACTTTGTAATCTAGATTATTGACTCTAGTGCAAGTGGGAGACTGAAGGAAATATGCCCTAGACAAAACAGATAAATGTTTATTTCCTTATATCATGATAAATGTTTATTCTTCATGCTAGAATTGTATTAACTGGAAACTTAGTCCATGTGTGAATACATAGACAAAACAGAGTCCCTAGTATGCCTCTACTTGACTAGCTCGTTAATCAAAGATGGTTATGTTTCCTAACCATAGACATGTGTTGTCATTTGATGAACGAGATCACATCATTAGAGAATGATGTGATGGACAAGACCCATTCGTTAGCTTAGCATTATGATCGTTACAGTTTTATTGCTACTGCTTTCTTCATGACTTATACATGTTCCTCAGACTATGAGATTATACAACTCCGGAATACCGGAGGAACACCTTGTGTGCTATCAAATGTCACAATGTAACTGGGTGATTATAAAGATGCTCTACAGGTGTCTCCGAAGGTGTTTGTTGAGTTGGCATAGATCAAGATTAGGATTTGTCACACTATGTATCGGAGAGGTATCTTTGTGCCCTCTCTTTAATTCTCATCACTATAAGCCTTGCAAGCAATGTTACTAATGATTTAGTTACGAGATGAAGCATTACACAACGAGTAAAGAGACTTGCCAGTAATGAGATTGAACTAGGTACGATGATACCGACAATCAAATCTCAGGCAAGTAACATACCGATGACAAAGGGAACGACATATGTTGTTTTTCGGTTTGACCGGTAAAGATCTACATAGAATATGTAGGAGCCAATATGAGCATCCAGGTTCCACTATTGGTTATTGATCACAGATTTGTCTCTTTCATGTCTACATAGTTCTCGAACCCGTAGGGTCTGCACGCTTAACGTTCGATGATGATTTGTACTATGAGTTATGTGATTTGATGACCGAAGTTTGTTCAGAGTCCCGGAGGAGATCAAGGACATGATGAGGAGTCTCAGAATGGTCGAGACATAAAGATTTATATATTGGATGATGTTATTCGTACACTGGAAGAGTTCCGAGAGGTACCGGGTAAAAACGGAGTTCCGGAGGGGTTACCGGAACCCCCCGGGGAAGCAATGAGCCAACATGGGCCATAGGGGATATAGAGGACAGCCCACAAGGGGGTGGCGCCCCCCCATGGGGAGTCCGAATAGGACTGGGGGAGGGGCGCGGCCCCCCTTTCCCTTTTCCTTCCTTCTTCCCCCTTCCACCAAGTGGAATCCTACTAGGACTTGGAGTTCTAGTAGGACTCCTCCCTCTTGGCGCGCCCTACAGGGCCGACGGGCCTCCCCCTCTCCTCCTTTATATACGGTGGCAGGGGGTGTAGGACCTTGAAGTATGTCTAGAGGGGGGGGGGTGATTAGACTACTTGACCAATAAAAACTTAACCTTTTCCCAATGAGGGAGTCCTGGACTAGGGGGTGTCCGAACAGTCGGACTACCATCGTCCGCCGGACTCCAAGACTACGAAGATACAAGATTGAAGACTCCGTCCCGTGTCCGGATGGGACTTTCCTTGGCGTGGAAGGCAAGCTTGGCAATACGGATATGTAGATCTCCTACCATTGTAACCGACTCTGTGTAACCCTAGCCCTCTCCGGTGTCTATATAAACCGGAGGGCTTTAGTCCGTAGGACATAACCTCCATTACAACATTCATACCATAGGTTAGCTTCTAGGGTTTAGCCTCCTTGATCTCGTGGTAGATCTACTCTTGTACTACCCATATCATCAATATTAATCAAGCGGGACGAGGGTTTTACCTCCATCAAGAGGGCCGAACACAGGTAAAACATCGTGTCCCTCGTCTCTGTTACCATCCGCCTAGACGCACAGTTCGGGACCCCCTACCCGAGATCCGCGGTTTTGACCCTACGTTCCCGATTGTTCGGCTAGGAGGTAAAGGAGCACCTCTGCGATTGTTACCGCGGGTCATTTGGATGTGTACCTCGGTCGGGTGAAGCCGAAAGCTAGCGTTTTAAGGGAATATTTGGTCGGTGACGTGAAAGATGATTTTTCCTATCTATTTATCTGCCCCAGATGTTTTTACCTTTTTTCAGATCGGACATGCACCTTAGGGCATGCCTCTCAGGGAAAGGAACCCCTAACGGAACTATTCTCCATGGAAGATGTTTCTTACTAACCATGTAATATAACATAACTAGTTGGGCACTTGTCTGATAAAGCACTAATGACCCCTACGCCTGGTCTCCATGCATACCACGGTTGTTTCTTAACCGAGAAGGTATTCGGACACACTCCGGACTCTAGGGTCCCGAGGTTGAAGCGAAAAGGTCGGCAAAGACAAACGATCTACAATCCAGCTAGAAGGCATTTCACATGTCATTTTAAAATACATTGTCAAATCATCGATTGTATTCTTCCTCAATCCCGCCCAACAGCTGTCTAATTCTGATCCGTTGGGAAAACTTAGCGCCAACTCTACTTGGCGTATACTAAACTCACAGGATCTCCTTCCCATCAGCCCCATAGGTCCGACCTCGCCATGTGGTTGGGATCCGCCTTCTTGTAGCGCCTTCACCATGGCCCAAGCCTCCTCGGCACCTTGGCGGCAGCGAAATCTTCCACAAACGGAAGCGCCGCATCCTCAAGCATCTCCGCAAGCTCCCCAAGGCCTTGGGCAGGGAAAGGTCCGCCATAAAGCCCGAACGGCGCCGCTCATCACCGCCGAACTCGTTCGAGCAACTGCAACAGCTCGTGGAGCTGATCGCCTGCTGATTCGGCATCTCCTCCGCAGGCGACTGTGAGAATACCTCTGACACATTTTGTCAAATTGACTTCCTCGCCAAACTCTTCTTTTCAAAGGAGTTCGCTAAGCACTTACTATAGATGCCGCGATGAAGCCGCTGATTCTCCTTAACGGAGCTGCACAGCTCGGCCCGAACACCTTTCAGCTCTTCCCGAGCTTGGCGTGGGCATCCCGGAGCTTGTTCCTCTCTTGCTGCACCCTATTCAGCACCCTCTCGCCACCTTCTTCAAGAAGCGCATAATTCTGCCTGTCCGGATCTTGTCCGCGGCACCTGCAATGTCATTATTAGACTTATGCGCATGCCGCATGGCGCTTATATTTATGAATAAAATGTGTTACCAGGAGGGTCTCTGTGTTTCCTCCTGCGGCAGCAAGTGCGGCCTCAAGTTGGGCCTTGCATTCCTGCAGCTCCCGAGACAATTGGGTATTATTCTCAAGAAGACCTGCGTTTCAAATGATCCTTAAATCAGTTAACATAACTACTTTAAGTCTCGGGGGCTACTAGCATATATAACTATTAAATTCTCTTACCCGTATGTCTTTTACATATTGCTCCGTGGCTCGTAAAACCATCTTGAGCAGCACGGAGGTGCGCGTCCCCCGCGTTAAAGGCGTTCAACGCCTCAGGGGAGAAGCACGCGTCACGAAACACTGTCCGGCGGCGCCTGTGGTTCATGGCGCTCTCCACCTCAGACTTGGTGGTGGACAATCTGTCGGCATCCTCCGTTGGAGGAGTATCCGGCCCGCGCCTTGCGCTCGCCTCCCCCTCCAGACCGGGCGCTGGAGCCTGGCTGGTAGAGGTTGGATTGGCAACTTCCACGCTCGCAGTCCGGCGGGCGCTTTTTCTCCTACAAAGATCTTGAGCACTTAAACGCTTCCTAGGAACGCTGCTCCAAATAAATTAAATGCGAGCTATACCTCAGCGGCGACGTTTCAGTCCGTGCCGCGCTCCTCTTCCGCCTACTGGTCCGGACTGGTCTTTGTTGGTCAGCCGCCGCGGGCTCAGCTTCCCGCCTTGAAGGCATTTCCTGCAAAACACCGTCGTATGCAAAGTTCAGAGATGGGTAAGGAAGAAACAATGGTGTCGGGACTTCGGTCACAATCACCTGGGGAGCCGGACGCAATCCGGGGTAGTCAGCCGTAATGGCGACTAATGTGTTGTCCATGCTGAGCTGGTGGAACACCCCGTCGATTAGCTCCACCTTTATGTCCGGATCCTCTTCAGAGGCCGGATCCCGGGATCTCTCCGGATCCTCGGGTTATGGGCTGGACTTATCATGTCCTCCGATCCGGCGCAGTTCTGCTACCAAGACACAATATGAGAAGCTTAAACGTCGAAAGCACGGGTCGGACCCTCAAAGTGTTCGCTTACCCAGCGCCGGGGGTTATTCATGGAAAACCCATTCAAAGAGTTCGTCTGGAGAAAGTCCTCCTTCTCCCCCTTGTATAGGCCGGACAGGATCGTCACCAGATCCTTGGCCGAATCCGGTCCTTTGCGACCATGGCGGGTGGCGTCGTCTTCCCCATTGAAATCCCACATGGGGTGGCCCCTGTATTGCAGTGGCTGCACCCCCCGCGTAATACATGTTGCCACGACTCCAATCATGGTCAGCCCGGAGTGGGCCAGTAACCTTATTTGGCCCATCAGATAATGGACGCTCTTGTCTTCCTCCAGTTGGGGGCTCATGAGCCAGCTAAAGCGTTCTTCAGGGAGTAGTATCTGAAATCCGGAGGCCGATCCGAGCAGGTCCGCAATGAGCGTCTTCTATGTAAAACCATTACGAAGGCGGTCTTGGACGCCTTCTTGGGGTTCCGGATAGATATCCGGTCGGTGATGCGCCATGCTTGGCGCCGCCCACTTGGTATATGGACTCCTCGTGAGAATGGGAAGTGCGGCAGAATAGCCTCTTCCACAGTGCAAAATGGGGCTCGATGCCTAGAAATAGCTCAGAAAGAGCTACGTAACCCGCAATATGCAGGATAGAGGCGTGCGTAAGGTGATGGAGCTGGAGTCCGTAGAACTCCAGGAGCCCGCGGAGGAACGGATGAATAGGAAATCCGAGTCCCCTTATCAGATAGGGGACGAAGCATACCCTCTCCCCTTTGTTGGGACTTGGGGTAGCCTCCGCTTGTTTCCCACCTTGGTAGGTGGCCAACCCGGCTCGAACCGGGACCATGAAGGCCGGAGGGAGATATCCCTTTGCTTGAAGCGCCACCAGCTCGTTTTGCGGGACAGAACATCTCCTCCAATCTCCTGGCAGAGGGCTGGAAGCGCGGGAAGAGGAGCCACGTCGACGGTCCATGATAGAATGGATTTTTGGTCAGAGGCGCTCCGATGAGGACTCGCGGAAGGAAGGTGGTGTGATTTGGATCTGGATTATTGCCTCTCTTATAGGTGGACTATTTGTGCAGCTAGGGGGTAAAACGTCAAAGATACCCTGGCTTTTCGCATTCGTGCGACGCGTGGAAGGAGGTCATTATTGGGCGTAGAAGCCAAGAAGCGCAACATTAATGAGGAAGCCGGACACTGTTCGGCAGATACATGGAACTTGAAGGAGAACCCGCCTTGCAACGCCAAGACTACATACTGGCGCGGACTTATCGTCATTGAAGCCTGGTTCGGGGCTACCGAGGAGTCTGGACTAGGGGTGTCCGGACAGCCAGACTATCATCGTCCGCCGGACTCCAAGACTACGAAGATACAAGATTGAAGACTCCGTCCCGTGTCCGGATGGGACTTTCCTTGGCGTGGAAGGCAAGCTTGGAAATACGGATATGTAGATCTCCTACCATTGTAACCGACTCTGTGTAACCCTAGCCCTCTCCGGTGTCTATATAAACCGGAGGGCTTTAGTCCATAGAACATAACCTCCATTACAACATTCATACCATAGGCTACCTTCTAGGGTTTAGCCTCCTTGATCCGTGGTAGATCTACTCTTGTACTACCCATATCATCAATATTAATCAAGCAGGACGTAGGGTTTTACCTCCATCAAGAGGGCCCGAACCTGGGTAAAACATCGTGTCCCTCGTCTCCTATTACCATCCGCCTAGACGCACAGTTCGGGACCCCCTACCCGAGATCCGCCGGTTTTGACACCGACACCCAATTTTAGAGTTTGGCAGATTTTAGCTACTTTAGGACAAGTCAAGCAATCATCACACAATTCAAGCAAGCATGCAAAGAGTATATAGGCAGCGGAAATTAAAGCATGCAACTTGCAAGAAAGTAAAGGGAAGGGTTTGGAGGATTCAAACGCAATTGGAGACACGGATGTTTTTGGCGTGGTTCCGATAGGTGGTGCTATCGTACATCCACGTTGATGGAGACTTCAACCCACGAAGGGTAACGGCTGCATGAGTCCACGGAGGGCTCCACCCAAGAAGGGTCCACGAAGAAGTAACCTTGTCTATCCCACCATGGCCGTCACCCACGAAGGACTTGCCTCACTAGTGGTAGATCTTCACGAAGTAGGCGATCTCCTTGCCCTTACAAACTCCTTGGTTCAACTCCACAATCTTGTTGGAGGCTCCCAAGTGACACCTAGCCAATCTAGGAGACACCACTCTCCAACAAGTAACAAATGGTGCGTTGATGATGAACTCCTTGCTCTTGTGCTTCAAATGATAGTCTCCCCAACACTCAACTCTCTCTCAATGGGTTTGGATCTGGTGGAAAGAAGATTTGAGTGGAAAGCAACTTGGGGAAAGCTAGAGATCAAGATTCATATGGCAGGAATGGAATATCTTGGCCTCAACACATGAGTAGGTGGTTCTCTCTCAGAAATGGTAAGTTGGAAGTGTAGGTTCGTCCTGATGGCTCTCTCCACGAATGAAGAGGAGGTGGAGGGGTATATATAGCCTCCACACAAAATCTAACCGTTACACACAATTTACCAAACTCGATGGGACCGAATTGTTAAACTCGGTCGGACCGATTTAGTAAACCTAGTGACCGTTAGTGATTTTCGGTGGGACCGACATGCATCTCGGTGAGACAGATTCGGTTAGGGTTAGGGCATAACGTAATCTCGGTAAGACCGATTACACAAACTCGGTGAGACCGATTTGGTAATAAGCTTTTCAAAGAGTTGGTCAGGTAAACTCGGTGGGACCGATTTGCTCTTTTTGGTGAGACCGAAATGTTACAAAAAGAAAACAGAGAGTTTACATTGCAATCTCGGTGGGACCGATTGCTCACTTCGGTTAGACCGAAACGTTGCGAAGGGAAACAGAGAGATTGCAATCCCATCTCAGTGAGACCGTGATCCCTATCGGTAAGATCGATTTGCTTAGGGTTTGTGGAAGTGGCTATGACTTTTGGAATCGGTGGCACCGGATAGGAAGTTTCAGTGTGACCGATTTTGGCTTTGGGTTTAGGTCATTTGTGGATATGGGAAAGTAGTTGAGGGTTTTGGAGCATATCACTAAGCACATTGAAGCAAGAGGCTCATTAAGCAACACCTCATCCCTCCTTGATAGTATTGGCTTTTCCTATAGACTCAATGTGATCTTGGATCACTAAAATGTAAAATGAAGAGTCTGGAGCTTTTGAGCTTGAGCCAATCCTTTGTCCTTAGTATTTTGAGGATCCACTTTCATCATCCATGCCATGCCATTCATTGAGCTTTCCTGAAATAATAGTCTTGGAATAGTATTAGCTCAATGACCTATATGTTCTTATTAATTACCAAAACCACCTAGGGATAGTTGCACTTTCAATCTCCCCCTTTTTGGTAATTGATGACAACATATAGATCAAAGCTTTGACAAATGATAATAAGATTGAATAACATCGTCGCTTTGAGAAGTATGTGATAAGCAAGAGCTCCCCCTAAATTTGTGCATAGATTAAGATTTGCTTTGGACTGCAAATGCACAATGAATTAGGCTCATGGGTTACTCTTTCATGTCACATACATCTTGGTGGACCGCTCAAAATAATAAACAATGAATACATGCACTCATCACCAAGCAGAGTGAATGATCACATAGGATAGATAGGATAATATCAAGCATGCATAAGTGTAGCTTATGATCAAACACATGATCATCAATGTCTCACAGGCATAGTATCTCAACCAAAAGCAAACAAAGTTTGAAAAACCACCAAATAAAGCAAGAGAGAATAAAAGCAACACTCTCTCTCGAAGCCTATGATCTATACATTTTTCTCCCCCTTTGGCAACAAGTTACCAAAAGTTCATAGAAAATGCATAGTGCTAGATCGTCTCTCGTGCTTGATCTTACGGTGGTGGTGTAGAAATGGCTCCTCTGGACGAAGGCTTCAGTTGAAGTAGAGGGTCTGCAGAGGAGTTGGTCTTTGGAGCTGGTTGCCACTGAACTGTTGGGGCGATGGCTGGTCTTTGAAGTTGTAGCTCTAGTGTCTATCACCGCACTGCAATCGACCTCTGGGCTCTGGGCACTCTGGCAAACACATTGGTGGTTGTCTTGCCCTTCCTCTCTTGCATGTCATCCTGCGGCTGCTCTACAACCGATCAATCTCGATTACCTTGACATCTAGATCATAGAACTTTTGTTCCATGATTCTCTCCAGGCTCTCCTGGTTTTGAGTTAGGGTGGCCAACCCTTTCTCAATCCCCAGAGTTGATGCTATCATGTAACCAAGCTGATCTTGTTTGGTCTTCAAGAAATTCTCAGATGCCTCCTCTTGAGTTGGCATCTTGGCAGCCTTCTCCTTGGCCTTCTCCTTCTTCTCCTGAGCTTGGACAGATTGTGGATCATCTTCATTCATGACAACCTCATTGTCCTCAAAGTCTGGATAAATTGGAAAGTGTTCCTTATCCAACTGGTATTTCCCTATGCCCATCTTGGAGTTGATCAATTCTTGAATTTGAGGTGCATATCCACAGCTCCCCTTCTGATCTGCTGCAGTCCTCTTGATAGTTTCAATGATCAGGCTCATGACTTTGAACTTCTGGGGCACATCAAACACATGCAGCATGTTGATGGCATGCCCTCTGATCATATTATGGTCACCTGACTTGGGCAACAAGGTGTGCCTCAGAATTGATGGTTGCCAATCCTGATAGCAGATAGTGGACTGATCCAAATTTGTGAGTCTCAACAGCTTTGTCAGGAATTTCCTGTACATGTGAGCCATTGAACTGTGACCCAACTTCTTCTTGGCATATATGTCCAAGTCATCTTCTTCTTCCTTGGGAGCATTGATCAAACTTGCCCATTCATCAACAGTGGATTGGTACCTAGTACCCTCAGACATCCACACAATTCTACCATCTGGATAAAAGTGTGCCGTGAAGTAGAACCGCATGATAAGCTCATCATTCCAGTTGGTAAACTTTTGTCCAACAAAGTCTGCTACTCCACAAGCAATGAAGCTCTCCTCCACTCCAGGGTAGTGCTGCTCATTCTCCCTGATGAATTTCCAGTCAACCCACCTCATATCACAGACAATGGGCTTCTTGTCCAACAGAATGGTCTCATAAAAATCCTGCTGTTCCTTTGTGTGGAAGTCAATAGCAGTTCTTCTTCTTGAAGCATATGGGTCTTCCATCCTCCACAGCCTAAGCCCTGAATCCTTCCTGATTCTCATGTCCTCAGCCACAGGATGGACATCATTGTGGTCTGGTATCTTGGGCTTGAGCTTTCTAAGGACTTGTCCTTCCTCATCCTCTTCTTCAGCAACATTGGGCACTGGGGCCTTGTTCTTTTCAGCAGCTGGAATACTCCTAGTGTTCCTCTTTGGAGCTTGCTTGGCTTTGGAGGCAGCTTTGGGTGCATATTTGGGCTTGGATGTTGCAGCCCCTGACCTGATTGCATCTCCCATAAGCTTAGCTGCCTTAGGAGTTGGTGCAGCATCCTCTTCCTCTTCATCAGAATCCCTTCTCATTGAGGGCTTTCCAAGGACCTTGGCAGTTGTGGTTCTAGCTCTCTTCTTTTTCTTGTCCTGGTCACCATCATCCTCTGATTCAATTGTGAACTTCATGGTTGCACCAGTGGGGACTTTCTGAGGTTTCGATGGTGGCTCTTTCCTTGCCGGTGCCACTTTGGGTTGAGCTTGAGCTAACACTTGAGTGGACTTCCTAGCCTTTGGCATTGGAGTTCTCTTGGCAGGAACTTTCTTATGTAGCCCTGGATTTGTGCTTTGTGCAGAGCCATACTCTTTCTTGAGCACCACCTTCTTGGAAGTGGCCTCATCCTCCTCAGCTTTGTAATCCTCATCTTCTGAGTCTGAGGTTCTCTTCCTCCTTTGCCTAGTTGCAGCCTTAGGCAAGTTGCTAGGAGTGCTTCTGCTCCCATCATCTGAAGTTGAGGGACTAGTGCCCTCACTCAAGTCCATGTGCTCTTGAGACTGTTCAGCTGTCACACCGATCGGACATACTACAAAAGTCGATCACTGACCCGTGAAGAGTTATAGATGAGATAGTATAGATGAGCATCACAAAATGCAGAGATTATTGCAAAAGAATGATCCAAAAGTTCAGTTTTAGTTTTCCACATAGAGCATTTCGGATCAACCGATTTTCAAACTCGGTGATACCGAAGCAGTTTTCGAACCTAAACTGATGATCTCGGCTAGACCGAGTTTCAGTTCGGTGGCACCGAGACTGCTAGGGTTTCACAGAATCTTCAAATCGGTTGCACCGATTAGTAATTCTCGGTCAGACCGAGAGTCACTAGTGCAATGGCATACGCCAAATCGGTGAGACCGAGTTTTTCAACTCGGTGGGTCCGAGACGGTTTCGGCGGAAACCTAACCCTAAAAATTTGAATCGCATCTAAACTACGACTATTTTGGTTGGATAGAAGGATCTCAATCGTGGCAAGAATCATTATGTAAGCAATGTGCTAGGAATCGGACGTGGATAGCACAAAGATCAAGTCCATACCCTAACTTGGCGGTGGACTTGCTACGGCGGCAACGGCGGGGACGATTTCTGTTGACGGTGACGAAGACCAGCGACGGGAGGCTGCTAGCGGCAAGGAGACGATCCGTAGACCATGATGGCAGAGCGAGCTATTGCGCGGGCGAAGGGTTTCGGAGAAATTTCCAAACTTTTGCCCGTGGCTATATATAGCCCGACCCTGTCGGTGTGACCGAGTGGAACAACTCGGTGGCACCGAGATGCATAATTGTGTTCAGTTATAGCAAATCGGTGAGACCGAAAAGTTCAAATCGGTTGCACCGAGATTGAAAACTCAGATCAACTTGGTGATCTCGGTAGGACCGAAATGGAAGAATCGGTCAGACCGAGAATCACAAAGAGGTTTTGGAAGTTTAAGTCTATGACGAATCGGGGACTCCGAGTGCTCCTCACATAGAGTGGTTCGAATCTGACTTGATCAAATTTTGTGATGTAGCATGAATAGAGTTTGAGATGAGAAAAGCATAGATAGCTAAAGAAGGTTCTTAGGCATTCTTGTTCATCCACTTGGCAAAAAGAAAAAACCAAACAATCAAAGCAACAAGTGGATGTCCTTGAATGAGAAAAATATGCACCAACATGCTCACACAATAAGATAGCAAATGAAATATGTGGCAAAGCATGCACAACCAATTCTAGCATCTATCAAGCAATTTGGCGATGACTAGGTCATCTATATATGAGTATATTGACTTAGGAGTCAAATGAGAACATTTGATCATAGGTCATACTCATCGTTTAAGCTCAAGTGGGGTTACCACTTATACATAATGCATTAATGTGTTCACACCATTAGAGTTGCTTTGACTCAATTCTTAGAGTTAAGCTCCCCCTAGATGTGAGATCCCCCCTTAGAGGGATGAACTAACCTTGGGTTTTGTCGATGATGACTTCATGTAGGTGTTGAAGATGTAGGTGCTCAATGTTGATGTAGATCATTTGGAGCAATCCTTTGGAGTGAGTTGCACTTTCAACTTATCTACATGGGTTAGTCCCGCAAGGAACAAACAAGAATATCCATAGACATAGAGTGATGCACACACAAGATGACGTCCATGAAATTATTAGGTTACCTTGTCCCTTTTCTTACGAACATGAGGGTTTGTGACTCCTTGAACTAGTGCAAGATGTGGAAGTTGATTGCACTTGTTCTTGCCAAAATGATATGAGTGAAATTTTTTGGCGGAGTCACCCTCAAGAACTCTCTAGTTCTTCTTCTTCGGGATCCACATCATCTTGATGGGAATCCTTAGAGTTGTAGTTGTACTTGATGAAGTAGAACTTGACGTAGTCTTGGGAACCCACTTGAACGAGGCTTTGGGTGCTTCTTCAAATGCATCAATCTCTTCTTGAAGCTTGTCCTTGCCTTTGTTCTTGTGGTCTTGTGGTGGAAGATCATCTTGAGCTTGTGTTCCCTTGAAGGAAGTAGGATCATACTTCTCTTGTTGAGGAACAAACTTCGTCTTGGGGTATTGATCTTATTCCCACTCAACTCCATTGGCATTGAACTTTTGTTCAAAACCAACACCTTGATTCTTCGGTGCCTTCCTTGCTTATGTACAATTTCCTCAATTGCTTACTCCGGCAAGGCTCTTGTAAACACCTTTCTCTATAATTCCCTTCAATAAGCTATTTTCTTGCTCAAGTGTAACTTGGCTAAGAGAATCATTAGTGGAATCAAGAGAACTACTAGAAGCAACAATATTGGATTTGACATTATTATTGTTACTACTAGAGGAAGTATCTTTCTTGTACTTGTTACTAGACTTGACTTGAGGCATGTAAGTAGATAAGAGTAAATGCTTGGCAATGTAAGAAGAACTTTTCTTGCGAAGATCATCATTGATTGCCTTTAAGAACTCATGCTCTTGCTCAAGATTGAGCTTTTCAAAGCGTAACTTCTCATGAGCCCTTAAAAGTTCTCGATGATCTTCGTAGATAGTTTCATGAGCTAACTTAAGAGAGTTTAATTCTTTAGTTAGAAGCTCAATCTTCTCCTTATCATTGTCATTCGTTTTGGCATGATTAGCATGATTAATTGATGTTTCATCATAGTATTCATCACTAGAGTTGTCAACAAGTAAATCATCATCCACAAGCAAGTCATCTTCATCACTATTGAAATCAACATACTCGGGATGTGTTACCTTTGGACCTTTGGCCATGAAGCATCTTCCAACACCTTCATTTGGTGAATCAAATATGTCATAGGAGTTGGTTGACACAAGTGCTAGACCGGCAACACCTTCATCTTGAGTATATTCGGAGTCGGAGTGATAGCTTCTCTCGGAGTGATTGTCGGAGTCGGAGCCGGATACCCATTCACCAACATGAGCTTGATGTCTTCGTTTTGTGTAGCTCCTTGATGACTTGTCCTTCCTTTCCGAACCCTTGCTTCTCCGTGAGGGTCTTCGTTCATAACGATCATCTCTACTCCTCCTCTCTCTTGGTGGCGATTCTTCTCTTTTGCTCCTTCTTCTTGGAGAATCTTCTCTTCTTTTGTAGGGTGCCATACACTCATTGGAGTAGTGTCCGGGTCTCCCAAAATTGTAGCAATTTCGCTCACAGCTAGAAGATCTCTTGTCATTGTAAGACCTTAATTTGGAGCTTCTTTCTTTGCTTCTACTCTTGTAGAATTTGTTTAAGTTCTTCACCATTAAGCTCAATTCTTCATTGAAGGTTGGTTTCTCACTTGATGATGTGGGGGCTTCACTTGAGGCTTTGTAAGCACCACTTGACTTGTTGTGAAGTTCCTCCTTATCCTTGAGTGACATCTCATGAGCAACAATCCTTCCAATGACTTCCGTTGGCTTGAGATCTTTGTAGTTTGGCATCATTTGAATCAATGTGCACACGGTATCATAGTTTCTATCCAATGCTCTTAAGATCTTCTTGATGATGAATTTGTCGGTCATCTCTTCACTCCCTAAGCCGGCAATCTCATTTGTGATAAGAGCAAGACTAGAGTACATTACAGCGACACCTTCACCATCCTTCATTTTGAACTTGTCAAGCTGACTTTGGAGCACATCCAACTTGGATTCCTTGACGGACTCGGTACCTTCATGCATATCAATCAAAGTATCCCAAATTTCCTTTGCATTCTAAAGACGGCTGATTTTGTTGAATTCTTCGGGGCACAATCCGTTGAAGATGATATCACAAGCTTGAGCGTTGTATTGCAGCATCTTCAATTCTTCTGCATTAGCTTCATGGTTCGGTTCTCTCCCATCAAAGAATTCACCTTGCAGGCCAATACAAATAATTGCACAAACAGCGGGGTTATGTCCAAGAGTATGCATTTTCATATTATGCTTCCAACTAGCAAAATTAGTACCATCAAAGTAAGGACCTCTATGGTGATAATTTCCCTCGCTAGACGCCATACTCTCCTAGGTTGTGAAACCAAGGCTATGACCACCAAAAGCTATGGAAATCAAAGCAAATGGAGACCAAAGCTCTGATACCACTTGTAGGACCTTGAAGTATGTCTAGAGGGGGGTGATTAGACTACTTGACCAATAAAAACTTAACCTTTTCCCAATTTTAGAGTTTGGCAGATTTTAGCTACTTTAGGACAAGTCAAGCAATCATCACACAATTCAAGCAAGCATGCAAAGAGTATATAGGCAGCGGAAATTAAAGCATGCAACTTGCAAGAAAGTAAAGGGAAGGGTTTGGAGGATTCAAATGCAATTGGAGACACGGATGTTTTTGGCGTGGTTTCGATAGGTGGTGCTATCGTACATCCACGTTGATGGAGACTTCAACCCACGAAGGGTAACGGCTCTTGTGAGTCCACGGAGGGCTCCACCCAAGAAGGGTCCACGAAGAAGCAACCTTGTCTATCCCACCATGGCCGTCGCCCACGAAGGACTTGCCTCACTAGCGGTAGATCTTCACGAAGTAGGCGATCTCCTTGCCCTTACAAACTCCTTGGTTCAACTCCACAATCTTGTTGGAGGCTCCAAAGTGACACCTAGCCAATCTAGGAGACACCACTCTCCAAGAAGTAACAAATGGTGCGTTGATGATGAACTCCTTGCTCTTGTGCTTCAAATGATAGTCTCCCCAACACTCAACTCTCTCTCAATGGGTTTGGATCTGGTGGAAAGAAGATTTGAGTGGAAAGCAACTTGGGGAAAGCTAGAGGTCAAGATTCATATGGTAGGAATGGAATATCTTGGCCTCAACACATGAGTAGGTGGTTCTCTCTCAGAAATGGTAAGCTGGAAGTGTAGGTTCGTCCTGATGGCTCTCTCCACGAATGAAGAGGAGGTGGAGGGGCATATATAGCCTCCACACAAAATCTAACTGTTACACACAATTTACCAAACTCGGTGGGGCCGAGTTGTTAAACTCGGTCGGACCGATTTAGTAAACCTAGTGACCGTTAGTGATTTTCGGTGGGACCGACATGCATCTCGGTGAGACCGATTCGGTTAGGGTTAGGGCATAACGTAATATCGGTAAGACCGATTACACAAACTCGGTGAGACCGATTTGGTAATAAACTTTCCAGAGAGTTGGTCAGGTAAACTCGATGGGACCGATTTGCTCTTTTCGGTGAGACCGAAATGTTACAAAAAGGAAACAGAGAGTTTACATTGCAATCTCGGTGGGACCGATCGCTCACTTTGGTTAGACCGAAACGTTATGAAGGGAAACAAAGAGATTGCAACCCCATCTCGGTGAGACCGAGATCCCTATCGGTAAGACCGATTTGCTTAGGGTTTGTGGCAGTGGCTATGAGTTTTGGAATCGGTGGCGCCGGATAGGAAGTTTTGGTGTGACCGATTTTGGCTTTGGGTTTAGGTCATTTGTGGATGTGGGAAAGTAGTTGAGGGTTTTGGAGCATATCACTAAGCACATTGAAGCAAGAGGCTCATTAAGCAACACCTCATCCCTCCTTGATAGTATTGGCTTTTCCTATAGACTCAATGTGATCTTGGATCACTAAAATGTAAAATGAAGAGTCTTGAGCTTTTGAGCTTGAGCCAATCCTTTGTCCTTAGTATTTTGAGGGATCCACTTTCATCATCCATGCCATGCCATTCATTGAGCTTTCCTGAAATAATAGTCTTGGAATAGTATTAGCTCAATGAGCTATATGTTGTTATTAATTACCAAAACCACCTAGGGATAGTTGCACTTTCAGGGGGCCCTGCGCTGGTAACTTCATCATCACCGTCACCACGCCGTCGTGCTGATGGAACTCTCCCTCGTCCTCAACTAGATCAAGAGCATGAGGACGTCATGATGCTGAACATGTGCTGAACACGGAGGTGCCATATGTTCGGTACTTGGATCGGTTGGATCATGAAGACGTTCGACTACATCATCCGCGTTACTAAACGCTTCCTCTTTCGGTCTACGAGGGTACGTGGACACACTCTCGCATCTCATTGCTATGCATCTCCTAGATAGATCTTGCGTGATCATATGATTTTTTTTGAATTGCTACATTCCCAACAAAAGCTGGAGAGGTAGAAATCAAGAAGGAGCGTCAAGTGTTGATTGTCAATAAGACCACTAGTTTCAAGAAAAAGGGCAAGGGAAAGAAGGGGAACTTCAAGAAGAATGGCAAGCAAGTTGCCACTCCGGGGAAGAAGCCCAAAGCTGGACCCAAGCCTGAAAATGAGTGCTTCTACTGCAAAGGAACTGGTCACTGGAAGCGGAATTGCCCCATGTATTTGGAGGATAAGAAGGATAGCAAAGTGAACGAAGGTATATTTGATATACATGTTATTGATGTGTACCTTACTAATGCTCTTAGTAGTGCCTGGGTATTTGATACCGATTCGGTTGCTCATATTTGTAACTTGAAATAGGGACTATGGATTAAACGAAGATTGGCTAAGGACGAGGTAACGATGCGCGTCGGGAATGGTTCCAAGGTCGATGTGATCGCCGTCGGCATGCTGATACGTCTCCAACGTATCTATAATTTTTGATTGTTCCATGCTATAATATTACCCCTTTTGGATGTTTATGGGCTTTATTTTACACATTTATATCATTTTTGGGACTAACCTACTAATCGGAGGCCCAGCCCATATTGCTGTTTTTTTGCCTATTTCAGTATTTCGAAGAAAAGGAATATCAAACGGAGTCCAAACGGAATGAAACCTTCGGGAGCGTGATTTTTGGAACAAACGTGATCTGGAGAGCTTGGAGTGCAAGTCAAGAAGCTCCCGAGGGCCCCACGAGATAGGGGGCCGCGCCCCCCCTGTAGGGCACGCCCCCTGTCTCGTGGGCCCCTCGGGCAGCCACCGACATACTTCTTCCTCCTATGTATACCTACGTACCCCGAGAACATCCAGGAGCACCACGAAACACAATTTCCACCGCTGTAACCTTCTGTATCCGCAAGATCCCATCTTGGAGCCTTCGCCGGCACTCTGCCAGAGGGGGAATCAACTATGGAGGGCCTCTACATCAACATCCTTGCCCCTCCGATGAGTTGTGAGTAGTTTACCAAAGACCTATGGGTCCATAGTTATTAGCTAGATGGCTTATTCTGTCTTTTTGGATCTCAATACAATGTTCTCCCCCTCTCTTGTGGAGTGTGCTTGTCGAGATTCGATGAATTGTGGGTTTATGATTGAGTTATCTTTGCAAGTATCTTCGAATTATCAGTTTGGTTTGGCCTACTAGATTGCTCTTTCTTGCCATGGGAGAAGTGCTTAGCTTTGGGTTCAATCTTGCGGTGTTCTTACCCAGTGACAGAAAGGGTTGCTAGACACATATTGTATTGTTGCCATCGAGGATAACAAGATGGGGTTTATATCATATTGCATGTGTTTATCCCTCTACATCATGTCATCTTGCTTAATGTGTTACTCTGTTCTTATGACCTTAATACTCTAGATGCAGGCAGGAGTCGGTCGATGTGTGGAGTAATAGTAGTAGATGCAGGAAGGAGTCGGTCTACTTGTTATGGACGTGATGCCTATATACATGATCATGCCTAGATAATCTCATAACTATGCACTTTTCTATCAATTGCTCGACAGTAATTTGTTCACCCACCGTACTACTTATGCTATCTTGAGAGAAGCCTCTAGTGAAACCTATGCCCCCGGGTCTATCTCTTATCATATTTGCTTTCAATCTACCTTTATTTGCATCTTTACTTTTTGCATCCATATTATAAAATACCAAAAAATATATTTATCTTATCATACTATCTTTATTAGATCTCACTTTCGCAAGTGGCCGTGAAGGGATTGACAACCCCTTTATTGCGTTGGTTGCGAGTTCTCAGTTTGTTTTTGTAGGTGCGTGGGACTTTTGAGGAGCCTCCTCTCTGGATTTATACCTTGGTTCTCAAAAGCGAGGGAAATACTTACGCTACACTTTGCTGCATCACCCTCTCCTCTTCGAGGAAAACCAACGCAAGCTCAAGACGTAGCAAGAAGGATTTCTGGCGCCGTTGCCGGGGAGGTCTTTGCTGAAGTCAAGACATACCAAGTACCCATCACAAACCCATCTCCCTCGCATTTACATTATTTGCCATTTGCCTCTCGTTTTCCTCTCCCCCACTTCACCCTTGCCGTTTTATTCGCCCCCTCTTTCCCAATCTCCTCCTCTCTTTTCGCATGCCGTTTTTTCTGTTTGCGCGTGTGTTAGTTCATTTACCTTGTCATTATGGCTAGTCCTCCTATCTTTATTCTCACTCCCGAACAAGAAATTCACAATTTTAAACAAAGGGAGAGGGAAAGTTTAAAAGATGCTTGGCATAGAATTTGTAATGCCCAATAAAAAGCTACTAGGAAGCTTGCTACTTCCGTTCTTCTCCGCAATTTTTATGTAGGCATTACTCCTTGGAATAGATGTGTTCTCAATATTGCTACCGGAGGTGATTTTATGAGTAGCCATACTTTTGACGCTTATAATGCTATGTTAGATTTGTTTGGTCGACCACCTCTTTTAGTTAATGGAACAGTTTTAACTCTAGAACATGTGATGCAACGGCTTGATATTATTGAAAATAAAATTGCCACTGTTGAGTTGATTGAAAATTTGGATACAAAGATTCATAATCATATTACCCAATTTGGATCTAGGGTTGGAGTTACTTTGAAAAATCTTAAGGAAAAAGAACCTATAGTCAATGAAAAAATAGATCTAGACTCTTCTAGAATCAGTAAACTTGAGGATATCATTACAAACTTGGGTTCCGCGTTTTCTCCCATGAAAAACACTCCAAAACCTCCTACTAAAATTGCCAAGTTTATTTATGTTCCTAAAAATAAGGGTGAACCTTCTAGTAAGGGAGATGCGGATCTCAAATCTATAAGTGTTCTTCCCAATTGCCTCTCTACCGTTAAGGAACCTTTTGCTACCAATGAATTTCTTGAATTTTCGCCTAAAGGTTTAGCCATTGCTAAAAGTGGAGAAATCCCTAGAGATCACAAGCGCTCTATTGATGAATTTAGTGTCAAAGATGGCACTTGTTAGATCCATCCTTGCTTTTATGCCTAGCTAGGGGCGTTAAACGATAGCGCTAGTTGGGAGGCAACCCAATTTTTCTGTGTTTTTTGTTTTTGCTCCTATTTAGTAATAAATCTTGCATCTACCTTCTGTTTAGATGTGTTTTTATCTTTTACTTAGTGTTTGTGCCAAGTAGAACCTATAGGATAACCTACAATGATAGTTGATTTGCTTCTGCTGAAAAACAGAAACTTTGCGCGCACGGATATAATTTTGTTAAATCACAGGAATGTGCTTTTGCGTTGATTCTTTTTTGCTTCTGTTCAATAAACAAATTGTCCAAGAGTTCCTATTTTGGCAGGATTTTTAGAGTTCCAGAAGTTTGCGTTAGTTACAGATTGCTACAGACTATTCTGTTTTTGACAGATTCTGTTTTTCGTGTGTTGTTTGCTTATTCCAATGCATCTATGGCTAGTAATTCAGTCTATGAACCATAAAGAAGTTGGAATACAGTAGGTTTAACACCAAAATAAATAAATAATGAGTTCATTGCAGTAACTTATGTGGTAGTTTTGTTTTCTTTCACTAACGGAGCTTATAAGATTTCCTGTTGTGTTTTGTGTTGTGAAGTTTTCAAGTTTTGGGTAAAGCTTTTATGGACTATGGAATAAGGAGTGGCAAGAGCCTAAGCTTAGGGATGCTTATCGCACCCCAAGATATTCAAGGATAGCCAAGAGCCTAAGCTTGGGGATGCCCCGGGAAGGCATCCCCTCTTTCGTCTTCGTTCATTGGTAACTTTACTTGGAGCTATATTTTTATTCGCTACATGATATGTGTTTTGCTTGGAGCATCGTGTATTATATTAGTCTTTGCTCTTTAGTTTACCACAATCATCCTTGTTGTACACACCTTTGGGGAGAAGCCTATTTGATTAGAATTTGCTAGAATACTCTATGTGCTTCACTTATATCTTTTGAGCTTGATAGTTTTTGCTCTAGTGCTTCACTTATATCTTTTAGAGCACAGTGGTGTCTTAATTTTGAAGAAATTGTTAGTCTCTCATGCTTCACTTATATTATTTTGAAAGTCTTTTAGAACAGCATGGTATTTGCTATGATCTTAAAGTTGGTCCTAGAATGATGAGCATCCAAGTTGGGTATAATAAAAACTATCATAGAAAGTGAATTGGATGCTATGATCAATTTGATGCTTGATAATTGTTTTGAGATATGGAGGTAGTGATATTAAAGTCATGCTAGTTGGGTGATTATGAATTTAAAGAATGCTTGTATTGAAGTTTGTGATTCCCGTAACATGCACGTAAGGTGAACCGCTTTGTGATGAAGTTGGAGCACACTTTTATTTATTGATTGTCTTCCTTATGAGTGGCGGTCGGGGACGAGCGATGGTCTTTTCCTACCAATCTATCCCCCTAGTAGCATGCGCGTAGTACTTTGGTTTTTGATGACTTCAAAATTTTTGCAACAAGTATATGAGTTCTTTTGATTAATGTTGAGTCCATGGATTATACGCACTCTTTCACCCTTCCACCATTGCTAGCTTCTATTGTATCGTGCAATTTTCACCGGTACCATACACCCACCATACTCCTTCCTCAAAACAGCCACCATACCTGCCTATTATGGCATTTCCATAGCCATTCCGAGATATATTGCCATGCAACTTTCCACCGTTCCGTTCATATGACACGCATTACTTTTGTCATATTGCTTTTTGCATGATCACGTAGTTGACATTGTATTTGTGGCAAGGCCACCTTCATAATTTTCATACATGTCGCTCTTGATTCATTGCATATCCGCACATCACGGAGGCATTCATATAGAGTCATATCTTGTTCTAGCTTTGAGTTGTAAATCCATAAAAGTGTGATGATCTTCATTATTAGAGCATTGTCCTAGTGAGGAAAGGATGATGAAGACTATGATTCCCCCACAAGTCAAGATGAGGCTTTGGACTCTACAAAAAGAAAAAAAGAAAAAGAAAGAGAAAAAGAAAAAAGAGAAAGGCCAAAAAGAAAAAAAAGATAGGCCAAAGAAAAAAAGAAAAGAAAAAAAGAAAATAAAACAAGAAAAAATAAAATGAGAGAAAAAGAGAGAAGGGACAATGCTACTATCTCTTTTTCCACACTTGTGCTTCAAAATAGCACCATGATCTTCATGTTAGAGAGTCTCATATGTTGTCACTTTCATATACTAGTGGGAATTTTTCATTATAGAACTTGGCTTGTATATTCCAATGATGGGCTTCGTCAAAGTGCCCTAGGTCTTCGTGAGCAAGCAAGTTGGATGCACCCCACTTAGTTTCTTTTGTTGAGCTTTCATATATTTATAGCTCTAGTGCATCCGTTGCATGGCAATCCCTACTCACTCACATTGATATCTATTAATGGGCATCTCCATAGCCCATTGATACGCCTAGTTGATGTGAGACTATCTTCTCCTTTTTGTCTTCTCCACAACCACCATTCTATTCCACATATAGTGCTATGTCCATGGCTCGCGCTCATGTATTGCGTGAAAGTTGAAAAAGTTTGAGATTATTAAAGTATGAAACAATTGCTTGGCTTGTCATCGGGGTTGTGCATTATTAAATACTTTGTGTGATGAAGATAGAGCATATCCAGACTATATGATTTTGTAGGGATAACTTTCTTTAGCCATGTTATTTTGAGAAGACATGATTACTTTCATTAGTATGCTTGAAGTATTACTATTTCTTATGTCAATATGAACTTTTATTTTGTATTCATTTGGATCTGAACATTCATGCCACAATAAAGAATATTACATTATGAATTATGCTAGGTAGCATTCCACATCAAAAATTCTCTTTTTATCATTTACCTACTCGAGGACGAGCAGGAATTAAGCTTGGCGATGCTTGATACGTCTCCAACGTATCTATAATTTTTTATTGTTCCATGCTATTATACCCTTTTGGATGTTTATGGCCTTTATTTTACACATTTATATCATTTTTGGGACTAACCTACTAACCGGAGGCCCAGCCCATATTGCTGTTTTTTTTGCCTATTTCAGTATTTCGAAGAAAAGGAATATCAAACGGAGTCCAAACGGAATGAAACCTTCGGGAGCGTGATCTTTGGAACAAACATGATCTGGAGAGCTTGGAGTGCAAGTCAAGAAGCTCCCGAGGGCCCCACGAGATAGGGGGTCGCACCCCCCTGTAGGGCGCGCCCCCTGTCTTGTGGGCCCCTCGGGCAGCCACTGACATACTTCTTCCTCCTATATATACCTACGTACCCCGAAAACATCCAGGAGCACCATGAAACACAATTTCCACCGCTGTAACCTTTTGTATCCGCGAGATCCCATCTTGGAGCCTTCGCCGGCACTTTGCCGGAGGGGGAATCAACTATGGAGGGCCTCTACATCAACATCCTTGCCCCTCCGATGAGTTGTGAGTAGTTTACCAAAGACCTACGGGTCCATAGTTATTAGCTAGATGGCTTCTTCTCTCTTTTTGGATCTCAATACAATGTTCTCCCCCTCTCTTGCGGGGATCTATTTGATGTAAACTCTTTTTGCGGTGTGTTTGTCGAGATCCGATGAATTGTGGGTTTATGATCAAGTTTATCTATGAATAATATTTGAATCTTCTCTGAATTCTTTTATGTACGATTGAGTTATCTTTGCAAGTCTCTTCGAATTATCAGTTTGGTTTGGCCTACTAGATTGCTCTTTCTTGCCATGGGAGAAGTGCTTAGCTTTGGGTTCAATCTTGCGGTGTTCTTACCCAGTGACAGAAAGGGTTGCAAGACACGTATTGTATTGTTGCCATCGAGGATAACAAGATGGGGTTTATATCATATTGCATGTGTTTATCCCTCTACATCATGTCATCTTGCTTAATGTGTTACTCTGTTCTTTATGAACTTAATACTCTAGATGCAAGCAGGAGTCGATCGATGTGTGGAGTAATAGTAGTAGATGCAGGCAGGAGTTGGTCTACTTGTTATGGACGTGATGCCTATATACATGATCATGCCTAGATAATCTCATAACTATGCGCTTTTCTATCAATTGCTCGACAGTAATTTGTTCACCCACCGTAATACTTATGCTATCTTGAGAGAAGCCTCTAGTGAAACCTATGGCCTCCAGGTCTATCTCTTATCATAGTTGCTTTCAATCTACCTTTATTGGCATCTTTACTTTTTGCATCCATATTATAAAATACCAAAAATATATTTATCTTATCATACTCTCTTTATTAGATCTCATTTTCGCAAGTGGTCGTGAAGGGATTGACAACTCCTTTATTGCGTTGGTTGCGAGTTCTCAGTTTGTCTGTGTAGGTGTGTGGGACTTTTGAGGAGCCTCCTACTGGATTGATACCTTGGTTCTCAAAACTGAGGGAAATACTTACGCTACACTTTGCTGCATCACCCTCTCCTCTTCGAGGAAAACCAACGCAAGCTCAAGACGTAGCACATGCTATTTCTACATCTACCTTCGGGATTAGTTTTAGACCTAAATAATTGTTATTTGGTGCCAGCGTTGAGCATGAACATTATATCTAGATCTTGTTTAGTGTGAGATGGTTATTCATTTAAATCAGAGAATAATGGTTGTTGTATTTATATGAGTAATATCTTTTATGGTTATGCACCCTTGAAGAGTGGTCTATTTCTATTGAATCTCGATTCGAGTGAGACACATATTCATAATATTGATGCCAAAAGATGCAAAGCTCATAATGATAGTGCAACATATTTGTGGCATTGCCGTTTAGGTCATATTGGTGTAAAGCGCATGAAGAAATTCCATGCAGATGGACTTTTGGAATCACTTGATTATGAATCATTGATACTTGCGAACCACGCCTCATGGGCAAGATGACTAAAACTCCGTTCTCCGGAACAATGGAGCGAGCCAACGACTTACTGGAAATAGTACATACCGATGTATGCGGTCCGATGAGTGTTGAGGCTTGCGGCGGTTATCGTTATTCTTTGACCTTCATAGATGATTTGAGCAGATATGGGTATATCTACTTAATGAAACACAAGTTCGAAACATTTGAAAAGTTCAAAGAATTTGTGAAGTGGAGGATCATCGTAACAAGAAAATAAAGTTTCTACGATCTGATCGTGGAGGTGAATATTTGAGTTATGAGTTTGGCCTTCATTTAAAAAAATGTGGAATAGTTTCACAACTCACGCCATCTGGAACACCACAGCGTAGTGGTGTGTCCGAACGTCGTAACCGTACTTTATTAGATATGGTGCGATCTATGATGTCTCTTACCGATTTACCACTATCATTTTGGGGTTATGCATTAGAGACAACTGCATTCATGTTAAATAGGGCACCGTCTTAATCCGTTGAGATGACACCGTATGGACTATGGTTTGGCAATAAACCTAAGTTGTCGTTTCTTAAAGTTTGGGGTTGCGAGACTTATGTCAAAAGGCTTCAGCCGAATAAGCTAGAACCCAAATCGAAGAAGTGCGTCTTCATAGGATACCCTAAGGAAGCAATTGGGTACACCTTCTACCACAGATCCGAATGCAAGATCTTTTTTGCCGAGAATGGAACCTTTCTAGAGAAGGAGTTTCTCTCGAAAGAAGTGACTGGGAGGAGAGTAGAACTTGATGAGGTAATTGTACCTTCTCTCAATTTGGAAAGTAGCTCATCAGAGAAATCCGTTCCCATGATGCCTACACCAACTAGAGAGGAAGCTAACGATGATGATCATGAAACTTCAGATCAAGTTACACTGAACCTCGTAGGTCAACCAGAGCACGAACTGCACTAGAGTGGTATGGTAATCCTGTTCTGGAAGTCATGTTACTCGACCATGACAAACCTACGAACTATGAAGAAGCTATGATGAACCCAGATTCCGATAAATGGCTTGAGGCCATGAAATCTGAGACAGGATCCATGTATAAGAACAAAGTGTCGACTTTGGTGGATTTACCCGATGATCGGTGACCCATAGAGAATAAATGGATCTTCAAGAAGAAGACTGACGCTGATGCTAATGTTACTGTCTATAAAGCTTGGAGTTGCCGTAAAATATTTTCGACAAGTTCAAGGAGTTGACAACGATGAGACTTTCTCACCCGTAGCGATGCTTAAGTCTGTCCGAATCATGTTAGCAATTGCTGCATTTTATGATTATGAAATCTGGCAAATGGATGTCAAAACTGCATTCCTCAATGGATTTCTTAAATAAGAGTTGTATATGATGCAACCAGAAGGTTTTGTCGATGCTAAAGGTGATAACAAAGTGTGAAAGCTCCAACGATCCATCTATGGACTGGTGCAAGCATATCAGAGTTGGAATATACGCTTTGATGAAGTGATCAAAGCATATGGTTTTATACAGACTTTTGGAGAAGCCTGTATTTACAAGAAAGTGAGTGGGAGCTCTATAGCATTTCTAATATTATATGTGGATGACATATTGTTGATTGGAAATGACATAGAACTTCTGGATAGGATAAAAGGATACTTGAATAAAAAAATTTCAATGAAAGACCTCGGTGAAGCTGCTTATATATTGGGCATCAAGATCTACACAGATAGATCAAGACACTTAATAGGACTTTCAAAAAGCATATACCTTGATAAAGTTTTGAAGAGGTTCAAAATGGATTAGTCAAAGAAAGGGTTCTTGCCTGTGTTACAAGGTGTGAAATTGAGTCAGGCTCAATGCCCAACCACTACAGAAGATAGAGAGAAAATGAAAGTCATTCCCTATGTCGCAGCCATAGGTTCTATCATGTATGCTATGCTATGTACCATACCTAATGTGTGCCTTGCCATAAGTCTGGAATGGAGGTACCAAAGTAATCCAGGAGTGGATCACTGGACAGCGGTCAATAATATCCTGAAGTACCTGAGGAGGACCAAGCATATGTTTCTCATTTATGGAGGTGACAAAGAGCTTGTCGTAAATGATTACATTGATGCTAGTTCTGACACTGATCCGATGACTCTAAGTCACAAATCGGATACAAATTTATATTGAATGGTGGAGCTGTCAGTTGGTGCAGTTCCAAGTAGAGCGTCGTGGCGGGATCTACGTGTGAAGCGGAGTACATAGCTGCTTCGGAAGCAACAAATGAAGCAATAGCCTTAGCGAAGGAATCTAGATTTCAGAAAAAGGCCAAACACATCAAGAGACGCTTCAACTCCATCCGTGATCCTGTGAAGGCACAACAAAAAAAAGACACATCCGTGACATTTTGGGTCGAACGAATTTTTTTTCTATCATATAGATGACACTTCTATGACGATAATTGTGAAAAAACCCGGTATCATCATAGATGTGGTGGGCTCCTACTTCTATGACAAAAAATCATGACAGAAAATGGGCTTTTCATCCTGGGCGGGCCGGAGACACAACATCATGACATTCTTTGGGCCGTCCATGACGGAAAAAACCATGGTAGAAGCGAGGGGGAGGAAAATTTCGGGGAGTTGCCGGTTACGGTGGGAGGTCGGGGCGGAGCGATGCGCGTTTCTCTCGTACACATACGTGCGTGTGTGCGAGGCATTATCTCTAACTGAAACCGAGTGAGGCGTTGGGCTCTAACTGAACCCGAGCAATTGCACTGCAGGCTACGCGTTACTGAACCCGAGCGATCGATCGATGGCTGTTAACTGAACCCGATGGAGCGATTCTTCGCCATCGCCGCTAATCAAGCCGATCGATGCCTGGAGGATGAGCGATGGCGTTGCGTGGGGGGTTGGATGAGCAAGTGGCGGTGGCGTTGCCTCTCGGATGAACAGGACCCGGTGGTGTGGAGGGCTGGATGGGCGATGAGCGGTGGAGGGTGGCCGTGGAGGGTGGTTGAATAGGACCCGTGGTGTGGAGGCTGGATGAGCGATGAGCGGTGGAGGGTGCCCGTGGAGGGTGGTTGAGCGATGGCGGTGGAGTAGCACGCGGTGGAGGCTGGATGAATAGGAGCCCGTGGAGGCTGGAGGAGGTCGACGATAGCCTGTGGAGGCTGGAGGAGGTCGACGGTGGAGATGAACAGTATCCTATGGAGTCCCGTTTTGCGGTATGCCACACCCCTCCCGATGAACAGGACACCTGTTTCGACCGTAGCGCTCCAACACAAGTCCGTTTCATCCGTTTTGTGGTACGCCACAACCCTCCCGATCAACATGACCCCCGTTTCGACCGTAGGAGGTCCGTTTCGTTCGTTTTGCGGTACGCCGCACCCCCGATCAACAGGACCCCCATTTCAACCGTAGGAGGTCCGTTTCCTCCGTTTTGTGGTACGCCACACCCCTCCCGATCAACAGGACCCCGTTCCGAACATAGGAGGTCCGTTTCCTCCATTGTGCGGTACGCCAGGCCTCGTTTCCATTGCCTGTTCCGTCCAAGCCGGTTGGCTCCTACGCATTCCGTTGCCTCCCGATGAACATGACGCATTCCGTTGCCTCCCCATGAACACGACGCATTCCGTTGCCTCCCCATGAACACAACGACGACTCTGTTTCTCCGTTTCGACCCAGCCATGTACGTATGCGCGAGTAGGCGTTCGAGACCCCGCCCGTATGTACGTACGTGGACGTATTTTCTTTCTTGCACCCTGGCCGCTATACATACGTGTACATGCTACGTGCGCGCCTCTACTATGACATGTGTGCGCCTCTACTATGACACGTGCACGCCTCTACATCGACCAGTATGTACGTACATGTTCGCGACCAGGATGACAATGCTGCGTACGCTTCGACCAGGCGGGTCCCGACTATCAGGCACTTCCGTGCCTGCGAAGATGTAGCTGGTGGGTCACAGCAGTCAGGGGGGTGAATCGTTTTGTTTTTTGTTTTTTTGCTCGGACGCACTTCCTTGCGTGCGAAGGTGTAGCTGGTGGGTCCAAGCAGTCAGGGGGAAACTTTTTTTCGCGAAATACGGTGGCCCGTCTGGTGGGTCCCCGCTGTCAGGTGGAGGAATAATTATTTTGCGTGTAATAAGGAGGCACTTCCTTGCTGCAGCCGTGGACCCAGCTGTCAGCCTCTCCACATACAGTCCACGTCCGATGGAAGCCATTCCTTGACCACGTTAACCACGCCGCGCCGAGAGCACCATGGCGGTGGACGACGGCGAGACCTAGGAAGGGGATGACGCGGAGCCGGGGAAGATGCGGCAGTGGATGCCCACGCGTAGAGGAGTACGAGGGTTCACTGGTTCGCTGTGGTGTGAGGCTGCCGCCGCCGCAGAATAACAGGGGATGTGGGTGAGTAGAGGGATGGCCTGGCCAGCGGTGGGAGTAGTAGGGGCCGGTGAGGCCTCGCCGCAGATCGCAGCCGCCACGGAGGCAGGAGCACGAGGCACGACCAGCACTGGTTTGGGCGGCTGGAGCAAGAAGACCAGAGGTTGAAGAAGCACTACGGCCGTTGGATGGACAACGTACGGTCACTGGAGCTAGAATTGTGCATATTGACTTAGTTGACAAAGCCCTCCATTCCCGTCAACTTAGTAGGCCCACAAGTCAGCCTGCCACTATACTGGGTCCCAGCTAACAGGGGGAGTATTCATTTTTTTGTGCGTAATAAGGAGGCACTTCCTTGCGTGCGAAGATATAGCTGGTGAGTCTGAGCTGTCAGCAGCGGTAACGTTTTTTTCGTAAAATACTGAGCCCTTTCGGTGGGTCC